>OZ008368.1:64752116-65483432 GCA_963931995.1 Phaonia tiefii | reverse complement strand
CCCCAATATTTTTAGAGTTTCCGCTAAAGGTCAAATCAGCTAATTCAACTCAGTCCAATTAAATTCAGTTCAATTCAATTCAGTTCAATTCAATTCAATTCAATTCAATTCCATCCTCTTCTATTCAATTCCATTCAATTAAATTCTATTCAGTTAAATTCAATTTAATTAAATTCAAATATATTCAATTCAATTCAATTAAATTCAATTCAGTGCAATTTAATTCAATTAAATTCAATTCATTTAAATTCAATTCTAGTGAATTCAATCCAATTCAATTCCATTAAATTCAGTTCAATTAAATTCAATTCAATTCAATTAAATTTAATTCAATTCAATTCAATTCAATTCCATTCAATTTAATTCAATTCCATTCAATACAATTCTATTCAACTAAATACAATTCAATTTAATTCAACTCAATTCAATTCAACTCAATTCATCTGAATTCAGTCAATACCATTCAATTCAATTCCTTTCAATTCCATTCAATTCAATTCCATTCCATTCAATTCAATTCAATTCAATTCAATTCAACTCAATTCCATTCAATTTAATTCTATTCAATTTAATTCTATTCAACTAAAATCAATTCAATTCAATTTAATTTAATTTAATTTAATTTAATTTAATTTAATTTAATTTAATTTAATTTAATTTAATTTAATTTAATTTAATTTAATTAATTTAATTTAATTTAATTTAATTTAATTTAATTTAATTTAATTTAATTTAATTTAATTTAATTTAATTTAATTTAATTTAATTTAATTTAATTTAATTTAATTTAATTTAATTTAATTTAATTTAATTTAATTTAATTTAATTTAATTTAATTTAATTTAATTTAATTTAATTTAATTTAATTTAATTAATTTAATTTAATTTAATTTAATTTAATTTAATTTAATTTAATTTAATTTAATTTAATTTAATTTAATTTAATTTAATTTAATTTAATTTAATTTAATTTAATTTAATTTAATTAATTTAATTTAATTTAATTTAATTTAATTTAATTTAATTTAATTTAATTTAATTTAATTTAATTTAATTTAATTTAATTTAATTTAATTTAATTTAATTTAATTTAATTTAATTTAATTTAATTTAATTTAATTTAATTTAATTTAATTTAATTTAATTTAATTTAATTTAATTTAATTTAATTTAATTTAATTTAATTTAATTTAATTTAATTTAATTTAATTTAATTTAATTTAATTTAATTTAATTTAATTTAATTTAATTTAATTTAATTTAATTTAATTTAATTTAATTTAATTTAATTTAATTTAATTTAATTTAATTTAATTTAATTTAATTTAATTTAATTTAATTTAATTTAATTTAATTTAATTTAATTTAATTTAATTTAATTTAATTTAATTTAATTTAATTTAATTTAATTTAATTTAATTTAATTTAATTTAATTTAATTTAATTTAATTTAATTTAATTTAATTTAATTTAATTTAATTTAATTTAATTTAATTTAATTTAATTTAATTTAATTTAATTTAATTTAATTTAATTTAATTTAATTTAATTTAATTTAATTTAATTTAATTTAATTTAATTTAATTTAATTTAATTTAATTTAATTTAATTTAATTTAATTTAATTTAATTTAATTTAATTTAATTTAATTTAATTTAATTTAATTTAATTTAATTTAATTTAATTTAATTTAATTTAATTTAATTTAATTTAATTTAATTTAATTTAATTTAATTTAATTTAATTTAATTTAATTTAATTTAATTTAATTTAATTTAATTTAATTTAATTTAATTTAATTTAATTTAATTTAATTTAATTTAATTTAATTTAATTTAATTTAATTTAATTTAATTTAATTTAATTTAATTTAATTTAATTTAATTTAATTTAATTTAATTTAATTTAATTTAATTTAATTTAATTTAATTTAATTTAATTTAATTTAATTTAATTTAATTTAATTTAATTTAATTTAATTTAATTTAATTTAATTTAATTTAATTTAATTTAATTTAATTTAATTTAATTTAATTTAATTTAATTTAATTTAATTTAATTTAATTTAATTTAATTTAATTTAATTTAATTTAATTTAATTTAATTTAATTTAATTTAATTTAATTTAATTTAATTTAATTTAATTTAATTTAATTTAATTTAATTTAATTTAATTTAATTTAATTTAATTTAATTTAATTTAATTTAATTTAATTTAATTTAATTTAATTTAATTTAATTTAATTTAATTTAATTTAATTTAATTTAATTTAATTTAATTTAATTTAATTTAATTTAATTTAATTTAATTTAATTTAATTTAATTTAATTTAATTTAATTTAATTTAATTTAATTTAATTTAATTTAATTTAATTTAATTTAATTTAATTTAATTTAATTTAATTTAATTTAATTTAATTTAATTTAATTTAATTTAATTTAATTTAATTTCATTTAATTTAATTTAATTTAATTTAATTTAATTTAATTTAATTTAATTTAATTTAATTATTAATGTAATTTAAATTTAATTTAATTTAATTTAATTTAATTTAATTTAATTTAATTTAATTTAATTTAATTTAATTTTATTTAATTTAATTTAATTTAATTTAATTTAATTTAATTTAATTTAATTTAATTTAATTTAATTTAATTTAATTTAATTTAATTTAATTTAATTTAATTTAATTTAATTTAATTTAATTTAATTTAATTTAATTTAATTTAATTTAATTTAATTTAATTTAATTTAATTTAATTTAATTTAATTTAATTTAATTTAATTTAATTTAATTTAATTTAATTTAATTTAATTTAATTTAATTTAATTTAATTTAATTTAATTTAATTTAATTTAATTTAATTTAATTTAATTTAATTTAATTTAATTTAATTTAATTTAATTTAATTTAATTTAATTTAATTAATTTAATTAATTTAATTAATTTAATTTAATTTAATTTAATTTAATTTAATTTAATTTAATTTAATTTAATTTAATTTAATTTAATTTAATTTAATTTAATTTAATTTAATTTAATTTAATTTAATTTAATTTAATTTAATTTAATTTAATTTAATTTAATTTAATTTAATTTAATTTAATTTAATTTAATTTAATTTAATTTAATTTAATTTAATTTAATTTAATTTAATTTAATTTAATTTAATTTAATTTAATTTAATTTAATTTAATTTAATTTAATTTAATTTAATTTAATTTAATTTAATTTAATTTAATTTAATTTAATTTAATTTAATTTAATTTAATTTAATTTAATTTAATTTAATTTAATTAATTTAATTTAATTTAATTTAATTTAATTTAATTTAATTTAATTTAATTTAATTTAATTTAATTTAATTTAATTTAATTTAATTTAATTTAATTTAATTTAATTTAATTTAATTTAATTTAATTTAATTTAATTTAATTTAATTTAATTTAATTTAATTTAATTTAATTTAATTTAATTTAATTTAATTTAATTTAATTTAATTTAATTTAATTTAATTTAATTTAATTTAATTTAATTTAATTTAATTTAATTTAATTTAATTTAATTTAATTTAATTTAATTTAATTTAATTTAATTTAATTTAATTTAATTTAATTAATTTAATTTAATTTAATTTAATTTAATTTAATTTAATTTAATTTAATTTAATTTAATTTAATTTAATTTAATTTAATTTAATTTAATTTAATTTAATTTAATTTAATTTAATTTAATTTAATTTAATTTAATTTAATTTAATTTAATTTAATTTAATTTAATTTAATTTAATTTAATTTAATTTAATTTAATTTAATTTAATTTAATTTAATTTAATTTAATTTAATTTAATTTAATTTAATTTAATTTAATTTAATTTAATTTAATTTAATTTAATTTAATTTAATTTAATTTAATTTAATTTAATTTAATTTAATTTAATTTAATTTAATTTAATTCAATTCAATTCAATTCAATTCAATTCTATTCAATTCAATTCAATTCCACTTAATTAAATTGAATTCAATTCAATTCAGGTCAATTCAACTCAATTCAATTCAATTGAATTCAATTTAATTCAATTCAATTCAATTCCATTCAATTTAGTTCAATTCCATTCAATACAATTCTATTCAACTAAATACAATTCAAATTAATTCAACTCAATTCATTTAAATTCAATTCAACTCAATTCATTTGAATTCAGTTCAATTCCATTCAATTCAATTCCTTTCAATTCAATTCAATTCAATTCAATTCAATTCAATTCAATTCAATTCAATTCAATTCAATTCAAATCAATTCAATTCAATTCAATTCAACTCAATTCATTTCAATTCAGTTCAATTCCATTCAATTCAATCCAGTTCAATTGCGTTCAATTTAGGTGAAATGAATTCAATTCAATTCAGATGAACTCCGTTCAATTTAGTTCAATTTCATTCAATTCATTTCAATACAGATCAATTCCATTCAATTCAATTCAATTAAATTCTATTCAATTCACTTCAATTCAATTCAATTCATTTCAATTCAATTCAATTCAATTGAATTCAATTCAATTCAATTCAATTCAATTGAATTCAATTCAATTCTAATGAATTCCATTCAATTCGATTCAATTCCATTCAATATAATTCTATTCAATTAAATGTAACTCAATTAAATTCAACTCAATTCAGTTAAATTCAATTCAATAAATAAATTCAGTAAATTCAATTGAGTTCAATTCAATTTAATTCAATTCAATGCAGTGCAATGCAAAGCAATGCGATTAAATCCAATTAAATTCAATTAATTTAGTCCAAGTCAATTCAGTCCAATCTAATCTAACTAAATCTAATCTTGTCTAATTCAATTCAATTCTTTTTGTCGTCTTAATTGAATTAAACTGAATTGAATTAGTTTTCGTTGAAATGAATTGAATATTTTTGTTGATGTTTCAATATCATAATTTCACTGCAGTATAAAAATTTGACAAAAAAAATAATTAAAAAAAATTAAGTTACAGTGTTTTATTTATAAATGCACTAAAAACTAGAAAATAATTTTTCTCTTAGCCTCAATAAGTATAGTCTTCTTTATGATGGGGTTATAAAATGGTCCGCCTACTTAGCACTTCAATAACAATGGTCTAGATACTTTCAATAAAGAGCGTAATTAAAATTAATTTGTTAATTAATTTTCTAGCGATCTCTCAAATAAAACGCTTGCATTTAAATTAAAAATGGTGACATTTAGTTTTGACACTTAATTTGACATTTAATTTTGTCACCATTTTTAATTTAAATGCAAACGTTTTATTTGAGAGATCCCTAGAAAATAATTAACTAATTCATTTTAACTATGCGAGGTGACCGCCGCCGAAAGAAATTTAAGGTGGTCAGAGCAGGGACCGAACCCAAGATCTCATGTACAAGAGGCGCGCACTCTAACCAATGCACCACCGATGGCTACGACACTCTACTATCTACCCATTATTTTCCCCATACCCTGTGGGTTGTGGGTAAACGATCGCCACCTATTCCCCACGAAAACGAGACTGGCTTACCAGGGTAACCCAGGTTTACCCATTACCCTTGAAATACGAGCCAATCATCATATCATATTTTACTTCGACATAAAACTTAAGCACCTGACAATGCACATGAAGATAGGATTTATATTTGCCATTGCTTACACTGGGCCTGCTGAGGCCCAATTCCACAGTTTAGGATATCCCATCATTCTAAGATGTATAGTCCTAAAGTTCCCCTAATAAAAAGCCATAGAAATCTGACTAAAAACTGTATCCTTTTAGGAATATAGATTATCTTTATGCATACAACTTTAAGGATCCGCATGATAAGATTTCCGTTGATAACTTGCAAATTTCAAGTTATTATATATTTCAAGTTATCGGATGATAACGTACGCTAATACAGACTATCTTGATCTCACCATGCTATTTGCTTTTTTGTTTGTCCTATTTCATCGCAATTAACGAATCTTTAAAGCAACAATGAAAAGGATACATTTCATGCAAACCCACAAAAAGGAGACCAAAGAATATTAGGAAATATATATGTATACATTTTTCTAATTAAAACAATTTTTGACTTTCAACTAATTATAAGGAATGACCCAAAACCAGGAAACAAAAACATGAGGATAATGTTTTTGCCCCACAAATATACAAACAGGGGGCAATCTAGTAAATAAGTAATACAAAATAAAATTGTTACTAAAACTCATGCAGATTAAAGCACAAATTTGGCAAATTGAAACCAGAAAAAAATAACCAAGAATCCGTTTAAAAGAGAATAACAAAAATCCCACAAAAATATACAAAAACAATAACCCCAACGAAAAGCGAAAAAAAACTAATACGAAAAAGGGGGAAATTGCTACATAATGGACCCCGGATGCTGAGCGAGAGTGCAGGAGTGTGGAAGAGAGACAGAGATGATATCCCATTGTATGTTTCGACCATATTTTAATCCTTTTTATAAACAAAACACCCCTACCAAAGGACAAAACAGCAACGCTAACGAGCCAAAGATGGCTAAAGTGAAGCTGAGTTGTGAGTGAACGTAATTGGAACTGAATGTTGGTGTTAGTGGTGCTCGTTTTTTTTGGTTGTGGTAACATCGACAGTAGCAGAATCACGAATGCCACCACCACTACCTACAAACAATTTAATATATAACTAACGAGTGGGATAATAATAAAAATCACTTATGCATACCAAGCGCGCACATACACATACACAAAATTGTTACACAAACCGACAAGGACATAAAGGATACAAAATCACATACTATATACGCACTGTCATATACAACAACCTACTCCACATTTTCTACTTACTGGCATATAACACACATACAATCTCTTGTATTTGTTGGATTCTGTACTTACGAAAAGAGGCCATTTGTTTGACAGACAAACAGAGGGGTCCACAAAAAGGACAGACACACAGCCATAAGACTCTCAGCATAATACACTTAACCTACACACAGAGCCAAGCGAAGCCAACTGAAGATCATGGTGCCACTAGCATTATACGATTCTAGGGGCAGAGTCTCAATACTACTAGTGCTGCTACTCCAACTACTCGTTGTACTTACTGCATACAATCGCTTTAAAACATACACGAAGATTCGAACTCATACATATTTGTACCAGGAACATTAACATTTATATTTACACAATCGCAGTTACATACTTGTATATAAAATTAAAACAGCAACATAAGCTTTTTTAGGCAGTAGGTTACCCCACTTCTGGGCCACAGCCACACACAGCCCCAGACATCAGCATCAGCTCCCTTTAAAACGGAGGACTATCAAAAGCAAATGCCAATATTTAATAGCACAGAAGGAAGTCAAAATGAAAGGATTCACGTCTTGTAACACTTCTGAAAACGAGGGTGGGCAGACAAGTGAAGGAATGGATATTATTTAGAAGGACTGGAATTCAAATAGAACATAAAGGGTGACCAGATAAGAATGAGAAGAAAATAAATTTACATAAACCAATAATGGTGTGAGATATGAAATTGGTTGGTTTTATTTTGAACCTACATTTATTTTCAAGAAAACGTACTTTTAAAAAAATTAACTTATGTAAGAAAAGGTAGTTTTTTTAAAAGAAGGTATTTTTTTTACGAAAATGTACTATTTTTAAGAAGACGTACTTTCGTAAGAAAACGCCATAAGAATATGAATTCTTTTTACAAAGAGATACTTTTTTAAGGTACATTTTTAAGAAAAGTGCTACTCTTTTTAGGAAAAGATTATTTTTTAAGAAAATCTACTTATTTTCAGAAAGGAGAAAAAAGAAGAGAAAAGAAAAGAAAAGGTATTATTTTTTTAAGAAAAGGTACTTTCAGCAAAAAGAATTTTTGTAAGAATATGTTTTTTTAGAGAAGTTATTTTTTGAAGAAAATGTTATTTTGAAGAAATAGAATTTTTTTTAGAATTGGTCCTTTTTCAAGAATATGTAAATTTTCTCAAGAAAAGTTATTTTGTTTCACAAAAAGGTACTCTTTAAAGAGAAGGTAGTTTTTTAACAGAAGCCAGTTTGTTGTAAGAAAATTAACTTTTTTAAGAGAAGGCAATTTGTTGTAAGAGTAAGAGTATTTGTTGTAAAAGGTATTACTTAAAAAAAGGTAGAAATGGTACTTTTTGTAAGAAAATTTACTTTTTTTTATGCAAACAACAAACAGTGTTAGCATCACATATGTGTTTGTTGTACAAAATAGTCTGTGCCTGAAAATAAGTATGATGGTATTGATGTAGCGGCAGAGAACGTCGCCAATGAGTGTTGAATAGTATAGAGAACTCATGGAACAAATTAAGTATATTGACTCAAAAGCACTGGCGACATCTGGAGAATGATTCAAAATGTATTACTCCCTTTTTGCCATAACTAGATCCCTGCATAATTTTGATGTGAAACATTGTTGCCTTTTGAAATATTTATATTTTTTATATTGTTTTATGTAATAACATTGTCGAAATGGTGCATTTATATTGAAATATTCTATAAAGATAATAAGACTCGTTTATGCTCTTTAACTCAGACTCTCTACATGAGAGCCGATAAAGAGTGCAATAAGTTCTCTATACGATTCACTACTTTTGTCGTCGCTCTGTTTATGACAAAACAAAAGCAATTATTTCAGTGATTACATCTAATGTTAAAGCAGATGTAAGGAAAAAGAAAGTGCAATAGCAAAAGAGCCTTCTGCACAAAAACTATTCTTTTTTGAATATCCAATACAACATTTACTAATAAGGTGTTCATTGAAATCGGACAGGTACCGTGTAACAAAAAGGTGTTAACACATCGCCCATGAGTTTATTTTTAAGAAAAGGTACTTTGTTTAAGAATATAATAATAGACATTTTTTTTTTGAGAAAATTAACTTTTTTTTAGAAGAAGCACTTATTTAAGAAAATGTTCTTTTTTAAACTTTTTTCACTTTGGCTTTTCTATATTTACTTTTTATTGAGTTCAAAACTACAATATATACTAAATATTGGTTACAGGCTCCACCTAGAAAACTTCCCATTAAACAAGAAATTTCCCAACATATGTTAGTCTAGACACAAACCAAAGCAAAATTACCCAATACAGTTGATAATAATGGGTTGTAGAAAAATAGTGTTAAAAGAGGGTTGTTTAATTTTTTTCATTTAGCCCCCATCCAGAAAAGTGCGACAAGGCACTTCGTTCCAAAAATTTAACCCACAGTCAACTTTTATTTTTCATATGTCATTTAGCATTCAATAACTCGAAAAGTTATTTAATTTTTTCCATTTAATTTTAACATATCTGTAAGAAAATATCATACAATATCAATTTTTCCCTTAGAAAATTGTTTCTTACAGTGTAAGCTTTTAGTACGAACTCCTCATACATTACCACAAAACTAACAAAAATCGTTCATTTAAAAACTGTCTCCACAATGGGCAAATACAACACTGTGTGGTAGAGAACTAAACTTAAGCACAAAGTACTGAATGGCCGTCGGTGGTGCAATGGTTAGTGTGCGCGGCTCTTGTACATGAGATCCTGGGTTCGAACCCGGCTCTGACCACCTTCAAATTTTCTTTCGGCGGCGGTCACCTCGCATAGTGACGGCGACACTATCGAGTATCTAGCCATGAAAAAGCTTCCCAAAATACCGTTCGGAATCGGTGTAAAACTGTAGGTCCCAATCAGTGAGTGAAAACTGGAAAGCGCACAGCTCAGTGATTGTGAGAAGTTCTCCCCAGTCCCTTTATGGGATGTAATGGGAAACTATTCATTCATTCATTCAAAGTACTGAATGCATGCGAACCCTACAAAACTATGAGCAATAGAAGAACATGGAAGAAAAAAGCTTCCTGTTCTTGCGCTGGAATAATTGAGCTTTTTAGTATGTATTGATACTAAGCGATTTTCGATCGATACTAATTCGCATATGTAAAATTTGTCATTCGAGTTTTAATAACGGGTTTTTCAACAGAGAAAAGTAAATCGATGGGGACAGCAAACGACGCCATATTTTTCCCGCTCTTTTGACATTTCTCTTCAGTAAGGCTTGCCATTTCATCATGGAAAGATATACAAGCCAACAACGAGTCGAAATTATTAAAATTTACTACCGAAATTTGGAATCAGTGGCCTTAACTTTAAGAACGCTACGTCCAATTTATGGTCGTTAGCGATGAGGCTCATTTCTGGCTGAATGGCTTCGTCAATAAGCAAAATATGCATTATTGATCAGACAGCAATACACACGTAATCCATGAGTCATCATTGCATCCCGAAAAAATTACGGTTTGGTGCGGTTTATGGGCCGGCGGCGTCATTGGGCCGTACTTCTTCCATGATGATCAAGACCGGCACATTACTGTGAATGCGAATCGCTACCGTTCAATGATAACCGAAAATTTTTGGCCCCAATTGGATAATATGGACTTGGAGGACATGTGGTTCCAACAGGACGGCGCCACAAGCCACACAGCGAATGCCACAATCCAATTATTGGAAACCAAGTTTGGTGAACGTGTTATCCCACGAAATGGCCCTGTCGATTGGCCGCCTCGGCCGTGCGATTTGACACCGTTAGATTATATCCTGTGGGGCTACGTCAAGTCTATGGTCTATGCCAACAACCCAGCGACGATTGATGAACTTCGTACGAATATCGAACGTGAAATTGCAACAGTGTCGGCCGATTTATGCTTGAAAACCGTCGAAAATTGGGTTCAGCGTCTGGACTTCTGCAAGCGTGCCCATGGTGGTCATGCAAAAGAAATCGAGTTCCATATATAGTGGCATCGAATGTACTTTCGCAGGAATAAATAATTTCATTGGTATCTAAAACCGTTTTATGGTCTACTGGTGGTATCAATTCAGGCACAATAGTTAGCCATCTGATAATAAGTTTGTCACGGAGTTCGAAGCCGAGGACCATTGACCGTAAGGGTGTCTCCTTCGTCACTTCCACGGAAATAAGGGTCAATGATGGCGTGATGCCATAAACACCATCAAACAGTGAATCGTTCTGGATTCAGAACTGCTTGGTCGAATACTTGTGGATTGTGTTCGTGCAAATAATGGCAATTTCGATGGTTGACATAGCGGTTCAGACAAAACTGAACATCGGCCGCGTAGATAATTTGCTGGCCCATAATCCGGATGTCTGGTCAAATTAGCGAACACATGACAATGTCTACAGTCGTCCAGCGTCAATTCATTCCTTATCCGGTTTCGAAGAACCTCGGGGGGTCAGGAACCTTACAAAACGAAGATAACATATTTCGCCAACCAGTTCGATCTTTTGTTTTATCCCTCAACTTGGTAATACCAAGTGTACCCAAGGATTTGTCAACTTGATCCCACCAGAGGAGTCTTGGTCTTCCTCTTTCTCGCCTTCCTTCAAGTATCGAAAACCCTTCATGCTGGATCGTCTTCATCCATTCCACTGACATGGCCTAGCCAGCACAATCACGATATTTTGATCCGCTTAACTATGTCAATGTCGGGATAAAGCTCATACAGCTCATGGTTCATGCGTCGACGATACTCGCCGTTGTGCACTATAGGGCCATACATTTTTCGGAGTATTTTTCTCTCGAAGACTCCCACAGATGTTTCATCTGCTTGCGATAAGACCCAGGATTCTGAGCCATAAAGCAAGACAGGTTGTATGAGAGCCTGGTATAGCTGGATTTTCGTCATTCTAGAGAGCGCTTTATCTGTAAAGTGCGTGCTTAGCCCAAAATAACATCTATTCGCAAACACAATTCTCCGCTTGATCTCAAGGCTGACGTTGTTGTTTTTGTTTACGGCAGATCCAAGGTACATAAATTCGTCCACTACCTCGAAGTTATAACGGTCATCAACGTTCACGCTTTGGTCTAATCGTGTGGACCCACTTTTGCTGACTCCTTCTCAATTCTCGAAAAATCCGCGTAATTTCTCTAATTGTGCGTCCAATGATATCTATATCATCAGAATACGCGAGCAGCATGTGACTTTTGCTGTTGATGGTTTTATTCATGTTGACAGCAGCTTTTATCATAACGATTTCCATTAAGATGTTAAAGAGATCGCACGATAGGGTATCGCCTTGCCTGAGGCTTCGCTTAGTTTCGAAGGGATCGGTAAGACCCTTACCAACTTTTACTGCGGATTTGGTGTTCGTCAAGGTCATCCTGCAAAGGCGTATGAGTTTTGCAGGAACACCAAGCTCAGACATTGCTTCATAGAGTTTCTCCCGTATCGGACTATCGAAGGCCGCCTTATAATCGACAAATAGATGATAGGTGTCGATTTGTTTTACGTGTATCTTCTCCAGGATTTGGCGTAGCGTGAAAGCAGCACTGGTATGGTCCAATCAGGTCAGCGATAATGGGTTTTAGTCTTTCGCACATTATGCTTGATAAAACCTTATATGCTATGGATAAAGGCTTATTCTACGGTTAAATACGGGACATAGTACACTGCGACTCCAATCGCCGGCATGCATTCATCTAACCACAGTTTGTCAATGAGCTCCATGCACCTTATCAGCTCATCGCCGGCAATCCATTGGCTCCTGCGGCTTTGTTGTTCTTAAGCCGGGTAATAGCTGTTCTGACCTCGGCTTGGTTAGAAGGGGGCAATCGACGTCGTCGTCCAGGTTGTAATCGATGGTCCCATCGTCATTGGATATGTCAGGAATCAGTAGCGCGGAGAAATGATCTCTCCATATTCCCAACATGCTCTCCCAAATCCAATCACAAATTAAACCTGGCTGACTCTCTGGCGATGCTCAATTCAGGTGATCGGCTGCGAATCCGCAATTCTGGGTCTTCCTCGATATGTATTCTTTTTTCAGCTATGGATTATTTACTTAGCAACAATCTCTATCTTTTTGGTAGCTTAAGGCCAAGAAAAGTCAATACGCGATCCAACATTTCCATGTTGCGGCGAATTACCGTTGAAATTCACGAATGTCATGTTGCGTATTTACAACTGAGCCGTAAATTCTAAAATATTATATATGTATTTATATATTTATAACACAAAAATAATATGCTGAAGCTGCGAATCCGGTGTTAGACATACTCTAGACGAGGAACTTCCTAAGCATGGTCAAAGATCGGCAACGCAGAAAGCTTATTAAATTAGATTTTAATAACTCCATGGCTGCACTCGCCGTGTGGCACGTACTGCCATTCTGTTGAAACCACATCTCGATCGGATTAATGTCATCCATATTTTTCAACACAAAATCATTGATCTGGTGCGGTAACGATCTCCATTGACCATAACTCGAGCACTGGCTTCATTTTTAAAGAATTAGGGCCCGATATGCCAACAGCGTGTAAACCGCACCAAATGATCAGTTTCTCTGAATGTAATGGAGTCTGTTGGGTTTGTTGAGGATTAGTCTCACTCCATTTAAGGCAATTTTGTTTATTAACAACCCGTTAAATCAAAAATTAGCCTCATAGCTGAACAAAAAATATTTCAGATAAAACATTCGGTTAGTTTCCAACAGCTCTAAAACCCAATCGGCGAAAGAACGACACACATGATGCACTCGTGGCATTAATTTCTGCACCAGCTGTATCTTAAACGAGTCTAGTTCAAGATTTTTTCGGAAAACTGGAAGGACAGAGTCCCAAATCCTGCGACCGACGGCGAATCGATAAATTTGGATCTTTTTCCAGACTTTCGTTTACAACGGCAATATTCTCCTCAGTACGTACATTCCTTCGACGTGTCGGTGTTATTCCATCACTCAGAGGGAATGTGGTGGTAGACCTTGACTATTTTTATTTGTATCATGTTGGCATACTGCTAACGACGAATAAGCATATCCTGCAGGAAAGCATCTGTATGATGATGCAGGAGAGACGGACGAATGGCGCAGATTGGGTACGCTCAAGACAGATCTGGTCCACAGTGGATAGCAGGATATACATGAAGTTTCTGTCTTTAGCCAGGCAAAAAGCATCAATGCTTGTTTCAGTTGTGATGGGACCCTGTGTGATTGGCAGGTATATGGCGAGAGTAAAGTTCAGGGTAAAATGATTTCTGTAGAAACTGAAACGATAAGAAAGAGTCCACTATACATCTTCTTTGGACATGTCCAGCACTAGCCGGCAAGAAGATGGGATCCTATCTATTAAGGGGCCTGGGAGCTCTTGAGTGTTTTGGAGCAAGCTAACCGGTTGCCGGTGGTGCTAAGGCTTCATCTCGTGACCCATAGTATCACAATGGACTAATAAGTCTAGATGACTCGTTCACCGCGTTCTGCTAACACCGAACCTAACCTTGTTAAGCAAGACAAGAAACTGTAGTAAATTCAAAAGTTGCGCTGGGCAAGAAACTCCTTATCAGTTCTCTAACTCAAAAACATTGTAATCAGATTTAACGCTTCCAGGAATTTAAAAGGATATTCAAGGTTGCCTCGGTAGGTTCTGTGAAGTAAACTTAAATCACACAAAGAAATTCCTCAATCTTTGTTGAGTTACACTGTCTATAATTCTTTAAGTCATGGAAATATAACCATATACGGACACCACTACGTGATAAAAAACCAAAAAAAAGACCCGTGTCTCCCAGTTTTGCCCAAAGTCATGCACTTGTTTTTTATGGGCCCCCAAAGATTTGGGGCCTCGTTGTCATTTTTGCAAAGAAGTGATCATTTTGTCAGGTTCATATCTTGCAATTCGTTCAAAATTTTGATTTACTCTCAGAGGGAAGGTTGTAGCTCTTATCATAAAGAATAAAAACGTCTAACAATTAAAATCAATAAACTTCATCTTCAAGGTCAACTTCGCAAAAAACTTAAAAAAATTCGATCTTTTTAACTTTTTTCCCTGTGGAGGTCCATAGGTAGCAAACCGTTCAAAATTCAAGGAAACAATCAACTACAGAAATGTATCCAAGATCACAATAACCAACTTTCTAGAATATCTGAACTTCCTACGAATGATTCTTAACACCGTTTACTTGAACATTGAGATACTATGCCATCTCACCGAACGCAGCAGCACAGGCAAAGCAGTAAGCTCAGCATACGCAACAAGGGACGCAGTACATAATATAAGAATCATTCCGAGGAAAAAAGGTAAAAAAAAGTTTTTTTTTTGCGATTTTGTCCTTGAAGATACAGTTTTTTCATTTTATATGTTTAAAATTTTTATTCTCTATGACAAGAGCCTCACAGGGCAAATCAAAATTCTAACCGATTTGCAAGATATGAACCTGACAAAATTATTCCTTTTTTTGCACAAGTGACACCTAGGCCCCAAATCTTTTGAGGCCCATAAAAAAGTGCATGAATTTATCATGTAGTCGTGTCCGTATATGGTTATATTTTTTCGTGTTGCACTGTGTTATTTAAAGGGTGAGCCATATACAATTTGGAATTTAATTTTGCTTTAAGAAGATGCTAATAGACATTTTTTTCGAAATAATCAGTATATTGTTAAGGCCTATCATTGGCATTTAGGAATGAAACACAACATCGATCAAATGGCTACCACAAATTTCTGTACAGCATCTCTTTAATTCTATCTTGTGAATGAAGACACGGATTTCGTGTTCTAAGTTCACAATGGACTCGAAATTGTTTGCGTAACACCTAAGCTTCACGGCGCCCCAGATATAATAGTCAAAAGGAGTAAAATCGCAGTTCCGAGGTGGCCAATTGACTGCCGAGTTTCGAGTGATTATTCGGTTTTCGAAGACAGTGCGAAAAACATCGATTACTTCGTTGGATGTGTGGCACGTAGCGCCGTCCTCTTGAAATTATACATCGTCCACGTCATCCTCTTCAACTTTTGGAAACAAGCAATTGCTGAGTATGGTATGGTAACGACGGTGCCTCCTTGCGTAGTTTCGAACAAATATGGGTCTATGATTCTGCCATGCCAAAGTCGGCACCAAACTGTTACTCGTTGGAGAGGCATCATCTTCTCCTCGACGTCAACAATTTTGTTTGCTAACGTAGCTCCCGAGGTAAAAATTAGCTTTTTCGCTAAAATCCTCTGTAAAATGCTCGGTAAAATGCTAAAATGCCATGCAATCTTAACCGTATTCAGCGAATCGAAAATGCATTGGCTGCGCACGAGGCTTCAGTTTTTTGACTAACTGGGCGTTATAAGCCTTCACACAGAGGTTTTTATACAAAATAATGCTCAAGGATGTGCGATAAATGTTCAATTGCTGCGAACGGTGGCGAGTTGATGTTGATGACTGTTCGAGCCTACTTTCAGCTACATCGGCAAAATTTTCCACTAAAAGCACATACACGAATTCTTTTGTCCAATAAGGACCTGGGTTGACGAACCCGTTTCACAAATTTATCCACAAACTGTATTGATGTCACTCTTTTTCTCTTTAGTTCGTAGATTTTCAAGACTCAAAAATTTGGAAAAACGTTTTTAATATTTCCCAATATTTAATGTTTGAGCGTTGGTCGTTTTTTTAAATAATTTTATTCTTCAATATTTCCGTGCCCTTTGGGTAGCATCGTTGTTTTTAATTAATAATTGTATTTATCTTCCTGACGATGCTACCCAAAGGGCATCGAAATATTGAAGAATACAATTATTTAAAAAAGGACCAAACGCTTCAACATTTAAATTTTGAATATTATACGAGAGGTCGAATAAATCATCACTTTTTCAATATTTCCCAATTTTCCTTAATCATAAAACGACCCATTCCGTAAATTTCTAACCTTTAACTAATAATTTGTAACTTCATAAATGTCAACTTGCCCATCTGCTTCCAAATATCGGGGGTTTTAAATTCCAAATTTTACATAGCCCACACTTTAGTTTAGAGCGTATACTTAATATTAATTGGAATACACCATCGATTAGCTTTTGTTGTACAGAGCGTATAAGTTTTTTTATTCTGTGAATAATCCATTTGAGAATAATGTTTCTGTTTAAGAAAATGTCACACTACTAAAGTTACAAAATTCCTGAGACAGGTACTTTGACACTCAATAAAAATGAACTGCAGGTCCTAGTGACTAAAAGAATAACGCATTTTATTAAAATAAAAAGAGTTCAGTAACAAATTTGCAGGTCGTAGTGACTAAAAGAATAACACATTTTTAATAAAATCAATAGAGTTTCGTAACAAATTTTCGACTATTGCTAGGTCAGAGTATGAATCTTTTAAAATTATATGGTTGTGTTATAAAACATTGAAACAAACACAATAAATAAACTATACGTCTTTAATTAATATGCATCATACGCATCTTAATGCGCAGACATTACAAAAATAATAAAAATATAAGCAATCTTACTAGTTTTGTAGAGTCCATCATTGTTGAACTGGTGATTTTGTATATCGGTTTATTTTAGAAATCTGGCAAGCATGACATCCTGCTACCCATCGATTTATATCATTTCTCATTTTTGGCCAGAAATACTTAGACTGAATTAAATTCCTTGTCGGTCGAGATCCTGGGTGCGATAAGGAATGAATCTTCTCAAAAACAGTTTTACGCAAACTTGGCGGAAGATATGGTTTAGGATATTTTGCCGATACGTCGCACCAAATCTTAGAGTTGTCAGGGGGTACTATTATCTCCTTCAAATTAAATTTTGCGCTAGGGTCAGTAACGATAGATTTCAAAACCATATCTGTTTGTTGTTCTCTATGTAGAGTTTCCATACTTATATCACGAGTTGTAATTAAGTCGATTTCTGGGATTCGGGATAGAGAATCCGCCACCACGTTTTCCTTTCCAGGAACGTATTGTATTTTATCCGTAAATTGTGCAATATAATCTAGTTGCCGTGTTTGTCTGGGAGATCGATCAGCTTTCGAATTTAGCACAAATGTGAGTGGCCTATGATCTGTAAAAATTTCAAAATCTCGACCTTCGAGGAAATGCCTAAAATGTTTAATAGCTCTATAAATCGCTAACAGTTCTCTGTCAAAAGTGGAATACTTTTGTTCTGTTAAACTAATTTTGTTAGAAAAATAAGCCAATGGTTCACTCACACCATTATGATCAACTTGTTGTAGGACAGCGCCTATGGCCACATTTGACGCATCTACAGCCAATGACAATTTACAATTTTCGTCGAAATGGGTAAGTAGAGTCTGTTTCATAAAAAGCTGTCTAACGTGTTCGAATGCCTTAGTAGCAATTTCATTCCACACAAGCTTTTTATCACTGTTTTTATTAGCTGTTGTGAGAATATCGTAAATGGGACTAAGCTCTGCGGCTAACATTGGTACGTAGCGATGATAATAGTTAACCATTCCGATAAACTTTTGTAATTTAGAAACTGATTTTGGTTTTTCAAAGTCCAAAATTGCTTTTACTCTTTCCTCGGAAGGTTGAATGCCTTCTGAATTAATGTGGTAGCTTAAAAAATCTACTGACGAAGCACCAAATGTACACTTAGACATTTTAATATTCAGTGAGTACTTCTCTAATCTTGCAAAAACTATTTTCAAGTGCTCAATATGTTGTGTTTCGTCTGTGCTGGCTATCAAAATGTCATCAATATATGTAAAAACGAAGTCAAGGTCAAAAAATACTTCGTTTATGAAACGTTGAAAAGTTTGAGCACTATTCCTTAATCCAAAAGGCATTCTTACAAACTCGAACATTCCAAATGGAGTAGTTATTGCTGTCTTTGGAACATCTTCTTCAGCTATTGGAATCTGATGGTATGCTCTCACTAGATCCAGCTTTGAAAATACAGTTTTATTCTTCAAATCGATACTTAAATCATGGATGTGAGGTAGAGGGTAACGATCTGGTACTGTTACACAATTTAGTCTCCTGTAATCACCGCAAGGTCTCCAGTCATTTACTTCTTTTTTAGGTACAAGATGCAAAGGTGATGCGGTTGGAGAAGAAGATGGTCTACAGACACCTATTTTAACTAAGTACTCAAATTCATTCTTGGCTATCTTAAGTTTTATTGGGTCAAGTCGTCGTGGTCTACAAAATGGAAGATTTCCTTTAGTCACTATACGATGAACCGTATTATGTTTCACCATCTTGGTATAATCGGGTTCTGCAGTAACAGCGGGGAAATCTCTCACTATTTCGTGATACTTACTTATCTCTGAAATTTTAGGTTTAAGTGAATAAATGGAGCTGAATCCAGACGAACAATGAACTGTTAAAGAAGTCTTTGCATCGATAAGTTGTTTGTTTTTAGCATCAACGACAATTCCGAATTTTTCGAGAAAGTTAAAACCTATAATTGGAGTATCGACGTCAGCGATAAGAAAGGGAAATTCAAATTCCCTACGAAGCCCTAAATCAATTTTGAAAAGCTTCGTACCAAAAGTTCGAATGACAGATCCATTTGCGGCTGAAAGCTCTAAATCCGAATTCCTGGATAATGACTTAAATCTAGAATATGGAACTACAGAAACAACTGCACCTGTATCAATTAAAAAATTTAGCTTGTTATTGGAATCAAAAAAGAATAGGCGGCTTCCAGGTTTAACCTCTGATCCATCATCAGCCACCGTCATGATGGATGTATTTAATTTAAAGAGTTATTTGCATTGTAACTTTTAACCTGGTTAGGATACCGACATGGTTGTATACATTTCAGGGCCTTGTTGCCGAATCTGAAATGATACCAGCAAAACCCCTCACGACCGTTACGAGAAGTTGCACGACCGTGTGGTTGATCACGAAAGTCTAGCATATTTCTATCCCGAGAAGGCCTTCTACTTTTCAATTCTGCGACTTCTAAAGATATTTTGTTTAAATTTTCACAAAGATATTTAGTCATTTCCGACAATTTTTGAACTGAATGTTCGATACCCTCATCTGAGCCATGACCTACAGCAGACACTTGAGATTTTGAACACACTTCATAAATTTTATCAGCAAGTAACATTCTTTCCTCAAGATCTAGGGATACACAAGACATCATCTGTATTTGAATATTCTGTGGTAATTTTCGAAGCCACAATTTGTAAAGTAAATCAAGGTTAATAATATTATCTGAACCAGCTAGAATTTTCAAGTCTCGGAAAAATTCCGAAGGTTTCCGATCCCCAATATAAGAATTCGAGAACAATCGTTCCAAACGAGAATCTAAATTGTGGTGCACGAATTATATTTGGTAAAAATCTATTTTTATTAACAATTCTAAAATACGTGCTATCAGTACAGAATATGAAAATTGAATAATCGAAATTTTCTTTGTCAATACATATGTGAAACATAAAATAATTTACATACTATGTTTTCAATATACTTGTATTTAAGTTAGGAGGAAAAGAACAATTCAACAATGATGGACTCTACAGTTTCAATGTTCCCCCACAAGTTTGTAGAGAAATATTCCCCTATTAATGTTGACCCTTTAACGCATTTAAATATCATAAGTTTTAACTACACCACGTTGTGGTATTTATAGCTTCTGTACCAAAATTTCCATACCGATTTACACATATTCTCGCTCATCGTAGCTCAACCTTTGCCTGAAGCTGACAATATGTGTCCAATTCCCCCATGTTTACACGTTTCTTCTTCGAGGCATTTATATACAAATTAATTTACTATATATGTATGAAACAAAAAGGTGTTAGGGGCACCCATATTTTCCAAAATAAATTACAATCTTTAGTATAAATGAAGCACATCCACACAGAGATGCATACGAATAATTTAGTAAAGAATAGCGCCAAATGTCTCTACTTCCAACGAAGCCATGGCAGATGTTAAAAAAAAGAGATCAAGGAAAAAATTCAGTATCCTGCCGCAACTATGGAGAGCACTTGTTTTACATGCTAAATCCATGACCGCTCCAACCACCTCAATGCAAAAGCAACCAAAAGTCCTTAGGCTTTAGTCTGTGACTATGGTTGTAAGAAGTACCATCGAGCACGTTATCAAGCACTCACTGTGCACACCGCATTAATCTGTGTGTGTGTCGGTGTGTTTCTTTTTTGTTGCTATTTTTATTTTTCGCAACGAAATTATCTCGCGTATAGCTGGTAAATTGGTTTGGCGTATCGAATCGAATCGAAACGAATCCAATCAAATAAGAAAATGAATATTTAAACATGGCTGAAACTGAAATTAATTTGTTCGTGTAACGTACGGTGCGAATAATTATCACGTATTGAATGCGAGAAACAAGTGAGATATATGTGTGCTTACATACACACACAAAAGAAGGATATTATTGACGCAGTTTTTGAAGTTCTTTAAGGATACAACAGAATACAAAGCCATTGACATTTGAATGGAAACGAATGAATGGCATAGGTCAAGAGGCCGCAATGAACTTTTTGAAGATCGATTTTAAACAAAAATAAAACGCAAAAGTCAAAAAGGATTATTGCACAAGATTTACATTTCCAATATTACAATTTCAAGATGCCAACGTACGAGTGATTTTATTATTTTTAACCTCCAGTGGGAAATTTTGTCTTGCACACATTTTCATTAGTATAACCTTAGTACAATGTCTATAGGTAATGGCAATTTATATAAGATATCTTCATGACATGTCACTAGTTTTCACTTAGGTGGCTTAAATTGTGAAGAGATTGAAAATATATGTAAGACAGTCCTGTTGGTTTGCCAGCTTTGTGGCATGGCTGACTGTCACTAACATCAATGCTGAACGCGGATAGAGGAAGCCTATATCATTAGTCTTTATCATTTAAAAGTTTACACATGATCACAACATATACTGACAAATTAATCAACTGACCCATTGATGAAACGTGACTTAGTACATATTGTCTACATGTCATACGGTGATCACAACTATTGACAAACTGCTAAGGGTTCCTGCTGACTATTTACCAAATGTATTAAAATGTCAAGAGGTGTCATATAGACGGTTGTATGGAAGTGGATCGGCAAGTCTGCAGGGACTCTGGCGTGTCACCTCTTAGTCAATTATGATATCTTTAGGAAATTTTCAACTGGCCTAAGATTAGACTTACGTACGTATGAGTAATATTAATAAAAATTTTCTTATATAAATACTAAGTATGCACATGATAATCTACAAAATCCGATAAATCTCCAAATAGATTAACAAAGAACCCAACTCAATTATTATGAACAGCATACACAGCATTGATATTAAATCACCACAATGCGTTTTATCTATAGAGAGCCGCTGTTATTAAAATTAATATTAATCATTCGCTCATTATAGTATAATTTACAATTTACGTTATTAAAACAATCTAGTGCATATAAAGTACAAGTCTTTAGACAAAACCTTCAGAAATATTAAATCAACAATGGTATATGCAGAACTAGTGAAATCCTCTATCATATTAAGATTAGTCATACGTTTAAGCGAAAGTTCACTCAAAATAAAATAATCCATAAACCCTGAGGGTAAAAATTTTACCACCTTGGGAACACGATCTGAAAAAAAACAAAAACAGCATCCACTTTTGAATTTTTCACAGAATACAATACAAGTGGTCTGAAAGGGGGAAATTGCCCCTAAGGCCCAAAAACGGGCTCTGAAAAGTAATGGCAGCAATGAAATCGTAAGACGATTTCCTTTCATTTGAGTACCAACACTTACCTGTAAGTTCAGGGAGCCATATTTTGGGCCTTAGGTGTAATTCCCCCTTTCGGACAACTTGTTCCCGACTCAGGAGCTCAAATCAATGAAAACTGCATATTCAGTTTTTTTCCAGCGCGTGTCCCCAAGTTCGTAAAATTCAGCCCCAAAATTAAGCTGGCTAAATATGATATCAATTAAGCTATATACCATCTTATTCCATAATCATTCCAATCTAATTCGATAATTCGATTCGATACCATTGGCATTTTAATGGATGCGAACAAAAGGCGTAGGACAAGAGCCCACAATGAATTCTCTGGAGGTCAATTTTGTAAAAAATCCAGAAGGCATAAGGCTTATTGCAAAAGATTCCAATTTTAAAATTTAAACTTGTCAACGTATGAGTGGTTTTAATATTTCCAACATAAGATTAGCCATGCGTAATAGTAATATTATTTTATACAGGGTGGCATGCGAATCGTGCTACAAAAACAAAACGTAATAACTTTCTTTCTGTGTGAATAATCGGCCTATCAAATGGCAGTGGGAGCAGAGAGAGAGAGAGAGTGAAAAGACTGAAATGTGCTAAATGAACAATGAATGAAACCCGAATAGTTTTCAAGAGGATAATATCGGGCCGATTAATGAGCTGCCCTCCTGCAAGGACGGAAATGGTAATCTTGTGACTGATAAGCAGTGTGTGCTAAAAATGTGTGATTGTGGAAGACAATGAATGTAGATTATAGATTCCCCCCCCCCCCCCAGGCAAGGCGATATTTGAACGGCAATCTCCCAGTTTAAGAATAATAAAACCTATATGCTATAAATGGCTAGGGGAATCTATTCCGGGCTAGGGGATGTTATGTCCTGTATTCAAAAAGGATGATCTGCGTGTCTGTTCCACCTATCGCGGTGTCAGTCTTTTATCCACCGCGTATAACGTCTTGTCGAGCGTATTATATGAAAGACTAAAGCCAATTGTTGAAAACCTGAATGGACCTTATCAGTGTGGTTTTAGACTAGGGAAGTCTACGCCTGCCGAAATATTCACGCGACGCCAAATTTTGGAAAAGACCCACGAAAAGCAAATCTACACACACCATCTCTTTGTCGATTACAAAGCTGTTTTCGATAGCCCCACAAGGCGCAAATTGTACAAAGCTATTTCTGAACTTGGAATTCCGGCAAAACTGATAAGCCTCTGTAGAATGACGCTGACCAACACCAAATCAGCAGCAAAGGTGGGGAAAGACCTCACCGAACCGAAGACAAGGCGACATAATTTCTTGCAATCTCTTCAACATCTTAATGGAGATAATTATGAGAAAATCTGCAGTAAATACGAACAAGACCATTAACACGAAAATTCATGTTGCAGGCGTATGCTGGTCACTTCAGTATTTTCAAGAATCGAAATATAATCAACCAAGATGGGTCTTGCTGTTAAAGATTGCAAGACAAAATTGATGGTGTCAGCAACTAGAGAAACCTCTCGAGTTGGTCCGCACTTGAACGTCGACAACCTATTTAATTTTGAAGTGGTTGATGAATTTATCGACCTTGGATCCCCCGTGAACAAGAAAAACAACTTCGTCCTGGAGATAAATAGGAGAATTTTGTTTGCAAATAGACCAACTGTACCAGATTCTTATTTTACCACTCCTGGCATGTGGCTCCGAAACTTGGCTCATATCGCAAGCGGATGCATCTGGGAGTATTCGAGTAAAAACTTCGCCGTAAAGTACCGACGTCCTTGGAACCAAGAGCTATATCATTTGTATTCTGACGTGGACATAGTCAGGCGAATCGAATTAGGCCAATTGGGTTGGCTAAGCCATGATATCAGAATGGATGAAGATGAGCCATCGCAGGAAGGCAGGAAAAGAGGACGACCAGGACTCCCCTGGAAAGACCAGACCGAAGAATCCCTCCGTATCCTTGATGTTAAAGGCGAAGCAAAGAGCCAGTTAGAGAAATATGTTACAAATTTGTGTAATTTGTTTATTTGTATGTTTAATTAATATGCGTACGACATCTGACCTCATGAGGTTGTAAAATGGTCAATAAAAGGAAAGTAAAAGTAAAGCAGGTTACTACGTAGATTTATTACAACTAATGTTGGGATACCAAAAAGGGCGATTTAGATAGTGCAGCGGTACCATGCTTTGCAGTCATTCATTTCCGTCTAATGGAAATTCAGGCGGGAGTTTGGAGACACACCCCGAGTACATGTACCATTATGAGGTAGGTAGACATGTTTGCCGAATCTGGAAGCAACGGACGAAGACCGTATCAAGACACAATTGCAACTATAGCATCGTCAATCCAGACAAATCTAAGCATTTCGACTCTCGAAAGTTATTTGCGCAAATTGGCGTTACCAGACCGTCACTACAATGGATAATTCATGAGGACTTAAAGTTGTTTCCGTACAAAGTCCAACCTACAACACACTTAAATCCTCTGCATTTGCCTATTCGCCGGAATATTAGCCAAAAAAGTTATTCTAATGGCCGAAGGAGACAATAACTTAATTATGACTGATGAGGCACATTTTTATCTAAACGGCAATGTAAATAAACAAAATTCCCGTATATGGAGTGACTCTGATCCAAAAATACTCCATGACACGGAGCTACACCAAAGAATTGTGTGGTGCTCAGTTTCATCAAGGTGCATTGTGGGGCCATAATTCTTTGAAGAAAACCATGTAACAGTAACTTTCAATGGGGACCGTTATTTAAAGATGTTGAAGGAATTTTTGGAACGAAGTTCCTTATCGCATGTTGCGGAATGGGGGCTACATGAAAAAAAATTAAACTGTTTTTAACACTATTATGCTAAAACCCAGTATTATCACCTATATTGAGTACTTTTGCTGTGGTTTGTGTCTAGACTAACATATGTTGGGAAATTTCTTGTTTAACCCTGCTGTTAGATTAGGACCATTTGGTCCAAATTTTTTCTGTTTTCCCTTGTAACTTTGGAACGGTGATATATACTGACTAAATTTTTCTGCTAATGGGGTCTTTTAATAAAACAATGTTATGTGCGAAAATTAAATTTTCTAACTTTATTCAGGACTGAGAAAAATACAAAATGACGAATCTTAGGTTAGAGGACCATTTGGTCAATAGTACATTTTTTCATTACCAAGCGAATGTAAATTCATGTCAAATATTTAGAAGATGTTTTTGATATGTCAAATACTTGCTTTAGAAATTATTGAACCAAAATAGTTACAAAGGATAAGATAAAATTATTATTTTGGATGAAAATTCCAGTATGGACCAAATGGTCCCTCAACCTAAGATTCGTAAATTTTTTCATTACCAAGCGAATGTAAATTCATGTCAAATATTTAGAAGATGTTTTTGATATGTTAGCGGATGTTTTTGATATGTCAAATACTTGCTTTAGAAATTTTTGAACCAAAATAGTTACAAAGAATAAGATAAAATTATTATTTTGGATGAAAATTGCAGTATGGAACAAATGGTCCCTCAATCTAAGATTCGTAAGTTTTTTCTAATCTAACAGCAGGGTTAATGGGAAGTTTTCTAGGTGGAGCCTTCGGGGTACGGACAATAAGCATATGAGCAATATTATACATACTAGACATTTCCAAACAATATTCATCATACGCATAACAGTTGGGCGAAATCTCTCCAAAACATTGAATATGGTCGTAAACGGGTCTAAAGCAAAAATTCTTTGAGCTGCACTTACAGATCTTAAAAAAGTAATTGTACGACTTACAGGGCCTTTGTGAAAATCAATCAAAAGAAAAAACACCTCTTATGAAAATTTTGGAAAACCCCAACGAAATGCTGAGCAAGAAAGTAAGTAAATTTGTTTTATTTTATAAAAGTCAATCAAAAGTTTTTATAAAATTGCAAAACATTTGGATCTATAAAATATTTTAGCGTATGAATAATATTATTTCAAACAGTTCGAAAAAAGTCATACTAGTGAGCTTGCTGGCCTGAATGGTGTGTTGTTCCAAAAAAAAACAACCTCTTTTCACTTACACAAATGTTCCTGACGTTGTAAGTATGAACTTCTCATAAACTAACAGGTAAACTGTCAAAATCCGTCATCAAATAAATTCAAATTTGCAAATAATATTAATCATACGTTTCCAAGTTTGAAAAGGTCGCTAAATAAAGGTATTAGACATAGCTACTAAAAAATAGAAATAAATATGTTCCCATTACATCCCATGAAGGAATAAAGAAGAGCTTCTCACAAACCCTGAGCTAAGCGCTTTCCAGTTTTCACTCACTGATTGGGACTTACAGTTTTTCACCGGTTCCGAACTGATTTTATGAGAAGCTATTTCTATTAACTCGATAGTATCGCCATCAATAAGCGATATGGTCGTCGTCGAAAGAAGTGTAAGGTGGCCAGAGCAGGGACCGAACATACCTTCTCTCGCACAACAGCCGTGCATACTAACCGTTGCACCACCGACGACCACAGACAAAAAAATGCTAATGGCCGATTAATTACGAGAATTGTTGTACTATTGATGAAGACCTTTACAGACATCAATTACACTCTCTTACGGAATTCCTCTTTCCAATAAATTTGGGATCTATTACTAACATTTAATGAATCTTTGTTGACGCCAACGAGGTCGTGGTCTTATGACTTTTTATTTCTCACTCCCATGCTGTCACATTTGAAACCGCAATGCTAATCTACGCTCTCCACAATAGTATTTAAAAAAACATTTTCGTAATTATAGATTCAGTTCTTATTTAAATCTTATTCTCGCAGCACTTATGAAAAATTAATTTTCCAACATTTGCGCGATTTCATCCGGATTTAGCCACAACCCTAACCATCTCCCCCATCTGTTGGCAGAAACCGACGTTACAGACAGACAGCTGCTCTGGCAATAAGACATGGTAATATTATTACAATTTGCCATCTGAAAATGATATAAGAAGAAGAGAATGACAAAAGGTGGCGATAAAAATTCATCCCACATACAAATCTGAAATAAAATCATCACATCTACGCAACGATGACGACGCCACCCTTGTGATTCCATATTTGTTGGGGCAAAAAATTCTAATAGAAATTTCTTATAATAATCTCAGGGTACTGTGACGACTGGAAAATGGGAGAAGACACCAAATCATTAGCCCAGGAAAATGTCACCATATCATATTGTTGTTTCTTAAGGATTTGAACAACATCTCGGTAGAGGTTGAATTGAATTTGGAACTCATATAAAATTCCAAACACAAGAGTGAACTGTCATCACAAATCTGTATTTAATATTGTCCGTCCATCTGTTTGACTTCTCTCTGTCATTCTATCTAAATGAGAGTACGTGTCACTGTATTTTAGTTCTAAGTCTAAGTAACGAAAACGCATATTAAAAATGTAGCATTTGTTGAATACAAGTTAGCGTGGACCTTAAAGAAGTGAGATGAGAAATTCTTATAAATAACCCCAGCGAACAATTCAAATATTATTGTGCATTTCTGCTGAAATTCTCTTTGCGTTACAGCATCCTCCCTTCCCATGTAACAAGGAGCAGCCACTATTAGTAGTGGCAACTTAATACTTGTCCCTGTTAACAACATTCTAGAAACTGTCAATGTTGCGCATTCAATAATACTTTAGATCTTTGAAAATTGTGGTTGCATAAAATTTTGTAAAAAGCAAGATTTCGCATTTCATCTCCTCCCTATTCACTAGCAGAGCCTTATCCTCTTCATCCTCTTTACGGTGCTTAAATATGCAATACCATTGCTGACAGGAAATGGCGCGAAAAATGTGTCTGTCTCTCTGTCTGTCCATTCGTCGGTCTGTTGCTCTATCTTTCTCTCATCTCGAATGAATTGAAAGCATTAAAAATGTCTTTCAGATAATTTGGTTTTGAAGAAGATGACATTTTCTCACACCAAATGTAAGTGAGTTCAAAACACCTGCAGAACAGCAAAAAAAACGTATAACAAATTTGTTACCTGCTCCGTTAGAGCCATTGAGGATAAATGAGACAGAGTCGAAGAAAACTGAAGAAGGAGTAGCTGCAGCAGCAGCAGCAGCAGCAGAAAAACACGAAAATTCAATTTGTTGGCTGTAAAATTGTAGCCTATTTAAAAGAGGAAATTAAAAAAGATAACTGAAAAAAATAACATGTTTTATGGGGTATAGCTGCTGGTATTCTCAGCTTGTATGCATTTAAATTAAAAAGATAAAGATTTTTGGAGGTAAAACAGCTTAGAATACATTTAGATTGAAAAACATCTTAGACTTATGAGTAAATTGCATGTTAGAATAAATAATATTAATTATACTCACAAATGAATGCTAATAGAGATACCCCTGTGCGTATGAGCAACATTGTAGCGACCATTTGTAAATAATATTAATAACACGGCTGAGAGTAAAGTCGCAGAATGCTGGTGCTTTCTAAACAGGCCACAAAAAGGCGTGTGACAGAAGAGAAATGCGAGACAACAGTATACGCCCTACATTAAAACAAAGTCATGTAAGAGCAAAGTTAGAGCCCGTATTTGTAACAACGTCGAGGCAAAGCGTTGGCTTAGATTTAATATTTAACAAGAAAAAATCTTTAAAATAAACTATTCACATTAAAGTGTAGATAAACTGAATTTGAAGGAAATAAAATAGATTATACTTAACCCTAGGAAGATAACCTAAGTTTTTTATACATAAAATATAACTATAAGTCTTAAAGACGTATGCTACTTTGAGGACTAATTAGTAAAGGTTCCAAAATATTTTAAAATAAAATCGTTTCAAATTAATAACACTAAGTCTTGCTCTATAAAAAAATGCCATATAAAGAAAAGCCCTCAAATTTTAAACTGCACACCCGACGAACAGTATTCCCCTTAAAAATCAAAGAAATAAATGAACGTTTATTTGTCATACGTCGCAGACACGTACGTTATCTCTCTAGGGTTAAAATGATATGATGCTATAAATACCCCTGTACTTATGAGCAATATGGTAGTGATAGTTTTTAACTAATATTAATCATACGCTCAGACGTTAAATAGAGTAGCACAATACTGGTGTAAACACGTGACGAAAATCGATCTGAAAGAAGACAAATATAGAACAATAAAATTGTGCATGTCCTTCATTAAAACTAACAACTTGTGGGCCATTAAGAACTGAGAGAAGCCTTAAAAAAACGAAGAGCAACATAAATATTTCCTTCCCCCATTGTGTTTAATATTTCTTCGGTTTGTTTATTTAGAGCTAATATTTTTTAATATTATATACAAGCTCAAGTCAAGTCATGTTCTTTACTAACATCAACGACATCTAAAGCAAAAGTTATCCTGGTTCCTAATAAAATGTCCTTTAAGTTATTTTTGAGAAGAGATTGAGCCGTTGGAATATCAATATCGGCACAGTACAGATATTTAGAGAATTATCTTACAGCAAATGCTATAGTTTCTAACATAACAGTTGATACTACCCTTGATCCATTGTGATTATCAGGAGAAAAGAGATAAGTAAAAGTAAAGAAAGAATAATTTGGAATATTAAATAGTAGGGCCTCTGCCCTATGTCAGCCGTCGTGCAAACTTCAGCAGTACCCCAGTATCAGAAGCACGAAAATAATTCGAATCTTCCACAACAAACTAATCAGAACACAACCCCATTCTGTATCACAGAACTGGGCACAGGCATAGAAATTACGACAACAATCAATTATCGTTTTTATAGGTTAGGACTCTCCCTTTGCAGTTTTCTACAATTACCCCAATGAGGGTATATTAACTAGCTTTACCCAATTCAAGTAGCGTTTGAGTCTTAGAGTATACAGACCAGCTTTACCCAATTCTTGTAGTGCTTGGATCCTTATCCAGCCAACATCTACCATAACTCTCTACAAATCTAACACCCTGGTCTCCCCAACCAGGCGGAAATGATTTTCCGACCAGACCACATCTCAATCACACCATACAGGTAAAATATCACTGGTCTACCGAAGACACACAATCTGCATTAGCACTGGCACAAATCTATTCAGGCAAGAGAGTCAGCCAACCCGTTCCCTCCTATATTGCATTCCATAACTCGTTTGCATTATATAGCCAGGTCCCAAAGGCACGAGTTTGATTTGTTTGCATTGAAAGCCCCTTTACTGTTCCCAAAGATGAAGACATTTCCTGGAGTAGATGAGCTTAACCCAAATCACCTTTTCGTAGCCCTCGGGAAGATGTGGATTTCAGCAAGCCTTGAGGTGATCTGGTTTACCGTCCACAAACATAGAAACACCTGGTGCACCAGATATGTACAAGTCAAGTAGTTCCGCTGCAGACCTTATGATGGTACTGTTGTCTTACAGTCAGTATTATTATCTACGGGCCACAAAGGAATTTCTCCAAACAGGGATAAAGAAAAGACTATGATAACAAGGGTACAAATAATACTGATACAATTATTAATAAGTATACGGCCCCTATGCATATATTGTCCAAATAGTTATTAAATCGCCAAAGTCGAAACATGTGAGTGTCCGTTGAGGTGGAAAGTTTCTGATAGTCATTCAGTAGGTAGTTGCCAGAAATGATTCCATCATTTGGCAGGTCTAGAAGCTCATTAATTCCACGCAGTATGTCCCGGGCAATGGTTGTATTGGAAACCTCCGTTAGCTAGGTAAATTGAGAAGCCGAAACGAATGAGCAGCCGGATTGGTTATACGACCACTGGTAAGTCTATGGCTAATTAGGTGACCGTGTCACTGAAGCTCTTCGAAGTACTGAACATTTTGTTCTGTCCCTTGATGGCGGATGAGCCCACATCCCTGTCAAACGGCAGAACAAAACTGAAGAAACCAAAATCCAGTTTCGACTCACTACATTCTGGTCAACGTCGGATCCATAAAAATAATCATACTGGCAGTAGGTAAAATGCATACCACGGTGGGTTGGGTTTGCTCTCCATCACCGTTATATGGGCAATGAAAATACAATCAACGAAGAAACCCCCTAACTGCAGACAACCCTCGAAAAGTTTATATGGCGCACGATTCCAGGAAAAGACTTAAGAAAAGCAAATCCATACATACCATCCTTTTGTCGATTAGAAAGCTGCTTTCGATAGCCCCGTACGGGGAAAATTTCACGAAGCTATGTCTGAACTTGGGATTCCGCCTCTGTACAATGATGCTGGCCAAAACCAAATCAGCAGCGAAGGTGGGGAAACACCTTACCGAACCATTCTGTATCAAGCGAGGGCTGAAACAATGCGACACATTTTCGTACAATCTCCTCAACGTCCTAATGGAGATCGTAATAAGAAAAACTGCAGCAAATATGAACAAGATCATCAACACGAAAAGCCATATGTTGCTAACGTGTTCTGACGACATAGATATTATTGGGTGAAATATGCGATAAGTTACTGCAGTATTTTCAAGAATCGAAAAAGAATCAGCGAAGGTGGGTCTTGCAGTTGATGAGTGAAAGACAAAATTGATCGTGTCAACGACTGGGCAAACCTCTCGATGTAGTCCGCACTTGAACGTAGACAATCCGTTTAATTTTGAATTGGTTCATGCTTCTTTCTATCTATTTTGAATCCACCGTGAACAAGGACAACAACGTAAGTCTGGAGATAAATAGGAGAATTGTGCTTGCATATATATTATACTTTGGGGTCAACAAGCAGTTTAAGAACACAGCTCTCTCTGAACAGACAATGGTCCGGCTATACCAGACTCCTATTTTACGACTCCTGGCATATGGCTCCGAAACTTGGGTCATATCGCAAGCGGATGAAAAACACCTGGGAGTATACGAGAGAAAAAATCGCCGCAAAATATATGATCCTCTTAAGGAAAACGGCGAGTACCGAAGTCGTTGGAACCCAGAGCTATATAATTTGTATTCTGACTTGGACATAGCTAGGTGAGTCAAATTAGGCCAGTTGCGTTGGCTAGGCCATGTTATCAGAATGCATGAAGATGACCCAGAGCGAAATGTTTTCAATAACGTACCCGTACCCAGTCTAGTTGGCTAGGCCATGTTATCAGAATGGAAGAAGATGAGCCAGAGCGAAAGGTTTTCGATACCGTACCCGATGGAAGAAGGAATAGAGGACGACTAAGACTACCATGGAAAGATTAGTCCGAAAAACCCCTCCGTATTCCTGGTGTTACCAACTGGTGAGAAAATGCAAAGGATAGAACCAGTTAAAAAATTTTTTTACCTTTGTTTCATTTGTTTATTTAATTAACATGTGGAAGACGTCTTACCTCATGAGGTTGTCAAATAGTAGATAAGAGTAAAGTAAGTTATAGATGTTACAGATTTGTGTTACCTCACAATCAAATGAGTAGTCAATCAAGATCCGATTGCACTTTATATTGTGATAGTTAATGATTACTATTACTCATACGCCTTGCATGAGAAATGCATAAGAAAAATGAACAATATTTATGCTGATTATTATAATGATTTCTGATGTTTAATAAATAGATTGTTGTTGCCTCAAAACAGTTTATTTTTCTGAGGAATATGCGAAATATCTGATCAAAAATCAATTGCAAATTATACTGAAATAATGCGAATTTAATATTACTCATACGACTTATATCTGGAAGCTTCACAAAATTAAAAATATTTATATGGAATCTGTAAAGGAACCTGGCATTCAATACCCGACTTTTGTTGTCTCACATTCACTTAGCTAACTAAGAAATTTGCAGTAATTGATAAGAAATCAATAACAGATTAAATTGCCATAATTTAAAATTTATATCAATCATACGTCTAGTGCATAAATTCCTCAGCAAATGAACAGTACCTAATCTTGAACGTTAAAGTCCTTATATATGTTTTTTATCTCACTACCACTCATTTAAATGAAACTTTTTCAGGTAGTCGATCAATAATTTACATTTAATATTAATCATATGTCCAGTACCTGAATGCTTCAGGAAATGAAAAATATATATACCGAATTTTATAATGATTTGTGATAGTTTATAAATATATATTGGTTTTGTTGATTTTATAATGATTTGTGGTAGTTAATAAATATATTTTGTTGCATTATTTTTCTGAGATATATGTGAAATAATTAATCAAAAATCGATTACAAGTTATATTGGCATAATTGTTATTTAATAATACTCATACGACTTATACCTTAATGCCTCAGAAGACTAATTTTGTTTACATGGACTGTTACATGGGTTGTGTTCAGTATCAGATGTGTCTAATCTTATACTCACTTATTTAATCAATAAATTGTGAACTAATCGATAAAAAATCAATAATATTTATACATCAAGGCGGGTAATTTTTTTTTGCCGACCAAGAGTATAACAGAGACGTAATCTACGGCAAATTTTATGAATATGTTCCCAAGATACCATGATTGTAAAATCAAAATCGAGCGAGAAGATTTCTTTACATATTAGCGTAAAAAATCGACCCAACAGCCATTCATTTGAAACTTGATACTGTTCAATTTCACACATATATTCCAGTCGTCGCTGCCTTTACAAGGACCTTTACTTTAGGTTGAAACTCCACACGGTTCATGTTTTATAGCTGTGTAAAGTTGGTCATCTGCAGCATTTTTGTGAAGAGGTACCTGTATTAATGTTAGAATAACTTTTGAATGCGATATTAGATTTACCATTTCCTAATGAGAAAGTTAAACCCTATCAGGCGATACCTTTATCGCTACAATCTGATATCGCATTCAACAGTTATTCTAACATTACACAAAAATGCAGCAGATTACCAACTTTACACAGCTATAAAACATGATCCGTGGGGAGTTTCGACTTAAAGTAAACGTCCTTGTAACGATTAGAATATATGTGAGAAATTTCGTCGAAATCGAACAGTATCAAGTTTCAAAAGAATGGCTTTTGGGTCGATTTTTACGCAAATATACAAATTTTCAAATGAAAAATCGCGGACTCGATTTTGATTTTAGAATCATTGTTTCTTGGGAACATTTTCTTAGAATTTTCCGTAGTTTACGTTTCTGCTATACTCTTTGTCAAGGTTTTGTGGTCCCATACAAATTGACCCACCCTATTATACATATTTACATAATTTAGATGTTTTATAAATCGTACCTCTAGTACCTAAATACCCCAGTACTTATATTGAATGTTATAGATGTTAGAGATTTTTCGTATATCACAATCATTTATTTAACGCAAAATTTTGAAGTAGTTGGCCAAGATTCAACAACAGATTCTACTGTTATATTTTATATTTAATATTAATCATACGTCTAGTACCTAAATGCATCAACAAATGAAGAAAAATTATATTGGATGTAATATCGACTTCTTCTATTCAACAAATTAAACAAATTTAACTTAAAATAATAGTGAAATGATCGATAAAAACCGAGATTGTAGAAGATCCATGATTCCTATAATAAGGGTGAACGTTGTAAGTCAACTAGTACTCAAACACTACTACGAAGTACAGTGTGAAATATTGATCATAGAACGAATGCCTTACCATCAGGAACAAACTGTAGTTTAGGTTTTATTTGAAACCTCTGTAATACCCAAAATAGTAAGATGCCGTTATGTCGATATATTATGCAATTATGTCAATATATTTCAAATGTATCATTTAATTGTTTGCATACTTATCTTAATTTTTTTATATTTTTTATTTACATAAGTTTAGTAACGTACCTGAAACAAAGAAAAATATATTATTAATTTAATCACATTAAAATATCCTATAAATATATGCAGCTGTCAATAAAAAGGATTATGCACCACAAATGTATTAATTACATTTTCAGAAATGCTTTTAAAATATAACAGTGTTTTAATTCAGAAGGATGAACACGTCTTAGGAATTACAATTCCATGGGCGTATGATTGATATTATTTCTGAATTTTGATTAAATTATATCATTTTCCTTCGCTTAACAGCAGAACACGTTCTACTGAGTATGACTGATTTTATTTATAAATATATAAATAATATTACTTATACGTTTTGTTTTCTTAAACAAGGCAATCGTCTTCCTGCCATATTCATAAAAACTTGTGATAAATTTCAGAGGCGTTGTTCTTATTGTTAATGTCTCTCAAAACTGTCTTAACCTTTTCTGAAAAAGGTCATTAGGTTCTAGAAAAATCATTAAAACATTGTCCGTTTACGCCCAATCTGATATTATGCTAACAACAATCGTTGATAGATTTCAATCCAAACGTCCACTTCGCCATATTATTATCTAAGCTTACAAGATTAAATTCAGTCACGATACTACATAGACAAGGTGTTTTAACAAGCGTTTTTAAACTCTCTCCTTTCTCTTTCATTTCTCCAACATTTTGGTTGTTCCCAATGAAACTGAAGAAAAAATCCACCAGGTTATCATGACTAGTCACAATCATTGCTTAGTAAAAAAAAATATTCTTTATTTCTCATTGCAATTAGCTCAACTTAAATCAGTTGTTTAGTTACATTGTTTTAGATGCCACTAAATATGTCCTTCTATTCTATAGAACTTCCAAACTAATTTGCATTTTCAGAAATGTGTTGAAATATAACAGTGTTTTAATTCAGAAGGATGAACACGTCTTAGGAATTACAATTCCATGGGCGTATGATTGATATTATTTCTGAATTTTGATATAATTTATATCATTTTCCTTCGCTTAAACGCAGAACACATTCTACTGAGTATGACTGATATTATTTATAAATATATAAATAATATTACTTATACGCTTTGTTTTCTTAAACAAGGCAATCATCTTACTGCCATATTCATAAAAACTTGTGATAAATTTCAGAGGCGTTGTTCTTATTATTAATGTCTCTCAAAACTGTCTTAACCTTTTCTGGAAAAGGTCATTAGGTTCTAGAAAAATCATTAAAACATTGTCCGTTTACGCCCAATCTGATATTATGCTAATAACAATCGTTGAAAGATTTCAATCCAAATGTCCACTTCGCCATATTATTATCTAAGCTTGCAAGATTAAATTCAGTCACGATACTACATAGACAAGGTGCTTTAACAAGCCTTTTTTAACTCTCTCCTTTCTCTTTCATTTCTCCAACATTTTGGTTGTTCCCAACGAAACTGAAGAAAAAATCCACCAGGATATCATGACTAGTCACAATCATTGGTTAGTAAAAAAAAATATTCTTTATTTCTCATTGCAATTAGCTCGACTTAAATCAGTTGTTTAGTTACATTACAGATGCCACTAAATATGTCCTTCTATTCTATAGAACTTCCAAACTAATTTACATACTTTAAGGATGCTATGTAGTTGCAAATTCCTATGCACACAATTAGGATGCTATTTATTTGCAAATTTTCAAGCATAAATTTTGTCCAAAACTAAATGCCAACAAACTTTTCTATAGCGCAATATCAAGTAAAATAGGGAGCTACAATTTTATGCTACTAACCTCCTCAAAAAAGCTGACAATTGTCATAACTGAGTAAGGTGTTTTTCACATGTCCTTTAAACTAGAAGCCCAAAAACATAGTAGAACTGACAAAAGTAAAACAAACAACTACAAAATTTGTCACTACATCAAAAGAAATTTACATATTTTTTTATAGTTTTCTATGATAGAATTGGTAGAGTCTGTCCGCCCCTCTTTTGTAGTTGTTGTATATGTCCTGACGCCTCGTAGCCAGGATATTTTATTTGACACAAAATAACAACGAAATAAAAACTAAAAGAGTAGAGATACATTACGATATTAGCTTACGTTGTGAAACTATCACATCTTGTTGAAAGGGAAATCACAGAAAAAAATTAACAATTTCTTTTTCTAAGTCTCTAAAGGAATGAAATTTTGTTAAACTTCCACAAAATACCAAAGGACACACAGAAATATTGTTATGGCATTCCCATTGTATACATAACTTCCCTTGTGGAATATCCCCTGAAAAAGGATGTCAATTGTTTAGAGTGCGAAATAAAGAGCCCAGGACTAAAGCAACGACACAATAGCATAACAATTCTTTGGCAACACCACCAAACAAACCACCACTTTTCGAGCTTTGTTGGGCTCCTTCTTTCAACGAAAAACTATAGACCAAGTTTGTTTGTCTTAAATAGCCAAACTATGAGCCTTTCTGTGGTAGTATCTCTTTGAAATATTTATCAGAGCAACACACCAAAAACAAAAAAAAATCTGGCATTGTCGGCTGTTCTAGTAACCGACAAACTTTTGACGCCATTAGGTTTAAATGAAACACACAACTTAAAAAAAATTTAAGATGTAATAGATGACTCACAAACTAAGGAAAGGCTTAGAAACTAAGGACAGAAATAGAAAAGGACTTAAATAAATGTTTTATGCGAAAACATTTAAAAGGCGATCAGTTTTCAATTCAAATTCATTCATTCCGGACTTTATGATGAACAATGCTTAAGTTCAAAAATATTCAACTCCTTATATATATCTATATGTCAAAACTGTATGCCATTGAGGATGAAGAAACGCGAATAGAACGCGAAGTAGAAGAATAGTATGAGAATATTGCATATATTGTTAAATAATATTACTTATACTTAAAAGTTTGTGCTACTAAAGACACCATAGCGTATGATGTATTTTATAGGAAAGTCTTTGAAATAATATTAATAATACGCTTGAAAAAGTTAACATGAAACCATAAATATAAAAAATAAGACATTTAAAAGACTTTCAGTTTTCTAATCGAAACAATTCAATCCGGATTTTAAAATCAATAAATCATAAGTCGAAAATTAGTCAACTGTTTGTATGTATATGCCCACATTTACGATCAATCTTTTATAGTACAGTGTGCCATTGATGATATAGAAACTAGCAATGAAAGACAAATATGAGTATTACTTATACTCCCAAGCTTATGCTGTAAAAGACACCACAGAGTATGATATGAAACACTATTAATCATACTCTTCAAACTAACGTGAATATACGTAGGCCTTGGAAAACTAAAACAAAAATAATATAATAAATTTAATAAATTTTTGTTTCCGAATTCGGATTCATGCTCTCCAGATTTGATGATGAATAAATCTGAAGTTAAAACTCAATCAACTCTTTGCATATACAGTCTGCGGCAAACCCCATCAACTGATTTTTTTTAGCTATGACTCTTTAGTTTAAAGTGGAATTTCATTTAGTTTTTAACTGATTATGGTTTAACCGCAATAATTTTTAAAATATAATATTTTTTTAATTAATAATGCTAACTTATGTCCTACAAATGGCCGCTGTCGTCATTGATGCATATTTGGTGTCTTTTGATCACATTTTCCATAACTGTTAGCAGTATTTGTGGTGTCGCGTTATCAATTTCGACTCGAATGTTGTTATTTAACTCGGCAAAGGTGCGGGTTTTATTCGCAAACACCAACGATTTCAACTATACTCAGAGGAAGAAGTTCGGGGCAGTCAATTGGGAGATTTGGCTGGCCAAGTTAAATCACCGGAACACGAGGTTATATGCGCTGGGAAAGCTTTCCTACAAACACACATTGTGCCGCGTGCAGTATAGCAAGTAACCCCGTCCTGTTGCAACCACTTATCCTCCAAATCCAGATCCTCAACTTATGGCATGAAAAATTCAAACTGCAGAGCTCTAATTCAAACTGCAGAGCTCTATAGCAGTCGCCTCTCACAGTAATAGCGCTACCGTTCGATCATTGAAAAAAATAAGGTTCTCTCATCTTTGTCGATGTAACTGACCGTGACCTTGAGAGGGTATAGAGGTGCTTTATGAATTATGTGTGGTTTGTCCGTCCCCAGGGTAGAGAATTTTGTTTATTCACGTCGCCGCTGAGGTAAAGAAGAGACTCGTCGCTATGTGATCAATTTGTGCCCTTCGGGACTCACTTCAAATTTGGTCGCCAGACGTCAAATTGTTTAAGCTGTGGACGTTGCTCGATTGGAATATTTTCGGTGAAATTCACATTGCGATCTTCAACGATTAGAGATTCATCGATATTCCCTATAAATTCCGCACGTGTCTACTTTACGAATGTCAAAATCTTTCCAATAGGGTGATACATATTGCAGCAACATGTCCAAATAACATTTCCAATCTTTGATTTTACATACATCTTGTCTCATTGAGGCTGGACGAAACCGAAAAAGCGTAGAAGTAGAAGGATGATTGTATTTATATGTAATGACGATTTCAATGAATACAGATTGTATTTGAAATGATGATTGTAATGATTGTTAATTGTATTTTATGACAAATAATATTACCTATACTCTCAAGTATATTCTGCCAAAGACACCGCAGCGGATGGACTGTATTATTGCAAGCCTTTCAAATAATATTAACCCATTTGCCCATTATGTCTAGCGAAAGCAAAATAAAAATCTATTATTTGAAAGCTAAATATTTAGTTTATATATATCTGCTAATGGACTCGACCTTGAAAAAAAAATATAAAAAGCGAGAAAGAGAAACCCGCAAATGAACACTACAGTTAGTGGCACATTTGAACTAGACCGTCACTGGCCTGGAACGCTTAGGCGCTGATGACAAAACTCACAATCTTCGAAACGATCTCCGCCAATGTGTATTCAAATTCCAGTTGCGACTGTTTAATTTTGTCACTAATTGCTGAAAAACAATGAAATATGAGAGAAACCCAGAGAACAAAAACTGCAATTAGTGGCACATTTGAACTAGACGGTCACTAGCCTGAAACGCTTAGGCGCTGATGAGAAGACTCTCAATCTTCGAAACCAACTCCGTCAATCTGTGTTCAAATCCCAGTACCAATTGTTTAATTATGAAATCTTCTAATCTAATCCTAAAAATCTTCTAATGACACACATGAAGATGGAATCATATCAAATCAAAAAAATCAGAGTTCTAAAAAATCAGACAGAAAAAAAATAGAAAAGAGAAGAAAAAAATGTTTTGAATATTCTATTGCAATACATTATACAAAACATTTATCATAAACATTATTTTGTCCATTATTTGATAGTAATTAAAATTGTTGCATACCTTAAGGCTTTTGATGTTTTTTGGAAATTGTTGCATCTTGGGGCTTCAAATAATATATGAAATACAAATAATACATGAATAACATACAGCAAATCAAAGGTTTTCTATATAACATCTTACGTCCAAGATTCCGAATACCAACGGTGAAATAAGGGGGATAGCTGGGAGTAGTTCAGCTATTTCTTTTGCGTCGTCCAGTAGATGGGCGATCAGTGAACGAGCAACCGAGGAACGTGACGAAGCACCGTGGATCAGGTAGTGAAATTGCGAGGACGACCAGTTAGGCCAGGTGGGAGGCAGCCGATGACATCAGAGAGGGCCAGAGGAACGCAGGAGAAAACAAGGAAACAAGAAACAAAGTTAATACGGATCAGAGATACTTGTTGTTAGCCTAACAAAAACCTATTGTGATCTCTTTTTTTCATGTTATGAAACCTGGACTTAAGGCTGACTATACCTCGCGGCAAACAAGTCGTTATATAGATGTAAAATTCCACACATTATCAAAGTCCATTCACCCGTGTTTGCTAAATTTGCTATAACAGAAAGAAAATGTTTGATAGATTTAATTGTCGAACTAGCATAATTTAAGGTTAAAGCCGTCGGTCTGTTGGTAAATCCGTCGGGTCCATCATCTATTCTTCACTCCCTTCATTCGACTACCACTCCATGCAGGGTCTACGTTACGTATAAATATTCTAATTTTATGAAATTCTATTTAGCTTGATTTTTTACATAGCTCTGCTTCTGTCTGAACTATGTAGCTTGATATACTATTTAGCTTATGTATATATATGAATCCAATGTGATATGACCATGCGTCCGTTTCTCCGCTCGTCTGTTGACCGTATTATATGTAAATATCTTACATAATGATCTCCATATCTCAAAACTTTTTCCCTGTGTGGTTATCATAACTTTTTTCCTCAATCTGTAATATTTCCCCCCCCAAAAAAAACCTTTAGATTTCTTAAAATATTTTGTTCTTTCATCCCTGATTGGCAATAATATAAAGTACAATGGGAACATACAGTATCTCAATATCTCTCTTCCCCTCTGGTTATTAAAACTTTTGAGATGTTTTAACTTTGTACTTAATTGTCAATTTTTAGCATCGGAAAGTTGCATTTTATCTTATGTTTCACATATTCATACTCATAAGCGGCAGCCTGTATCTCTGCTTGTGTTATTAGCAAACGCCTAAAAGTATGCTACTATATCACAGTCTGTCTACTGTTCATTAAGCAACAACTACTATTCCCCTGTCAATACTATAGCAGGGAAAATTAAAAACAAAAAACTTAAAAGTTCTTATTTGCCATGGTACATACATTTTTGTTTTGCGGCTAGATAAACAAATAAATGTAGAAAGGACCTGCAAAAATTTAGGAGGTGAGTAGAGAATGAGAATTTATTTTAGAAACTGCCAGGAAAATAACAAAGCCAAAGAGAAAAAGTATAAAATATAACACAACACCATAAACAAGTCATTCATCATTTTAATGCGCGGTCGACCTGTGGGGAATGAATGTGCGGATAGACTGAGAGACTGGCTCATGTCCTATTTTGTTTATACTTGTTTATGATAGCAGAGTTTTAGGCAAATTGTTGTGCAAGTGTATGTGTGTGTCTTATCCACATACATTTATAAACAAATAGGTATTAATTCAAATTGTTAATAGATATGGAATTATTATTACTTCATGTTATGACAAAGCTGGGTAAAGGTAAGTTAAGTTATTGCCTATTTTTTGGAGAATGGGTTCACCTTTCCCAGAACAAGTGAAAGCTAAGTATAAAGAAACATAAATTAAAAGTTGTTACACTGTCCGTATCTCTCCATAGAAAGTTTTTGACTTGATTTTATTATTATTTTTATTATATTTTTCAGTTGCTGCCTTTAGGGGGTAGAGAAAGAAATCATCCAAATAAGAAGTTAAGCTAACTTATTCAAATTGAAAACAGACAACACACATTTATGTAGTCCATATCTTTTTGAATCACAAAGAAAATATCAAAATTATGCCACTCTAATATATAAGAAAGTTTCCAATAATAAATGTTTGACCTACAGCCCGCATTTTTTGGGAAACAGACGACGAACGCGGGTGTAACCCCTCTCAAGCCACCATTTCTGTTTGAAGTTTGTGTAGTCTTCAAAATTGTTACCATTCTCTTTTTTTTTTGTTCAGACCAAAAAACTTTCTCCATTTCACTGGCGCAGCGAAATAAATTTATGAACTTTTTGTTAAATATGGATGTTGTGTTAGTGGACATTTTTCCAACACAACGAATGTGTATGTGTTTCCGCTTCTCATATGTGTTTGTGTTTTCTTTCAAGTTACAGTCAACTACATTCATTCATCTCTGCCTTCATTTTGCCATTACTAAGAATGTAGGTCGAGCATCTTCTAAAGGAAAGAATATTTTGCCACACAATGACGCTGTGCGCCAACGTAGTTGTTGTGCCAAAGAGTTGATTTTATGGGCTGCTGCCGGTGGTGCTGCCTTCAAACTCAACACCCTGAATTTTTATGTTAAAGAAGATGAAAATGTTCTTCTAATGAAAAACGCATATTTTAACTATAAAGGGTGCACTTGCTAGAGTGGTTAAAATTTGAAAATAATTCTTAAGGTTTCATGTATTTTAAAGAATAAGATTCTACTCAACCTAGACGTATGAGTTATATATACTATTAATGACTAATGATATTTTAAATTTTATATTAATCATACGTAATGGCTTCCAATCAGTATTAAGTTTTATAACACTGTGGAAGTCGAAAAATTAGACAAGGATGAAGAGAACGGTTTTACATTGCTTTGGGTACGAGGAATCGAACTGCATTATTAGTTTTTTGAGTTATAATTACAAACAAAATATATGTAGGCTTTCCAGACGTTCTCTTTTCATCTGTACGCGTATTTTTTTGTTCGTTGTACTGCTTTCTTTATAACCCATACAAAAAATAGGCAAGAAAGAGAACCCTTTTCAGCCATTGTACTTTTTTTAGCTTATTAAGTTTTACTTGGATTCAACCCCAATAAGTGTTTGTAGACAAAGAATTTTTTCAGTGTAGGAACACGTAAAATTAATTGAGATTAATAATTAAGTGGATTTCGATATTGAAAATTAGGAGGAGTAAATAAATATAGTTGGTAGAGTGGTTAAAATTTTAAAATAATTATTAAGGTTCCATGGACATATTTTAAATAATAAAATTGTAGTCCACCTAGACGTATGAGTTATAGATATTTATGAACAATAATATTTTATATTTTATATTAATCATACTTCATGGCTTCCAATCAGTATTAAGTTTTATAACACTGTGGAAGTCGAAAAATTAGACAAGGATGGAGAGAACGGGTTTACCCTGATTCGGGTACGGGGAATCGCACTGCATTATTTGTTTTTTGAGTTCCAATGACAAACGAAAATTTATGTAGGCTTTCCAGACGTTCTCTTTTCACCTGTACGTGTATTTTTTGTACGTTGTACTGCTTTCTTCATAACCCATACTAAAGATAGGCAAAAAGGAGTACCTTTTTCAGTCGTTGTACTCTTTTTAGCTTATTAAGATTTACTTGGATTCAAACCCAATTAAACAAAGTGTTTGTAGGCAAAAAATTTTTTCAGTGTAGGAACACGTAAAATTAAGTGAGATTGATAATTAAGTGGATTTCAATATTGAAAATGTAGAAGAGTAAATAAATATAGTTATATAAGGAAAGGCTTTCTCCCATTTGGCGAAAGAAATTGATTATTGGCAATCCGTGGGCGGAAAACTGATAGAAAGTCAGAAATTACTTTTCTGCCGTTGTTCTGAATCAAAAACCACCAAAAAATCTGGTTTTACCCGTAAGCTTTGTTATAAAAAGTTGAAGCCCAAAATATTTGCAATAATTTGGTTAAGGAAAGTTTACCGGTACAACCAACCAAATAGAAGTTAGAGGCTGTTAGAATCGAAAAATCAAAAAAGGTCCTTTCCTAGTCAAAATAAAAAAAATGGTATGAAACCGTAATTGTAACTCAAAAAACTAATGATGCAGTTGCATTCCTCGTACCCGAGTTAGAGTAAAACCATCCCCGCCTGCACTGTCTACGAAAATTTTTTTTCCAAAAACTATCACAGTGTACTTTACTTCAAACATTTTAGTATAAACAAATTCTTGTCCTGAACGCGCATGAGCTTTAAATATTAAATATTCGGAAATGTAGTAGACATAATGAAACCACACACACGTTGAACAGTATTTACCTTTCTTTTGCTCGTTATTAATCTTGGTCGGCGCATTCGTAATATGATCGAGAACAAACGTTTTTTCATAACACATAGTTACCAATAATATCAATCATACGCTGGAGTCGAAGAAAAATTATACTTGAGAGCGAATACTTAATATTAATTTCAATATGACATACAACAAGGATAGAAATGTGCGTTATTATTTCAGTACTAAACAAATTAGTTTTGTGTACTTTATTGGCATCAATACTTTTAATTTTGTTAAAAATTATAAGCTAAATTTCTTATTAAAAAAAACTAGATCGTCACTTTAAAAACAAAAAACTTTATTATAAAAATGGGAGTTCTCTCGTGGCAATGATGCACGACACCAATTTTTCAACCAACGAGTACGACAATAACCAAAATTGGAGGAATTCTGTTGATATCAATTCACACTAAGTCCACCAAGTGGAAAATTTATCCGCAGAAACTCACTGCTTAGTGTATATTGTGAGCCGGCGGCATCATAACAGAAACTGGTTTCCCATTGCAAGGTGACTGCTGCCGAAAAGAATTTAAGGTAGTCAGAGCAGGGATTGAACCTACAATCTCATGAACAAGAGGGGCGCATACTAACCATTGCACCACAGGCGGCATCATACTTCGATAACAATAATGGCATTGATATCACCATCAACGAAGAGCACTACCGAACTATGATAATAAATATATTTCGACCAAATATCGAAAGTATACATGTAAACGACATATGATTTAAAAAAAGACGACGCTACGCGCCTCACACATCATGACACAGTGGGCATTCTACTCGAACGATTTGAGGACATTGATTTCTCACGCAGAGGCGACGTGAACTGGCCACCGAAATCGTGAGACATTACCCTGTTAGAATTTTCTTGTGGGATTTCTTTAAGTCGGAGATATATACCCTTAAACCATGCAAATTCATCCTGATATATGCGACAGAGTAATCGAAAATTGGTCGCCTCGAATACTGGCCACCCAGCCAAGCCGCGGCTGCTATTTGAAGGATGTTCCTTTTGGTGAATAATGTCATTCATAGTCTTGGCAAAGAAGACAACAAGTTTGTTGGTATCTCACATGCAGCTTATTTTATTCGATTTGAATTTACAACCATCCCAATTGGCAAAGCGCTTTTTATCGACTGGGATCGATTCTTGCTTGGGAGTAACATTTATTATGGAAGGTCTGTAGCATAGTTAGACTAAATCCTTTGATATCAAATTTATCAAGAGTGTATCACTGTACTTTGGTAGATTAAATTGTGCCAATAAAGGAATATTTGTACCAACTTTTCCAACCCTGACATATAGTACGAATTTTCATTATCTAAAAGTCAACAAAGTTCATGGTTACAAATGTCAGTCTAGCAAATACTAATCTGATTTGCTGGAATAGTGAAAATTTTAAAAGAAATATTTTAGTTCATGTATTTATATGAAAATAAGTAACTTCTAATCATTCTATACTTCTAGACATCCTGATTATAGTTTACAACTACTTTATACATGTAAAAGTTAATCTTTCTTGTTGCTCTCGGCGTATGAGTTATAAATATTGAGAATAGTCAACATCGTACCAAAACTAAACCACCCCGGTGTCAAAATAGTGCCTAATTATCACCCGAGTTTCTAATTAAATTAAAAGTACTAGAACAAACTTTCTATAGAAGTGAAGGATATTTTAAACATCACATTCACAATAAAAATAGTGATAAGTTTCAGGTGTCGCGCAGATATATTCAAAGCAGTCTAATATGTCGAGATCATTCGGAAATGTATTTAGCAGTTTCTTCAAGAAATTACGTCAAAATCGTGCCCCAGATGTAAGACAAAACAAACAAAAACCTAACTTTTACCACTTTTTAATCTAAAGTTGCACATCCTGTAATCAAGATCACATGTTTTTAAATGTATTACCTAATATATATAGTTTATATAATATTAATCATACGAGAGAGTATGATTAATATTAATCCTAATACTGTTCAATTTCGACAGCCACTGTCAAGTATATTTGAGCTAGGGGCTTTGACACCTATAATTTAATTGGTAAGAGATTGAGCAAATGTATCCTTGAGCTATTTGGTCCAGATGGTAAGGTCAACAGTACTGTGGTAGGCGTCAGTTCTCTAACTGATCCGATTTGAACCCCATGGGCCATCAAAGTGGGTTCAAAAGTGGTTCTTCTACAAAGAAATGCAACGGGTCCGAAAAAATGTTTGTTGTCGTGACTTCAGACAACCCTTAGATTTACAATTATTTCATACATTTTGAAAATTTAAATCTTCTTGACACACTAGTAGTATGAAATGTAACTATTAACTATTGTTAATCATATTAAACATATTAATCATACGCCGCGACCATTTCTTTTTTATAATGATACCCTAAATTATTGAATATTTTAATATATTATTGATGTGTTAACATCTATAGCGGCGTATAGGGACTAAATCTATCAAAGTCAGATTTTATGCTGCTGCTAAAACCAGACTTTATGCTGCTGCTAAAACCAGATTTTATGCTGCTGCTAAAACCAGATTTTCTGCGACTGCGAAAGAGAATAATGACGTGTTAAACAAAAATGAGTGAGCAAGAGAGCAATGAAAGAGTGGTGTGGCAGGGGTGAGGCAAACGAAATTGTGTCTATAGCGTATCTATTAACATAATAATGTATGTATGTACATGTGGCTGATGCTGTTGTTGAACGGAGATATAAAGCATAGCCACGCAAAATTTTATTTGCAAGCCCATGAGTTTGCGCAGTCGACGTTATGGTGACACACTAATACGTCAGCTACTTCGTACAAAGTATTTGTGATGTTGTGTGTTGGGCTGTTTCGTTGCTGTTGATATGGCAAACATGTGGTTATGTGACACACGTACACGTCAGCTTCTTCGGACAAAGTATGTGTGATGTTGTGTGTTTGGTTGTTTCGTTGTTGTTTCTATGTCCGAACAAAGCGAGTCATTTGATGTTCAGCATTGCCCGGTGTATACAAAAAAAACCATTATTTTTTATTTTCAAATGTAACATTTACTAATGTGTTCATAGAAATGGAACAGGTACCGTGCAGCAAAAAGGTGTTAACACATCATCCGTGAGTTCGAACACTCATTGATTTTTTTAATAATAGGCCATGAATATTTCTTTTATATAATGATGCCCTAAATTATTGAATAGTTTAATATATTATTTTAATCATACACCGTGACTATTTCTTTTATACAACAATGACATAAATTATTGAATATTTTGTTCTTTCTCCCCTATGCGTGTCAGATATAAAGTGTGTCACAGCAAGATTGCACTTTTAAAATTTAGTGTAATTTTTAGCTTGTGCAAGCGGCAACTCTGAAATTTGGATACAGTCACATATATCTGTGGTCACAAACAATAACAGCCTAAGTCGATTCTAACAATTTTCAGGGAGAGAAGTTTAAAGTTTAATATTTTTACTGGAAATCAGGAGTCGGAGTTTTTGTGATAACTTTGTTACAGATAACAAGGAAACGAATTCTTTTACTTACTTCTTAACAAAAAAGAGTTGCTTATTGGAGCACGGTGGCTTCTTAAACATTTTGTTTTCAATTTTTTCCTAACTCGAGTTAGGCTGTTATTGTTTGTGACCACAGATATATACTCCCACTATTAAATAGGGAGCGGTTTACGAAAGAACAACGCACTATTATTGTGAAATTTGATTACAAATATTTGCAAAGTTACGCTGAGACCGATCGAAACCTTCGAAGAATTTGCAGTCGAGAAGTTACACCTAATGTATATCGCCGAGTGGTCAAAAAATTTGAAGAAATTGGATCGGTTATGGACAGCAGGACTCCTGTGTGTCAACCTACCCGTTGGTCTCCTGAAAACGTTGCTGCTGTAAACGAGAGTGTTGCCGAAAACTCGAAAACATCAATTCGTCATCGTTCTCAACAACTTCAAATTTCACAAAGCACTACACAGCTTCATGCGTAAAAAATGCAGCTTACTCAGGTGCTCAAACCAGCAGACCACGGAAAGAACCTGCAATTCGTTCAATGGGTAATGGATCAAAGTGAAGTCAATGCCAATTTTTCAACAAAAAAAATCATCTTCTCCGATGAAGTGCATTTCCATCTGAATGGTTTCGTGAATACACAAAATTCTCCACTTTGGAGCTCAAAAAATCTTCATGCAATCTACGAGATAAAAATCCACCCACAACGATCAACTGTCTATTGCGGATTTTGATTAGGCGACGTGATTGGGTCTTACGTTTTTGAAGTTGAGGCCGAAATTGCAGTGACTGTGAACGGCATTCGTTACAGGAACATGACAACGGAGTTCTTGTAGCATCAACTGGACGGCATGGATCTGTATGGCATGTGGTTTCAGGAAGACGTCGCCAACTGCCACACGGCGCATAAAACAATCGATTTATTGCAACAACGATTTCCAGAACAAATTATCTCAACGAACTCTGATATCAATTAGCTACCAAGATCATGAGCTTTAACGCCGTGCAATTTCTTTTTTTGGGGTTTTGTAAAATCTCGAATGTATGCGAATAAACCAGAATCAATTCCTGAGCCCAAATCTGAGATCCAACGTCTCAAAAAATACGTGATTTTATTTTAAAATGAAAAAGTGCATTCTTACTGAGACACCCCATAGATGTTAATGGTATGCGAAATTTTTTATTAGATAATACTCATACGTCATGGGTTTCTGCAACCGTTAAATATCTCTAAAATTATTGACTCATATTTACAATATAAAACCATTCATGCGGTTAAGATAAATTAAATTTTTTTTTATTCGGGCATCTGTGACGTATACCCTACAATTATTAGACCTCTTTAAATAAAATCTCCTTTACCCTATCCCAGCTGTAAAAGCTAGAATTTTACAGATTTCATAGAGACAGATATCATCCGAACGATATTAACCTCTGTTATAATCATATTATCCTTCCAAAAAAGGATATCCCTTTACAGAACAGCTATAATTTGCAATACACACTAAGCAAACTGCTTTATGCAACCGCCAAGCAAGGAACTAAACCAACAGTACATCAACACATGAAATTTCACCATGATTGCACTTAGAAAAAAATCTATTCAACATACACATACAGACATTCAAGCAAACACACACACACAGTGACACATATGAAATGAAATGTTTGCTTTCAGTATTTGTGAAATTTGACGTGTTTGTTTGTGGTTTTAAAATATGTGAAAGTGTGTTGGTTAGCTGTGCTTTGTATTGCTGCTACTCGTGCTTAGGCCAAGTGTTTGAACATCCGTGTTGTACCGGCAACCTTTCCGCTCAGTTCGTCCTTTTTTTTCACACGCCACACGCTCTTAAGTTAATTTATTACTTAACTTTACATCAAATGATTTCTAGCTACTCTGCTTGCCGGGTGTCAAACGAATAAACGCAAATTTGTTCAAAATAGTTCCATATCTTTGCCACCCAAAACAAAAAAAACACAGACATAACTGTGCATCTTTCATGGATGAAAGGATAACGAACACGCATACATGGAAAGGATCAAGGCATCTTCTGGGGTGACACACACACATCTAGTAGTTACGGAAGGGAAGGCAAAGTAAAGCTAGTAATAGTTACGGAAGGGAAGGCAAAGTAAAGCGCCTTCGTTGATGGTGTTGAATATGTACTTGCATGTAGTAAAGAGAGAAAGAGAAACCTTGTTGGTGAATGCCTGACAAGGGGTTGGACGCTCGAGGTCTAAGTATTAGTAATGTTGTTCAACACAATCTTGCGTTCAAGATGAATGACTTTTTAAGTGCTGTAAATGTTACCAGGAGTCATACACAGCAGGTCTCAATGCTCTATAATCGTAATCTCATTTACTACATCCTTATGACAGTGTGGTGTCGGTGTCCTTATGTAGGTGTCCTTGAGCATATCTGTGTGTGTGAGTCCAGCAAAATGTTATGAATGTATTATTTAACAGATAATAAGGGTTAGCTGGTGCGTTGTGGCAAATCAAATTGAAAAGAATGATTTGAGAATTGAAACTAGAAAAAGTCTATATCAAAAACTGAAAAACCAGGCAACGAAATTAAAGGACATACAAAATCAAAGAATATAATTTGAAAGTGGCAGAACTTGTCTTTAAAAATTGTATTGATTTAACCAAGTTTAAAAATTATAAAAGACCATAAACTTTGTAGCTTTTTATCCTTAAATCAATCTACAATTGAATATTGAATTCTATGGACAACATTTTCAGTCAAATATTTTCCATTTTGTTTACACTAAATATTGAATCTGCATCAAAGCCTTGACCCCAGCAAGTATTTATCTATTTTTATTGTACGATATAACTCTTACAATTTTTTTTACAGATTTTCGTCCTTTCAATGAATAAAACGCATTAGCCATATTGATGGATGAGTAACTCTCGCTGCCTTTTAATCTTTATTCCATTGATTAATGGCATGATTGATTTGTGTCGCAACACAGGAACAATCTCACTCACAGGATACACTTGGGAAATGCTATAAGTGATGAATATTTTAATGCCTGTCATTTCGTGTTCCAACACGGTTGTTAAATTTCTCATTGGCCTAATATAACAACAAGTGCTATTATTCACCTCTCAGCCACGTTTCATGAAAATGAGGGTGTAGTTGGCTTTTTAACATAACCTGTACTGGCATTACCAATTTCATTATTAAACTTGTCATACATTGAGTGAGTAAGGTTCAGTTACGTTTTCATTTGCATTGTCAGTTTTCTCATTTTCCTTTTAAGTCGTATAAAGTTGGTGTTAAAAACTGTCACTAATAAATTACATTATGTTTTTAAAATCCTGTACTGTCACTTTGTATTCTAAAATTATTTTTATATATACATATGACAATGTTTCCTTTTGGGTCTGTCAAAAAAAAAACCTAAATAATTTTGTCCTTTGCAATCGCTACCTTAGTCAAAAAATATCCCGTACCTGGGCGAGAAGTTAGACATTTAATGGCACCTTATCATGCTATATTTATATGGAGTGGCTGGTAAGAGTGATCGAGCAGGAGGGATGTACCAACGATGTCACACTCTGACAAGGACATAATTTTGTGCCTTAAGCGAAATACTTATATTGTTGGTTTTCTCTGGAAGTATTTTATTAGTTGGGGGAAAGGAAATTTTTATTTTGTTTTCTTTTACATTGTAAAAAAAGAAAAATGTGGAAGTTTCTGTAAGGCGTTCTATGGTCTAATGTCATTTTAACTACCAGATATGCAGATATGAATCGAGACAAAGTGTTTACAAATAAATCAAGGCTACTAGTTGGCGATTAGTTAAAGTTACTCCAATTGAAATCAAAAGTAGATCCAACCTTAAATGTACTGAAAAAGATGATTCTTGAGAAAGTTATTGTAGGACAAAATTTGGATGGAAAGATTTCCTCTACAAAAGACTGAAATAATTTAAAGGAGGAAATATGGAGCAGCATTTAACCCCTTAAATCCCACATGAAGTGTTGCCAGATAAAGTTGTTCACAAATCGTCAAAGTGGAGGTGCAGAAATTGACAAATTTTTAAAATAATTTTAGGAAATCGTCAGAAAATCGTCGACAATGAAAACTGCAATTCCTGTATCACATTTCAACATTTTTGTGAAAAAAAGAGTGAATGTATTTAACATATATTCCAGTTATGTTTTGAAAATACATAAAAAAATATATCACATTTAAAAAGTTCGATGAACAAAAACAACATTCAGAAGATGAAACATTCAAAATTGTTTCTAAAAAAAAATAAAGCATTTCTACATTATAAATAATATAACAATATGATTAATTATCCTTAATTGTAATACAAGGTGGCGCAAAAGTAATCCTCCTATCAGAAAATGCTATAAATTTTTCGATTGGCCCCTAATGTCAGTTCTGTTTTGACATTTGTGTAGTAAACACATGCGAAATACACGTTAATAAACAATGTTACGCTACACTGCCCCAGAACGCGGAATATTGCTGACTATTTCTTTGACCAATAATCGGTCGGTGACTTTGTCACAACGTGAATTTCGTCGCAGATTTCCTGGCCGTCCAACGCCTACTGGTGAAACACTGCGACGTTTAGCCGCTCGCCTCGAAGAGACTGGCACAACACGAGATGCTGCCAGGCGTGGCAGACCCCGGAGTAGCCGTTCTGCTGAGAATATTGCTGCTGTAGCCGAGGATGTCATGTAAGCGCCGTCGATGTCATGGAAGCGCACTTGATGCAACTTGATGAATTGGGATTGGAAAACATGTGGTTCCAACAGGACGGTGCAACGGCACACACTGCACGTGCCACAACCGATATGCTGAAGGATGCATTTCTCGGGCGCCTAATCTCCCGTTTTGGCGATTTGCACTGGCCAGCAAGATCGCCTGATTTGACCGCTCCAGACTTCTTTTTGTGGGGCTTTTTGAAGTCGCGAGTTTATGTCAACAAGCCTCAGACTCTTGCAGCTCTTAAAGACAATATCCGTCAAGAATGTGAGGACGTATCGCCGGAAGTTTTGGCCAAAGTGATGGAAAATGCCATAAAAAGGGCTCAAATGACAATCAACTGTGGCGGCGGCCATTTACATGACATCATATTCTCGACTTGATGTAAAAAAAAACTAAAAGAAAAGTTTTTAATTTTTTTTTTTTAATTATAGCCAAGTTCCATTGTACGATGCACTTTTATTGCAAAATATAAAATGATTACGGAAACACCAATATTTCAGAAACGGAATAACCCAATCGTTAGTTCGATCTTTAATAGGGCGATTTAGTATAAACAAATATCACAGTATCCAAAACACTTTACAAATATGCAAAAATCGGATAATTTTCGCGATTATTCGCTCCGATTGAACCAGCTGATCGAAATGGTACCAGGAAAATGATGTACAATGATACTGATTACATACAGATTATAGACCATGCAGCACATTAAGTTTAAATAGTGTCTTAATTGATACTAATGACAGCTAAATTATGGTTTATATTGTATGCATCGAACGAAAATACGCATTCCCTTTTATTTCGGTCCGTATTGGTCCACCAAAGAGTAACTCGATTAAATGGCCTACTACCTCGTCGTCATCAAGAGAACACGAAGAGAGGCAAAGCGGATCTTTTCTATTTCTCTACGATTGAATTAAAACTACAAGTTGAACTGAAATGAGATCTTTAGTTCACACAGTTCATATGAACTGTTAAGCTGAAATGATGCTAATGAACTAGTGAACTAAATGAATGAACTAGTTCATTCGGCTGAGCTGAACTAAAGAGAGCGCTCACTTGACTGAACTAAAATTCCCAACTCTACAAAGAACAGAGTTGACAAATATATCTCGCCATTTTAATAATTAATCCATAATTGGGTGACACTCTATTTCACTGTACGAATTTTATGAAACTTCACATCGACATGGTATACCTGCATTTAAGTAGTGCTATACTTCCTCAATCCACCTATCAAAATCAATCAATTATCACTGCTCCTACATAAGTTTATAAAATACTGGCTCTATTTATGAGGTACTTGGTATCCAATACCTATTAGTTGTTTCAAACCGTCGTTTTTTGGTCACCAACAATCTTAAATTTGGTGTAGAGAAGCTGCTATAATTATAAATCGTCATTTCAGCAGCTGAAATCGTCATTCTCTGTTTTGGGTCTAAAACTCGTCAAAATGATGATAAATCGTTACTTCTGGCAATACTGCTCACACATATTCGGCCGAAGCGATTAATTTTGTTGATTATTTTCGGGATCTATGACCTAATAATACCTGCGTCGGCCTGTAGTTCAAAATTCAAAAAAAATCAATATCGAAAATATGATAATTTATTCGACCTTAGGTTAGGTTAGGTTTAGGACACGTGACAATAAGAGACAGTATACAACTTACCGTCACTACACTCGAAGGTTGGTCGGCCCATTATGATTGCCCATATAAATGAGGAGACAGTAGAGAAGGAAGGGAAGAGAGGGGGCGAACTCCACTAATAGTGAACAATTTTCGATAGGTAGATTAGGGTGGACCTTGTGTCGATATTTTGGTAGATGAGGGCTCTATTCCGTGCCTTTTTGAAAAAAAATGGCAATGCCGAAAAAAAAAATTAAAAAAAAAAATTAGGGGTTGCGCACGAGCCGAGAAAAAGGTCCACTTTGCCAAAATTAGGGGGGAAATTGCCCCATTAACTTTTTACCGCCAACATTTTCCCCCAAGACACCCACCCCCTATCTCCTCCCCTTAGGGGGGTCACCATACAAAAATGGAGGTTGCTCAGTATTTTCGAAAAACACCATAGGTCATCAGGGGTTACCCCTAGGGGGGCAAAATATATGACCAACCCCCATTAGCTTTTCATCCCCAACATCTTTTCCGAACAAACTTACCCTCTATCTCCACTCCTTGAGGGACTCCCCATACAAAAATAAAAGAAGCTGTAATTGAGTAGTACTACTAAGCACTCTTAATATAATATAGTCAAATTAACATACTTTTGTTCGCTGATGGGTATTTCTTGCGGTAAGAATCGATAACATGTAGTAAATACTGTTTCTCTTCTTCGCCTTGACACAGTATTCTATTATAATCTTGTATCATTTTTACTCCTCTTTCGGCAGTGTCGTTCACAACGAGCAAGTTATTTACAATTCTACGACCTTCTTGATAGTCTGCGCGAGATTTCCAGGTTGCTGGATTTGCAAGAATGAAATCTTGCGATATTCCAAATCGTACAAATAAATTTTTGGTATTATGAGAGACGAAGTTGCTCAAGTCTTTAGCCAAGAATTCCTCATTCACATCTTTGAATTTCACCTCGATTTTTTTAACGCTGGTGCTTTTGATTACGACGCGAGGAGCTGGGGGAACCGGGTCGTCTTCTTCATCTTCTTCACCTTCTTCGTCTTCTTCATCTTCTTCACCTTTTGCGTCTTCTTCATCTTCTTCACCTTCGTCATTCTCATTTTCTAGCAATGCTTGGGCCATTTTGGCCTTCAACTCATTTGAAACCTTGTCATCGAAAAAGGCAAGGACTATGTGCTCATCGGCGAGATACCATAGGTGACCGATAAATTTCTTTATCATTACCCGAGATAAATCCTGGTCAACGGACTTGTACTCGACGATGTCCTTCAAAAACTTCCAATCTTGATTCGGCGCCTCAGCTGCTCGAGAAGAACCAAACCATGCCTTGACGTAAAGTCGCACCACAAAAATACAAACGTGTCGAATACCATTCAATTCACATACAGATAAGTGAAAAGTTCTCCGAAACAAAAACATCTTGAGGCTGTAAATGGCTTTTGCCATCCATCGAGCATGGGAAACGGGTCCTGGAGGTCGGAAATGGTAATTCTCAAGTTTTTCACCCAGAAACAAAAGAATTAATTGTAGCATTTCTTTGTAGTCATCGCGAGGGTGTTTCTCCTTCAATTGATCTAAGCAAAACTTCTTTATGCCGACTTGCATTGCCACAGGAATTTTTCTGACGACTTGATCGTCTATCAAGCCAGAATGGAATGGTTTAACCTTTACAGCGTCCCATTCCTGTTTGAAACGGTCAAAGCAAGGAACGCCTGGTGCACTGGTCTTTCCCATTTTTGTCTCAAAAACTTCCCTTAGCACCAGTTCCTATACGTGGTGTCTGCAAGGTAAATATAAGATTTCTCTCTCCAACAGCCGCTCAAGAGCAACTGAGGCTCCGGAGAATGGGCCACTGTTCGTTGATGTCGTGTCGAAAGAAAGTCCTTGTATTCGATGTGTCATATGCCAAGATGCCAGCAGTTGATAAACGGCATGTGCTATTCTCCGGCCTTTTCCTTTCCCATCTTCTACTTTGGGAACTCCAAGAAGTTGTTCTTTTTCTCCGTACGAGACAATTACCGGTAGACGGTCCACCTTCTTTGTACCCACAAAATCCAAAAGCATTTTGCCATCCCAATGGACTACGAAGGATTTAGCTGCGACAAGCTGGAGATGAATGAAACGCGTTGAAGAATAAGAATTCTGAATGAGAGCAAATAAATCTATGCGATCTTACTTCTGGATTGTCTTTCACATAACTCAGCATGTTCTCTCGATTTGAACGCCGACATCTCCGAAGCGACGTACGGTTTATTGTGTATTGTTGAGGATCGCGTCCAAATGCTTCTGCCGCCGCTATCATAATGCCGACCGCGTCTCGGTCAGTCACTTTGCACTTGTCCAAAGCTGATAGGACTCGTTCAGTAAAACATTGTTTGTAACCTCTTCTGTCACCAACATTTGACGGGCCAGCTTCTGCCGGGAAGTTTTCGTCCTGTCTCCCATTATCATCGCTTGAATCACTGCTTGAAAATTTAACCACTGCAATTGAACGAATTTCATTTGAATATAAACATTGGACGAACACACAAAGCGCGAAATATCTTACCGCCTTTAGCGAACCGATCTCTACTAGATTCCGTTGCACGTTTGCGTCGCAACTCTTCTTGTTCTTCGCGCTCAGCTTTTCTTTTCCTCGTTCGAGTATCAGTAGCGTCCACACCTCCCATAGTTCCTGGCCGGCCATGTTCTCTTTGCTTTAGCAGAAACTCAATGTCTTCGGTATTTGTCATTTTCTCAAGGGCGTTGGCGTGTGCGATGTCGAAAAGATTATCCAAGCTATCAGAAAACGTATTCTCTTTTTCTCTAGTGGACTCAGTGTTTCTGTGAGATGACTTTCTTAAAGCATCCCACTCATCGTGCAGCGCAGCTATTTTTCTTGTAACATCTCCTCTGGCTTTCGTCGGAATAGCTGCTTGGCGCCAAAAAATCATCACTGCGTCCGCGACTATAACCGCACTATTTTTCTTCGACATGTTTCGTTTGCGAATGTTGAAGAAATGCATTCTTAGCACTTGCTTCTTCGACGGTAATTTGTTCCCCGTAATATTCATGCTTGGATAACCAATCAAAAAAATATCGTCGCGCGATCTAAGTCGTGTTGTCATCTTAACTTTTAAAAAACGGGAGAAAAATCAATTTACTTTTCGCGGTCGTCGGCACTTGTTGAATGACAACAATCGATGAATGAACTGCTATTTATAACTACTACGTATTTTGCAATATTTTACTGCCAGGTACTGATGAATGGGGGCATCTGCTAAGGGTGCCTATGTACCTGATTCAGCACGTGTGCGTTTCAAATTTTTCAAGACTTTCCAAACAATGACCACTCTTGAATATTGGTGGAATTTCTGTAAAAAAATCAAAAAAATCTCGATATTGTGCAACTGTAAATACATAGATTTTCAGTATTTTTGTATGGGGAGTCCCTCAAGGAGTGGAGATAGAGGGTAAGTTTGTTCGGAAAAGATGTTGGGGATGAAAAGTTAATGGGGGTCGGCCATACATTCTTCCCCCCTACGGGTGACCCCTGATGACCTATGACAATTTCCCCCCTAATTTTGGCAAAGTGGACCTTTTTCTCGGCTCGTGCGCAACCCCTAATGTTTTTTTTTTTTAATTTTTTTTTTCGGCATTGTCATTTTTTTTCAAAAAGGCACGGAATAGAGCCCTCATCTACCAAAATATCGCAAAAATTTCATTTCAAGGTCCACCTTAAGGTAGATAGACGTAAGACAGACAGAAGAAACATTCAATTATGTTCCCAGTGTATATATACATACATCACCTTATAAGCCCTGATCAATACATACAGTACCCACCAAGATGAGGATCCACATGTGCAAGTCAATGTTTATCATTCCGGATTCACAGTGAGGTAGAAAGAACCAATAGACAAATCATCAGCGATCCCTACTCTGTAGGGCTGGGCATTGACATAGAAGGTGCTCAATGGTTTCCACCTCTTCCTAATCACCACAAGCGCGGCAGTAATCAACCTCGTTCACAATCCAGTTGCGAGTGAATCCTCCAGCATTAAAGTGACCCGCGAACACCGGCATGATGGTTACTAAGCCTTGTGCAGTCGAAGAAGCTACTTAGTTCTCCCTGAGTCCACTGCCGGTCATATGTCTCTTGAAATCCTGCAATCCACTCTGGTCTGCCAGGCAGCACTGAACCCGTCCAGCGACCAGCGATCAATTAAGCCATACAAGTAACAGATCGGTGGATCTGCAGATCAATCTCAAATCAGCAGAAATGCAGCTTAAACATTCACTGTGGCATCACTTTGTCCCAGAATTTTGGATTTGGATTTACATATGTGTAACCTAATCGCTCTGAGGGCTGGCTTACAGCACTTCGCATTACGATTCCGCTTGGAAGATATTACAATACCCACCCAATCTCATCGAAAGCCCGAGTTGAAAGTTCTCACTGAAGATCCCCGCTCCTGTGCCCAATCCGATTCGACCTTATTGTATTATATTTAAGATGAATATATTCCAGCAAATAATTTGTAATTGTTGTTTACTTTCCTAACCCATTTTCCTAATATTGGAAAAAAATCCAATGAGTGTTCGAACTCACGGGCGATGTATTAACACCTTTCTAACTATAGTCAACTTTGGAAATATTTCTGAAACATTCCTCACTATGCCTTTTTCAATGTAAGTATAGAGCAATAATCCTTGACTTCTTGCCTACAATCGGTTTTTTACAGAACTTAAAAACGTTTATTAGATCAAACAATATTGAATTTTGGCCGATATAAATCGATTCTGAACCAATGTGTGCCGCAGAAAATTGAACCAAAAATTTTTTGTTTGTATATTTTTTTTATATTTCAACTAAAAGGCTAACATGTAAACCCATTGCTATTCGACCTTACAATTGTTTAAAAGTAAAAGGTATGAACCCTAACATTTCCTTTACGTGAGATCTTTTATATACCCTTTGCAACCCATTGAAGTGAGATCACTTTTGGACACACTTTGATCAGTTAGAGAATGGACAACTACTACACTATTGTTGTTCCTACCCTCTTCTAGAAATCACCAATTAATAGATTTGTTCTATTTCCTACCTGAACAATTATAAGTGTCAAACGCCTTGGGCGAACATATTTGCCTATCTATGACCGTCAAAGGGTTAAGTACAAAAATAAGAAAATTATACATTTATAATACTCATACGTCACATGAACAAATTTACTTCGAACACGATTGCGTATGAGTGATTTTAAATAATATTTCAGCTTTAAAAACACTTTAGGTTAGGTAGAAATGGCAGTCGCAATTACCAAACCTAGTCCAATACGGGCCATTGCACCGTCCCCATCGCTGAACCTGTAAAATGCCCCGGTATGGTTAAGGGGAGTTCACACCATATGATGTTTCATCCTGATATTCCAGGAAGTAACTAAAGAAAAGTCGTACATTGGTCCCTGGCGAACAAACTAGTATACCACAGAGAGGTACTAAGATCATTCAGTTTAACTTTCAGAATGTCTGTTAAATTCAACATGAAGTAAGATCCTAGATATTTTCTCCTACTCATACAAAAGGCCGGGCTGTAACATATGAGATGTTCGACGCTCTCATCCTCCTCTTCATCCCTACACCTTCTACAGTAAGCCTGACCTGAGACTCTACGTCTAAGGCCATCTCTGGCTATTAAATAGATCCAGTGAGCACAGCTACTAGCATAGAGATATCTTGTCTCGGAATGGATATCAAATTTAGTGTACAATTTTGGTCATAACTTTGCAACACTTGCCTGCTGATCCTGTAATTTGTGCCACGGGATCGTCTTTCATTCGCATGTCTAAGAGCTGCGGTATAAAGCATGAGCTCGTATTCAGTGAGGGGAATAACCACATGCTCCATATCTAGTGGAACAGATAAAGTAGTTCCAAATCTTGTCAGCTCATCAGGTCTATGGTTCCCTGGAATATTCCTGTGCCTCGACACGTCACTTGAAAGTCATTAATACTACTCTAGGTTTAAAACATCTTTAGAAGATTATGTACGGGTAGCGTGGAAAAGAGAAGTCGAAGGATTAGTGCGTCGTCTTATGCTCCATATATCTGAGAATAAACCTAAACCAATGCTCCTGCTGGCACCAAGCCCAATGAGGATCGTTGCTGTACGACATGATGTCATATTCCCTCCACACAGTTAAACCTGTAAATTTATTTTGAGTACTCAGCGGTTCTTGAAGTCGTATGATACCCAATCCCAGTGATCCAAGTTGAAGGTGTAAACTAGGGGCCAAAAATATACTGCGATCAGTCTGCTTAGAACCCTGAACGTCTGCCAAATTCAGCAGGAAGTTAAGTCCTAGATATTGTCTCCTAAAAAAATTGTATTCAATTGCATCCCATGCAGGGATTGGGGAGAGCTTCTGTGGGCTTTCTAATTTTACACTCACTGATTGGGACCTACAGAGGTATACACAGGTTCCGAATAGAAATCTGAGAAGCCTTTTCATGGCTAAATATGTGATATTGACAAACGAAATGTAAGGAGGCCAGAGCAGGGATCGAACACACGTTCTTATGTAAAACAGCCACGCACACCACCATTGCACTACCATCGGCTATTTTCCCCTACTAGTACAAAAAGCCGGAGAGTAGCATATTGGATAGTCGATGCTCTCATTCACCTCTTCATCCCCACAGCTCCTTCAGTAATCATGAGCTGAGAGTTCAGACGTATGTCTGTCTATCAAACAGTGTCCAGGGATCACGTACAGCGCACAGAGATCCGGTCTAGTAATGGATAACAAGATTTATGTCACAACTCGAACACACCACTTTGTGGTTCCTTTAGTTCTTTCTCAGCATTCTGCAATCCATTCCCCTAAAATGATTCATACCGGCAGTTGTATTAGAAAAATTTCCAAAATTATTGTCTCGCGGAAGCAATGATCTTGTTTCTAACCGGACCGCAGCACAGGACTATCGTTCTTTTTTCCCCGTCGCTTAATTACATATAATGGCTTTGCATAATGCAGAGTTATCTACCACTGACAAAGGTATACACATCCTGCAGTACCGTACGCAGGATTTTATTTCGGGGGACCCAGCTTGATATTTAGGTGGAAAAATAGCAATACATTCAAAAATCACCTATTAAGGAAATAATTTCGGGGGGGGCCGAGGCCCCAGGCCCAACCCCTGCGTATGGGCCTGACACCCTGGCAATATCGGCTGTCATTTCCCTGACAAATGGCACGAAGTGCCCAGGATTCGATTCGTCCCAAGACCGCCAAAGCGGGAGAAGATCTTAATTTTATTCAAGTACAATTTGTGATCTTTTCGTTTATTGCTACAACGCCTTGATTGATGGACAAGGCGTTCTTTAGCCTCCTCACACATTTCATGTTCGCCTTATGCGCTACTTTCAAAATATAGTTATGGTAAGGAAGGTTCCATTGCTGGTACATTGATAGATATAGACATACCAGGGACGTAGATAAAGAGTCCAATCCATGTTCTCCAACCCATCCCAAGGTCCTTAAGTCTAGCAGTGGATCCATCGCGATCTGTGGATTTGGAACATCCACATCTCCCGACGACATCCTTTGTGGATTAAATGTGTAGAAGTTTGTCATAACCCTTGTGGCCGTCGATGGTGCAATTGTAATATGCTCGGCTCTTACATGAGATCCTTGGGTCGATCCCTGCTCTGACCATCTCACAATTCTTTCAACGCCGGAAACCTCACTTGGTTTAGGCGACACTGTCGAGTATTTAGCCATGGAAAAGTTTCTTAAAATGTCGTTCGGAATCGGTATAAAACTGTACTTCCCAATCGGTGAGTGAAAAACTAGAAAGCTCACAGCTCACTGATGCTGAGAAGCTCTCCCCAATCTCTTCATGTAATGTAATCGACACAACATTTTTTTGTTTTTTGCTTTCTGGAAATTTCCATAACCAAATTCTCCCAAAAGGCGGTTGTTGTTAATTCGGGGCAAATTATCATCTCTACAGGAATACAACCGCGTCAGCTTTTCACCTGCCTGCTGGAAACAGGGTCGGCAATCGTTTTGGGGTCTTTGATTGCAGTGGCCTTCAGTAGTACACTGGTTAGTTTGCGCGACTCTTGTACATGAGAAGGTGGGTTCGATCCCTGTTCAGACCACCTTACATTTTCCTTTCGACGACTGTTACCTTAGTGATGGCGACACTTTCCAGTACTTAGCAATGAAAAAGCTTCTCAAAATACCATTAGGAGCCGGTGTAAAACTCATCAAACATCAGTGAGTGAACAACTAGAAAGCGCACATGTTCAATGACCTTCATGGGATACCATTTTTATCCCAGCTACAGTCAGTAGTCTTTAAGAATTGTGATTCTAAAAACCTCTCCACATTTGATACGTCTTTACTTTTCTGTAAAATTTTCCTTTAACAAATTATATTTTGGAAATTTTCCTTGCCATTAGCTTAAGGACTCTCACAATTTTGAGATGTTTATAAAATTCAAAACTCCATTTCCCTTTTCGTCCTTCACCTTAACAAACTTTATATGAACTTAAAAGTGGCAAACATTTGTAGTTCTTTAACCATTTAGAAACAACAAAAAGCAACATAAACTTATTTTCTCTTGGGTTGGTTAAATATCCTTATCGGAACTCAAAATCAACCTGTTTGTTGTAATTGTGCTTTGTGAGATTCCTGAGGAACTTAGGACTACCACCAATAAAGGAATCCATGTAAACGAAAAACAAGCAAAACAAACGATTTCTTGTGGTCGAGCTGTAAAGGATATAGTAAAGCTGCTACAACAGAAGACCTTATGTGGAGAAATTCAAGGACAATTTTTGGTTTCTCTAGTTGTTGCTTAACGGTAATTTGACCTCTTCAAGGGGAGAGTGGTAAACTAACGACCAATAGTGCGAGACCCCCTTTTGTAAGTTTACTTTTTTTAAACTTATTCATCTCATCATTCAATAAAGGTCCTGCATGAGATTATTCGTTTAGTATTGCAGGACTTGCTGTTTAGGTATTTGTAGCACGCACATTGTACGTTTTTCGCTTACTACTTTTTCTTAATTTTTCGTTCTCTTCTTCATTTAAAGTTTCTTCATTTACTATGTATTGAATATACATTGTTTTCGCCTGTCATTGGTAGCAGAAGAAAACGTTGTTTTTGTTATGTTTTCTTTAGAAAGGATAACAATTTTGTTGCCTATTTCGCCATACTAATTTTGAAGTGCTTTTTTCGTCTCTGCCAAGGAAGGCTAGGACATATTGTGCATATTAAGTAGGTAATTTTACAAAGCCTTCAACATTTAACGAAAACTAAGGAACGCAACATTTAACGCATCCCTAGTTATGTTTGTATGTTACTGTCTAATTTATACGGAATATCCTGTAAGGACCTACTACACTTCTTTAGCCGTAAGTACAGATAGGCCCACAATTTAGCTGAGTTGGCAATTTGTTTAAAGCGTGTTGTCGCTTTTTTTTTGGTCAGCTCCATAACTCTCTCTTCTTTTCTTCAATATTATTTTTCAATCTGTATTGCTCCTTAAGGTCCTTTTGCCCAGAGTAAAATGTTTGAAATAAATACAAATTTAATTTTTATTGTATACTATGAACCTGTATTAATGAATAATTATGCAAAATGACGGCCATTATGTTATAATGAAACATTCTGCATTTTGCGGAGAAAAACCGAAATGGAAAAGGACTTGCGGAAATAAGACAAACGTTAAAAATTATCTTTAATAGACGGAAACCGTCTAAGGAGAGGGAGCGAGAGTGACTTTGGGCAAATTATAATAACAGTCGATATTTATAGGGTGATTATCGAGGCATAATGTTAAGGTCAATTTTAATAGCCAACATGCTGTCAAGTTTTTGCGTTTGGATTAACGAGGTTGTCCAAAAAGTTGGAAAGGCAAAATGGCACAAAAGTATATGAATTTGAGTAGAGAGTTTAGCAGATAATAAACAATACCTCATTTATTGGCAGGTTAGGAAACATTTTTCTTCGTGGAAATTCATTTAGAGTATGAGCTTTTAATTAAAGGGTCCATTAACACATATATGTATAATAAACAACCCGCTGTAGACGCCCCCACTTTGTGGTACAAATTACTTGAATTTTAAAGTCAATATTTCATTGTGGCATTTTAGGTCTCAGCTAACACTATAAACCAGGATTTTAAGAGCTCAGAATTTCTAATACCACATAAACGTAAAACATTTAAGTGGTATAATTAATTTATATACATCTTTATTACATATTATATATTTTTCTATATATATTTTTTTTTTCTAATGATATGATAAAAATATGACTCATACGTCATCGTGTCTATATAATACCTGTCGTATGACGTATAAGTAATATTAATATTACTTTTTTCATGTATCTGGTATACATTACCATTTTCCACCGAACGCTTAAGCTGTTAAAACTTTACTGATGTTTCTTATTAAAAGGACACAAATGTAATATTACACGGATGATAACAAATGTATAAAAAAAAGTTACAAATTTAAGTACAGGCTCATTGGCATAGAATGTAGGGTAGTTTTTTAAATTTAAAGTTAAAATTTAAAGTTTGAAGCGATTTATAATAAATAAAAATGGCCTGTATTAAATGCAAATGGGCCTGTGTTAAAATTATACAAGAATTTCTGTAGAACAGTATTGTAGTTATCTTCCATGTAAAATGGAACTTCAATAGTTTTATATATTCATTTACCTATTTTATGTCATCTACAGAATCTCCCATGTAAACTGGAATTCTAATGGAAACAGTTAAATAGTTTAAATGACGTGTGAAAAATTTTAGTTTGTTTTATACTGATTAAACATTAAGTTTTCAAAAAAAAAAAATTTAATATTACTCATACGTCACATAGTGGGGCCGGTTGGAAAAACCACGGTAATAATATCACAACTTGTAAATTATTGTTCTGATGATTTTAAAATATAAATACTAGACATTTGTGTAGGAGGAGTAACACTTTCAGAATATTGTTTGGAGAAATATTACTTCCACTCAAATCGCCCTGTTATTAACAAAAGTATGAAAAAAGTTAATGAACAAATTTACAATTTTAAAATTTGATAACGAATATCTTAATAACGGTAAAACATATTCTATAACAGTCACAGTATTTTGTGTTTATCTTGCATTGTAGATTCTCAGAAATAAATCGTCTTTGTAATCAGCCTATAAATTTAGAAGTAGCAGGCTTTAAAAGCTTCAACAGTGCCAAAGTGGTCAGATTTGACATCCTGTAGGACGAACTGTGTTTAGAAAGGGTACCCCCGGAATGCAATATTCTAACTGTCCTACCCCACCTCTACAAATGTCTGGTACATTTTAAAATGATCACAACAGTATTTTAAAAGTTGTGATATTAATAAAGTGGTTATCCTAATCGGCCCCATTGTGCGTCATAAGAAAAAATACAGAGGTGATAACGTAAGAGTGGCATTTGTGCAAATATAATAAGAAGAATAACATGCTTTTGTAACTGAAAGTCACGACATTGCAATTAGGGAAATGTCGCCAAACATATATGTAATACCAACACAAATATATTTCGGACAAAGTATGTTTAATTGAAAAATCCAACAGAAATGTGCAACAAATGGTGAAGATCGTCTCTTTCATTTGATATGCATATTCACTCTACTCGCGTAGTCACCTTGGTGACGCATATTATTTTTAACAAAGCTTATCCTTTGAATTTTAACAAGACACGGCAAAATTAATAGTTTCAAAGAGCAGGGCCTCCACGCGATTAGACCAAAGCGTGAACATTGATAACCGATATAATTTCGAGGTGGTGGAAGAATTGTTATACCTCGGATCTGCCGTAAACAAAAACAACAACGTCAGCTTTGAGATCAAGTGAAGAATTGTTCTTACGAATAGATGTTATTTTCGGCTAAGCAGGCACTTTAGAGATAAAGCCCTCTTTCGAGTAACAAAAGTCCAACTATACCATACTGTCATATAACCTGTCTTGCTTTATGGCGCAGAATCCTGGGTATTATCGCAAGCAGATGAAACATCTGCAGGAGTCTTCGAGAGAAAAATACTCCGAAAAATGTATGGCTCTATAGTGCACAACGGCGAGTATCGACGACGCATGAACCATGAGCTGTATAAGCTATATCCCGACATTGACATAGTTAAGCGGATCAAAATAACGCGATTGCGCTGGCTAGGCCATGTCAGTAGAATGGATGATGACGAACCATCACGAAGGGTTTTCGAAACTGAACTCGAAGGAAGACGAAAAATGGGAAGACCAAGACTCTGCTGGAGGGATCAGGTTAACGAATTTCTGCGTACACTTGGTATTGCCAACTGGAGACATAAGGCAAAAGATCGAACTGGTTGGCGAAATATGTTATCATAGTTTTGTAAGGTCCCTGACCCCTCGGGGTTGTTCGTAACCGGATAAGTAAGTATGTAAGATCTCAAAATAAAACAAAACTGTGTACGAAATTTTGCTATTATTAGTTCATAGTTTCACACGCATATCGTCTCGTTCTTTGGAGAAAAATAGTGTGGCACGGTGTAACATGTAAATTCCGTTGTGACAACCTCTAAATTCGGTAACTGCTAATTCGGATAATTCGGCTGCTGCACTTGTGCATGTTTAAGCCAAATATGAACACACCCTATTACCTTCATTTTGTTTACATCTACCCCTCTTTCCAGTTAACAACATAATGTACCACTGCATTTATAGGGGACATCCCCTGAATTCTGGAATATTAAAAAAAAAGAATTGTGGCGACATTATAAGAGTAGTGAAATTTTTTTCATTATTTTTGAAATTCCTGCTTGACTGAGACATTTTAGTAGTGGATGTAAACATGCCATATCAAAAGTTTGGGGAAAATTTAAGCACTTCGAAGTCTAAGTTAAAATATTTCACGCCGAAAAAATGGCCTCTGTAACATATTCCCCAAAACACATTGTGCAGGAACCATGTATATGTTTTGAACATACGCCAAATAGTCATATATTTGCAAGCCCCAATCTTATATATATATATAATAATATATAATATATATATAATAATATATATATATAAATACAAACATTAGCATGTTCCATGCTCTTCCGTGGAACCATATACGTGTTCGCATAGCAGCAGTCGTGTGTGTCCTGACAAATAACCATATACTTACGTGGAAACATGTGCATATTTCTCCCAAACTTACGTTGCAGCATTCAAGTTTTTCCTCGCAAACATAATAATATTTAGAATGAAATAATTATTTTTTGATTTAAATTTCATATATATTATTTATTATCATTCATTGTTCCACATGATTATCACTATGCGTTGGTACAGAAACAATATATTCATAGCTAGCAATCATTGTGTCTCAAATATGTAATATTGAATAGCAAACACAATATGTTTGGATGCAAGTATGCTATATTTACGATAAGCGCCAGAAACATGTTATATTTGCATCCAAACAATTAAAGAATACAGATATTTCAGCAGGCAGGAAATCATATATTTTTAGAAAACAGCTTCTAGAAAATTACTAACGTACGTAAAGATCTTAACGAACCATTAGATACGGGTCCTGGCCTCGGAAAAGCTGATAACCCATATGAAAACAGATGAGGTCAAATCAAATAATTAAAAAAATGCTGCATTCTAATCGTTCCTACTCTTTTTTATAGATAACACTGGATTAACTGGAGGCAACCGGAAAACATTAGCAGGTCGCGCCTTGAGGCCAATAAAGTAAATAAATGGTTTCCCATTACAATCCGTGAAAAAATTGGGGAGAGCTTTTCGCAATAAGCGAGGTGCGCGCTTTCTAGTTTTATAATCACTGATTGGAACCTACAGTTGTTATACCGATTCCAAACGGTATTTTTGAAAAGCTTTCTCATGACTAAATTCTGGATAGTGTCGCCTTCACTGTGCGAGGTGACCGCCGCCGTAAGGAATTTAGGGAGGTCTGAGCAGGGATCGAATCCAGGATCTCATTTACAAGAGGCGCACACACTAACCATTGCACAACCGACGGCTACCGAGCCTTGAAATTCAAAATTTTGAGTTATGTATTTCCAAGAAATTAGCTATATTACTGCAATTTTAACTTTGCCTCGGGGCGCTACATTGTGTGATTTAGTACAAATTTTCACCAGCTTGTGTGATTGAGACATTGTGTGACGTGGTACAAATTTTCACCACCTTAATTGTAAACAGTGGAACAAGTTTACCATGTTACATAAAATATCCGCCGGAAAATTAAAATACATATTTTGCAAAACTTTTAATTTTGATCGCAAAAGTCTGAACGCTGAATAATTTCGCCAAAAATTTCAGCAATACATTTTTACATCAGCAAGAACACTATTTAGTACGGCGCTGCTTGAATTTTAACAAAAAAAATCCCTTTTGGAAAAACACCACTCTAGGCCACTACACGCTGAAAACCCCCGGCCTCTGTAACATATTCGCCCAAAAACACATTCTGCAGCAACCATGTATATGTTTGTGAACACACTCCAAGTATTCATATAATTGCAAGTCCTAACGAAACTTATATTTAATTGCAAACTTTAGCATGTTTACTTGCGAGTAAGCACTCTATTACTCTATTAACCATGTGCTTGTTTCATCCCCAACATCCATATTCTTAGGTAGAAACATTCTTTCTTCCCAATGGTCCCAAACCGATGATTGATGCATGAAACTAAAACTCAACAGATCAGCCACCATAAGAAACACTCAATTCATTTGGACACTCATTCAGGTTCGTATATGAATCACGGACTTAAAGAATAAAGACTGAGAACAAACCCCTCTATGTCCCTCTTTTATTATTTTGCTCTCGAAATAGCAAAGCAGCAAAAAAAATAAGTAAACAATGCACCACACGCAGCTGTGTTTGTATCTCAAACATAGCTATATTTGGATAACAAACACATATATTATAAGATATTAATTATTGTGTCGCAAACATGTAATATTGAATAGCAAAAACAATGTGTTTGGACACAAGTATGATAACGAATGGAAATTTGTTGATAAGACAATTGTCCATGGCAATGTTGTCTCTATTAGGCAACTTGTTAGGTCTTATGGATAGAATCATTTGGAGAGATCATTTCGAGACAATCGATCTAAATTTGAACGACGACGTCGCTTGCCCCCCTCCTAACCAAGACGAGGTCAGAACTGCTATTGCGCGGCTTAGGAACAATAAAGCCGCAGGAGCCGATGGATTACCGGCGGAGCTGTTTAAGGCTGGCGGCGATGAGCTGATAAGGTGCATGCATCAGCTCATTAGCAAAATTTGGTTAGATGAATGCATGCCCGGCGATTGGAGTCTCAGTGTACTATGTCCCATATTTAAAAAAGGGGACCCGAGTATCTGTGCCAACTACCGTGGAATAAGCCTTTTATCCATAGCATATAAGGTTCTATCAAGAATAATGTGCGAAAGACTAAAACCAATTATCGCTGACCTGATTGGACCATACCAGTGTGGCTTTAGGCCTGAAAAGTCGACAACTGACCAGATTTTCACGCTACGCCAAATCCTGCAGAAGACACACGAAAAACAAATCGACACCTATCATCTATTTATCGATTATAAGGCGGCCTTCGATAGTACGATACGGGAGAAACTCTATGAAGCAATGTCTGAGCTTAGTATTCCTGCAAAACTCATACGCCTTTGCAGGATGACCATGATGAACACCAAATCTGCAGTGAAAGTTGGTAAGGATCTTACCGAATCTTTCGAAACTAAGCGAGGCCTCAGGTAAGGCGACGCCCTATCGTGCGATCTCTTTAACATCTTAATGGAAATCGTTATGAGAAAAGCTGCTGTCAACTTGAATAAAACCATCAGCAGCAAAAGTCACATGCTGCTCGCGTATTCTGATGATATAGACATCATAGGGCGCAGAATGAGAGAATGGGCTGCGGTGTTTGCGAGAATTGAGAAGCAGTCAGCAGAAGTAAATGAGGACAAGATAAAATTAATGGTTTCAACGAACAGGGCCTCCACGCGATTAGACCAAAGCGTGAACGTTGATAACCGTTATAATTTCGAGGTGATAGACAAATTTGTATACCTCGGATCTGTCATAAACAAAAGCAACAACGCCAGCCTTGAGATCAAGCGGAGAAATGTGCTTGCGAATAGATGTTATTTTGGGCTAAGCAAGCACTTTAGAGATATAGACCTCTCTCGAGTAACAAAAGTCCAACTATGCCAGACTCTCATACAATCTGTCTTGCTTTATGGCGCAGAATCCTGGGTGTTATCGCAAGCAGATGAAACATCTGTTGGAGTCTTCGAGAGAAAAATACTCCGAAAAATGTATGGTCCTATAGTGCACAACGGAGAGTATCGACGAGGCATGAACCATGACCTGTATGAGCTATGTCCCGACATTGACATAGTTAAGCGGGTTAAAATAACGCGATTGCGCTGACTAGGTCATGTCAGTAGAATGGATGAAGACGAACCAGCACGAAGGATTTTCGAAACCGAACTCGAAGGTAGAAGAAAAATAGGAAGACCAGGACTCCGCCGGAAGGATCAGGTTGACGAATCCCTGCGTACACTTGGTATTGGAGAGCTAAGGCAAAAGATCGAAGTGGTTGGCGAAATATGTTATCTTCGTTTTGTAAGGTCCCTGACCCCTCGGGGTTGTTCGTGACCGGATAAGTAAGTAAGTAAGTTAGGTCTTGGTTAAATACGTTAATCAAGGGCTTCCATCCATGTGATTCATTGAAAAATAAACTTTAAATTGAATTCTTAAAATAATCGCAGATGCCGTTTAAAGTATAATCACTATGTAAATCTGTCAATTTGAAACCAACAAAGTTTCTTACATTCGTAACTTTAAAGCCATTGTGTATATTACTTGTGATAACAAACACTCTACCTAAATGAAGTAAGTTACTTTAAAATTCTTCTGCCAAAAAGTAAAGAAACCAACAAATAAAAAAGGACCCCTCCTCTCTTTGCCTACATATACAAAAAAAAGGTAAGACATCTTTAGCTTTCGGCTTCAATCTAAAGTCATTAAAATTAAAAAGACACACGCACACATTCAAAATTTGTCATAATCGCCCCTGGAGAGATCAGGTTAACATTTTGAGAACCAAAAAATAAAACCTCGACATTTAATACACTCACATTCTTAAACACACATAAGATGAGAAAGAGAGCGTGCCATAAATGAACGCTGCAAACTGACAATTTCTTATGGATTTAAATATTTAATATGAATATAAAAACCAAGTGTAAGGAATCTGTTTTGGAATGGATTAAACCAAACAGCAAATTTCAACCCGGATACCCGCTGTTGTTGCGGCTGTACCCGCCTTAAACTTCCCAGCAGCAGCATCAGTTCACATAAACAGCATGTTGAGAATATAAACAAAACTTTTACTGTCTTTCGGAACAAACAAGTGCAGGAAAACTCGATTTAAGTTATGGAAAAACATTTTGAATTGCATTTGAAAAGAAAACCGAGCTGTATGTACTTTGTAATACACACAAGAAGGCGAAATTACATGCACAGTGGTTTACACGTGGTAAGTTTGGATAGGTGTAGATAAGGTTTGGGAACGAGTAAAAAAATCATATCCTTAAAAATATAATTGATTAATTGTCTATTATTTCCAACAAAAACCAACCATTTTTCAATTGTTCACGACTTGTAAGCTTGTAGTATAAAGTTTTCATACATTAACGAAAAACTAACAAAAAAAATCGGTGATAAAAATTCAAATTCAATTAATTGACTAACAAAATACTAACCGCTTTAAGCAGATCGCACGTCTGCATATGGAGAAATTTCAGTACAAAACACGATCTGTTTTCTTCTATAATATTTTCGAGTTGCAACCTGGCATCATAAATGAACGGTCACAGATCGCTTGATCGCCACAATTCGTAAAATCAAGTAGAGAAAAATGCACCCACTCTCGTTAGATGTAAAAACAAACCCAAAATATACAACTCGATAGCACGAGCGAAAAATAATGCAAAAATTACCAGCGTGATTTTGTTTATGCGCACTTCACCACGCTCTTTTCAATCTCAAATGAGTAACTCAAGCAGTTTGAGAGCAACACACGTACCTCTCTATATGATGTACATGCTGAAAAATAACGGCCCCATCGTCATATTGCGCGAACCATGTACAATTAGGGTGGCAATGAAATGTATTGGGGAAAATATATTTTCGAGTTGTAATAAACCCCAGGTAGATTCTTGTTCCTCATGGTCTAAAACTGACTCGGTGAAAATTTGAGCCGAATCGGACAACTCTAAGCCCTGCCGAATTTTAATCAAAATTTTCAGATTTTGGCATTTTGGGTGAAAATTCGTATACACTAGAAAATCTTCACCCCTCGGTGCATTTGAAAAAAAATTTGTACATTGATTTAGTTATGCAGGATATAAGCTGCATAAAGTTTGAATAAAATCATACCAATCTAAGGGTTCCAATTTTCAATTTGAAAAATTAAAATTTGGGGTTTTACGATTTTTTTCCAAAAATTGTATATAAATGAAAAAAATATTTAACTTGGATTGAACCACCTTCTAGCAGAAGTCTATACGCTTCCAATAAGCTATAACACGATATATTCATGCAACGGCTTCATGGTGTATTCGTGGTACCCTTATAAGGCCATCTTGGCGATTTTTCCTCGAGAGAGCCTACTTTGCCGCACGATAATACCATAAAATCGACGCACGAATATATCGTGTTTTAGCTTATTGGAAGCGTCTAGACTTCTGTTAGAACGTATTGGAATCCAAATTAGAAAATTTTTTCAGTTAGATACAATTTTTGGGAAAAACCCGAAATCCCCAAATTTTAATTTTTGTTAAAAATTACAAATTTTTTCAAATTAAAAATTGGAAACCTTTGAGTTTTCAGTTTTTACTCAAACTTTATCCAGTTTATATCCAGGTTAAACTAAATCAATGTGCAAATTTTTTTTCAAATGCACCGAGGAGTTTAGATTTTCTAGTATATACGAATTTTCACCCAAAATGCCAAAATCTGAAAATTTTGACTAAAATGTGGCACGGCTTAGAGTTGTCCGATTCGGTTCAAACTTTCACCAGGTCAGTTTTAGGCCATAAGAAACAAGAATCCGCCTGGGGTTTATTAAAAACCCGAAGTTGTTTTTTCATTGCCACCCTAATGTACATGTTTACAAGGATTGTTTTCGTGAATATAAGATCTGCTGCTTTCTGATTCTTTATTATCTGTCACGTTTTTGTTTTCAACAGACAATGGTGCATTTGGGTCACAAATACATATGTCATAACCTATTAAGCAATCTGTCTCAAATACGATATATTGAATAGTAAACATAATGTGTTTGGACACAAGTATACTTTTACTATACTATAAAAAGACAGATTTTTCAGCGTGTACCTAAAAGTACTACAAATTGAACACACAGTACATAAAGTGATGAATGCCGATTGGTGTTCCCATTTATTCACCATATTTGGTACCAAAAGTACATAAAATTTACAACAAGGTACATAAAATATACTGGCCACTGCAAATAACCACAAGGCACGTATTTACTATAATATGTACCTAAAACTACCGAAAAAAAATTACCCACAAAGTATAGAGCACGTTCCAGAAAGTACATAAATTGTAAGTACTTTACATATACTGGTAACTGACATAAATGTACAAAAAATTAACCAAACGCTCAAATGTACCATAAATGCACCAACTACTGCTTAAAATATTCAAAAAAAGTTCATAAAATGTACACAAAGTATACCAAAGGTACATAAAGTGAGCAAAGAACTTACACTTTGTGGTAAACATAAATAACGGTACATAAAACCAGCCATCAAACACTGGTGCCAATCATATTTTCTACCAAAAGAATATAAAATATACCAAAAGTATACCAAGAGTACACAAAGTGTACCAAATACGAACTAAAAATTTGCAACTTGTGGTAAACATAAAAAATGCTTACATAAAATCAGCCATCAAACAATGTTTCCAATTATATTTTGTACAATATTTTGTTCCACAAAGTTCAAAAAATGTTCTAGAAGCTAACTGAAGAATTTATTTACCATAAAGTACAACAAACTTACCACAAAGTACATAAAGTAATCAGGTACCAAATACTTGCGCCTTGTGGTAAACATAAAAAAAACAGTTACATAACATTAACCATAATGCAATGGTTCCAATCATATTTTGTACAAAAGTACATAAAATATATCACAAAGTGCATAAAATGTGCCAGAAGCTAAATAAAGCATTTATTTACCATAAAGTACAAAAAATTTACCACAAAGTACACAAAGAAATGAATGTGAATCCGAGTTCTCATTTACAAAAGCAACAATGGTTTATCATTATATCGCATGAAGAGATTGGGGAGAACCTCTCAGCACCAGTGATCTGTGCGCGTTCTAGCTTCACATTCACTGATTTGGACCTACAGTTGCTCACAGGTTCCGAACGGTATTTTGAGAAACTTTTTCATGACTAAGTACTATATGGTTCCACCCAATAAGTGAGAAAACAAAAACAGCGAATCCAAAACAGCAAAAAAATAAGAGCGAATAAAAAATGAGCGAAAGGTAAAATGAGCGAATAAAATTAGCGAAATCCGACTTATGAAATTAATTTACGGAAGGACAAAGAGAACAATGACAGCGTTTATTGGAAGTGAGTAGAATGTCTTGTTGGAAAATGTCGCGTGCGTATAATAGTTATAATAGTAATAATCACGTATCCCACAAAGCAAAGATTGAAAAAAGGGATGTGCTACATAATATCAAGGAACGAACTCGTGTATGTCAAGAAAGCAATCATCAAATTGTGTCTGCTGAGACATATATGTTACCTGCAGCTGTATGTGGACAACTACCACCAATTCCCTTAAAAAAAAGGAACCCAAAGGATTAGAAACAAGAATAATCTTACATTTGTTAATCCAACATCTCTGCTGGACCTAGTTATTCCGGATAATTATTCGAAAATTGAAAATGAGCCTTTTTTACTTTATGATAGTGGACAAGTCCATGATAGAATTATAATATTTTCAACCAGAAGAAATGTATCACACATGACGCGATGTGATCACTGGTATGCTGATGGAACCTTTAATACTGGTCCACAACTTTTTACTCAAATCTATATGATGCACGCTGTAAAATATCATAATGTTTTGCCAACTGTTTTTATATTAATGGCCAACGAAACGCAAGCATCTTATGTTCGTGCTTTAACCGCCTTGAAAAATTTAAATAGGAAATTGGCACCTATCACTATAATGACTGACTTTGAAAAAGCTGCAATGAATGCGTTCAACGAAGTATTTCCCAAAGCAATTCTAAGAGGTTGTTTTTGATGTGTTAACATCTATAGTCCCTAAATCTATCAAAGTCAGATTTTATGCTGCTGCTAAAACCAGATTTTATGCTGCTACTAAAACCAGATTTTCTGCGACTGCGAAAGAGAATAAGTGTTAAACAAAAATGAGCGAGCAAGAGAGCAATGAAAGAGTGGTGGGGCAAACGAAATTGTGTCTATAGCGTATGTATTAACATAATAATGTATGTATGTACATGTGTCTGTTGTTGAACGGAGATATAAAGCATAGCCACGCAAAATTTCGTTTACAAGCCCACGGGCTTGCGCAGTCGACGTTATGGTGACACACTAATACGTCAGCTACTTCGTACAAAGTATGTGTGATGTTGTGTGTTTGGCTGTTTCGTTGCTGTTGATTTGGCAAACATGTGGTTATGTGACACACGTATACGTCAGCTACTTCGGACAAAGTATGTGTGATGTTGTGTGTTTGGTTGTTTCGTTGTTATTGCTATGGCCAAACAAAGCGAGTTATTTGATGTTCAGCATTGCCCGGTGTATACAAAAAAACTATTATTTTTTATTTTCCAATGTAACATTTACTAATGTGCTCATAGAAATCGAACAGGTACCGTGTAGCAAAAAGGTGTTAACACATCATCCGTGAGTTCGAACACTCATTAATTTTTTTCCACATGAGTCAGTGTATATGGCGTAAAATGCAACGTATTGGTATGCAATCCCGATACACCAATGATGTAGAATTTGCGCTACAGGTACGGCAGTTAGCAGCTCTTGCCTTTGTTCCGGAAGTAGATGTTTTAAAGAGAGAATACTTGCTTAAGAATTGTGATGTGTTACAGCAATTAATAGATTATTTTGAAGATACATGGGTTGGACGTCTTCAAAATAATCGAAATCGTCGCCATGCATTGTGTCCCATAACAATATGGAATTGCCATGATGCTTCAAAACTCGGTTTACCAAAGACCAATAATTCCGTGGAAGGATGGCATAGAGGATTTTGCTCCCTTTTAGGATTTAGTCATCCAACTATATAGAAGTTCGTCGATGTTCTGAAGCATGAGCAGAAACAAAACGAAGTAAAAATTGAACAATATATTGCAGGCCAACACCCAAAAAAAACCCGAAAGATTTATCGTGATAGAGCTAAAAAAAAATAGAAGACTTGGTTAATGATTACGAAAACCGGGACTTAATTGATTTTTTACGGGGTATTTCACACAACTTTAACCGCCAAATTTAATTCGAGTATTATAGTTTTATTCAAGTAGTTAATATTGTGGTTTATTTAAAATGCGAAAATTAAATTTATCGTTTGTTTATTAGAAAATTATTATACTTTTGATAATTTGTATAATTTTTTGTGTGTTTAATATATTATCAAATTTATGGAACTTTCGCTCTTTTTTATCCCTCGCTCTTTTTTATCTTTCACTCTTTTTATTATCTCCTTTTTTTCTTTCGTTGTTATTTTGTCGCTCTTATTAATTCGCTCTTTTTGGGTGATACCGTACTATATAGTGTCGCCATCACTAAGCGAGATGGCCGTCGTCGAAGGAAATGTGGGGTGGTCAGAGTAGGGTTCCAACGCACGTTCTCATGCACAAGAGCAGCGCGCATCTCACTGGTTGTGAGAAACTCTCCCCAGTCCCTTGATGGGATGTGATGGGAAACGGGTTTTTTTTTAATTGTGTTATAATATTAAGCATATATTTATATTTTTTTTTTTTTACATACGCATTATTATTTTATTTTCGAGGCATATAAACAGAAATTCACTGGAGCAACGGATGCTGCATACGAGACCACGAACATCGCCTACTTCCAGCATGCCAACAACCGCCTTCATAAAAGAAAGCCGTATGAGAAGGCCAAAACAAAATTGGTTTAAAATGTATCCATTGGTTTATTTATCCAAATCTGAATTCAATTCAATATTTATTATTTAAATTTTTTTAATTTTATCTAATAAGTTCTTATATTTATTCCGTAAGTATTTACCTGAATTTCAATGAAGTTTCTTAACCAGTCATTTCAGTTTATTTATGTTTGATTTATTTTTGTCCTTTAATTAATCACTGTTTTATTAATTAATTTTATTTAACATGCTACTTTTTGCTGCTACGTGTGTTGCTGTTTGTTTGATTAATTATTTATTTACTATAATTGCGCAATATTGAAATAAAAAAGTGCAAACAAATATTCGTTTTTATAAAACTGTTTGTGTCATACTTTTTTGAAGCATACTTTCAGGGGAATCAAATTGGAGATCGAATTGAGAATCACTGTTTTCTCAACTTGAGAACTACAGTAATTTTCAGACAAAAAATAGTGCCCTTTTTGTTGAGAATCCTATGATTCTCAACTGGAGGTGCAGTTGAGAAATAACGTTGGAGATTTGAGAAACACTTGATATCAACTGGAACTCAGGGCATTCTCCAACTTAAATGTTTGTTGCGTTACAAAAAATTACATGAGGTATCAGGGGTACAACCGGTTGGAACGAAGTTCCTTTCGCTATATATTATGTACTATTAGTTACAACACGCCTAAGGCGCCAGTCGAAAAATACGATAGTTTAAATGGATCGTTACAAAAAAATACTTTTTGTAAAATAATACATTTTTTTAAGAAAAATTTTTTTTTTGTAGAATGTATTGTTTTAAAAACAAGGAAATTTTAGGTCCTTTTTGTAAGAATATGTATTATATTTTCCCGAAAGGTCCTTTTGGCGTAGAATACGTCTTACCTTACGGTATGAGGAGTCATGTCAGGTTTTTATTGTTGTAATCTTTATTTCATTGAATTTGAGGAAACGGCTAGATGAATTTTTTTAAAATTTTTTTTGTAGGTAAATGAAGATGTTATCTTTCGTTTGATATACATTTCATATTGGTTGTTATATTTCTAGTATTTTAATTTCTCAAATGAAAATTGTTTAAACACATACACTCAAACATATGTGTGGTGTTTGGTTGAGTGTTTTTGGTTGCTCAACATTGCTTAGGAACATGTATCTAGTAAAAAGTGAAACGAACAGCAAGCTAATGTTGCTTGGCAACATGTATCTAGTAAAAAGTGAAACAAACAGTAAGCTAACGTAATAAAGCTTTTTTGCGAAAGCTTCAATAAAGCTGTTGTAACATTAATTTTGAATTGTAAAGCGTAAAGCTTTCACACAACGCTCGAATGCTAATGCGAAGACTCGATAAGGTAAACCTTTTTTAATATTAGGGCGGCCCTCTCAACATTCGCAGAACTTATTTCAATAAAAATATTAATTAAAATACATAAATTAAATTAAGTTTAAAAAAATTGAACATAATATTTTTTTTTAAACGGACTTGAAACGGACAAATATAAAAATTACAGCAGACAGTTGTCCGGGGCCTTCGGCCACGGACTGTCCCTGCAGGCTGTGTCAGAGACACGGCCATTAAGTTTAACGTAGAATACGCCATCCGATAAGACAGAAAACATATATAACAATAAATGATAAATAATATAAGCAAATGAATTTATTGTCATATATGTTTTCTGTCTTATCGGATGGCGTATTCTACGTTAAACTTAATGGCCGTGTCTCTGACACAGCCTGCAGGGACAGTCCGTGGCCGAAGGCCTCGGACAACTGTCTGCTGTAATTGTTTTTAAAGAGAGGTACTTCTTTTATTAAAAGCTATTATTTTTTTAAGAGAAGGTACTATTTTTAGGATGAAGCACTTTTTGTAAAAAAAAAAATAAGAGTAAGAATTTTTTTTTACAAAGAGGAACTTTTTAAAGAGGTGGTACTCTTTTTACGAAAAGGGTATTTTTTTAAGAAAATTTACTTATTTTCAGAAAGGCTACTTATCTCAAGAAAGGGAAGGAAATGATATTATTTTATGTTTAAGAAAAGTTACTTTTAAGGGAAGGAATTTTTGTAAGAAAAGGTATTTTTTAAGAGAATGTATTTTTTTCAAGAAAATGTTTTTTCCTTTTTTATTTTTAAAGAATTGATGGACAGTTTGGACTTAGGATGCCTGGCAAACCGTATAGCTACTTCAAATCTAGCCACAGACCTTCATCAGTGGTTGTTTGGAGTGATGCTTTTAAAACATTAACCAAATTAAATGCAAACAAAATCTCATTAGCATTGGGTATTCACCACAATGCAAGTGTTCGAAAAATATCACAAGCAAAATACATAAAAAAACATTTGCAGAAACTTCGTTCCATCTCCTGAGAACCATCGGTTCCCATTTTTGTTGTTGCCCAAAACGACAATACAATTCTTACAGACAATAACAATTGCCCGCAGTTCCACGTTCATCAGGGTTGATTTTTATTTGTTCATTCGGTCTTTTTATTGCTACGTTTTTATTTTAATATTCAAGCTCCAGACCATTCTATATTTCTATAATTTTGCACAATAAAGTTTTATTATTCCTGGCAAACCGTATAGCTATTTCGGATCCGCTGATGAAGATCTGTGGCTAGATCTGAAATAGCTATAATAAGACTGCATTGTGCAAAACTTCTTTTAAAACACTATATTTCTATTAATAGAAATATAGAATAGTCTGGAACTTTAATATTAAAATAAAAAAGTGCCAATAAAAAGGACGAATGAATAAATAAAAATCATCGCCGAAAATGTTTTTTTTTAAGAAATGGGAATTTGTTTTAGAATTGGTCCATTTTTCAAGAATAGGTAAATTTTGAAGAGTAGGCACTTATCTCAAGAAAAGTTATTTTATTTCACAAAAAAGTACTCTATAAAGAAAAAGTAGTTTTTTAAGAAAATGCAATTTGTTATAAGAAAATTACTTTTTTAAGAAAAGATAAGTGTTTTAAAAAAAATACTTTTTTTAAGAAAATGTACTTTTTGTATAAAAATTTACTTTTTTTAAACAAAGGTACTTAAGGTACTTTAAGGTAAGGTATTTTTTTTAATAAAAGGTACTCTGTTTAAGAATATGAGTAAGTTATTTTTTTGGGAAAATTTACTTTTTGTAAGAAAACGCACTTATTTAAGAAAATGTTATTTTTTTAAACTTCTTTCACTTTGGGTTTTCTAAATTTACTTTTTATTTGGTCCAAAACTACTATATATACTAAATATTGGTTACAGGCTCCACCTAGAAAACTTCCCATTAAACAGGAAATTTTCCAACTTATGTTAGTCTAGACACAAACCAAGGCAAAAGCACCCAATATAGTTGATAATAATGGGTGGTGGCATAATAGTCTTAAAAAAAGTTGTTTAATTTTTTTTCATTTATCCCGCAACGTATGCAAATAATGAATGTAAATAAAAAAAGTAAAACAACTTTACGACAATCTAAATAGAATGGCCCAGATACAGCATGAAACATTTATTTGTCACAACATGTAGCTAAACGTGCATAAAATTTACCACAAAGTACATAAAGTAATGAATGCGAATCTGCGTTCTCATTTACAACAACAAAAATGCTTTCGCATTACATCCCATGCAGGGATTGGGAGGAGCTTCTCACAGTAAGAGAACTGTCCACTTTCTAGTCTCACAATCATTGATTGGAACTTCCAGATTTACACCGGTTTTGAACGATATTTTGAGAAACTATTTTATAGTGAAATACTAGATGGTGTCGCACTAAACAAGGTAGAAATATATATTATATTTTCCCGAAAGGTCCTTTTTAAAGAGATGAACTTCTTTTATTAAAAGCTATTATTTTTTTAAGAAAAGGTACTATTTTTAGGATGAAGCACTTTTTGTAAAAAAAAGCATAGAAGTACTTTTTTTTAAACACAAGTACTTTTTAAAGAAGTGGTACTCGTTTTAGGAAAAATGCTATTTTTTTAAGACAATGTAGTTATTTTCAGAAATGCTACTTATCTCAAGAAAAGAACAGAAATGGAATTATTTTATATTTAAGAAAATGTTCTTTTCCAAAAGGAATTTTTGTAAGAAAAGGTATTTGTTTTAACAGATGGTATTTTTTTTAAGAAATGGGAATTTTTTTCGAATTGGTCCTTTTTTCAAGAATAGGTAAAATTTTAAGAATAGGTACTTATCTCCGGAAAAGCTATTTTGTTTCACAAAAATGTACCCTAAAGAAAAGGTAGTTTTTAAAAAAGGCAATTTGTTGTATGAAAATGTACTATTTTAAGAAAAGGCACTTATTTTAAATAAAATTACTTATTTTAAATACAATTTTTTTTTGTTCGACTGCGAAACACATATTGTCAGACTGCGAAAAAAACACGCACTGGTGTAGCGGCAGCGAATAGTTGTCTTGTGTGGGTGCGGAGCACTCCCAAAGCAAAGAGAATAATGACGTGGTTATACGAATATAAAAATGAGATAGCATGAGAGCAACGAAAATTGTGTGAACTTGTGTAACGTATGTACGAACATGACAATGTTTGTTTGTGGGAATAAAACAAAAAGTATTAAGCAAGAAAATAATGACACATGTGCTTGCACTGGTCTTTAAATAATTTTAAGTATTAGTATTATTTAAATGTAACGTCATCATATGATTGAACGCTGTTTTTTATTTTCCAATGTAACATTTACTAATGTGTTCATAGAAGTCGAACCTAAACGTGCATAAAAGGTGTTAACACATCGCCCGTGAGTTCGAACACTCTTCGGATTTGTTTTTTTAATTTATCCCCCATCTCGCAATGTGCGATAAGGAACTACGTTCCAAAAATTATATAAAACAAATAAATCAATTAAATATATAACTGTAAAACTTCTGGAAATTGTAAAGTATTGATAAACATTGGAAGTACTGAAATGGAATATGCGCCGTTTCCATTGCAATAAAACCAAATTTCTTCCGTGCAAATCACTGTACACCGGTGGTGCAGATTCTGAGATAGAAAAAAGCAAAACACCGGATAACACAGCGCAACGCAGCGCAACTCAACGAAACATATCGCAGTGGTGTGGGGTGGTGAATAAATACTGGCAGTAACAACATCTTATCTCTTGATGACAGGGCACTAGGGGATGCCCAAAAAAACCGTTATAGTGTGTCACAACACACGCACACAAACAGCCACACTCTCTATGGTGTACAATACACATAAGCACACCCGTACATTTTCACTCACATTACAATGGTATTTATGCTGCAACTTGAATGTTTGTTTTCTGATGCCGTTGCCACTGTTGACGGTTTTTTCATTTGGTTCATACCGATTATCAGTACGGGCCCAAGTATACGCTGCGCTACCAAGTATACGCTGCGCTGACTCAACCTTTAAGTTTTAACAAACCACCTCAAAATATATAAAACACGCGCTCGGCACTGTTGTCCCTGGCGATGAGAAAGTCCTTAAACATTATACGATAGACTCATACTCGCCACGTATAGGGAACAAGTTTACGACTGCAATGTGTTTGCTGAGCTGATGAGCCCAATATCAGCAGTTTGTACTCAAAGTCGAAGTGACCGGAAGCACAAAAAAATGATGTTAATAATCATTCATGATAGAGAGTCTAGAGATGCTTCGAACACTGCTAACGAGGGTGGTATGAGTAATGTAATTCAATTGACAGGGCGTATTAAGTAAATTCAATTACACTAATCAAGTAATGGCAATTGAGTGTATAAGAACTAGTATAGTAGTATTACAAGAGGATAGCAGTATTACAAGGAAAATATACCCTCGCCCCAAATCAAACATTCAAACTGAAATGATGATTTAAAATTAAATGATAACACTTTGCTAGCTCAAAAACGTAAGAAGCAGGGCGTCCAGTGGGTAAACCTACACCGAGTACGCTGAATTCAGTGGTGCTTACGCTTTTCTTAGTTGGCCTTTGTTTTCGAGATATTTGAGATCGAAAATTATCGTTCCAAGTATCTAAAAATCGTAATTTTTCACAATTTTCTACCATTTATCGTATTGAATATAAATCAATGTACATCGGTCGATAGACAAGCACGCAAATCATACAAAAAAATAAACTTACAATTTTCTAAATTTATTCAAGCTCAAGACCTTTTTAATAACATAACGCTTATTTACTAACTTTATATTATTTTCAAAAAAGTCGATCACAAAAATGTTCCAATGATACCAGGGCTGTCTGTATAGCTATTTCGGATATTGCCAAGATCTTCATCAGCAGATGTTTTTGGTATGTGTTCGGAGAATTTATCAAAAATATATATCTAGAAACACTCATCATATTAATGAGAATTCCTTTATACATATGTTTGTAGAAACATATTTGAGTCCGTGTTTTAAACTTACAATTTTCGAAATTTATTCAAGCTCAAAAAAATAAAAATAAAATAAACACAAATTAAAAAATTAAAGAAATTTAATATTTGCGCTACTTAAAGAGAACATTTCATGAAAGTACACTCAAAAAAACCATTTACAAAATTTAAAATTTTTAGTTTTATTATTTTTTTTGAACAAAGTTCCTTATTGCACGTTGCGGGATGGGGACAAAATGACAAAATATTAAACAACTTTTTTTAACATTATTATGCTACAACCCAGTATTATCAACTATGTTGAGTACTTTTGCTTTGGTTTGTGTCTAGGCTAACATATGTTGGGAAATGTCTTGCGTAATGAGAAGTTTTCTAGATGAAGCCTGTAACCAATATTTAGTATATATTGCAGTTTTGAACCCAATCAAAAGTAAATTTAGAAAAGCCAAAGTCAAAGAAGTTTAATAACAGAAAAATTTTTTAAATAAGTGGCTTTTCTTAAAAAACTAGATTTTCTCAAAAAAAAAAACCTATTCATATTCTTGAACAAAGTACATTTTCTTAAAAATTACCCTAAAAAAAAGTACCTTTTCTTAGAAAAAGTAATTTTTTTTAAAACTAGTACATTTTCTTAAAAAAGTAAATTTACTTACAAAAAAAGGATTTCTTTTCTTAAATAAGAACCTTTTCTAAAAAAATTAAATTTCTTAACAGAAAAATTACCTTTTCTTAAAAAACTACCTTTTCTTTAAAGAGTACCATTTATGTGAAACAAACTAACATTTTTTGAGATAAGTACCTACTCTTAAAAATGTACCTATCCCGAAAAAAGGACCAAGTCCAAAAAAAGCACATCTTAAAAAATATCTTTTCTCCAAAAAAAAATAACTTCTCTTAAAAAATACATTTATTACAAGTATTCATTTTCTTAAAAGTAGATTTTCTAACAAATAACATAATACCATTTCTTGTATTTTCTTGGGATAAGTAGCCTTTCTGAAAATAAGTAAATTTTCTTAAAATGAAAAGAAAAGAGTACCACTTCTTTACACAGTACCTGTTCTTAAAAAAAGTACTTCTTTGTGGTTTTCTCTTATGGTTTTTTCTAACAGAAAGCACTTCCTCTTAATAATAGTACCTTTTCTTAAAAAAACATTCGTTTTTAATAAAAGAAGTACCTCTTGGTACAAAAAGGAACTTTTCGGGAAAATATAATACACATTGTTAGAAAAAGTACCTACCCAAAAACATACTTTTTTTTAAAAAAATGCATTCTATAAAAAAAAATGTTCTTAATTAAAGTTTATCAGTTTGTAAAAAGTATCTTTATCGTAATTTTCAACGGGCGTCTTAGGCGTGTTGGAACTAACTAGTAACGGGTTTTTAATAAGAGCGCAACAAAAGTTTTTTTAAATAAAACAAAACCGGTTTTAGATACCAATGAAATTATTTATTCCTGTGAAAGTACGTTCGATGCCATCATGTATGGGACTCGATTTCTTTTGCATGGCCACCATGGGCACGCTTGCACAACCCCAGACGCTGAACCCAATTTTCGACGGTTTTCAAGCATAAATTTTCAAGCCGATACTGGTGCAATTTCACGTTCGATATTCCTACGAAGTTCATCAGTCGTCGCTGGCTTGTTGGCATAGACCATAGACTTGATGCAGCCCCACAGGAAATAATCTAACGGCGTCAAATCGCACGACCGAGGCAGCCAATCGACTGGGCCTTTTCGTGAGACAGCACGTTTACCAAACTTGGTTTCCAATAAATTGATTGTGGCATTCGCTGTGTGGCTTGTGGCGCTGTCCTGTTGGAACCACATGTCCTCCAAGTCCATATTATCCAATTGGGGACAAAAATATTCGGTTATCATTGAACGGTAATGCGCATTCACAGTAATGTGCCGGTCTTGATCATCACGGAAGAAATACGGCCCAATGACGCCGCCGGCCTATAAACCGCACCAAACCATAATTTTTTCGGGATGCAATGATGACTCATGGATTACGTGTGGATTGCTGTCTGACCAATAACGCATGTCTTGCTTATTGACGAAGCCATTCAGCCAGAAATGAGCCTCATCGCTGACTGTTGAGGCCTCTTACAGTTGGCCTCTTAAAGCTGAGGCCACTGACTCCAAATTTCGGTAGTAAATTTTAATAATTTCGACTCGTTGTTGGCTCGTGTATCTTTCCATGATGAAATGGCAAACCTTACTGAAGAGAAATGTCAAAAGAGCGTGAAAAAATATGGCGTCATTTGCTGTCCCTATCGATTTACTTTTGTAGCGTCTCTGTTGAAAACCCCTTTCCATAATATATAGAGAAAGGAACTTCGTTCCAACCGGGTGTACCCTGACACCTCATGTGATTTTTAAAACTTTTTTAAAAAAATTTTTAAATTTTTTTTTTTGTGTTTCTTTAATATTTATCATGCATGTTTATCGATAAGAGGCTTTTCGACAGATATACATCGATTTATATTATCTATGATTCGATCTGAAATTATTCCTTAGAAGAATATTCTTTGGCACAATTGGTCACGGAGCTCCACGGGACTGTAAATTTTGAATGGCACATAACCATTTGTTTGCCAAAACAAAAAAGAATCATTCTTGACAACATCAATGATAGTTCTCACACACCGACTCAAAGAAACGCCTATTTGACCAGCAAAGACGTGGATTTGATGGGAAATTATATTTACTGTCCCGATTTCGCACCTGATGATTCATTTGTCTGGACATTAAAGACAACTCGCGTTGTCAACGTTTTTTGGCACTTGCAAATGCAGTTGATGCATTCAAAACGCATGTTTTCGAGCTACCACATTCGGAGTTGCAATAGTGCATTGAAAATTGGTTCAACCGCATGTAAAGGTGTACTGATCTCCTTGGATAATATTTTGTAAAACAATGAAGACAATTTCGATCATCAATATTTGATTTTTCATTATTAGGCCGGAAATATAAACAGCTACCTTTGAATACTGCAGGAATAGTAACATATTCAACGTAATCAATAATAAAATAAATGCTTTCCATTACATCCCACGAAGGAATTGGGGAGAGCTTCTCACAACCAGTGAGCTGTGCGCTTTCTAGTTCTATACTCACTGATATAGTTTTATATTATACCGATTCCGAACGGTATTTTGAGAAGATTTTTCACGGGTAAATACTGGATAGTGTCGCTATGCGAGGTGACCGCCAACGAAAAAAATTGAAGGTGGTCAGAGCAGGGATCGAACTCAGGATCTCATATACAAAAGGCGCGTACACTAATCATTGCACCACCGACGGCCACTTCAACGTAATCAGATAGCAAACGGTTTGCTACCTATGGCCACTGAACAGGGGAAACAGGTAAAAAAATATAATTTTTTTATAGTTTTTTGCGATTTTGACCTTGAAGATGAAGTTTTTTAAATTTTATATATTCACAATTTTTTTTCTTTACAACTTTCCCTCAGACAGTAAATCAAAATTCCGAACGGTTTGCAAGATATGAGCCCGACAAAATTATCACTTTTTTGCAATGACACCGAGGCCCCAAATTTTTGGGGGTCCAGGAAAATAAGTCCATGACTTTGAACAAAACTGGGAGACACGGGTATTTTTTTTTTTTGGTCTTATATCACGTAGTGGTGTCCGTATATGGTTATATTTTTTATGCTGCACTGTGTTATCCGTCAGCTTTACTTTTACTCAATAATTGAAAAGCGCCGAGCTCACTTATTGTTAGAAACTCTCCCCAATCTCTTCATGCGATGTTTGGTTAACAAATCCAATTGAGACGCGTGAGGTCTAAGCTCATTTATGTATAGTAATAACAAACAGTCTCGCCGATCTGTTTCCACTTTAAGTAATTATTATTAGACATTTATTTTTTTAACCTAATCCCAACCTTCTCAACAGCCTCTTTCATACCTCTGCTTAAACTTATCACACCAACCTCTACAATTCCCAAATGTAGCTGTAAATGATAAAAGATGTAATGGCAAGAGGTAGTCATCCTGTCATATGCAGGATTCGTGACCAACCAGAAGGGGGAATTCAACTCTCTCCAACAACACGCAGTTAATATTTAAAACTCCTGTTATATTTAATGGCAGCAATAATAACAACTATGACAATGATAATAATAACAACAACAGCTGCAAAAAAATAACAAACGAAAACAAAAAACATTAATTGTAATAACAGCAACAAAAACAACAACAGGAAGATTACTAACTACAAGAACACTAACACAAGTATCGTTGGGGAAAAGTAGCATCATCAACAGCTTCAGCATCCTGGATACAACAGCACAAAAGTGTTATAATTTTGAACGTTACGTTACAGAGAGTTGAGTTGTAGCCAGGGTAGAAGTGATGGCGGTGTGGGAGGGATGTATTATAAGGTTCACAAGTGTTTTTTTTAACAACAGCAACAATGCAAAAAAAAACATGGCCTTTTATCATAAATTATGTTGCTTTTTTGTATATTATATAAAATTGTTTATATAAATGCATTAAGGTGTCACGATTAGTGGAAAATTCTTCCAATTATACCTATCGCAGTCATGTATGGGACGAGTTATTTAAATGCCAATTTCAAATAACATTGTAATTCGTATGACCTGAAAGAAAAAATTGTTTTGGAAATATTTAAAAATATTTGTTTTTTAAATGAAATGTTTTCCATTAAAAGGAATCAGTTTGCGATGAAGACACGAAAAAGAATTGAAACCTGGTAATTTGTATTTGAAATTATTATTTTTATTATTTTTGAATTTTTGTCCAAGAAGAATATTAGAATATATTGCCAAGAAGAATATAAGAATTTAATACCAAGGATATTTATTCATAGAGGGCGGATCAATAAGTCCGTGACTTTTTGAATGAAACACAGTTTTTTTCCAAAAAAAAATTTATTTTTCAACATATTCCCCATTTAGCTCAATACACTTAGTCCAACGTTTCTCCAATTTTTGTGTCCCTTCCAAAAAATAGGATTTTTCGAGGTCCATAAAATAGGCATTTGTTTGATCAATAATTTCATCGTTGGAGCTAAATCTCTTTCCACCGAGCCAATTCTTTAAGTTTGGAAGTAGGAAATAGTCAGTGGGGGCTAATGGCAGATGAGGTACCAATTCGCAGCCCAATTAAATAACTCCAAACAATCCTTTGAAGTTGTCACTCGATTACGTTTATGGTCAATTGAGAGCAATCGCGGCACCCATCTTGCACACAGCTTTCTTAAGGACAACTGATCATTTAAAATCGAAACCACACTGCCATATGAAATGCCTATGGCATCAACAATCTCACGCTCTTTTACCCTAAGATCTGCCATCACCATATCGTGGATTTTTCAACATTTTCGGGTATATTGACCTCTATTGGCTGTCCAGAAGAACGTTCAGCGTCATTTGTACTTGTGCGACAACAACGACAGTCAGTAAACCACTTTTTTACCACTGAAATCGATGGTGTAGAGTCCCCATAGTATTTATCAAGCTTTTCCTTGGTTTGAATGACATTTTTTTTTGCAAAAAATTATTTTGCAAAAAAAAGATTTAAAAAAAAAATCCACGAGGTTGTATCTTTTGGACAGCTGTTAAACGCAAAGTAAATGACGGAACTTGCTCAAAATTTAACAGTAGTGTTCTAACAGGTGGTACCATAGACGAATCCATACATAAATAAATAAATGGTTTCCCATTACATCCCATGAAGGGACCGGGGACAACTTCTCACAACCACTGAGCTGTGCGCTTTCCAGTTTTCACTCACTGATTGGGACCTACAGTTTTACACCGATTCCGAACGGTATTTTGAGAAGCTTTTTCATAGCTATATACTCGATAGTGTCGCCGTCACTAAGCGAGGCGACCGCCGCCGAAAGAAATTTGAAGGTGGTCAGAGCAGGGTTTGAACCCGGGATCTCATGTACAAGAGCCGCGCACACTGACCATTGCACCACCGACGGCCACGAATACATACATAGACACTTTTATTCTCTCAATAAATTTAACGTCATAGGTACGGTGGAAAGTAAACATTGGATGGTGGAAAACATGGGTTCAATAATACCAGATAGAGGCAATTGTAAGCAACGTCCAACAAAGGCACAACAACCGAATTTCGTGTTTTTGTGGCAAACAAGTTGTGTTAAATACAATACAAATGTATACCAACGATACAAGTCAACAAAAAAGTGCAAAATACATTAAAATTTTTCAGTTCTACACCAAAACGACATGAAAAAGTTAAGTGAACATATTTTGTAACTCCACCTGGTGTAAGGTAATTTTAAATTTAATTTCTCTCATTTCCACAAACCTACGATGAAGAGTGTGAAATGAATCGTCAGGTGAGAGAATAGTGAGAACTTGATGGGAACAGTGTTGCATTGCATATAACTACGAGGGAATTTCGAAAAGTCACGGACTTTTGATCCGCCTCGCATGTACGTTTTTTTGACGTCTTCATACTCGTCGATGAGAGTTTAGTTTTTCTAATGTCTCTATCTTTCCATCTCGTCACTGACATCGTAATTAAGTCGTTGCTGTGCGTCTTGTACAGAGAGTGATTTCGTGTTTGTGAAGGTAATTGCGATGTTGGACGTCGGTTGTGCATTAGATCCTGGGTTCGGTTCCAGCTCTGTCCACCTTAAATTTCTTTCGGCGGTGGTCACCTCGCTAATGACGGCGACACTATCGAGTATTTAGCCATGAAAAAGCTTCTCAAAATTCCGTTCGAAGCCGGTGTAAAACTGTAGGTCCCAATCAGTGAGTGTAAGTCCAGAAGGTGCACAGCTAACTGATTGTGAGAATCTCTCTCCAATTCCTTCATGGAATGTCATGGGAAACCATTTATTTATATATTAATTATTTACGATGTTGGAGTACACTAATATAAGTGTGTCTGGTTTTATGTAAATGTGTTTGTTAGTTGGGAGCTGGGGTCATTTTCAATGTATCGAAATCGATTTGTAACAATTCCATTGAGGATTTTCCAAACTTTCCAACCCTGTACTTCCACTAGGAGAAGTATACTAATGGCATTCCTGACAGATGACAGATAAAGTGAGACGTCTATTCCATGATCTGTCTGAAATGCCTGCAAATACTCAGGTTCTCAGGTGAAAATAGCCACTAAAGCTCATTAAACTCTTAGGGCATTTCTTTTAGCCTTAGAACGCGGATGACCCAACATTAACGGGTAATGACGGATTTTCAGAAAAACTAAGTGTTAAGTCTATATAATTACACTGTGAGACAAAACTAAATTTTTTTCAAAATGATGGGATTCTGTCAACGGATTCTGGTAGAAAGGTCTAAAAAAAAATATACGTGTATCGGCGTTTTGCCACCAGATCTGATCAGAATTTTTTTTAGGGCGATTCAACGTTTCCGCCCCTTGGAACTTTCCTGCAACATATCGGCATGAAAATTGTGTGTTCGTTACTTCTGAGGTATAAAATATGTTCAGAAGTTTTATAGAAAAGATTCAGATAAACATTTTTGTGGAACAAATTAACCCTCTAACTATCACGTATAACCATAATTTATACTTTTTTTTGAAAACTCGCAAAAAACTGCTCCAAAATGACGGGGGCGTGGTCAAAATGTTCTACAAAGATTATCGCCATACAATTTCACTATATGTGTCCGAACACTCCAAACACACAAATCTTAGCCCAAGTGCTAGATAAAAGATGAAATGTGACAAAATGCATTACATTATGTGGACTATTTTTAATGGAAACAGCAAAATGACAAAATTCATTATTAACCCTTAGAAGGCAGATAGTTTTTGCTTATTATCTACCACTTGGGCTAAGATTTGTGTTTTGGGGAGTTCGGACACATATAGTGAAATTTTATGGCGATAATTTTTGTAGAACATTTTGACCACCCCCCCGTCATTTTGGAGCAGTTTTTTGCGAGTTTTCAAAAAAAATAGTTAAAATTATGGTTACACGTGACAGTTAGAGGGTTAATTTTATCCACAAAAATGTTTATCTGAATCTTTTGTATAAAACTTCTGAACATATTTTGTACCTCAGAAGTAAGGAATACAAAATTTTGCATGCCGATATGTTGCAGGAAAGTTCCGAGGGGCGGAAACTTTCACCCGCCATTCTACCAGAATCCGTTAACAGAACCCCATAATTTTCTTTTTGGTGTCGCACAGTGTTGTTAATGAGTCTTTGTACCTCCTGCTAAAGGGCGACTCAGCAAGATTGCCCTTTTTATATTTAGCGTAATTTTTTTTTGTGTAAGTGGCAACTCTGAAATTTGGCAGCTGCCACATATGTTTATTCTGATTATTAAAAATGAAGCGCTTTATGAAAGAACAACGCGTTAAAATTGTGAAAACTTATTACAAAAATTTGGAAAGTTATGCTGAGACCGCTCGCAAACTTGGAAGAATTTTCAATTGACAAAGTGCACCGAATGTGGCAACCATTCGTAGAGTGGTCAAAAAATTTGAAGAAACTAGGTCGGTCATAGATAGATAGACTACTGTCCGTCAAAGACCCAGGCGGTCTCTTGAAAATATTCTTGCTATAAACGAGAGTGTTGCAGAAACCCCAAAACCATCAATTCGGCATCGTTCTCAACAACTTCAAATTTAAAAAATCTATCTTAAAAACTACGTGTTATATTTTAAAATGTAGAAATGCATTCTTACTAAGATACGTGTTTCTTTAAAAGTGAATTATTTCCTACTCTCCCATGAATTCCCCTATTAATTTCAAAATATCTGCGATAGTGCTACCCCTTTGTTCTGTCTCCCTAATTTCACTTCTACTTTTCCTTCCATCCGTTTTCCCTAAATATCCCAAGTCTCGTCTTCCTCTTACTTGTTACGATTTTTTCCCTCCACGAATCGCGTCTCTCTCTCACCATCCCTCCTGTTTTGAAGTCGAATTTAATTTAGTTTAGAGTCAAATAAAATGAACTTTTAGAACGTTAAAAGAAAATGTCTCCCTCGCCTTATAATTTCGAAATGTAATTTCGAAAAGTCAGTATTCACAAAGAAATCCAAAATCCAGCTCCAAAAGAGTTGTACCTTGGTCAACTTCAAATCCACAATGCGCGGCTAAAATATAAACCCTGGCAGTAGGTAAAATGCAAAACCCGGGCAATGAAAATATGAGCAGGAAACAGTAACTTATAAATCCTGCCCTCAGGCGTTATAAACACCACGATTTGCGTACATTCACCCGACACGGATGTTGATGATGTTACTCGAAAAATGACTCACATATACTCAGTAGTCCACGGGGTAATGAGACTAAGCCTTATCCAAACAGAAGAACCAGTTAGATTACTCTTAGAACCTCAAGGCCTTGTCTACATTCATCTGAAATAATTATTATGGATCTCCGAATGGGAGAGATCGCATAGTAGACATCGCATAGTAGTCAAGGGCTGGAATCTTCTAGAGAAGTCATTTGTAGCCTACTTATCTACCAACCAGACATTGAGCCTAAGCCTTAGCTCCACCGAATAATTATTCAGTTTGCTCCTAGAACATCTGGAGCTTGTCAACTTCTATCGGAGATAATTCTCCCAGGACGCTAAATAGGAAGGATCTTACAGTAGTCATCCGCGTGCCGGTAAGAACTGACACTTTATACAGAAGTAATTTGCCCTGATCTTTTGTTAGCTGCTTATCTACCAAGCAGAAAGTGATCCGTCAAAACTGAAACAAGCATTGATACCTTGGGCTAGCCTAGAAACCGAAGGTTCATGGATCTCCTGATATCCACTATCGACCAGATTTGTCTTGCGGGTACACAATATCCCCCTCATCATCAACCTGCATCGTTCTATAGCAGCATATTTGTAGGACAGGCATCCCAACATGATGCGATTTTTGTGGAACCTGTAAGGTAGTCTTCAGTCTTGCCAGCTTAACCCTACTGCTGTTCCCCAGAATATTACTGGCAATCTCGTTAAGACACCTGCGGTCGTCCTGGCCAGATGTTGATGGAATATACCTACTGATGTAATTTACCTGCCACCAGGATTTATATCTCCCCCATTGTCGATTATATGTTGATCTCTCCGTAATTTTGTTGGACCTAGATTGTGTTTTTCTTTTTTTTTGTAATTTGCTTTTCACCAGTAATGTCGGCTCATCCGCATTCCAATGATAAAGGAATGTCCTAATAGTCCAACGAGCTGCAGTGTCTATTGTTATTTGAAAACCTGATGCGAACCTGTATTGGCCGGATCTTCAGGTTGATCATCCTATAGCCTTCTCATTTTGTCTACCATCCGACAGATGTCTGGAAATTATGTTACCAGGAAATACTTTTCCAAACGAAAGTAGTGAGCTGCTGGAGGAAGTTCTCTAAGGAATTGCTACAAAGATCTTTGGACACATTCAGATAGAACCCATCCCTCAACAAACAAACAAATTTACATTAACCAGGCTCACATATATTTAAATATACTCCAACATAGTAATTACCTGCACTTATATGAAATCACTAACTGTACAAGACGAACGGTAATAACTTAATGACGAAATCAGCAACGAAATCCAGAGACAGAGACAAGGATAAATTCAAACTCTCATCAACGACTATGAAGACGTCACAAAGAGCATACACACATGTCTAGCATCCCCACATACGATTAAATATTCACAGTCACCGAACAAAAGATATTGATGACCGCCTGACTGTCAGAGAAGACATTGACGCCAGTGACAACTGGAGTATTATAACTCAGCTAGTCGGTCACTTACTAAATAGTTAAAATTGCAGTCTAATAAATGCTACAATTGTGAGAGGCTCTCATCAATCCCGCCAAAGGATGTTATGACACACCATTTTTTTTATTTTGTACATACTATAATGATCAGATCGCCTACAAGAAAGGGACAACCCTAGATCCGATGAGTAAATCCGAGTGACTATTGTTATTTAATAATCTGATACGCACCAGTATTGGCAGCCTCTTCAGGCTGCTCATTCCATAGCCTTCTCATTTTGTCTACCATCCGGCAGGTGTCTGGAAATTGCAATACTATGAAATACTTTTCCAAACGAAAGTAGTGAGCTGCTGGGGGAAGTCCTCCAAGGAATTGCTACAAAGTTCTTTGGACACATGCAGATAGATTCCATCCCCCAACTAAGAACTAACGTTTACACTAAACCAGACACACACATATTTTAATATACTCCAATATAGTAATTGCATACACCCATATGAAATCACTTACTGTACAAGACGAACGTTAACAACTTAATGACGAAATCAGCGACGAAATCGAGAGACAGAGACAACGAGAAAAACTCTCATCAACGACTATGAAGACGTCAAAAATAACATACATACATGTTTAGCATCCACAAATGCGATTAAATATTCACAGTCGCTGAACTACAGGTACTTGATGACCGCCTGACTGTCAGAGAAGACATTGACGCCAGTGCCCACTGGACTATAATAACTCAGCTATTCGGTCACTTACTAAATAGCCAACATTTCAGTCTAAGTCATACTGCAATTGTGAGAAGCCCTCCTCAATGCCGTCATGGGATGTTATGGGACACCTTTTTTTTATTTTGTATAAGTACATACTAAAATGATCAGGTCGCCTATGAGAAAGGGACAACCTGAGTAAATCCTACTGACTATTGTTATTTCATAATCTGATACGCACCAGTATTGGCAGGCTCTTCAGGCTGCTCATCCCATAGCCTTCTCATTTTACCATCCGACAGGTGTCTGAAATTTGCATTAAAATTGCAGCTGATAAAGGAAGTCCTCCAAGGAATAGCTACAAACAGATTTGGATACATTCAGGTAGACCCCATCCCCCAACTAACAAAGACGTTTACACTAAACGAGACACACACATATTTTAATACTCTAGAACATATTGCCTACTCCCTATGAAATCACTTACTGTACAAGACGAACGGTAACAACTTAATGACGAAATCAGCAACGAAATCCAGGCAAAGACAACGACTTTGAATACTTCATTAAGAACATGTACACATGTCTAATATCCACACATACGTTTAAAAATTCACAGTCACCGAACTACCGGTACTTGATTACCGCCTGACTATCAGAGATGACGTTGACGCCAGTGACTATGATAACTCAGCTAGTCGGTTACTTCTTAATTACCCAAAATATTAGCCTAATACATGATACAATGATCAGGTAGCCTACGAGAAAGGGACAAACCAAGTTCCCTTGAGTAAATCCCGTATCCTATTTGATCATTAATTTTCGACCCATTCGTGTAGAAATTCGGGTATTCCTCCAATCCTTTGTTGCAGGAATCCCGTTCCAGTACCCGAGTGAGTGGTATTTCCGATCGAATACTGGATCCGCTTGTGAATAGTCGACAAATGTTGGCGAGAAATGTTGGTGACAAATATTGGCGAATATTGGAAATTCTCTCCAACACTGTTCCATGACCGAATTCCATCCAGGTCCATTCTGAGAGTTGCACTAACCGATGTCACACGTAGAAGAAATCTTCCTGCCTATAGTTTCTATAGTTGGATAGAATAACATCATCAGAAAACTGCTCGTCTATTGAAATATTCAATGAAGAGAGTAAGAGAGCGAGCAGAGAAACGACACGCTTCACTCGTTTTCTTTGTTGTCGTTCCACTCCATGAGTAAATTTTCTTCTCTATACAATAGTTGATTTATGCCTATAGTATTGACCGACAACAACAAATACTATATAACATTACATTCACTGGGTGCATAGTGTACTCGTGATTCACATCGTCCTGCTGCGTTCCCTGAACCCTGGTCAGTAGTACACAATAGGTGGGGATTTCAAGCACCTGATACCACACGACAAATTCACATAGTATTACACTGTGATAGTTTTGAAAAGAACTTTGATGAATCCTTTTCGAACTATTAGGGGGGAAGTCCCCTGAGTGTGAAAGTACATTTGGAAGTGTCAGATTGGCTCCAGTTTTTGAGAAATCGGTATATATGGATATAGATAAGTCTGCGCTATTTAAACAAATTTTACCGGCCATAGGCCAATTTTTTTTTTGGCCTAAAAGGGCTTAAAAAGCTTATTAAAATAGAAAAAACAAATGTTTGCGCTCGGTCCAACTTCTTGAGATATGGGCCTTTAAAGCTTGAGTATATAATTGGCCATATCTCACATATTTATGGCCCGATATGGTTCCGGTGAATATCATTACAAAGACCATTAAAAACTCTTTAAATCTGCATATAAATATAGTACATTTTATGAACCCGTTGGGGACAAATTTAAAAAATAGGATTTTTTAACCTCACTTTTTTGCTAAAAATCTGATTTTCTCAAAAAACAGCCCTATTAAACCTATTTTTTACCTAGACTCAGGTTGTAGGCGGCAACACTTCAGGCTTTGTTTTAAGGTATAATACTTTGCGTTAGCCCTTCTAAGACCGGAGATATTTATGTTCAAAGTTCCAGGCTGATGAAAGGCTGATGAAAGCCGCTACCAAAAAAAAATTAATAACTTTTCTTCTATTTAATGAATCTGGTTAACTTTATTTTAATTTGCAGATTGATTTTTAGATTTAACAAAAATGGATCACTGCGACATTGAAACAAGAGTTTGGTTTGCCCGCCGCTATTGCGCATTGGAGTCCGTAGTTTCGGTCCAAAGAGAGTATAGGCGTAAGTTTGGCGGCAATCCTCCGAGCAGATGGACCATAATGAGAATTTTTAACAATTTTGCCGAGCATGGGACAGTCAACAGAAGACCTTACCATCGACTCCCTTCAGTTCGGACGGAGGAAGCAATCGCTGCTGTAGCTGCTGTCATTCAAAACAATCCAAGAGTTTCGACACGAAGCTAATCTGCTCAAATGGGTATAAGTAGACAGTCAGTGCAACACTTCAGTCAATTATGCCCAAAGATTGGGACTTATTCCCATATAAAATTCAAATGGCCAACAAACTGAATGCAGGAGACTTCCTGATTCGCTTGGAATTTAGCCAGAAGATGCTTCAAATGGTGGAAGAGGACGGCAACATGTTGAACTGTCTTTTCATGTCTGACGAGGCCCATTTCTATTTTAACCGCAACATAAACAAACAAAATTGTCGAATATGGAGTGCTTCCAACCCACAGATACTCCATGAGACGGAATTGCATCCACTTCGTGTCACAGTGTGGTGTGCAGTTTCATCACGCTGCAGTGTCGGGTCCAACTTCTTCCAATAAAACGGTCACACCGTTACTGTTACTGGAGACCGTTACTCGAGCATGTTGAGAGAATTTTTCTATCCTGAATTACGCCGAATGAGAATTTCTTTCAAATCTGTGTGGTTTCAACAAGATGGTGCAACTCCTCACATAGCCCGGCCTGTGACTAAAATTTGCCAATAAGCTGATATCCAGAGACTCCACATTACCTTACTGCACTTGACTTTTTCTTGTGGGGTTATTGCAAACAGGAAGTTAACAAATTTAAATGAACTAAATCAATCCATTCGAGAAACAATTGCAGCTATTCCTGTCTCAACTCTCCAAGCAGTAATGAACAACTTTTTGGTAAGATGACGCACATGCATCAACGAGCAGGGGGCATTTAAATTCCAATATTTTCAAAACTAATTAAGCTATATTTAATAAAATTGAATGAGCTTTAACATGAATAAAAGAAAAATGAATTCCATGCACTGAAAAAAATGTTATTTGAGTTTCTTAATGTAGCAATATTCATCAGCCACCCTGTACATAAGATTGGAGTTCGATCCCTGCTCTGACCACCTTACATTTCTTTCGAAGGCGACACTATCAAAAACTTAGCCATGAAAAAGCTTTTCAAAATATCGGTCGGAACCGGTGTAAAACAGTACATAGGTCCCCATCAGTGACTGTAAAACTAGAAACCGCACAGTTCACTGGTTGTAAGAAGCTCTGCCAAATTCCTTTGTGGGATATGGCCACAGCTCTGTCAGTGAGTAAAGCTCTTCTTAATCTCTTCAGAGGATATAATGAGAAACCATCGCCTGTATTCCTAACAAAACCTTAGTCACTAGATGTACGCTCCGTAGAACAAGTGTCTAACGCGAATGCTGTTTAGGCTTAGCCACTTCTTATTCGTGATCACTGGAAAAAATATAAAAGCGCTCATAACTCCTAAATGGTGCGCCTAATCGAAAAAGGACGTTAACTCGCTATTACCGGTAAAGGCTGTACAAATGCTCGTAACTCCTAAATGGTGCGTCTAATCGAAAAAGGACGTTAATTCGTGATCACCACTAAAAAGTATAAAAATGCTCATAACCCCTAAACGGTACGTCTAATCGTATAAATGGCATTAATACGTGATCACCGGTAAAAATTATAAAAACGCTCATAACTCATAAACGATGCGTCTAATCGCAAAACGGATGTTAATTCGTAAACACCCATAAACAATACAAAAGTGTTCATAACTCCTAAATGGTGCTTCTAATCGCAAAAGCACGTTAGTTCGTGATCACCGCTAAAAAGTATAAAAATGCTCGTAACTCCTAAATGGTGCGTCTAATCGTAAAAAGGGCATTAAAACGTGATCACCGGTAGAAATTATAAAAGTGCTCATAACTCCTAAGCGGCGCGTCTAATTGTAAAAAGGATTTTTCGTGATCGTGATTCGTGATCAGCCGTAAATAATACAAATGTGTTCATAACTCCTAAATGGTTCTTCTAATCGCAAAAGGACGTTAATTCGTGATCACCGGTAAAAAAATATAAAAGTGATCATATCTTCTAAACGGTGCGTCTCATCGCAAAAAGGATGTTAACTCGTAATCACCGTTAAACAATACAAAAGTGCTCGTAACTCCTACACGATGTGTCTAATCGCAAAAAGGACTTTAATTCGTGATCCTATTTACAATCCAACTCCAATATGTCTGTTTTAGCCAAATGCAACCGAGATTGTCATGATTACTGTATGTAAAATGACAGCTGTTCGTTGGAAGTTAGCTTATATATTTACATGTTCGTTCGCTTCGTAGCCACTCATTGGACATAGTTTATGTGAAGATCAATCTATCTTTCTACGTTGGCAGTTTTGAATAAACAAATATACGATCCAAGCCGTCTGATTTCTTAATCTTCCCAGCGGCCACCGTCAGCGCGGGGGGTTTTGTTCAACATCGATTACGCTTAAGAAGTCGTATGAATTCCACCTGAACTTAAGTTACGCTTGACAAAAGAGAAGAAATTGTATACGTCCAGGATATGATTTGGGAAGAAATTCAAATTCAAGCCTCTCTAAGCTGAATATTTAATGTTGTTAGACTTTGTGTGATATATTGTTATGGTTTTAAAAACAACAGCATCAAACTCTACAGGAATATCATCATTCCAGCCACAACAATACGTATAAAGCATTTGCATGAATGTGCGAGTGTCTCTCTCCATTCCTCCCTTTCTCGTTATGTCTTTTTTCCTACTGTATATATTTGTTTAAGGATATGTTGTTATACACTGTTGCATGTCCAACATAGATAAGATTTCATATCCAACTTTAATTGATGATTACCCTATGTGAAACACTCAATTGTATATGTATATATGAAGAGGAACACTTTATGTAACTGTATGTGTGCCGACGTGCAGCTAAAGGGGTGTGTACATCCTTAATTCTAATTGAGAGTAACAACAACGTAGTCTAGTGTTTATGTGTTAAAGTGAATAATGAGAGGTCATTGTTGTTGCAAAATAAAATCACACAAATACACGTACAAGCATATATACGTATATAAATAATCCCTGGATACCATTCAATGCCTGTTGTGCTGCTCCCTTTAGTCCTTGACGACTATCTCTAACTCTCTCTCTCTCTCTCTATCCCCGTCTATCTTTCCCTACCTTTCTGTCTTTTTTGAGGGGTGGTAGTCTGCTGGGTTTGTTATTTCTAGTCATTTCTTATTGTCGACAGGGGTCATATGGCACACGATTTATGTTAAAACAATCGGTATCAAATTTATTTCATACATGCAAACACATTTTCTTCTTCTTTATGGTTCAATTCTAATAAACCAATTTGGTAAGAAGAGTAGTCAGTAATGGGATCCAAAAGAAAAACAACAAACAGCAAACCAAATTGAAGACCAAAGTTCGTTAGGATAATTTGTAATGAATTCATATGGTGTTGCTTCAAGGGATGAAAAAGAAAAATTGGCTCGATTTTAAAAATGGCGGAAGGTTTGGTTTCTGTTAAAGCTGGAGTATAGGTTTCTGGTAAAGGATTCTGGGTTTTAAGTTCCTGCAGTGGCAGCACATTAACATATGTATAAGCTGGATTTCTGCGTGTAATATATACACTATTTAGAAGTCACTATACTTACATATCGGCAGGTTCCCGGCAGAATGTATTAAGCGACATATTTGGCGACACTGACTTTTTTCCATATTCTCAAAACTTATGACAAGCTCCACATTTCGATATACAGAGAATGCCCCTTGCATAACCACGTCATGAGTTATTAAGCAAATTAAATGGTAATAACCGAAAAAATACTACAAATCAGCTTCTTCACAGAAAGTTTTTTTCGTTTCCTGAACAATTTCCATTTTGTCGCTTAATACATTCTGCCGAGAACGTGTCGATATTGGTAAATATTTTGTAGACCACAATTTCCTGCGACTCATTTTGTTGATAGTCCACCATATTTGAATAACTTCTCATGCACTAAATATTTGAAATTTCAATAAATTATATTAGTTTCAATTTCAATATAGTATATTAGTAGTTTCATGCGGTTCTCATTTTCGACTGATTTCTCCCAAATTTTTAAGTAGTAGTAGGGTATTGAAGCCCGCTAAAACAACTTTTTTCTGACGGAATAGAGTGGAAATAACACACTGCGTTACCGGAAATACAGTGGGGATAATCCGACCAATACCCAACCGGTCCCTTTGACTCGGAAGTATAGAATTCCTTCCGTTAAATGGGTCTAAAAACCTAGGTGATACTTTGAACATAAGCTTAATTTCAGACCCAACCTCTAAGACGATTGCAAACAGGGACTTTCTCCGAGAATTGCTCAATACACCTATACATTTCCACAGAGGTACAAAATGTACACAAAATATCGGGATCGGGGCTAAATGAAAAATTTTTAAACAACTTTTTTTTACTACTTTATTACAACCCATTATTATCAACTATATTGGGTACTTTTTGTTGGGTTTGGTTTAACGGGAAGTTATCTAGATGGAGCCTGTTTCTTACATATTGCAGTTCTGAACCCAATAAAAAGTAAACTTAGAAAAACCAAAGTGCAAGACTGGCAAATCCATGAAACACAACCCTCAGCATGGAATTACATTTGGCAGCATTCTTACAATCGTACTTTTGGTTTGTGTCCTGACTAACATATTTCTTGTTTAATGGGAAATTTTCAAGGTGGAGCCTATTTATTACATATTGTAGTTTGAACCGAATAAAACTTAAATTTAGAAAAGCCAAAGTGAAAGGAGTTTCAAAAATAATACCCTAAAGAAGTACCTTTGCTTAAAAAAGTAAATTTTCTGACAAAAAGTACCTTTTCTTAAAAAAAAGTAATTTTTTAAAAAAGTACCTTCTCTTAAAGAAGTACATTATCTTACAACAAATTGCCTTTTCTTAAAAAACTAAATTTTCTTTAACGAATACCATTTTTGTAAAACAAAATAACTTTTCTTGAGATAAGTACCTACTCTTAAAATTGTTTCTGTGCTTTCGTAAAAAAAAGCTTTTCTTCAAAAAAAATACCTTCTCTTACAAAAAATACCTTTTCTTACAAAAATTCCATTTCTTAAAAGTACCATTTCTTAAAAATAAAGTACCACCTTTTCTTTTGTTTTCTTGAGATAAGTAACCTTCCCGAAAATAAGTAAATTTTCTTAAAAAAGTAACCTTATTGTAAAAAGAGTACCCCTTCTTTAAAAAGTACCTGTTCTTAAAAAAGTATTTTTTGTTAAAAAAGTTCATACTCTTAGGCTTATTCTTGGCTTAGTGACGGCGACACTATCCAGTATGCATCCATAAAAGAGCTTCTCAAAATACCGTTAGGAACCGGTGTAAAACTGTAGGACCCAATCAGTGACTGTAAAACTAGAACGTGCACAGCTCACTGGTTTGTGAGTAGCTATCCCTAATCCATTCACGGGATGTAACGGGAAACCATTTGTTTTTATTTTAATAAAAGAAGTACCTCTCATCAAAGAAAGGACATTTTCGGGAAAACATAATACATACTCTTACAAAAGGGGACTAAAAATATACTTTTTTTTAAAAAATACATTCAATAAATAAAAAATTTCTTAACAAAACTTTATCATTTTACAAGATCCATGTAAATTACAGTATTTTTCAACATGCGCCTTACGTGTATTGGAACTAACTAGTACATAATATATATTGCGAAAGGAACTTCGTTCCAACCGGGTATCCCCTGAGACCTCATGTAATTTTTTGTTACATGGTACCTGTTCGATTTCTATGAACACATTAGTAAATGTTACATGGGATAATAAAAAAAACGGCGTTCAATCATATGATGACGTTACATTTAAATAATATTAATAGTTAAAATTATTTAAAGACCAGTGCAAGCACATGTGTCATTATTTTCTTGCTGAATACTTTTTATTTTATTCCCACAAAACACAAAGAGAATGCAAAGAAACAGACGCATGTACATACTGCATACATTGTTATGTTCGTACGTACCCTACACAAGTTCACACAATTTTCGTTGCTCTCTTGCTATCTAATTTTTATACACGTATAACCACGTCATTATTCTCTTTGCTCTGAGAGTGCTCCGCACCCACACAAGACAACTATTCGCTGCCGCTATATCAGTGTGTGTTTTTTCGCAGTTTGCAAATCTGTGTTTGGCAGTCGGACAAATCTGTGTTCTAAATAGGGGTGGGTTACCCTTATCATTTAGGGGTATGAAAAATAGAGACCTACCCGATATGTACACAACATTTCATACAAGTCGGTCCAGCCGTTTCGGAGGAGTTTAACGCCAAACAATCTGTGATCGCAGTCGGACAAACTCAGTCGCAGAAACTGTGTTTGGATGTGTTCACTTTGTGAGTTAAGTCCCTACCCGCTAATATAGATGTTAACACTTCAAAAAACTGTAAATACAACAGCCGGTACCACGATGTCGAACGTAGACTTCTGCTGTCTTTATATACGACAAACAGCTGATTTGGAGCCCACTAACAAACCAATGAAAACGTATACAATTCAGTACAAAATCGTACCCCCCTTCCACCTTCTCCAACAACCTCAACGAAAATCTAGGCCACAAAAGAAATCACTCACTTTCGTTTCCAAGAGCGACCCCCTATCTTTCGACTTGTTGTTCGCATGGTTTTACGTATGTTTATGCGGTTGTTGTTCAAAACAAACACATGAAGTTGACGTTCGCCATTTAATTTTTGAGCGAGAGAAGAGAGTACGAGCAAACAGTCTCTGCCGGTGCTGCAAAGTTGACGTTTTGGCACGAAGTTCCTTATCGCACGTTTCGGGATGGAGGCTAAATGAAGAACAGATAAACAATTTTTTTAACACTATTATGCTACAACACAGTATTATCAACTATACTGGGTACTTTGGCTTTGGTTTTTGTCTAGACTAACATATGTTGGGAAATTTCTTGTTTTAGTGGGAAGTTTTTTAGGTGTAGCCTGTAACCAAATTTTAGTATATATTGTAGTTTTGAACCCAATAAAAAGTAAATTTAGAAAAGTCAAAGTGAAAGAAGTTTAAAAAAATAACATGTGTGTGTAATGTGTAATAAGTGTAAACATAATAAATTTCCTCACAAAAAATACCTCTTCATATTCTTAAACAAACTACCTTTACTTTAAAAAAATACCTTCTCTTAAAGAAGTACCTTTGATTAAAAAAAAGAAATTCTCTTACATAAAGTACCTTTTCTTAAAAAAGGCATTTTTTTTTTAAATAAGTACCTTTTCTTAAAAAGGTACATTATCTTGCAACAAATTGCCTTTTCTTAAAAAACAAATTTTTCTTTAAAAAGTACTTTTTTTGTGAAACAAAATAACTTCTCTTGAGATAAGCAATTACTCTTAAAAATGCACCTATTCTAGAAAAAAAGGACTAGTTCTAAAAAAAGTACTCATTTCTTAAAAAAAACTTTACTACAAAAACATACCTTGAAAAAAGGACCAATTCTAAAAAAAAGTTGTCATTTCTTAAAAAACCTTTACTTCACAAAAATATAATAAAGAAATAGTTTTCCCATTACATCCCACGAAGGGACCGGGGAGAACTTCTCACAGTTTTCACGCTTTCCAATTTTCACTCACTGATTGGGACCTACTGTTTTACCCCGATTCCGAACGGTATTTTTAGAAGCTTTTTCATGGCTAAATACTCGATAGTGTCGCCGACACTATGCGAGGTGATCGCCGTCGAAAGAAATTTAAGGTGGTCAGAGCAGAGATCGAACCCAGGATCTCAAGTACGAGAGGCGCCCACACTACCCATTGCACCACCTTCTCTTAAAAAAATCCTTTTTCCATTTCTGAAAAGTACCATTTCTTAAAAATAAAATAATACCTTTTCTTTTCTCGAGATAAGTAGCCTTTCTGAAAATATACTGCGCCTTAAAATACATTGCATTGAGTACACCGACTTCATAGCTCACTTAGAGCAGCTATCGGTTCCCAATCAATTTACATACGCGGAGAATATTCATTCATATTCCCATGTTCTCTAGATACTTAGTAAGGACGGTGACGTCATGTGTGTCGGATAAGCCCCCAAATCTTCACAGTATACGATTTTAAATCCTTCTCTACTTCTACGAATGTACAAATTCGCTGGTGTTCTTGGTTGTCCTTGACCCTCAGATTAATAGAATCCTTATTCACAATTTTCAAGGCAAAAATGTTGTGGCCAAATCAGGCCACTTATTCGGAGCGACATGTGTCTTATATTAACATTAAAAAATGTTATAATGAGTGGGCCGGCCTTCCATTTTAACACGTCCTTGCTGGTGTTGTTGTTGCTGTTCACGGCTTTGTTGTTGGTGCCGGTGCCGGGTTTCCCACTTTGAGTTGTCCTCTTTTCCCAAGTTCAGATGTTCTCCTTTCTACGGGCTTCTTTTTCTTTGTGGCACTTATCCACTCGACCCCCCCCCCCCCCCCAGTTGATCCTTCGTCTGGTGTTTCTTTCATCGCCCAATCTATGACTCCGGCATGGGCTTTCCTTTATGTGCATATGGCTGGTGCACATTTTCCTCATTTACTTCGATCATTTCGGTGAAATAATTTAATTGTTGGCGCACTGTAACGACTTCATTACTCAGATATAGAATAGTATCCTTTCATTCATTATACATTATATTTGACTCCTCGCTAGAAACCTCATCTGGCTTCTTTTTAGGGTTTTTAAATTTTCTTGTCTTTTGGTCGGTCATGACTCACTCTTTTAGATTTTATTCTATGTTAAAATAATAAGCGACTTACTTAATGACTTGTGAGTGAGTAACCGAGTTCGCTTAACTCGAAAAATAAACGACCAGCTAAGCGAGTATACATATTTTTTAACGAGTTCGCTTAACTTCAGTCCTCCGTAAATTTGAAACTAAATTTCATATAATATTCCAAATTTAGTTGTTTTAGATCCTCGTTATGTTTAAAGTTGTAATTTCCTTTAAGGCTGTAAGTGATCATGTTTTCTCCGGTTAGTGAAAAAAATGTTAATGCCGCGGGTGGGATTCAAACTCACATTCGCAGGACGATCGTCTCGATGTTTGTGACGCATCATCTTCAGCAGCGTCTAGCCCGTTAAGCCACTGCGGTGTGTATTTGCACAAGTCACTAACCGAAGACATTTATTGATTGTGTGCAGAGTGATCACTGATGATCTCTTACAGCCTTAAAGGAAACTACAATTTTAAACATAACGAGGATCTAAAACAACTAAATTTGAAACATATAGTAGGGCCGAACCAAATTAGAATAGTTCGTTCTATAAATAGAACTTTCAAAACTTCGGCATCAGTGCGTGTAAGTAGGAAAGCAATGTGTAAGTAGCGACAACAATCACTCTGCACGCAATCAATAAATGTCTTCGGTTAGTGAGTTGTGTAAATACACACCGCAGTGGCTTAACGGGCTAGACGCTGTTGAAGATGTTGCTTCTTAAACATCGAAACGATCGTCCAGCGAATGTGAGTTCGAATCCCACCCGCGGCATTTACATTTTTTTCACTAACCGGAGAAAACATGATCTCTTACAGCCTTAAAGGAAACTACAACTTCATATAATATTTTTATTCACTTTATCCGATTTTTATTTTCACTAATCACTTCACAAGACTACAAGACTGTATATGAACATGCTATTGGAAATGATACAAACGAAAACTCAAGTACATTGAGAATTGTTCAGTATGGAAATACTGCAACAAAAGATACCACCCAAACACAAGGAAAAATGCCGAAACTTTTTAACAGTTTCGCTTTTTTTAATGCATTGATGGAGCTGTATGCATTAATTTGGTGGAAGTAAATTTGGTGTGTGAGTGTATTATTGAATATGTTTTTAGCCATCTTAACTTTATACCAGCAACATTTTAGTTTTCGTCGCACCTTAATGATCCACTTCTTATGTATTGTTAGGTGTCTATGAGGAACTTGACTAAATATTGCGTCTCTTCCTACTGGGTTTCATATTGCTAAAACTTTAAATGAATCCCTCTCCAAATTACTTGGTTGCAACTACATCCATTTGGACTTCCTTCAAAAGAGTTTTAAACTTACAACATATTTTATGGTCTACTAACAGGATATTTATGTCATTTTTTGTGGCAATTAACCGGCTAGAATTACATTTTATAACAAAGCTCAGTCATTCGTAACTATTTCTTAAGACACTGTTTAAACGTCGGGATTTAAGAAACAAACTAAGACCGCCTGCACGCACAGTTTACCTTTCACATTTACCAGACAACCAACACAAACATTAACACCTTGTTGCTCGAATAGAATACTAAGCTAGTAACGAATATTCTCACAGCCAAGCCAATTACAACCCAAATATCATCACACCCAGGCTTGCATGTGTGGTTAACACATCATTGTAGTATACTTTAAGGCGCTCAGCTTATTATGAAAAGACAATAAAAACCAAAGAATTCTGGCTCACAAGATGTACTTATTATAAAGGCAAAGAAACAATAACAATATTTTGAAAATATTATGTTTCTTAAACGTGCAACGAAAATGTCATGAATATGTCTGGTGTTTATATGAGGCAGCACGTAAAGGGGGTTTTATTAAAGATGTCATAAATTTAAGGGATATTTTTTATATCATATTACTTTGTACCAGTATTGAGATCTTTAAATTTGCACAACATTTTAATTTGTATTTCTTGCGTAATGCAAATCCAAATAGAATTACCGCTGTTCGAAAATATAATTCAAAAATTTTTTATTTCCATTAGCTCAGACAACCAAAATACATGGTTGTGGAATCGGATGCCAATTGTAATGAAAAATAGGAATGATATGAATGAATTTAAATTTTTTTGAATTTTTGATTACTTAAAGGATTGATTGTAGTTGCCTCGCATTCCTTATGAAATCCATAAACCTGCACACATCAAATACTTGCAAACAAGAATTCCCAGATTTCCAACAAATGCTTTTAAAATAAGTACAATATCCAACATAACAAGATAATTAATTTGTCCCATGTATGCATTCTGTACCAACACCATTTGACATTTTGTTTTATTACAATACAGAATATGATTTACACAGCAACACACCACTGACACTTTATTACAAGCCACTTATAACCCACATTAGTATTGTCTTTAATGTGAATTACATGGCATACTTTTAGGGGACAAAGACAACAGGAAAAAACAATGACAAAAAGGTATTATGATTGCCCAAAATGGTATGAAAAGAAAAGAGACTGACAGTTAAAAAACTTTTATTTTTCTGTATAAAATATCTGTTTCTACGTTGCCAAGGAGAAAACACAAATATGTATTTTATGTGGTATACTTTTAGGAGACCAAGATGACCAGACAATGGAAATATGGTCGAATGGCCGTAATGTAAAAAGACAAATCATGCAAAATCGATCAAGCAGCACTTACCAGTTCGAATGAAATTGTTCAATGTTCTCAGAATCTTTTTAGCTGAATTAAATATTCTATATGATATTTTTCTAACTCTAAAAGTGCACTTACTTTTACTTTTATTGACTATATTACAACCTCATGAGGTCAGACGTCGTACACATATTAATTAAACAAACAAATTAAACAAATTTCAACATATTCTTCCAACTGGCTCTATCCTTCGCCTTTTCTCGCCAGTTGGTGACACCAGGGATACGGAGGGATTCTTCTGCCTGGTCTTTCCAGCGGAGTCTTGGTCGTCCTCTTTTCCTGCTTCCATCGGGTACGTTATCAAAAATCTTTCGCGCTGGCTCTGATAACATGGCCTAGCCAATGCAATTGACACACTTTGATTCGTCTAGCTATGTCCACGTCAGAATAGAGATTATGTAGCTCTGCGTTCCAGCGACGTCGGTACTCGCCTTTTTCCCTAATAGGACCATATATTTTACGGAGAATTTTTCTCTCGAAAACTCCCAGGTGTTTTTCATCCGCTTGCTATATGACCCAAGTTTCGGAGCCATATGTTAAGACAGGTAAAATGAGAGTCTGATTTAGCTGGACTTTTGTCCGTCGAGAGAGGGCTTTGTTCCTAAACTGCTTGCTTAGCCCAAAATAACATATATTTGCAAGCACAATTCTCCTATCTATCTCCAGGCTGACGTTGTTGTCCTTGTTCACGGTGGATCCAAGGTAGACAAATTCATCTACCACTTCAAAGTTAACTCGGTTGTCAACGTTCAAGTGCGAACCAAGTCGAGAGGTTTCTCTACCCGTTGACACCATCAATTTTGTCTTGCCCTCATTACCAGCAAGCCCCTGATTCCTTTTCGATTCTTGAAAATACTGCAGTAACCTCTCGCAAATTTCGCCCAATGATGTCTATGTCGTCAGCATACGCCAGCAACATATGGCTTTTCGTGTTAATGGTCTTGTTCTTATTTACTGCAGCCTTTCTCATTAATATCTCCATTAAGATGTTGAAGAGATTGCACGAAAGTGTGTCGCCTTGTCTAAGTCCTCGCTTGGTACAGAATGGTTCAGTGAGGTCTTTCCCCACTTTCACTGCTGATTTGGTGTTGGTCAGTATCATTCTACAGAGGCGAATCAGTTTTGTCGGAATACCAAGTTCAGACATAGCTTCGTACGACAAGACCTTATGCGCGATGGATAATAAATTAGATTTTACCCGTCACGTTAATTCCAAAGTGTTTTGGACCTAGCGTGGATTGTATAATATGACCAGCTATATTCCTCTCGTGGTTAGACGCCGTGTAGGAGTTGCTTTATGTCACCCCTTGTTTTTATATGGGCTCGAAATGTATAGCTGCACTGGGCGGGATAACATAGGAAGACTTAAAGTGTGTTTTAATAGGGTAATTAGATACATATTTGGTCTCAAAGTGAAACAACATGTTTCTGGTTTTAGAATTGAATTATTAGGATATGACTTTGAAGATTTCATAAGCTCACGTCAGACTATTTTCTTTTTTAAAACCGTTAAGTATAATTGCCCTTCATACTTAGTCGACAAATTTGTTTTTGGAAGTTCAAGAAGGTCATCCACAATAGTCTACCCAAGACATACAACTCTTATTATGGGCAGGTCCTTTGTTGTAAAGGTGGCTAGACTATGGAATTCCCAATTTGAAAATTTGTTTAGAGCAAGTATATGAACACTTCGCTTTGCAATTATCTTTAGAACTGAAGTAAGCTTAATCTTTTCATATCTTTTCGTCAGTTTTTTTTTTAACGGAATCTGTTGTGTCCTGCTGCTGATCATTATAATTTGTATTTTGCTTAGTATGTAGTTGTGTTTGTATAGAGAGAAATGGGGGGATACGTTTTAAGGTAAATTTAAATATTCATATTAAGTTATTGTTACTAATTTTATGATCTATTAATGTGTCAAATTATTAAGTTATTAATCTGCAGCTATTTGGCCCAGTGGGCTTTCAGCTGGCAAGAAAATAAATGAAATGAAAAATGAATTGAATAAAATACTGATACCGCGATAGTTGGAACAGACCCACGGATCACCCTTTTTGAATACAGGATATAATACACTGAGACTCCAGTTGTCGGGCATAGATTCCCCCAGCCATATACCGCATATCAGTTGATGCATGTGGGCTATCAGTCATTCGCCACCTGCCTTAAAAAGTTCAGCGGGTAGGCCATCTGTACCAGCGGCTTTATTATTCTTCAGGCGGGAGATCGCCGTTCTAATCTCGTCATGGTTGGGAGGGGTACAATCTATACTATCTTCCACTATCATTACCTCCTGATCTTCAGTGGAAGAATCTGCTCAATCTCGTGCGAACTTTCGCAGCCACCAGGTAATGATCCGAGTCGATATTGGCACCTCGAATCACACGTACATCCATTACACTAGAAGAGTGCCTGCCATCTATTACCAAGAGATCAATCTGGTTCTTCGTCCGTTGATCAGGAGATATCCAGGTCGCCTTACGAATGTCCTTATGGTGGAATCGTGTGCTACTAACTACCATGTTCTTTGCAGCGGCGAAGTCTATCAGTCTTATTCCATTATCGGAGGTGGTATCATGTAGACTGTGATTGCCGATGGTTGGTCGAAAGACACTTTCCTTTCCTAATTTGGCATTAAAATCGCCTAGAATAATCTTAATGTCGTGGTCAGGGCAGCGTTCATATACTTCCTCCAGGCGCTCATAAAATGTTTCTTTGACCTCATCATCTTTATCCTCTGTCGGTGCGTGCACACAAATTAACGAGATGTTGAAATATTTCGCTTTGATGCGAATTGTGGCTATGCGGTCACTCACTGGGTTGAACCTTGAAACTAGCTGTCGCAGTCTCTTGCCTACTATAAATCCGCACCCAAATTCGTGCTTACGCTCATGGCATTCGTGCCATGGCATTCCCTCATATCCTGTCCATCGCATTTCCTGGATCGCTGTGACGTCAGCTTTATATTTTCCGAGGACATCCGCCAGTTGGAAAGTGGCACCAGTCCTGTATAACGTTTGAACATTCCAGGTACATATCCTTAAATTATGGTCCTTATAACGTTTGCGAGGGTCGTCAACAGTTGGGGGGTTTCTTTGTTCATTATATTTTCTGTGTATTTTCATTGCCGATATAACGGTGGGGGAGGCAAACCCAGCCCACCGTGGTTTGCATTTTACCTACTGCCAAGATGATTATGTTTCAGCCGCCCATTATGGATCAGACGCTGACCAGAATGCAGTGTGTCGAAACTGGATTTTGGTTTCTTCAATTTTGATCCGCCGTTGGCCAGGGGTGTTGGCTCATCCGCCTTCAAAGGACAGAAGAATATGTCCACTACTTCGAAGAGCTACAGTGACAGGGTCACCTAATAATCCTGAGACGTATCAGTGATCGCATTACCACTCAGGTTGCTCATTCGTTTCGCCTTCTCACTTTAGCTAGCTAACGGAGGTTTCCGAAAAGCCATTGCCCAGGACATACTGCGTGGAAGTAGTGAGCTGCTTGGGCTGCCCAATGAAGGAATCATTTCAGTCCACTCCCAAGTGAATGGCTATCAAAAACTGTCTACCTCCAAGGACAGTCCCATGCCTCTAGCTAGGAAAAATGTTGTCCTTCTCAACGGGAAAATTAAATTATTATTAAAATTATTCTTTAAAATAAATTGGTAGAAGATCATAGTTTTCTGCTTTTTAAGAATTAACTATTTTCTAGTCTGAGACACAATGCAGTTTACCGGCCCGAAGGACCAAGAATTGTAAATCAGAGTAATTTATGTATGACATATTTTTTGGGAAACTTTTGTCTTGGCAGGCAAATAGTCAGAATGATTTCCAAATGACTACCGTTCGGTCCTTCCACAAAATAGGGAGCAATCAATTTTCCCGACGTCACTGTAACTACAACTTTGAATGGATGTAATGATCCCATCATATAGATACGATTAGGTAAAATCGTTTAGTTACTCTTAATGACCAAATAACATTATGTAAATAACAGTGCGATTAATACTGCGCCTGAAAGTATGCATTGGAACATCATACCAGCTCGCTAAACCAGTAGCATAAATTCGCCTCAGTTAAGATAATTCTCGACTATTCGAGATGATTCTACAAAGATAACTAACAACTACGACTAGAAGGTTCTTGAATTCGCTAGAGACAACTACATTTGAGTATGGTGAGTTCGTATAAATACCAGAGGCCTTTGGAACGGAGAGTTCAGTTTGTGATTAAACTCCGTAAAGTCAGTAACGCTATTTGATAGTAAAATATAAGTCTTATTAAAGTGGTGTAAATAAAGTAGACTCTTGTATTATATAAGTAAAATAAAAGGAAGTTAAACCGTTGTAATTATAGTAATTAAAAACGAACCTTATTTTATTATTGGGAATAAAACAACGCAAAAAAGACGAATGAGGAAATTCGTAACAATATTTTGGTACCCATATTACAAAAATTGTCGAAAATTTAAACTTTATGGTAAACTTCATTTTTATTATTTTAGCTAAATTGTGGATTTTTGGAAAGTTTCTTCCACAGATGTTAACGATTTCTTCAACTAAGTCACGAACCATAGCAAAAGATTTGAAATTAAATTACTTCGAAGTTCTTCTAATATTATTTTTTTGTATGCTCAATAGTTTCGAGGTTATCTAAATGATTATGGCGAAAAATTTTGGTTTTCAATCAAAATTTTTTAAACAGCATGTTAAATCTAAAACGGAAAACAGTGTTCGGTTTAGTAACCTGTTGTAAATAAAATTAAGAATTTCCCAACAAAATCGAAAGATAAATTATGACTCTATTCTGTTACCTGAGCAAAATATTTCGGAAGAAAAGTTATGTAAATCCGATTCGTATGTCATTGCTGCGCCAACGAAAACACATATGTAACCCTGCAACTAAAATCCATCTAGTGTGTTAAAATAAGTTTTTGAGTAAAACGCACTTAAACCTTCCCGCGCAATTAAAATTTCGCACACTAAGTGGGTTTTTACTGTTTTATATAATTGAAGTTTTACATTAATTTCGGATGTTTTTGAGACTTGCGAGCGGTTTCCTATGAAAACAGAAGGTTGTTTACATACAACTCCAAGAAAAAAAGTGAATTCATGAAATCTGACACAGTAGGTGGGTTTTACTTATCTGAGACTTTTTTGGTTAATTTTCCGGGAAAAAAACCTAAAATTAGCCTAGAACAGTTGTTCTACAACTCTGTTTTTGCCAATACCATATACTTCGACGCCGATACAAATATCGGGAAATCCGATACAAATATTTTTCAATATTTCAATTGTTCAAAATATTTTCAATTGTACAAAAATTTGTAATGTGTTAATATCTATGGGTACGAGTAGAGCAATCTATCAAACTGAACACATGCAAACAACACACAGCATTAGCATCACATACGTGGATGTCGTACAACAATAGTCTCTGCCTGAAAATAAGTATGATGGTATTGATGTAGCGGCAACGAACAAACAAGCAGGTCGTCGTCGCCAAAGAGTATTGAATAATATAGAGAATTCACGGACCGAATTGTATGACTCAAAAGCACTGGCGACATCTGGCGAATGATTCAAAACGTATTACTCTCCTTTTGTCATAACTTGGTCCATTCATAATTTTGTTGTGAAAGATTGATGCCTTTTCAAACATTTATGCTTTTTGTATTGTTTTATGTAATAACAATGTCGAAATGGTTCATTTTTATTGAAATATTCTACAAAAGAGAATAAGGCCCGTTTATGCTCTTTTACTTAGACTCTCTACATGAGATCGGAAAAAGAGTGCAATAAGTTCTCTATTCTATTCAATACTTTTTGTCGTCGCTCTGCCATCACAGATTGTTTGGCGTGCAACTCTTCCGAAACGGCTGAACCGATTTGTATGAAATTTTGTGTGCATATCGGGTAGGTCTCAGAATCGGCCAATATCTATTTTTCATACCCCTAAATGATAAGGGTGACCCACCCCTATATAGAACATAGATTTATCTGACTGCGAAACACAGATTGTCAAACTGCGAGACAAAAACACACACTGATGTAGCGGTAAGTTGTCTCAGAGCAAAGAGAATAATGACGTGGTTATACGCATATAAAAATGAGATAGCAAGAGAGCAACGAAAATTGTGTGAACTTGTGTAGCGTTTGTACGAACATAACATTATGTATGTACATGTGTCTGTTGCTTTGCATTCTCTATGTTTTTAGTGGGTATAAAATAAAAAGTATTAAGCAAGAAAATAGTGACACATGTGCTTGCACTGGTCTTTAAATAATTGTAAGTATTAATATTATTTAAATGTAACGTCATCATATGATTGAACGCTGTTTTTATACCCTCCACTGTAAGTGATAGAGGGTACATATCAGTTTGTCATTCTGATTATAACATATAGAAATAAGGCTTTGCGACCCCATAAAGTAAATATATTCTTGATCCTTATAACAACAGGAGTCGATATAGCCTTGTCCGTCTGTCCGTCTGTTGAAAACATTCTCACGAGTTCAATCGGCGATAACGCGGTTTGGTTTTTGGCCAGAATGTTCCACGTATTCCTGAGCAGTTTGGTATTGAAAATCAGCGAAATTGGTCCATTGGAAAAAATTTTATGATTGGAAACGTAAAAAAACTCATAAAATTTTCACATTAATTTTTGTAGTTTTATACTAAACTACTCCTTTTGCCGTGTGGTGAATTTCCATGTTGAAAATCTTTGTTGTTCTTTATAATAGGTAAGTGCTTTAGAATGTTTAGATGTACTTTCATGTGTTCATACATTTATATGAATTCTGTCACACTTTATAAGGTCGCTGTGGCATGATGGGTAAAGGGTTGCGCGTTGGAGTCTGAGGGTTGTTGGTTCAATTCTCGTCCCAGCTTGTTTTTTTTTAACAGTTCTTCAAAAAATGCTTTTTTACTTTTAAAAACTGCTTTTTTATTTTACTTGTGAACAAGTAACTTATTTTTATTTTTTTTTAAAAAGTAAATTTTCTTAAAAGAAAGTGCATTTCTTAAGTACATTTCAAAGTACATTTCAAAGTACATTAAGTACATTAAGTAAATTTCAAAGTACATTTCTTAAGTACATTTCATTAAGTACATTTCTTAAGTACATTTCTTAAGTAAATTTCTTAAGTACATTTCTTTCTTAAGTACATTTCTTAAGTACATTTCTTCTTAAGTACATTTCTTAAGTACATTTCTTCTTAAGTACATTTCTTAAGTACATTTCTTAAGTACATTTCTTAAGTACATTTCTTAAGTACATTTCAAAGTACATTTCAAAGTACATTAAGTACATTTCAAAGTACATTTCAAAGTACATTTCAAAGTACAGTTTCTTAAGTACATTTTCAATGTGAGCATTTGAGCATTGTGAGCAATGCATTTGTGAGCATTGTGAGCATTTGTGAGCATCCTGCATTTGTGAACAAGTAATTGCATTTGTGAACAAGTAACTTATTTTTATTTTTTTTAAAAAAGTACATTTTCTTAAAAAAGGTCCTTTTTAAAATTTAATATTTTGCTGGTTAACACTAAGGTGGAGGGTATCAAAGATTCGGCAAAGCTGAATTTAACACTTTTACTTGCTTATTTTCCAATGTAACATTTACTAATGTGTTCACAGAAATCGAACAGGTGCCGTGTAACAAAAAGGTGTTAACACATCGCCGGTGAGTTCCAACACTCATTGATTTTTTTATTTTTTAAATTACACATAACTCTTTTTGCTGGCATAGTGACGATATGTGGAAGCGATGGATCTTTTTGTTTTGTTCATAATCATCGATATTGTCAAGGGCCCCGTGAAGTTGGAATCCGACCCTACTTTAAAATAACTGGTAATGCTGCCCATTAACTTTAAACCTCCCTTTGCGAATATGGTATATCTTAAGATGTAGATTAAAGTTAGTAAGTTGAAAGTTTTCCTTACTCAGTTTCTTTTTTTGTGTTATTTAATAGATAAACTAAAATATTACTTACTTTTTGTAAAACGTTGAAACGTATGCTGAAAACTTTTTATAAATGAATAAAATCAACTGGAAGGACGACGACGAGGATGGAGGAGCTGGTGATGGTGGTGGTGGTGGTGGTGGTGGCGGTGTTGGTTGGTGACGGCGGCAGTGGATCCGGAGACGGCGACAAGAACGATGACGGCGACGATGAGTTGTTTTTTGCTCAGAAATTACAAACTGCTGCAAGAAAAACAGAAGCTCAACACAAAGAACAGGCTGCTGCAGCAGGTGCGTGTGAATTTGTGTGAAGAATATATCCTTAATAGTAAATTTTATTTCTTTGAGAGAGTGTGTGCCTGTCTCAGATCAACTTCCGCTTCCGGTTGGAATGCAGATGGGTGTGATGTTGCAGTTAACAGTAGATACAGGTGTGATGATGATGCGATGCTGATGCTGAAGTGATGATGGTGCTTCTCTAAAGCGTTGCCGTTTTTCGGCTAATGAATAACTTTTGTGTTGCTTCACTTGTTTTACACTTGATATTTTTCACACACTATTATGAATTTATTGCATTTTTTTTTTGTTGTAAACTTTTTCTTCAACTTTTCCTTTGCTTTGAGGGCAAGAAGAAAAATAATTAATTTTCTTCTTTTAACACATTTTGCAAAGGCCTTTTTGAAAACTCTTAATGAGGTGCTCAACAAGGGCGGTATTAAATTACAATTTATTTCCGTTGTTTCTTTAATAAGCTTTACAGTGAGAGAGAAAATGTGTTAAATTTATTTAAATTTTTCCTTTATCCATGGTTTGCAGGTGTTTAAGTTGCGATAGTGATTAATTTGTTACATGATTTTTTTTACGCTCAATTGTTGTTGTTGATTTTGTTGTAGTTTGTGCTGTTGTTGTTAAACTAATGGTTCATATTAATTTGTTACTTCAGTTAAATTGCAAAAAATAAATACATAATAACTTCCGGCTTTCGGTGAACTTTGCGGAGTGGAAATGAAATAACTTTTGTGTTGTATTTCCTTTTCCTGTTACAAACCGGATAAATTGTAACTTCCGTTTAACAAATACTTGAATATATTAACACGTTTGCACTCACAGGGTAAGCTATTTTGAAGTTTCATCATTTCTAGTACTTTTTCATGAATATATTTTTAGACGGGGTACAATTTTCGGGAGCTTCAACATTTTATATAGTAGAATTCATTTAACTTAGGAGAATTGCCAATTTATGTTACCTAGAAAAATTTATTTTATTTTAATTCGCGCAAATAATATTTAAAACTTTCCATACAATTTAGAAATTGCAATTTACAATTCTTCACTTTAATTTCCCAAAAGAAAATATTTATTTGAATTTTAATTTTATTGACCGATTTTTGTTAGTTTTTCTCATACATTAACCATAAAACAAATAAAATACTACTTTGTTTTAGAAAAAAATATTTTTATTTTCAGTTTTAAAAACAGGAATTGTTGTCATTTTATTGTATTATCTTTTTTCTTGTTTTACTATTTTATTACTTTATTATTTCACTATTTTATTATTTTATTACTTTGAAAAGTGATGATTTATCCGACGTTTCGTATTGTATTCAAAATTAAAATGTTCGAGCGTTTGGTCGTATTTTTTTTAAACAGTTTTATTATCCAAAATGTCGCTGGCCTTTGGGTAGCATTCATTCATTTCATTTTTAATTAATAACTGTGTTTATCTTCCTGACGATGCTACCCAAAGGGCAGCGAAACGTTGGAGAATAAAATTATTTGAAAAAACGACGAAACGCTCAAACATTTTAATTTTGAATATTTTATTAATCTACGATATTATTTTCTTATTTTATTACTGCATTATTTTATTATTTTATTATTTTAGAAATTTATTATTTTACTATTTTATTATTTTAATCTATAATTTTTACAAACTGTTTTTCAAAATGTTGTCAAGTTGTTTTTTGGTTTTCAATTAGTTTGACGTCTAATTCACAGAACTAACCTCTTTTTCAATGCCCATTTTAATTTTAAATAAAGTCTTAAAATTCGAATATTATACTTTTTATTACACATAATTTTATTTAAAAAAAAAAAAACTTTAGTTTGAAGTTTGAATAAAAAACTTGCGGAATAAGGAAAATTGTGAAAATTATTTAAATTTCTAATCTTTTCACATTCAAGATTTTTGAGCCAATTTGGTGGCGGTTTTTAACTTTCAATTGATATGTTTTTAATTGTAATTAATGTGTTTCAAATTCCAATTGATTTATTTCAAATTTTAGTTGATGTATTTTAAATTTTAATTCATATCTTCGAAAGTTGTAAGGCTGACATTACCGCCATCCAGGAAAGACGATGAAAAGGACATGGCTGCTTAAGAACGCTGAGAAATAACGGCAGCAGCAACACATTACAGGAACCATGAACATGTTTGCAAGCATTGTTTTGGTGAATTGAGGATCTGCTGCTTTCTTTCTTTAGTGTCTCGCACTTTTAAGTTTTCAGTAGTTTTCAACAAAAAAAACGCCTTTGAGTCACAAATTATTATTATTATCCTATATATATATATTATATATATTTTATCATATTAATCACTGGGTGCCAAATATTTTATGTTGAATAACAAACACAATGTGTTTGGCTACAAGTATAATGTATTTGCGACAAGCTACAAACATGTTATATTTGCACCCAAACAACAAATGAGATAAAATTTTCAGCGACATTGTAGTTGTGTAGTTGGCAAAAGATTGCGACATCTAGTCTCTAGGTTCAATCCTGTGAGTGAACGTATATCCACAATCCGCATAAAAGCGAAATATTTTTATATTTCCCTAATTTGTGGACATGCCCCGACAGAAGAGGAAGATGACGATGACAAAGACATAATCTATGACCATCTAGAGGAAACGTATGACCGCTGCCCTGGCCATGACAATAACATTGAACTAACATTGTACTGTCAATACTAAAACAGGCGGGATATAATGTGTTTCATCCAACTATTGGCAACTTCAGTCTCCATGCTCACATTTCCGACAACGGTATGGTACTGCTTGACTTTGCCGCAGCAAAAACCATGGTCACTAATGGTACAAGACCCCCACATAAAGACATCCACAAGGCTACTTGGGTATGCCCTGAGCAAAGAACGAAGAACCAAAATGATCACGTGGTAATTGATGGAAGGCACCCATCCAGTGTAATGGACGTACGAGTGATCAGAGAAACTCAAATCGATTCTGATCACTACCTGGTAGCACACGCTGAAACAACTGTATTTTATTTGTTGTTTGGATGCAAATATAACGTGTTTGTAGCTTGTTGCTATTCAATATAACATGTTTGAGACACAATGATTAATAGGCTACAATTTATGTTTTTGAGACCCAAATGTGGCTTTTTTATGTTGAAAACCACTAAAAACAAATTCGAGGATAGACAACAATGAAACAAAAAGCAGCAGATCTTCATTTAATGAAAATAGTGCTTGCAAGCGTGTACATGTTTCCTGCAATATGTTGCTGGGGCCGCTATTTTTCAGTGTGCAGTGTAATGGACGTACGAGTGATCAGAGCAGCTAACATCGATTCTGATCACCACCTGGTGGCAGCAAAGGTTCGCACAATATCATTTAGAGGGAAAATCGTACGACATCAGACTCAGAGAAAGCTAGACATCCGAAAGCTGCAATTACCAGAGGTAGCCACAGCCTACTCAAGGAAGCTCTCGCAATTTTTAGCGCAGAACCCACCCCTCCCGATGACGATCCTAAAGCGCAGTGGAATCCCATTTCCAAATCTATAACAACTGACACAACAACTGTACTTGGTTTTGTAAAACCGCTTCGCAACAAACCATGAAGAGTGTCGCATGGCAAATGATGAAGAGTGTCGCATGGCAAATGGTGAAAAGAACGCTGTACGTGTAGTAACGCTTCAGTCATTTGCAACGCGAGTTGCGTCTGAGCGGTATAGGGAAACAAGAATGGAGGGAAACCATCTCTTTAGGCGTAAGAAACGGCAGTGGTGAAAGCGCGAGAGTGAGAAAATTGACACATACAGATGAAAGAACGAAGGCTGAAACCCGAAAATTCTACCAAAATGTCAAAACCAAAACCAATGGACATGGTTCAGGTTTAGGGCCCCCTTCTGTAAATACGAGTACAAGGACGGAAGTCCCATCGCAAATGTACAAACCATGTTGTGAATATGGAGAGATCATTTCTCCGCGCTACTGGTACTTAATATATTCAATAACGAGGAGACAATCGATCACAATCTGGACGATGACGTTGATTGCCCCCCTTAAGAACAACAAAGCTGTAGGAGCCGATGGATTACCAGTGGAGCTATTTAAGGCTGGAAGCACTGAGCTGATAAGGTGCATGCATCAGCTCGTTAGCAAAATCTGGATAGATGAATGCATGCCCCCCTATTGGAGTCTCAGTGTACTATGGTCCATATTTAAAAAAGGTATTTGCCGTCGGTTGTGCAATGGGTAGTGTGCGCGCCTCTTTTACTTGAGATCCTGGGTTCGATCCCTGCTATGACCGACTTAAAATTTCTTTCGACGGCGGTCGAGTATTTAGCCATGAAAATGCTACTCAAAAATACCGTTCGGAACCGGTGTAATCAGTGAGTATAAAACTAGAAAGCGCACAGCTCACTGGTTGTGAGAAGCTCTCCCCGATTTCTTCCTGGGATGTAATGGGAAACCATTTATTTATTTTTATTTATTTGCCTTTGTGCCAACTACGTTGGAATAAGCCTTTTATCCATAGTATGGAAGGTTCTACCAAGTATAATGTACAGAGCACTAAAATCAATTACTGCTGACGTGAGTGGACCATAGCAGTGTGATTTTATTTTATTTTATTGTACACAATACATAGAAATTTTAAGAAATCTTAAATCTGTTCTTAGAAAATGTTGCCACTATTTGTCTGTTGTCTTTTAAAATACAATTCACACTATTCCTTCACATAATTTAAAAACTGATGTATATATTTTTATTTTATTACGATGTTGATTGTTGATCTTAATTTTAACTGTGTTTATTCAGTTCGGCTTGAGGTCATAAAAAAAGAAAACAAATATTGGAAATATCTAATAAATCTTGAACACAGTCAAATCCGAAGGTGATTTCAATCTCTGACCTCAAGCCGAACTAAATAAATACGGCCGATTTTTATTTTATTCAAAGGGTTTTCAACAACAAACGAATAATTTATTAACCACTTTAATTTACAAAATTTCAATTCCTTTGAAGCTAAATGATCATGGTTTTTTTTACAATATTCCCTTTTATCTTAAAAAACAATTCTATTATTTTTAATTATTTTTATAAATTTTTGTTTAACTTTTTAGAATTTCTTCGAAATTTGTTCACTTTGATTGCATCTTTTCATTTACGTTTCCATAGAAACTTCATTACTACACATGGCGTTTATTACTTTATTAATTTTCCACTTATTTGCTTGGTTGGTTTTTAAGCGTTTGCTTTTTTTGTGTTTCACTTGCTCTAGACTTTTGCGACGCTTGGCCTCCGGTAATTATGCTTGTCAACCACAAACTACACTTCCGTTTCCGCTCATTATTTACACATACGGATTAATTACACATGTGTGTGTATATAATATAGAAAATGTGTGATTTTGTTCAAGGATAACGCTGAATTTGTTTTTTTTTTGTTTGTTTTGTGTTGGTATGAATTAAATTTTGAACTTTTTTCTACCTTCGTTCACCACGTTACACCACCGCAACTTTTTTTGTTTGTTGGTTTAATTACATTATTTTCACAATCATTAACTGCTAAATATTATATACTTCAAACACACACTGTTATACATGTCGTTATATATACATATATATATATATATTACATATGAGATTTATATGTACTTGTTATATATTTCTCCTGCGGTTTTGTATGTTTTCATTTTCATTTAACTCCCATCAAAAACTTGTTTTTCATTTTGGTTTCAATTGATCTTCCTTTTTTTCGCACATAAACCATGGTTGTTGGTCACTGTTAAATAAAAGCAAAAACGTAAATAAATAAAATTATTATTATAAAACAAAAATAAAAATATAATTATATATTATAATTATGATGAAATTAGTAGATTTCAAAACAAACAATCAAATCCATTTGCAATGAAAAATCGAATAACTTTCTATAACAATGACATATTGTAATTAAACAATGAAATTAAAATTAATTAATAAAACAAATATAGATTTTGCCATTGTAGGAGGAAAACCTAATTTTTCAGCTTATCCTGGTTGAATTGGTATTGATGGGAAAGGGTGTAACACTGCCTTGTAGTGAAAATATTAAAACTGATTTTAATTTCGGAAAAAAAGAATATTTACGAGGGCGGTCCCAAAACTAGCCGACCTGACGTATAGATGGTGCCAGTAGTTTAAAAAAATTATTTTGTTGAAATTTGCCAACCTTACAAAACAAATGGTTTAAGCAAAGGCGATCAAGAAGTAGACGGTCAGAAGATGTGCGCAATTTAGGATCCCTCGTAAAAGAGATCCCAAAAGTGGTCACAGTTCACTCTTTCTCTTTCGCTCTTTTTCTATATCATTTACTTTCGCGTTATATCTTGATTATTTCATACTTTGGGAACGAAGTTCCTTATCGCACATTGCGGGATGGGGGCAAAATGAAACAATTATAAACAACTTTTTTTTATCTACTTTATTACAACCCATTATTGTGAACTATATTGGGTACTTTTTGTTGGGTTTGGTTTAACGGGAAGTTATCTAGCTGGAGCCTGTTTATTACATGTTGTAGTTTTGAACCCAATAAAAAGTAAATTTAGAAAAGCCAAAGTGCAAGACTGGCAAATCCATGAAATACAACCCTGAGCATGGAATTACATTTGGCAGCACACTTACTCTTACACTCGTACTTTTGGTTTGGTTTGTGTCTAGACTAACATATTCTTGTTTACTGAGAAAATTTCTAGGTGGAGCCTGTTTATTACATATTGTAGTTTTGAATCGAATAAAAAGTAAATTTAGGAAAGCCAAAGGGATAGAAGTTTAAAAAGAGAACATTTTCTTAAATAAGTGCCTTTTCTTAAAAAAAGTAAATTTTCTCAAAAATAATACCTATTCATATTAAAAAAAAAAGTAAAGTTTCTTACAAAAAGTACCTTTTCTTAAAAAAAGTAATTTTTTAAATAAATATCTTTTCTTAAAAATACCTTTTCTTAAAAAAGTACATTATCTTAGAACAAATTGACTTTTCTTAAAAAACTATCTCTTCTTTAAAGTGTACCTACTAAGGCAAAATAAAATAACTTCTCTTAAGATAAGTACCTACTCTAAAATTGTACCTGTTCTTGAAAAGGGACCAATTCTAAAAAAAATTCCCATTTCTTAAAAAAAAACCTTTTCATCTTCAAAAAAAATATCTTCTCTTAAAAAAAATTGATATTCTTACAAAAATTCCTTTTCTTAAAAATGAAATAATACCTTTTTTTTCTTTTCGTGAGATAAGTAGCCTCTCTGAAAATAAGTACATTTTCTTACAAAATAACCTTTTCCTAAAAAGAGTACCACTTCTTTAAAAAGTACCTGTTCTCAAAAAAGTACTTCTTTGTAAAAAATTTCATACTCTTAACCTTTTTCTTACAGAAAGTACTTCTTATTAAAAATAGTACCTTTTCCTAAAAAGAAACATTAGCTTTTAATAAAACAAGCACCTCTCATTAAAGAAAGGACCATTTCGGGAAAATATAATACATATTCTTAAAAAAAGGTCCCAAAAATATACTTTTTTTAAAAAATACATTCAATAAATAAAAAATTTCTTAAAATGTTTATTGTTTTACAAAAAGTATCTTTTCTTAAAGGTCCATTTAAATTATAGTATTTTTCCACTGGCGCCTTAGGCGTGTTGGAACTAACTAGCACCTAGCGAAAGGAACTTCGTTCCAACCGGGTGTCCGACACCTCAAGTAATTTTTTGCCTACTTTCAACATGGTTGGAATTTGTATAGTGATATACAATAACACTGTCAAAAAGCTCCTGGTGTATTGAAATATACAATGTAGGGAACAAGAGAGACAGAGAGAACAGAGAATGATTAAGACTTCACTCGTTTTGTTTATTGGAATTCGAGTGAAGAGAACTTTTGACTGTCCACTTTAGTACACCGTTTTTGTTTTAAGTTTCAAGGCGCCACGTTGGTTAGTATTTTTATTTGAGCCATCAAAAGTAAACGATCTCAGTGAATTTGGAAACATGGAAAAAATTAGTCACCGATATTTACTTTAATTAAAAATTTTCATTTGAAAGGTCTCAGTCTAAGCAATATTAAAGCCGAGCCGAGATTCTACTCTTGCGGAGTCTGCTCCTTCATCTATGACTGTAAACTATTGGGTAGGAGTCCATAATCGAGGCAGTACGAGCTGCCAAGACGACCAGTATAGTGGTCGACCATTTGACGTGTCCACGCCTGACACGGTTAAGAAAATCCACAAAATGGTATTGGATGATCGTCGGCTGAAGGTGCGAGAGCCAACTGAAATGACAGGCATTTCAAAAAGTAATACACATCGTATATTCACCGAAGATTTGGAAGCTGTGCGTAAGATGGATTCCGCGTTTGCTTTCAATGGAGCAACCACAGCGTTGTGGAGACGTTTCTGTAGAGTGTTTGTCGATGTTTCACTGCAGTAAGCCGAATTTTTGCGTCGATTTATAACCATGGATGAGACATGGTGTGGCCGTCGTTGGTGCATTGGTTAGTGTGCGCGGTTCTTGTACATGAGAACGTGGGTTCGATCCCTGCTCAGACCACCTTACATTTCTTTGACGACGGTCACCTCGTCCGGAACCGGTGTAAAACTGTAGGTCCCATTCAGTGAGTGTAAAAACTATACTATAAAGCCCACATCTCACTGATTGTGAGAAGCTCTCCTCAATCCCTTCAAGGGATGTTATGTGACACACCAGTTTTTTATGAGATATGGGTCCACCACTTCACACCTGTGTCAAAGGAAAAGTCAAAGCACTGGACTGGAATGGGAGAATCGTGTTCAAAGAAGACGAAGACATTTCCATCGAGAATTGTTCCAAACTTGTTAGTGTCTTCTTTGTTAGGTCGGCTAGTTTGAGACTTTATTCCTTTCCTTAATAAAATTACATAAAAAGTGATTGAAAATACAAACCGCAATACATCTTAAGCCTTTTAGCTATACGATATTTGACTAAAATTTCCCAGACCCCTTTAGAATTTTTCTTAAATCTCTGTTCATATTTCTAATCTGATCCTTCCCATAAATCCTCGACCCAACAGTTTATATCAAAAACAAATTAGTCAAATTAGTTTGTCAATATGGTAACAGGTTCCTTTACAGGGCTCCAGAATTAACCGGGTATTGTGTTGCCATTGCACATTCTCCGAGGCCTTCATTCATAGTAACATTCATAGCGAGTATTTTTTTTCAAATTGAATGAGAATTAAAAACGTTGAAAATGTCTTGCTTCAATTTGATTGGTCGTTAACTTTTGGTTAGAGACATTCTAATGTTGCTTGATACTAGACTGTTCAAAAAACCGGCATTTTCGAGTACCGGTTTTCGTGTTATTCGAAAAATCACCTTTTCGGAATACTGTTTTTCGGAATCCTAGAATGGGGTAAACCGGTAAAACTGGTTAATTTCGGTTTTAATTACGTTTATTTTTCAGTTTTTCACTGCGTATGGCAAACAATATGTTCAAATTATTTTAAATGGTTCATTACAAAACCAACACATAGTAACATTTTCTTGTCTTTATTTGTTTTACCCTAAAAAGTGTAATTTTTATAGCTACATTTGTCAGATTTTAATATTTTCAAATTTTCCGCTAAAGAACACATCAGCTAATTCAATTCAATTCAATTCAGTTCAGTTCAGTTCACTTCTATTCAATTCAATTAAATGCAATTAATTTCAATTCAACTCAATTCAATACAATTTAATTCAATTCAATTCAGATCAATTTAACTCAATTCAATTCAATCCAATTCCATTCAATGCAATTAAATTCAATTCAATCCAGTTCAATTCGATTCAATTCAATTAAGTTTAAATCAATTCAATTGAATTCAGTTCAGTTCAATTCAATTCAATACCATTGAATTCTTTTGAATTCCATTCAATAAGATTCACTTCGATTCCATTCAACGCCATTAAATTCAATTCAATTTAACTCCATTCAATTCTATTCAACGCAGTTAAATTCCATTCAATCCAACTCAGTTCTTTTCAATTCAATTCAATTCTGTTCAGTTCAATTCAATTCAATACAATTCAATTCATTTAAATTCCATTCAATAGGGTTCAATTCAATTCCATTCAACGCCATTAAATTCAATTCAATTTAACTCCATTCAATTCAATTCAACGCAGTTAAATTCCATTCAATCCAACTCAGTTCTTTTCAATTCAATTCTGTTCAGTTCAATTCAATTCAATACAATTCAATTCATTTAAATTCCATTCAATAGGGTTCAATTCGATTCCATTCAACGCCATTAAATTCAATTCAATTTAACTACATTCAATTCAATTCAACGCAGTTAAATTCCATTCAATCCAACTCAGTTCTTTTCAATTCAATTCAATTCTGTTCAGTTCAATTCAATTCAATACAATTCAATTCATTTAAATTCCATTCAATAGGGTTCAATTCAATTCCATTCAACGCCATTAAATTCAATTCAATATAACTCCATTCAATTCAATTCAACGCAGTTAAATTCCATTCAATCCAACTTAGTTCTCTTCAATTCAATTTAATTCAATTCAATTCCATTCAATACAATTCAATTCAATTCCATTCAATTCAATTCAATTCAATTCAATTCAATTCAATTCGATTCAATTCAGTTCAATTCAATTCAATTCCATTCAATTCAATTCCATTCAATTCAGTTCAGTTCAAGTCAACCCAATTCAATTTAATTCAGTTCGAATCAATTCAAATCAATTCAGTTCAGTTCAGTTCGTGCGAATAACTTAGTACTAGACTGGAGGAAATGTATTGGAATATATAGATTGTTATGCAAAAATTTCGTACGTAATTGTCCAGCAACATATGAGTATTGGCGACAATATTTTTATTTGTTATATATAACATTTTAAATCGAATGAAAGTACACAACGTTTACAACTTCTTCCTACATTTCTGATGATCCTTAAATTGTGCTTAGGAACATTCAAATGTTGCTCGATACATGTTGCTAATATTTCGTTGGCATTTTTAATGGATTTTTTTGGTATGGAGTTTTGTAGCTTATCTCATGAAAAGATCAATTTATTACGGCCATTTATAAGGCGGTACTAACCTCTTTAGCGCGAAAAATTGTTCCGCAATTTGTTTTGATAAAAAATTCTCCAGCAACATGTCAGTGTTGATAACTAATTAAAGTTTCTCTTCTCTTTTTTTCATATTGAATCGCAGTTGGCAAAACTACAATTTGATTGCTCACTATATTTTTCATACAAACATTCAAATGTTGTTCGATAAATGTTCCTGATATTTCGTGCGAAAAACTTAGTACAAGACTGGCGGAAATATATCGTTGATAATTCGCTGTCATGTTTATCTTTTAAAATTTAGTGCGAACAACTTTGTACTAGACTGGCGGATATATATCGTCGGTAATTTGAAGTAATTTTTCATTTTGTTAACAGAATTTTGTAAAATTTCGTGAGAAATATATAACTTAGTACCGGTTTTTCTAAAATTTGTACTAAATTCATTAGCAAGAAAGATTTCTCCGCTATTTGCAACGCCGCGAATTTCGCCAGCAACATACCAGTTACTTCTCTATTTCTAATATTTTTTAGACAAACAATCTGTTTTTCAATAATTGAATTAAATTTGATAACTCTAAAGTTTGTTGGCGCGTTATATTTTCTTACAAACTTTCAAATGTTGCTAGATACATGCTATGCTGTTGATATTTCGTTCGAACAACTTACTACTAGACTGGCGGTAATACAATATATGTATATATATACTTATATATATATATCGATATTCGCAGGCATGTTTCTTTTTGTTTAATGAAATTTTGTAAAATTTCTTCTCAAATATATCATTTGCAAGAAAATTGTTTCGCAATTTCCGCAATATTTTTTTCGGTTTCCAATTATTTTTTTTACCAAAACTCTTTTTTTTATAAACTCAATGGAAGGAAGTTGGTAATATTCTTCGTTCCTTGCTACAATTTTATTAGTCGTTACATTCTTCTTAGCAACATTACAATGTTGCTTGATACATGTTGCTTATATTCCCTGCGAACAACTTAGTATTTACTACGCCACGAAATATGCCATCAACATATAAGCGTTGATGACTATATTTTTTTTTTTTTTGTTTATTATTTTTTTTATCCAAACTCTTTTTTTTATCAATTCAATGGAAGTTGGTAATATTGATCATTCCTTGCTACAATTTCATTAGTCGTAACATTGCATTACAATGTTGCTCGATACATGTTGCTAGTATTTCCTGCGAACAACTTACTATTTACTACAATAGCAGAACTATTTTGCCGATATTTGACAGGCACCTTCTTTTATTGTGTAGAGTTTCGTAAAATTTCACGCGAAATATTGAGCTTAGCACTGGCCTTTAGTCGAAAAAGCGTCATCATATAGTTTTACTTTTCTGTTTGTTTACCTGCATAATCGATGGAATCAGTAAAAGTTTGTAATCCTAGGAATAAACCTTACTATTTATAAACAAAATTTGCAATCATATTTTTCGCCTGAGAAACCCCAAATCTACCTCACGCAACTGTTAATAATCTGACGCCAATGACTCCTGGATTCTAATTTTAAAAATCAATTTTACAATGTAGCCGCAAACTTCGAAATTGTTCTCGGATTTTATGCTACAATTACTTCCATTCGTGACAAATTAATACAATTATTACCAATGAAATTCGTTGTTCTATAATTGGTTCTGGGCCCGATTCTTCGAGAAAACCGCTGAAAATGTTTACACTTTACAGTTTACAGAAATGTTTACAGCGCCGCCTAAAATCCAGAGTTTGTTCTGTGATTGGTCACTAGAGTTACTTTCGAAAGTGACAGTTACATACGAATAATATCCATGAAATAATATGTTCTGTATCTAGTTCTGGAAACGATTTTTCAGCTAAAAATATTGAAATAAATATTGATGATGCATTGGCATTGGCTAGTTCTGGAATCAATTATCCAGCTAACAATTTTAAAAAACAATATTGATGCCAATGCATCATCAATATTTTTTTTCAAAATTACTGATATTGATGTTGCATTGGCATCAATATTTTTTATTCAAAATTGTTAGCTAAGGATCGACTCCGGATCTAGCTATTGGACAAGTTATATCCTGGATAATATTTGCTGGACTAAAACACGACTTCTAGAACCTATTGAAGGATCATTACACAATTTCATAATCTCACTAGCTTATGTATTAGTTAAGACATTTTGATGGTCTCCACCTATTCATACGTGTGCCCTAAAAATATACTAATAGTTCATTGTCCCCCTAATTTGGAATCCAGTTTGTCAATTCACGCAAAGTTGAGATACTGTTTCACAACATCCATATTGGCGGTCATCTTAGGCTTAAAGGCCAAATAAAATCCGAGTTCTGCCTGCCATAGTACTGTATTAATTTAGGCAACTCTGAAAACAATGTGTTAATAAACACAGTAAAAAAGACATATGAAAAGGGGAATACAAATATTTAAGTTGTTTCCGCAAAGATGTATTCTTTTTCAGCAAACACATGTTTGTTGCTCCAGCAAATATTTTGTGTGTCATTGTGTCAACACTGCCAATAGTTCGTGGTTATAGCGCAACATTTTCGTAATAATAGACAAATTGGCTAATGACAAAAAGGAAAAATAGTTTGATGTTAGTAGAAAACTATATTTTTCTAAGTATATCCTTTGGTTGTGCCTAAACATATATATTGAAATTCAAATTCCATTTAAATATGATTGAGTACCAAGTAACTTTATTAGAATTCAATATTTTTTCTCGCAAATTTATGATATAATCATGGCCATATCGTGCTAATGCCATCTACCATGGCTTAACATATATAGCTTGGTCCAGCTAATTCTGAATACAATAAAAATACAACAGCTCAGCAAATTTTTAATTTACAGCCTTTGGGTTATGATTGTGTATTAGGCTTACTTGTATTTAAATAATTCCCTTTTCTGCTGTCTACTTTCAGGCTCAATAAACTATTGAAGAATTAAGACAAAGATATAATTAAACAATAAATAAATTAGATACCAAGAAGGACCAGGGCCGAACATTTCACACAGCTATAAACAATGGTTCAAATTGTTGTAAAAATATGCCCCCTAAAATCTACAATTATCATTTGTCAGCATGATATAGAATTCGATGATCATTATAAGTCCCATAAAAAATTGACCCTTCACAATTTAAGACAACTACATAGAAGAATCCATTATTACTAAATACGTCGTTAATTTCTATACAAATGTAACTTTATGTTGAATTTCATCAAAGTAATTTTTATATGTTTTTTTTTTGTGGCCTACTATCAGGCGCTCATATTTATGAATTCATTTAACTACTATTAGGCGCTCATGTCTTTAATTCCATTCAACTCTCAAAATATTCACTTTTTCCTTTCGGATTTTTCGTAGGAATTTCATTCACAAAAACTACATAGTTTTGTGAAACCATTTTCTGTTCGTTTTCCTTTTGATATTTCGTATATTTGTCTCTTTCTATTTGTAATTCCCAGAATCTCCTAAGATATTAGCAAACAATCTAGTATGTTACACGTTGTAAATATTTACACGTGGATAGCCCTTAGGGATTTTTTATGTTAATACTTTCGCCTGAATTGTTAAGGTGAATCATTAAACGCTATTGTCAGCTGGGAGTTTCCCTTTTTGAAGGCATAGTCCTTTGTTAAATTGAAAGGGAAAAAAGGACGAAATTGTTGATATGTATTTGTGGGGTTGTTTATAGAATATAATAAAAAAATATGATTACCATAGCATAAAAATAAGATGGCATTCTCTTTGGCAAAAATTCCTTGAAAAAGTTTTGCATTTTTGGATGTAAGTAATCATATGAAGACGTAAAATGGAACGATATTAATAAGAAAAATGTGCCATAAGATATGTTATCGAACATTATTATTTAAAAAATGTAAATTGATTATAAATTGTAACATGCCTAAAATTGAAACATGTCTATGTGTTATATGGTGGATCTAACCAGCATTCAGACAATTTAGCTATATGATCTTGGTATTTTTGTTCAGTGTGGCAATTATTTCGCCAGGAATTAATGCTCACCAATAAATTAATTTTAAAACGACAATGATCGATATACTTTAAAAATGGTCGAAAATATTCCCTTAAAGTAGGTGACTTGTTTTCACACAATTTGTAAGGGATATCAATTTAAAACAGTGAATATCAAAGCCAAAGGACATTCAACCAGGTAAAAATTATTGGTGTTAAATTTAAAATAAAATGGATTTTCCAAAAAGGGGATAATTTTTTCCCCGCTGAGGACAGAAAATGGAAAAATAACTATAAATCTATAATATGAATACACTAGGAATAAAAAACATGGTATTGGGTTTTATCGATAAATTTCCTAGATTTAAAAATATTGATATTCATTAAGAGGGGTTGAAAATTGCCCTTCAAATTTGGCTATTTGGGCTTCTTGAATTTGTAAGTGATATAAATCAAAAAATATAAAATCATATGCCAACAATCAACTGAAAGAAAACACATACGAATAATTTTTAAGGTACATTTTCAAACCAAATTCATTTCATGGAAAGGGGGATAATTCTGTATCCAACAGAGGGCAGAAATATAAAATAGTAAGTATATATTAAAAAAGTTATACAAAGAGAAATTTTGGAAGAGATAATGAAGTATTTGACTTTGATCGTGGAAATTAATAGATTATAAAATATCTATATTCTTAAAAAGGGGTTGAAACCCTTACAGACGGAGATTTTTTTATAGCTTTTGAAGAGATGTTAGAATAAAAAAATACAAAATGACAAAAAGAATCAAGATGAATACAGAAAATAGTTTTTCTTTAATATTTTAATATAAAATTGAATTTATAGAAGTGGGTAGAATTTTCTCCCCACCAGACAACATAAAAGAAATCATTAATATATAAATCTGTAAAATAAATAATTTTGTAGGAGACAAAATAATATTAGTACTAATCCATGAATAAACTAGATTATAAAATGTTGATATTTTCAAATAGGGGATGAAAAATGGCTTTAAGCTCGGCGATTTGTTCTCCTAGAATTTGTATATGGTATCAATTTAAAAAAGAGGATATCGAAACCAAAAAACATTAACGCAAAAAAACAATTGTTGGCGTCAAATTTAAGCTCAAAGCGATTATCCAAAAAAGGGAGCATTTTCTCCCCACCAGACAACAGAGACTGAGAAAAAATAAATAAATATATAATAAAAATTACCTGAACAAAATTGTAGAAGACAAAATTTTCTTAGATTTGGTTCAGCATTGAATTTACTAGATTCTAAAATATCGATTTTCTGAAAAAGGGGTTGAAAGTTGCCCTTAAACACGGAAATTTTGTATTAGAATTTTGATCTGCTACTAACTAAAAATTAACATCAGATGCCAACCAAATCAAACACCATTTGCATTGTATTTTAAAACACAACGATTTTCCAAAAAAAGGGGGAGAAGTTTTTCCCCACCAGACAAAAGAGACGGTAAAAATAAATATATAATATAAATTATCTGAACAATATTGCAGGAGACAAAATCTCTTGGAGTTAATTGATCATTGAATGTACTAGATTCTAAAATATCGTTTTTCTGAAAAAGGGGCTGAAATTTGCCCTTAAAAACAGAAATTTTGTATATGGAATTTTGAAGTCCTATTAACTTGCAAACAGGAAATATCACAAGCCAACAAAATCAAGCACTATTTGTGTTATACTTTAAAACAAAAGCGATTTTCACAAAAAGGGAAAATTTTCAGAGACGGAGAAAATAAATGTATAAATCTAAAATATAAATTACATAAACAAAATTGCAGAAGACGAAATGTTCCTGGCTTTTGTTGTTCATTGAATTTACTAGATTCTAAAATATCGATTTTTTGAAAAGGGGGTCTAAATTTGCCCTTAAAAGGGAAGCCATTCAACGAGAATTTTGTTGTGCTATTATCTTAAAAAGGGAATACTAGATGGGAAAAAAAATTAAACACCTATTTGAAACAAAAATGATTTTCCAAAAAAGGGAAATATTTTGTACCTACCAGACACCAAACAAGGAAAATATAAATATATAAAATTAATAGTTATTGGTCTTGAACCGAAGAATTATTAAAAAACATAACAACTGAAAGATCGAATAATATAAACATAAACGGATATAAATATATAAAATATCCCTAAAAACTGAAAATTTGATTTTTTTGAATTGGTTGATGCTTCTAGTCAAAATAGAGAAATTCAGTTGCCAAAAATGAAATATAGAAAACAAAAGTTTGTGTTAGATTTCAAAAGAAAAATGTATTTGAGAAAAAAGAGGATAATTCTTTAAACAATAAAACTATAAAATTAATTTCTCATACAGTAACTAAAAAATAAAAATAAAATTAATAATTGAAGGAGTCAAAGTGGTCTTTGACTTTGGACGTTAAATTTACTAGATTTTAAATATGAATGTTCTTAAAAGGGGGATGAAAATTACCCTCAAATTACCTATATGTGATATTAGCTTGGAAATAGGGGAATATCAGAAGCCAACAACTCAAAAATCACAGAATGCACTTTTTGGTGTTATTATATTAAAACTAAGTAAAATTACAGGAGACTAAATTATTTTGGCTTTATCCTTGACTTTGGCTTTATCCATAGACGTAATAAATGAAATGAAATGAAATGAAATGAATTAACTAGATTTGAAAACATCGCTATTTTTAAAAAGGGGTGGAAATTTGCCCTTAAAATTTCGAATTTGTTTTCTAGAATTTTTAAGTGTTATCAATTAAAAAAGGTGGAAATCAGATTACAAAAAAGCAATTAAAATAACACCCAGAAGTCTAATTTTTGCCATATGTTTTCAAATCATATCGATTTTATAACAAAAGGCGTAATTTTGTAAATCTATAAAATCCATATAAGTAATTGGAGGACACAAAGTTTTTTATTTTTAATTTGATATTTTTATTTTTAATCGTTGAGTTTACAGAAATATATATTTTATTTTTCGTGGCCGTCTGTGGTGCAATGGTAGTGTGTGCGGCTCTTGTACATGAGAACGTGGGTTCGATCCCTGCTTCGACCACCTTACATTTCTTTCGACGGTGATCACCTTGCCTAGTGACGACGACATTATCGAGTATTTAACCATAAAAAAGATTTTCAAAATACCATTCAAAACCGGTGTAAAACTGTAAGTCCCAACCAGTGAGTGCAAAACTAGAAAGCGCTCACTGTTTGTGAGAAGCTCTCCCCAATCCCGTCCTGAGGTGCAATGGAAAACCTTTCTTTTTAGATTTTCTTTAACGTGGCTGATATTTTCCACTAAAGCCGATAGTTTTTCTAGGTATTTAATTTGCCGTCAATCGTGATCCTTGAATTTACTAGGTTTGAAAATAACGACATTTTTAAAGATGTAAAAATTTGCCACAAATGCCGTCAACTTGTTTTTTAGAACTTTACTGTTATATTAATTTAAACAAGAAATATCAAAACCCAAATAATAATCATCCAGAATAATTTGGTTTGTGCTGAAATCAGATCAAAATTGATTTCATAAAACGGGGAATTTGTTACCCACCAAAAAAAGGGAAAAGGGTAAAATAGATATAAATAAAATAAAATAAACAATTAAATAAAAAACTTAATATGTATTCCAATCTTGAAAATCCAAGGTTAAAAGCCATGGTAATGTTGCCTCCACCAAATATATTCATATCATTTTTAATTTACTAGATTTTTAAAAGGGCGCTAATCCTTAATATCCTTAGGGGTTAAAATTTACCCATAAAAGCCAAAGATTTATTTCTCTCTCGATTTGTTATGTTTCCGAAAAGATAGTACATCTGAGTGTATCAAAAAATATACAAAACAAATTTCTTTAAATCGGGGTTTCTTAAATAAAAGACAATTCGTTAAATCCCACCAGAGGACTTGAAAGGCAAAACCATCCATCTGCAAATTAAACGGCATGCGCATTTTCCGAAAGGGCATTTCTTGGAGCTGAAACAGCGAACAGAAACTAAGAGGATATATTAACTAATGTAACGATATAAAAAACCAACATTATTTGTTTTTTGTTTTAATATTCAGATTAATATGATTTTCTTAAAAAGGAAGGACATTTTGCAGCCACCAAAAATCGGAAAGGGAAACATTTTACCCCACAAACAATTTAAACTCACTAAATTTTACCCACCACAGAAATAGGAAAAAGGGCTAGCTTACCTAAAGAAAAATTCTGATCTGTGCAAGATCTGAATAAATAAAATCATCCCTGATGAACGTAGAGCACAACTGAACAACAGGCAATATTGATTGTCTGCAAACCTTATGTTGTTTTTCTGACAACAACAAAAATCATTTTTAATGGGGAACGATGGATCTCTTTAGATGGAAAGCAGTTGTTTGCAAATGTTTACTTGTGTGTTTTGCTTGCGATATCTTTCGAACACTCGCATAGTGGAAAATTTTCAATTCATATGAGTTTTCGTTTGCATTTAGTTTGATGAATTTTCAAAAGCAGCAGTCCAAAGAACCGCTGATGAAGATCTGTGGCTAGATCTGAAATAGCTGTACGGTGTTTGCCAGGAAAAACATCTTCTTTTTAAAAAACTATATCTCTATTTATAGAGATATAGATGGGCTTGAATACTAAAATAAAAAAGTACCAATAAAATGGCCGAATAAATAAAAATCATCTCAAAAAAATTAAGATCTTTAAAGTTGAATAATACATTTTTTAAATTTGATTTAAATTCGAAAAATATCGAAATTAATTAAAAGGGGTTAAATTTTGCCCCCAAAAACTTGGCGGTTTGAGTTTCAAAGTTGTTTTTAGGTGATTATATTTTAAAATGGAAATGGAAATTTAACATATATTAAATTTCTCTAAAATTGTATTTTTTCAGTGAAAGCCAACAATTTTACCCCCATCGGAGAGTATGACGGACAAAAATGTCCTTCCACAAAGTAAATAAGTTGTTTCGCAACAGAGAATTTTAGAGACCAAAAAGCTCAAATATTATTTTGTTGTTCACATTGTTAACATATACATACATATATGACATTCTTAAAAAGGGGTAAATTTCGCAGCCACCAAAAACGCAAAACGAGACTGTGCCCCAGAAAAAATTTAAAATCATTAAATTTTGCCCGCAACAGGAAACGTAAAAGTGAATACATTGTTAACATAAATATGAACTTTTTTAAAAAGGGGTAAATTTCGCAGCCATTTTCAAAATTAATCACCTAAAAACAACAACAACAGTGCTTGGGGGCAAAATTTAACGCTCTTTAAATTAATTTCAGTATTTTATATTCAATGATAAATGCTAAAAACATTCCGTCCAAATTTTTTAATTTTTTTAGGATTATTTTTTATTTTAATTTACCAGCAAGACATGTTTCTGAATGTTGTTGGTTTCTCAGAAAAATTTTAAATTTTATATACTTTGTTCGCAACAGGAAAACGGAAATGGGAAAAGTTTAAAAAAAAAATTTAATTTAAAATTAAAATTAAAAATTTAAATTCTATTTTTAATAAAAATTTGTCAGCGATTTCGAAATTTTATTTGGTTTTAGAAAACCTTATTCGAATTAATGTGAAATTATTTTGGCTAAACCTTTCCTTCTGGTAGTGGCAAAATTAGCTTGAATAACGTTTTCTAATACCAAATCAAATCTATAACTAATTTTTATTAGAAATAGTATAGAATGCATATAAGGTTTTATAAAAATATAAATTTTTCCTTTCCCGTTTCTTTTTGCGGGCAAAATTGATAGAATTTTTTTTTTTTTTAAATTTCATATACAAAGAAAGAACAATAAACACAACAACTGAAATCACTTTTTTGTGCTATAAAAAAAAACTAAATACCATAAATTTTCATTGCAATTTACTAAGAAAATCGAAAAGGGCGGAGCTTAAAAACAATGTTATTCATATACACAAACATATTATTCTGATTTAAATTAAATTGAGGGAATATTTAACCCACCTTACGTAGGGAAAGGGTAAAATTGTACGCTACAAAAAATTTTAATCCTATAAATTAGTTTTAAAATTTAGTAGGAATTTTGGAAATAGCAGAGATCAAAAACATAATTATGCATAAATCGCACTAAACCATTTTGTGTTTTAACGTAATTTGAATTTCTAGAGAAGGGTGAAATTTTACCCCGCCAGAAGGCGGCACGGTCGAGAAAGTATTAAATTCAACAAACTTGTATTAAAATTTATTAGGAATATTGGAAATAGCTGAGATCAAAAACAATATTGTGCATAAAACGCACAAAAACATTTTGTGCTTTAATGTAATTTGAATTTGAAGAGAAGGGTGAAATTTTACCCCGCCAGAAGACCCCACCACAGAGAAAGTATTAAATCCTACAAATTTGTATTAAAATTCATTGAGAATATCGGAATAGCAGAGATCAAACAAAAATGCATGCATAAACTGCACAAAATCATTTTGTCCTTAAATATAATTTTAATATCCAGGGAAGGGTCAAAATTTTGCCCACCAGAAGACGGGAAAGTGAACCAGTTTACGCAAAAAAAATATATAATTCCACAAATTTTTATTAAAATTTATGAGGAATCTCGGAAGTAGGAAAGATGAAACAACATTTTCAGTAAACACAAAAGAAATATATTGCGCTTGAAAATTAATGTAATTTCTTATAAAAATGAGAATTTTTACCCCACCCAAGGAAGGCAAAAAGTACATATTTGCCCAAGAAAAACTAAATACTATAAATTTGCATTCCAATTTACTAAGAAAACACAAACACAAAAAATATATTCTGCTTTAAATTAAATTGAGGGAATAGTTATCCCACGCAACGACGGGAAAGGATAAAATTTTACGCTACAACAAATTTTAATATTATAAATTTGTTTTAAAACTTATTTGGAGTATGGGAAATAGAGAGATAAAAAACAAAATTATATATAAACGCACAAAATCATTTTGTGCTTTAATAAACTTTGAAATTCTAGAGTAGGGGAGAATTTTTACCCCACCAGAAAACGGTACCGAGGAGAAAATATTAAATTCAACAAATTTGTATTAACATTTATTAGGAATATTGGAACTAGTTGAGATGACAAACAAAATTATGCATAAAACGCACAAAACCATTTTAAACTTTAATAAAATTTGCATTTCTACAGAAGGGGGCAATTTTTACCCCACCATAAGACGACAAAGAGGACCATTTTACGCGACCAAAATATTAAATTCTACAAATTTTTATTAAAATTTATTAAGAATATCGGAAGTAGCAGAGATCAAGGAAGAATTTCATTAAACACAAATGAAATATATAGTGCTTTAAATTTAATTGGATTTCTTAAAAAAGGCAAAATTTTTACCCCTTCCAAGGAAGGCAAACGAAAAATTTTCGCACCACAAAAAGACTACATACCAAAATTTGTATTACAAATTATTGGAAATATCGAGAATAGCATAGATCAAAAACAACTAATACATTAAACACAATGAATATATTCAGCTTTAAATTAAATTGTTTGAATATCTATGCCACACAATCTCGGGAAAGGGTAAAATTATACCCAACAAAAAAATATTTTATAAATTTGTTTTAAAATTTATTAGGAATATGGGAAATCGCAGAGATCAAAAACAAATTGTATACAAAGCACAACATAAAAATATTTTGGGCTTTAAATGAAGTCGAATTTCCAAAAAAGATGGAATTTTTATCCCGCCAAGGAGCGGAAAAAGAAAAAATTGTAAACCAAAAACCAACTGAATTCTGTAAATTTGTATTAAAGTTTATTAAGCTTATTGGAAATAGCAAATTTAAAACCACAAATTATACCTAAGACAGAACCAAAGATGTTACGTTTTAAGCAACACTGAGGTTTGAAAAAAAGGGTAAAAATTACTCCATTGCGGGACGGAATTGAGGACAGTTTTAAGCTATAAAAAATTCTGGAAATTTGTATTAACATTAACTACGATTATTGGGATATCAAAACAAATTATATAAAAAACACAAAGAACATAGAAAAATTTTAATTTTGATGGCGAAATAATAATACATCGACATAAAAATATTAAATTCTCTAAATTTATATAAAACTTTAAGTTGAATATAATAATCATAATATTCAGATTCAACTTTATTTTAAAAAATTGTCTTTCTAACTAAGGGGAACCCCCTCTTCCCCTCCTCACCTTAGAAATGTCACATTTTTACCCCCACCAAAGTTTGAGAATATCGATGACCAAAAATCCATGTATACAAAAAATTATAAAATATTTTATTGGTCAATATATTGCTGAAATAACTTAGCATCATCAATTTATAATTAATAATTAATTCTAAAAATATTATGAATTTTAAATATCGCTATAGGTCGATTTTATTGGCAGCAAATGTCTCCCCTTTTCAAAACAAACTTCTCCCATTATCATTCAAACTTATCTCAGCTAATGTTATTTATCCTCCCAATCGTAACAGGGAGTTATTAGAGATTTATCCCGGTACTCAAGTACTACGTATAACAAGGAACAGCTTTATCATTGGCTAGGTCATGTTATGAGGAAGAACTGACATTGATGTATGTACGTCAATATCGGCATAAAGCTCATGCAGTTACCTGTTGCGATTATGGCTGTTATCCCTGATAATTTGGCATGTTAAAGGAGTAAGAAAAATGATGACTTGAAAAACTAAAATTACAGGTCTTTGGAAAATAGCAATATAAAACATTGAACTTAGATTATCAAGTCACACGCAGATCTCATAATTGACCTAATACGAAATCAATTTCAAAATTTCCATAATCATAAATAAATAATGACTATCAGGACCAGTGTTGCTTTTTGGTTTTGAGTGGCTGTCAGAAATCCTAATGGTTCTCTCTACCGCTACATTGATTTTCTCCAACCATTGTATAGCTTTTACTTATGTGACAGGACCTCATTCTTATTTCCTTTGTAATTGCCAGAAAATCCTTATTTTTTTTTCTTCTTCACATCTAATTTGTATTTCTATTAGTGTTGAAGTTCAAACCACAACAAATTCAAATGTCACAAATCAAATGTCCCCAAAAAAAAATACAATTGAAAGGTCCTTTATTAACAACAAAAAAAAAGTGTCGAAGAAGAGCATGGTAGGAAAGCCTTAAAACTGTCATCAACGACAACAGTCTAAAATAAAATTCTTATTCAAATCGAAATTATGGGAATTTCTGCAGACATCAACCGATATGAAGAAATGAAAGAAAATCAACATCGATAGCTTTAGCGTCAACCTCAGCCTCAGCTTTAACGATGGTGAAAAAATAACCTTATACGCATTTCTTAACGTTTGTTGGGGGTGGATTTTAAGGTCCCCCCTTGAACATCCGAAAGTCACCATCCCCCTGCCCAACAACAACACCGTTAACCTATTATCCCAAAAAGCTAAGTTACTTGAGAATTATAAAGAGAAGAAAATGAAGAAAAACAACAACAACAACAAAAACGAACATAGAGATGAAAAGAATGTAAAATAAATCAAAAATTAGGATACGCGTTTAAGCACATCTCGAACTAAATTTTGAGATTGGGTTTGATTTAGTTTTTAAATTTTTTTTCTTTAAAACTCTCACTTTTCTTAAATCACTTAATAATTTTCATACATTTATTATGGATTCTTTTTGGAATTCTTCTAAATTTTCTTGACAAATTTGATTTTTTTTCTTTGTATTCTTCTTAAATTTGTTGTTATAATTATCAAATATTTTCTTTTTCTCTCTTTCTCAGTTGTAATTCATTTCAAACTTTTGCGAATCACACGCGTATTCTAGGGGATATTTTGCGTTTTTATTACGTTCCAAATTGACCCGACGACTGGAACTCCATGACTGAATTCTATAAATTCTATTCATTTCGCTTCAACCACCTTTCGAGCCCGAAAATATGCTTTAGCTACATGCATGTCTCCTGAAACCTCCCAGAAAGCTTTGCCAGCTGCCGCGAAAGCTTTATGCTGCACACATACATCTATACGTTGGTACCTACATTTTTACATGTGATATCGTTTACGCACATTTCCAAAGTTCCATATTCCAGCAGGTGTTTTCGTACTGAGAGTGGTTTTTTTTTTGATTATGTCGTTTTTGTTGTTTTTACCGTTTCTCTCATTGTCTGGCTGTTCGTTCCAGTTTCTGTGTATGAGTGTGTGACACTTTCACGTTTACAATTCGACAGACTAACCCTTAGATGTATATGTCCTTCTGTCATCATGGCAATGTTTACGTTTGGAGCTTTTCCAAAATGTGGGTGAAAGCTTTGCCTTACTTTTAAAAAGGCTGCGCAGCAATACCCACACCCTCTCTCGCGCTCTCTCTCTCAATTTCTGGCTCTCTTTCTATTACGCTCTCAATGCCATGCTCTTTTGTTTAATGTTTTGTTACACTCATGTCCTTGATAAACCTCATTACTTTGCTTACCTTACTTTGGCAAATCAACACAACTGGCAATGCCTTCACACTCTGCCATATTCTATGGCTCTGGCTTTCGTACTCTGAGTTCTTCAAGTGTCTCCCACGCATTTGACACATGTTATGCTCTCATGGTACTCGCAACATTAACGCCATGTGCCGGCATTTATTTTTATCGGTTCCGTTAGCTCCTTGTTTTCGATGTAGTAACATTCCACTTTTTATGGTATTCTTTACTCTATGTTCACTTTTTAAATTGTTTTCGCTTATCACCACTTGTCCTTCGTTTTTTGGTCGTTTTTTTCATCCCTTTTGTGCCTTTCAAGCACACACACACAACACACAACAATATCCCCAGATATCCTTCAAGAAGTTTGCGCTTGAAGTTAGCGAATTACATCCCTACACATGTATGTATGCGTATGGCTGCAACTTTTTTTGTTCTACTTTCCTTTTTACACCCACCTGTCATCTCTGGCGTTGTTTTGTTTTCATCCTGTTCGCTTTTGTTGTTTTCACACTCACCTTACAGTCCTTGTCGTCGTTGTTGTCGTCCTCGTCGTCGCTCTCACACCCGAATATCTGTTCACTCAACTTAACGACTTGCATGGTAATGATAGTAACAATTACATACTGCTTTATAAGTGCATAGATGCTCTCGTAAAATAAAACAACAATTTAACAGCATGTTATTTTTGTTTATAACGGTAATTAGCGAAGAGATCATCGTCCTTGTCGTCGCCTATATATATGCAAGTACTGTCAACGCTGTCATCAACATGACAGGGTGGCGTTCAAAATTCTTTAGTTTAATGAGTTTTATTGTCATGTGGCACATTCGTTTGTTGAGATTTCTTCGATTTTTTTATTTTTGTTTGGATTTTAACATATTTTCGAGTGTAGAAAACTGGCGAGCGTGCACAGCTAATCACTCTCACTGCTCACGATACAGGTCGCGATACTCGAGTCCGTACGCAAAATGCTGCTCCTAAGTCGTGCAGGTACGCGCTCGGTAGTACTTGGACAAATTTTAAACACACACGATCTTGGATAGGTTCGAAAAAGAGCAGTAAAACAATTCGTCTTCGGATTCGTTTCCATAAAATGTATTCGCTCGCGAATCCAAAACCTCACTACAAGTTTATTAAATCGTAGGAATCGTAAGAATCACTTTTTGCCCTTATATTGAGAATCGTAAGATTTTGGAAATAGTGCTGAATTGCCGGAGTTCGGGTGAGGTTAAAAGAACCCCGAAATTACGGGAAATTAATAAAATGCTTTTCCGTTATATCCCATGAAGGGATTAGGCAGAGCTTCTCACAAACCAGTGAGCTGTACGCGTTCTAGTTTTACACTCACTGATTGGTACCAACAGTTTTACACCAGTTCCGAACGGTATTTTGAGAAGCTTTTTCATGGCTAAATACTCGATAGTGTGGCCGTCAGTAAGCGAGGTGACCACCGTCGAAAGAAATTTAAGGTTGTCAGAGTAGGGGTCGAACCCACGTTCTCATGCACAAGAGCCGCGCACACTACCATTGCACCACCGACAACCACAAAAATAAAATACCGTAATTATATTTCGGGCCGATCTATGGGTCATCGGGTCCAAAACGGGGGCCTATTTAGGGACAGCTAGAGACAGGTGACCATGGGTAACTTTATTTTTATGGAGCGTCATCTGTTAGAGATGTGCGGTTCCGCGTGTTTTAAGAATCGGTTCTGTCGAGTCCGGTTACGAGAAAAACCGGGTATTTGGACCGGTTCCGGTTCTCAGCAAATTGCTGTCCCAAAAAACTTAAGTGAAATATCTTACTATGGTTGTGTTTTTTTGTAATATATATAGGACACGTATATAGGATACAAATGAAACGCATTCCGCTGAAACATACATGACTATGCAGCACTTTAATCTGAGGAATTTTGTTTTTCTAATTTCCTGTCAGAATTCATTTGTAAACAAAATTTAAATAAATAAAAATGTAAAACATTTATATATTTGAGTTTATGAGAAATCTATTTACATACACAGGCGGATAAGTCCGGTAAAACCCATTAGCGCCATTGATTTAGCGAAGCACTAAAAGGAGCCAGCCCCATTTGAAGCATGTCAATTTCGGTTTAAGCTAGGAGGATTCGGCCGGAAATCATACAACAATAGCATCGCAATAGCTTTGCTCTTTACGATTGTCAGAATTTGTATAAGTAGTAGCTCATATTTGAAAAACACTGCGAAATTGCATCGTGTTGTGACCCATCCTCACTATCGTTTGCGATGCTGGATATGCTTAATACAATGTAAACCAATTATTCCTCAATACAAGAAATGAATTTACTTTATTTTTATCTTATATTTTCTCTTTATTTTAAATTTTTACTTCACATTTCTTTGAGATAGAACTATTTTCTAAACGGATGTGTTTTACACAGACAGAGGGAACTACGAGTTTTGTGTTCATTAAGACAAATATCGGCTACACTATTCGTTGAAGCAACCATGGTTGGAGCTGAGCAATTTTGTATTGCGCCTGCCCTACTGAAGCGTTGCATCTGAATGAGTTGGATGTTCAACAAGGAGCGCCACTCTTATTTGCGTGTACCACTGCAGAGTATTCAGCCTCAACCGACGATATACTCCTTTTCTGCGACTTTCTTGGCATCAAATATATTAAGTATAGGATTATAGGAGCAGTTTGATGGACGAAATCATCTTGGATAACAGTGATCTGCAACAATTTTTGTTTTTTTCTTTAAATAAACCTCCAATGGGTTAAGTAAATTAAATATATTTATATAAAGGATATATAGAGTATAAAAATACTTTTGTAATGATATTCATTTGAACCACATCGGGTCACATATTCTTGAGATATGACCGATTATATACTCAAGCTTTAAAGGTCTATATCTCAAGAAGTTGGGCCGAGCGGAAGGGAAAAACATCTTTTTGAATTCAGCGCAGCAAACTCTGTCTGTGTTGAAATTTTGATGTAGATCACACAATTGCTCTTAAAGTAAATTAATGCCAATTTTAATATTTCGCTAATTATTATTTTTATTTATTAATTGTCATGTCAGTAGACATTTGTCAATTAGACATTCTTTAGTAGACATTTCTCAGTATAAAGATTTGGGACCGTCGGTGGTGCAATGGGTAGTGTGCGCGCCTCTTGTACAGGAGATGCTGTGTTCGATCCCTGCTCCAACCACTTTAAAATTTCTTTCGACGGCGGTCACCTCGCTTAGCGACGGCGACACTATCGAGTATATAGCCATGAAAAAGCTTCTCAAAATACCGTTCGGAATCGGTGTAAAACTGTAGGTCCCAATCAGTGAGTGAAAACTGGAAAGCGCACAGCTCAGTGATTGTGAGAAGTTCTACCCGGTCCCTTCATGGGATGTAAAGGGAAACCACTTAAAGATTTAACTTGGTAACATTTTTATCTTTTGCTAGCTTTTAACTAAATTTTTTTACAACCTATCCCCGATGACTGAACTCCTCGTAAACTTCTGGACCGATTTGAATAATTTTTTTGTATGCGTTTGGGTGGCGCCCTGGGTGGTTTAGTTTTACTATTCCGTCCAATTGGACAAAGGGGCGTGGTACCTCCCATACAAACCACAAATTAAAAATCCATTATTTCTGCTCCTGCTAACGGTATTTGAACAAAATTTGCAGGACAACGTCTGCCGGGTCATCTTGTATGAATATAAAATTTGGTAAAAATAAAAATTTTTTGTCGAGTCCGGTTCCGAGAAAACCCGGGTATTTGGACAACTTTCGGTTCTCAGGAAATTATAGTCCCAAAGAAGCTTAAGTGTAATATCTTATTACAAGAATATAAAATTCGATAGAAATACACATTTCTCTGTCGAGTCCGGTTCCGAGAAGAACCGGGTATTTGAACCGGTTCCGGCTCTCAGCAAATTACTGTACATCACTACACTACTACTATCACTACAAAAATGTTCTTTTTTGGTTGGCAAATATAGTATACTTGTGTCCAAACACATTCTGTTTGCTATTCAATATAGCATGTTTGGGACACAAGGATTAATAGGTTATAATATACGTACTTGTGACCCAAATGCGGCTTTTTGTGTTAAAAACTGGTGAAAACACAAACGTGACAGATAATAAAGCAACAAAAAGCAGCAGATATTCAATTTAAGAAAATAGAGAAAACAGAGAGTTGACGAAAATCATAAATACAGTCGGCGTTACTATTTCTGCTGGAACGACCAGGCGTCGTCTTGTAGAAGTAGGGTTTAAATGCTGTAGACCAGCGAAGAAACAAAATCTGATTCCAACCATGAGGTTCAAGGTTTGCTTCTCAGGTTTGCTACTTCTGCTAGAACGACCAGGCGTCGTCTTGTAGAAATAGGGTTTAAATGCTGTAGACCAGCGAAGAAACAAAATCTGATTCCAACCATGAAGTCAAAACGCTTGGCATAGGCTACACGACAACGACACATGCCGGTGGCAGAATGTAAATATTTCGTGTTTTAAACTTATGTTTGGTTGTCGCAGTAATATTTGTTATCCTTGTGTTTCATTAAATTGAATATCTTCAATGTTTTACTTTTTTTCAAGGTTTGCTTTTCAGACAAGTCTCATATCGCAATGATGATGGATAACTCTTCATTTGGTCGGCGGAGACAGGGCGAGAAATATCATCCGAACTTTATTGTAGAGACTGTTAAACATCCTTCGAAGGTAATTGTGTAGTCAGTTATCAGTGGGACGCCTTTACATAGTCGATGGGATGATGAAGCAGGATCAGTACAAAAAAGTATTGGAGACAAGACTGATTCCTCAGATCAGTGAATGGTTTGCTGATCCTTCTGCATGCGCTCTTATGCATGATTCCCCTCCCTGCCACAAAGCTAAATCAGCAACAACATTCTTAGAGATGAAACAAATCAAACTTTTGCCTTGGCTTGACTTGAACCCCATCGAGAATTCATGGGAGCTGCTAAAATGGAGAATCTCCAAAGAAAACATCACACACAAAATATATAAATTAAATCCTGGCTACACAATGAAGAATTAAAAAAAAATGTTAAAAAATGCAGTCAGAGCATGCCAAAAAGGGTTCAAGCTGTAATTGACGCCAAAGGTGGTTCTACGAAATATTAAGAGATTTTTCCACAAATTCTGTATTGTGGTTTCCCTCAAATATATATTTTTAATATCAAAGGAATTTATTTTTAAATGAACTAGAAATACTTAATTTACCTAAAAGGACACACAAAAGTATAAATTTCCACTATTTTAACATGTTATACAGCTTCAAACTAATCATAATGTAATATTTTTGCAAGTGTAACTAATAACATGGCCACCCACTGTAATATGTACATGGTTCCTGAAATATGTTGCTGGGGCCGTTATTGAAACGAAGTTCCTTATCGCACGTTGCGGGATGGGGGCTAAATGAAAAAAATTTAAACAACTTTTTTTTTAACACTATTATGCTACAACAACCCAGTATAATCAACTATATTGGGTACTTTTGCTTTGGTTTGTGTCTAGGCTAACATATGTTGGGAAATTTCTTGTTTTTTAGGTGGAGCCTGTAACCAATCTTACAAGAAATTGCCTTTGCTCAAAAAACTTCCCTTTCTTTAAAGAGTACCTTTATGTGAAACAAAATAACTTTTCTTGAGATAAGTACATACTCGTAAAAATTTACCTATTCTTGAAAAAAGGACCAATTCTAAAAAAAATCCCATTTCTTAAAAAAAAACTGTTCTTCAAATAATATACCTTCTCTAATTTGGCAGCTTTCATATATGTTTATTCCGAATTTTAAAAATGGATCGCTTTCCGAATTAACAACGCGTTCTAATTGTGAAAACTTAACTTAACACCTAATGTGTCAACCATTCAAAGAGTCAATCAGAAATCAAAAGAAGAAAATCCAAGTTCGTCATATTGCATCCTGGTCAACGTTTGATCCATAAAGGGCGGCTTCAATTAAATATCCGGCCAGTAGGTAAAATGCAAAAACCCGGTGGACTGGGTTTGCGTTCCGATATCGTTCATAATGACAGTGAATATATAAAAATGAGAAAGAAAAAATAAACATCCAATATGTCTTGACGACCACCTCAAACGTTATAAGCGCCACGATTGACGGATATGCACTTGGAATGTAAGAACTCTATATAGATCCGGTGCAGATGTGGATCCTATATTATCAGATGTCCTCGAAAGTTATAAAGCTGACACTACCGCTATCCCGGAAATGTGATGGACAGGGCATGGCTTCACAACAAAAAGAATCTGCGACATATACTACAGTTGCCATGAGAAAAAACATGAATTTGGTTGGGGATTTGTAGCAGGCAAACAACAATCCGCATAAACCCGAAATATTTTTATATTTCCTTAATTTGTGTGCATGCCCCGACAGAAGAGAAAGATGATGATGCCAAAGACATATTAGAAGAAACTTAAGACCGCTGTCCTGTCCACGACATTAAGATTGTACTAGGAAATTTTAATGATAAAGTAGGCAGGGAGAATGTGTTTCAGCCAACTATTGGCAATTTCAGTCTACATGCTGACGGTTCCGACAACGGTATGAGACTGATTGACTTTGCAGCGGCAAAAAACATGGTCTTTAGTAGTACAAGATTCCAGCATAAAGATATCCACAAGGCTACTTGGGTATCCCCTGATCAAAGAACGAAGAACCACATTGATTACGTTGTAATTTATGGAAGGCACTCATCCAGTATTATGGATGTATGACTGATCAGAGGAACTAACATCGATTCTGATTACTACCTGGTACCAGCAAAAGTTCGCACAAGATTAAGTAGAGCGAAAATCGTACGAAACCAGACGCAGACGAAGCTGGACATTGGAAAGCTGAAATTACCAGAGGTAGCCACAGCCTACTCAATGAAACTGTCGCAACTCTTGGCACAGAACCTAACCCCTCACGATGGCGATCCTGAAGCGCAGTGGAAACCCATTTCCAACTCTATAAAATTGCTGCAACAACCGTACTTGGTTTCGAAAAACCGCTTCGCAACAAACCATGGTACGATGAAGAGTGTCGCATTGCAAATGATGAAAAAACGCTACACGCATGGCAATGCTTCAGTCAATTGCAACTCAAGCTGCGACTGGGCGGTATAGGGAAAAAAGAAAGGTGGTAACCCGTCTCTTTAGGAGTAAGGAGCGGCCATGGTGAAAGCTCGAGGGTGAGAAAATTGGGCCATGCAGAAGGAAGAACGAAGCCCGAAATTCTTCCAAAGAGTCAAAAACGGAAGTAATGGACTTGGCTCAGGGCCCCCTTCTGTAAAGACAAAGACGGAAATCTCATCGCAGGTGTGCAGAGTATGTGGGGAATACAGAGAGATAATTTCTCGACGCTACTTGAACCTGAGATATCCAATGACGAGGGGACAATCGATCATAATTTTGACGACGACGTCGATTGCCCCCATTCGTAATCCAGACGAGGTCAGAACAGTTTTTGCGCGGTTTAAGAACAGCAAAGCCGCAGGAGCCGACGGATTACCGGCGGCGGAGCTGTTTAAGGCTGGAGGCGATTAGTTGATAAGGTGGACGCATCAGCTCATTAGCAAAATTTGGATAGATGGGTACATGCCCGGTAACTAGAATCTCACCGTACAATGCCCCATATTTAAAAAAGGTGACGAGTCTCTGTGCCAACTACCGTGGAAAAAGCCTTTCATCCAGAGCATATAAGGTTCTATCAACTATAATGTGCGAAATACTAAACCCAGGTATCGCTGACCTGATTGGACCATACCAGCGTGACTTTAGGCCTGGAAAATCGACAACTGACCAGATTTTTACTCTACGCCAAATTCCGGAGAAACCCACGAAAAACAAATCGACACCTATCAACTATTTATCGATTATAAGGCGGCCTTCGATAGTCCGATACGCGAGAAACTCAACGAAGCAATGTCTGAGCTTGGTATTCCTGCAAAACTCATACGCCTTTGCAGGATGATCTTGATGAAGATCAAAACCGCAATGAAAGTTTGTAAGGACCTTGCCAAACCTTTCGAAATTAAGCGAGGCCTCAGGCAATGCGACATCCTCTCGTGCGATCTCTTTAACATCTTAATGGGGATCATTATGAGAAAAGCTGCAGTCAACATGAATAAAACCATCAGCAGCAAAAGTCACATGCTGCTCGCGTATGCTGATGATATCGATATCATTGGGAGCACAATGACAGAAGTTACTGCGTTGTTTTCGAGAATTGAGAAGGAGTCAGGAAAAGTGGGTCTGACCGTAAATGAGGACAAGACAAAATTAATGGTTTCAACGAACAGGGCCTCCACGCAATTAGACCACAGCGTGAACGTGGATAACTGAATTAATTTCTAGGTGATGGAAATTATATACCACGGATCTGTCGTAAACGAAAACAATAACGTCAGCCTTGAGATCAATCAGGGAATTCTGCTTGAGAATAGATGTTAATTTGGTCTTAACAAGCACATTAGGGATACAAAACAAACAAAATTCCAGTTATACTAGACTCTCATACAAGCTGTCTTGCTTTATGGTACAGAATCCTGGGTCTTATCAGAAGCAGACGAAAAACATGTATAGGAGTCTTCGAGAAACAAAATACTTCGAAAATTGTATGGCCCTATAGTGTGCAACGGCGGGTATCGGCGTCGCATGATCCATGAGGTGTATGAGATACATCCTGACATTGACATAGTTACTTACTTATCCAGCCTCGAACAACCCCGAGAGATCGGGAACCTTACAAAACGCCAACCAGTTCGGTCTTTTACCTTATCTCTCCAGTTGGCAATACCAAGTGTACGCAGGGATTCGTCAACCTGATCCCTCCACCGGAGTCTTGGTCTTCCTATTCTTCGTCTTCCTTCTAGTTCGGTTACGAAAACCCTTCGTGCTGGTTCGTCTTCATCCATTCCACAGACATGGCCCAGCCAGCGCAATCGCGTTAATTTGATCCGCTTAACTATGTCAATGTCGGGATATAGCTGGTACAGCTCATGGTTCATGCGTCGCCGATACTCGACATTGTGCACCATAGCGCTATAAATTTTTCGGAGTATTTTTCTCTCGAAGACTCCTACAGATGTTTCGTCTGCTGACATTGACATGGTTAAGCGGATCAAAATAACACGATTGCGCTGGCTAGACCATGTCAGTAGAATGGATGAAGGCGAACCAGCACGAAGTGTTTTCGAAACCGAACGATAAAACGATAAATAGGAAGACCAAAACTCCGCTGGAAGGATCAGATTGACGAATCCCAGCGTACACTTGGTATTGCCATCTGGAGAGATAAGGCAAAAGATCTAAATGGTTGGCGAAATATATTATCTTCGTTTTGTAACGTCCTTGACCCCCGGGATTGTTCGAGACCGGATTAGTAAGTAAGTATGGACGAAAGTTGATGGAGCACTATAACTGGTATACTGATATACACTGTTATACGGCTATAAATAGACCACAAGTGGGGAGTTTCCTGTCAGCCTGTTTTGAAGCCGCAAAAGGTATACATCGTGATAGTGACGATTAACATGTTATGAGCAAAACCGTGAATATTACCCAAAAATGTATGATAACATATGCTGTTCACTAAGACCGTCCAATACACCAATATACCACTTGAAAATACCTTTTATTATAAGGTACTATTCCCTTCTTAATAATTGTCTTGTTTGATTTATAATACTGCCAACATGGAATTTTTAAAAGTAAGTCAAACTACTTTGTCTCAAAATTGTATTTGATGGATATATCAGCTTTTGCTTCCAAGCCATCCAAATGTAGCTTAAATTCATATTAAATATTAAGTGAAAGTGATCTATCAGTTTTATCAAATTAAAGGTTATTTTCCTTTGCAGGAATTAATTCCTGATTCCATTTCTACCTAAATACAACATTTCAATTCCCAAAGGACTACAAGACAGGCAAAGAAATTTCATTGATACTTGATTCACTTTTGAAGGAGATGAAACACAGCTACATTCTCTCGACACTCAACGAACCTGCTGCACTGAATAAGTTTATCAATTTTCCCATTGTACAACTGTCTAAGTAGCCACAACCACCAGATCATTTCAAAAGAAATGTCAAAACAATTGCATTACATATAGAAAATCTCCGGAGAATTAATGATGGCGTTCGTGGTAACCGGTTATGGTGGTGAACGTGGAGGTGAAGTTGGTCGGCTAATGTCAAAACTTTATAACATTTCTTCAATATTGAAAAATAGTTTAGCGAACAGCAGCATTTGAAAGGGTGTCCTTTGGAGATTTGTCAAAAGACAAGAAGAATAGAAGTAGCAGACGAATATGAAATCAATTGTAAATGTTACCTCTCAATCACAAGTTATCAATGAAATATTGAAGCACTGGATACCACAAAGGGCAATTCAAGCATAAAAGCAAAATCAAATGTGAGCGGTAAATATGGTTTGGGAATCATACTTGAGGACGAATTTCTCACAAAAGGCGATATAATTACGGTGCGGCGAGGTGTAGCATACTTTTGTGATGAGTTTGAAAAGTGAACACAAATTAAAGCTTGGCATAAGGCATTTGTGCAAGAGTAGAGAGAGAGAGAGCGAGGACGAGGACGAGAGAGAGTGCGTCAAGCAAAAATTAATTATGAAATTTGTTTAAAAACTTTCCAAATACTTTTTCTAAAGTTTCAGGGCATGTTCAGATTGTTAAACGGCTTGAGACATACAAATAAAAAATTGCACACCAGCACACCTCAGTATACCCAGGATATCTTAGGACAGTAGCAACAATCTAAACTACTACGTTTCTTTTTCGTCTAATCGGTGAAAGGGTGTCAAGTGTTCGTTCTTCCCTCATCGTTTCTACAATTGAACATTTGCATTCTTTTTCATTTTCTTTCCCCAATTTTGATACCGCTTGGGAACTCAAAATCTTTCAAAAACTTTTGTGATTTCGTTGTTTTCTGGGGACTTTGTGCTGTAGCTACGTTTTTTGGCACAAGAAAAACATTTTCCACCTTTAATCGTGCTTTTCCACGATTTGTCATACTTAAATGCTAGAAGGAATTGCGAAAAAACTGACGATGAATAAATGAATGATATAAAAAACACGTGTTTTCTTAGGACTAAATGTAAGCCAACGTACTTAAATGGAGAAACTTGAAATAAAGAAGATTACAGTCTTAGAGAACTAAGAAATGTAAGCATAAATTTGCATTGACTTGCCCTTTGACTCCTCCCCAAAAAGTATGCAATACTTTTGAGACACAAAAAACTTTCAACGTGATTTCCTTGTTTGTGGGTGTGTGAGGATAACTGCCTATGTTTGCCGTTCGCGGGAGGTGTGAGCAGGGACATATGTTAAGATATACCAAAAATGTTTATGAGTAATCTTAACATTTGTCATGAATAAATCATGATTGTCGATATTTACATGAGTCTGTATGTCAGAAAACGGAGAACTTTGTTGGCAAAAAACGAAACTTTGTTAAATTAAATAAATTTCAGTTACTTTTAAATGCTCGCCTTTACATTTCCCACTGTGGTTTAGAAAATTTAGCTTTATTGTTGTTACTTCTGTTGATGTTGTCAATCGTCAGTCTTTTTTCAAAGTTTTTTTTTTTTTTTATTTTCCATCATTAACATCTCTTGTTATGTGCAAGAGCAGGATGAAAAGTGGGAATGAGAAGAAACTCAACAATTCCCTTGCAAAATAAATATTTAAAAAGGCTCTTAAATGACATTCAATAATTAAAAATTGTGTAAACTCTTATATGTATTCTGGCATAATCGTTCATTGATCAGTGTAACTTTTTGAGGGACGGTGTACTAAATCGAGGAATATTAATTTTATATCGAAAAATTCATTCGACCTAGTTTAAATTAATTCTTTAATGGCAACTGTAATTCCAACGAATTGCTATGTTAGTGGAATGTAATGTTAATCACAATGTACAGATAATAAATAGTAAAACCTTTGCATACTTATAGGCTGTAACGAATATAAGTAAAACAACGAATTCACCACGATTTTGAATAATTGAAGATAGTTGACTAAGTATCCAGATGACGTTATTATGTTCTCTACAGGAAGGTTGCTGAATTCGCTAATTGTACAGATTGTTGGAAAGTGTTGCCATATTCAAGCCACTAATGTCGCTTTTCGAATCAGTCTGATCAGTGGATCTTTTTGAAGGACGTTAAATTAAATCGAGGAAAATTAATTGTATATCGAAAAATGCATTCCACTGAGTTTAAATAAATTTTTTAATGGCAACAGAATTGCTATGTTAGTGGAATTTAATGATAATCTCAATGTACTGGTAACAAATAGAAAAACATTTGCATACCTTTAGGCTGGTGGTAGAACATATATATGAATCAACGAATTTACTACGAAAACTAAACTTTTCCCACAGCACTTGAAAATTTCAATACTCAATGATTGAAGATAGTTGACTAAGAATCCGGATGACGTTATGATATTGTCTACAGGAAGGTTGAAGAATTCGCTAATTGTACACGATGCTGGAAGATACATAATGTTTCTGGAAGAAACTGAACGTTATAACTGCTATACTGCTGACCAGGGTGTTGCCATATCTAAGCTTCTAATGTCGCTTTTTGAATCAGTCTGATCAGTGAAACTTTTCGAGGGACAGTGCATTAAATCGAGGACAATTAATTTTATGTCGAAAAATGCATTCCACTTAGTTTAAACTAATACTTTAATGTCAACAGTCATTCCACCAGAATTGCTATGTTAGTGGAATGTAATGTTAATCTTAATGAACTGATAATAAATAGTAAAACTTTTGCATACCTTTAGGCTGGTGGTAGAATATAACTAAAAAACGAATTCAACACGAAAATTAAACTTTTCCCACAACACTTGAAAATGTCAATACTCAATGATTGAAGAGAGTTCACTAAGAATCCAGATGACGTTATGATATTCTCTACAGGAAGGTTGCTAATTTCGCTAATTTTACAGGTTGCAGGAAAACTCAGGATGTTTCTGGAAGAAACTGAACGTTATAACTGATATAGTGCTGTCCTGGGTGTTGCGATATCTAAGCCACTCATTTTGCTTTTCGAATCAGTCCGATCAGTGAAACTTTTTGAGGGACGGTGTATTTATATCGAAAAATGCATTCCACTTAGTTTACACCAATTCTTTAATGGCAACAGTAATTCTATGTTAGTGGAATGTAATGGTAATCCATAGAGTAACACTTAAGAGTTTCCATTACTCTCTTCGATGCCTCTTCATGACGGCGAGGTAGTAGGCCATTTCATGGAGTTTTATTTGCTGTGGTATTTTACCAATTTTACACTTTCGTTGGACATAAAACGGGCAAAAATCAAAGGGAATGCGTATTTTCTTTCACTGCAAACAACATAAAACATAATTTCGCTGTCATTAGTATCAATAAACATTATTTAAAATTAGTTCCCGTCGTCTTTGGTCTCTCGTTCTCCATCATTTACCCCTGGGTAATATCAATGTACTGATAATATGTAATAAAACCTCAGCATACCTTTAGGCTGTAACGAATATAACTAATACAACGAATTCACCAAGAAAATTAAACTTTTCCCACAACATTTGAAAATTTCAAAGATAGTTGACTAAGAATCCAGATCACGTTATTATATTCTCTACAGGAAGGTTGAAGAATTCGCTTTTTGTTCAATTTGCTGGAAGATACAGAATCTTTCTGGAAGAAACTGAACGTTATAACTGCTAGACTGCTGTCCAGGATTTTGCTATAACTATGTCAGTAATGTCGCTTTTAGTCTGTTTTGAAGCCACGAAATATATGGAACGGTAAAAGCGAGGGATAGTAAAGCAAGTAGATAGTAAATCATAAATTCCATACATGGGTTTTTTAATTTAATGCAAATGCTAAAGAACTACCATTGTTCGGAATGGCAATTAAAAAATATTGAATTTGCATTTGCCCAGGCAATGAAACTGCAGGTTGTGGAATCGGATGCCAATTGTAATGAAATATGGGAATACTTTCATTGTTTTGAATTTGTTTGACTGCTGGCAATTCTGTTTTTAAAGTATGTTATATGTAGAGGTTTGTGGCTTTGATAGGTATTGCCTCATTAAAAAACCCCGTTTCCCATTACATCTCATGAAGGGATTGGGGAGAGCTTCTCACAACCAGTGAGCTGTGCGCTTTCTAATTTTTCACTCACTGATTGGGACCTACAGTTTTTACACCGATTCCGAACGGTATTTTGAGAAGCTTTTTCATGGATAAATACTCGATAGTGTCGCCGTCACTATGCGAGGTGGCCGCCGCCGGAAGAAATTGCTCCACCGACGGCCATTGCCTCATAGTACTTTCAAATTCATAAATTTGTATTGTATAAAAATATTTGAAAATCAAAAGTACCAGATATGAAGGAAACCCTTTAAAAATAAGTCCAATTGGCAATTGTATTGAAATTTTTTTTAATTTACATTTCGAAAGATAATTCAAATTAAACTACGAATTATAATTGTCATATAATTAATTTGCCCCATGTATGACAAATTCCTAATATGTGCCGGTGCAAGATATAAAATTGATTCTGACACAATTTCGAGGCTACATTTATGCCATTGGGTATGGAATGGCCGCCTCGGCTTTGGTGCTTAGCTTTAAGCGGTCGAACAAATTGTTGATGACTCGGTCCAATATGTGAGTCGTTATTACCGAAATAACGCCTCAAATGTTGACTCCGAGCTCGTCCAAAGTGGTTGGCTTATTAGCGTAGACTAAGGGAGTTGACATAGCGCCTGGAAAAATAATCAAGGGCTGCCAAGTCACGTGATCACGGCGATTAATTAAGGAACGCGCGCCTGGCGATGCCCCAGTCGCCAAAAAAGTAGAGCCGTTCTTGTTCAAACCCTGTTCTGCTGCAGGTCTCTTAACGAGATGGCCCAGCATGGCGATATTCAGCTTATATGTTTATTCCATGGAACTGCAAAGTGAATGAGCTGGCGAGACTAGGGACTACACTACAGCTTCCAGAGGTATTTCAATATCTGTTCAGCATTGCCGCGGCTCCTTTATCATCCTTATCATATCGATATTCAAGCGCACCGTAGAGCGAATGAGCTGGCGAGACTAGGGACTTCCTTGCAGTTTTCACTGTTATTGGAATGTTTGCGCATAACCCTAGTAAGTTGTAAACATTTCCTGTAAGAGCATTCCTACGTGGTGATGTCGGAGATACAAATGAGGGGCAAAGATATTGAACGGGCAAGAAAATCTGGCCAATAGTGAGTAAGAGGTAAATCCATGAACCTTCTGAATCTTGTCAGGCCCAAGAAAACAATGCTTTTCAGATTTGACGGACAATGTCTGATTGGTTGACATTATTCGAGGCTAAACTTCAGAGCAAATGACCTGTGTAAAAGCTGTAACGATGAAGAAGTGGACAAAATCCACTGAACATTTCCCCTGAACGTGGACAGCACCACGCGGCAGGAGTATGTATATTAGGGGATCTTACTCACTTAGGGACCGGGGAGAAATATCTCCGATAAGCTTCTAGAAGGAAACTAAATGGTTCTACGGTGGGTTTAGTGCTTGATCTCGTTAGCCCATGGTATCACAATGATTTGGAAAGTGTAAGTGAGTCATTCGTCGACTACCACAAACAGCTAACCTAACATATGAGTGAATAGTAGAACGGATTTGATTGGTGGTGGTTCAAGAATCAGTTTAGTCTAGTATTGCCTTCAGACCTGCCTCAGACGCTTACCCAATATCACCGTGTTTTCGGGCAGTTGACCACACAATATGATCTTCCAGAGAAGTTTATAGTCATGAATAACTTCCTAGTATTTCGCCTCCTATGATACACGCAGCGGCATTCCAACAAATCTGAGTACTTCGATTACTTTCTCGTAAACAGGACGGAGTTCAGTTGTGGTCAGCTTTTGCATCAAACTTTTGCTTGATGGCTATCTTAAACCAATTTCCAGAGAAGTTTATATAAATTCAATGACCTTCGGTGGAAAATTACCTGTGGTCATAATCACTTGATCTCAGCATATATCCAAACCCAAGAATTGTATTTGTCACAGGATTTAAAAAGATTAGGACGAGTCTTAGTATTAGTATGATTCAAAACTTTAGGATATAGTAGGCTTTGGTGTCCTTCCTAAGGAAAATTCCAATATGAAGAGTGTGACGCATCTGTGATGCCCCAGTCGAATTAAAATCCAGTAGCGTTAGCCCACTATGAGTGACTCCCTGGTCAGCCCCCATGGTAGGAGCGGCTGTTTATCACAGTATTGGTTCTAATCATATCTAACTCCCTAATCCGGAGTATCACGCGTAAGGGTGCATACAGATTATTTGCTGTCGGAGGGAACTGACTGTGTTTTAGCGATGCCTCTCTGTTACTTGGTCTCAGTAAGTAGCAGGCAATTGGTCAAATTCTTCTATACTGATGGCTCCAAACAAGATGGTAAGGTAGTGTTTGGAGTCTATTCTAAAGAGATAGGTCTAGGTCTTGCAGAAAGGCTACCAGTCCATTGTAGGGTCCCTCAAACAGGTACGAAGATACTTATGCTTCTATACTGATGACTCCAAACTAGTTGGTAAGGTAGGATTTGTAGTCTATTCTGTGAGATTCAGCACATTTGTTCCACCTGCTCACTAAATTGCCTTTCCAATTCTCCACCACTCCCCCCGCGGGACTGCCTCTGGAGGGTATTACTTCGCGGGCCATTTATGCTACTTTATTTTACGCTTCCACTCTCCTACTTGCCTTTCGTACTTCTTCCTCTATGCGCAGCTTCTTCATAACTGAGGTTATATGGATGTGGAGTAACTTCCAATTCTCCTCTGAGCTCAACATTATTTCTATAACATTATCCGGGGTAATGTCATGTCTTAGCTCGATGATTGCGTTGTTCCGATTTTCTTCAAATCTTGGGCAACTAAAGATAATATGCTCTGCATATTTTTCCATATAAGGGCAACTTGGACACATCGGGGAGTTATCGTGTCCATACTTAAATAGGTACTTCCTAAATCATTCATGGCCTGTTAAAAATTGTGTTAGGTGGTAGTCCACTTCCCAGTACTCCATCTATATTGCCACTGTCATATTGAGGCCGTCGGTTCCGCGAACTCTCGCTGTTATTTCCTGTTCCCGTATTTGTTTTGCCTCGTACAATATCCTTGACTCGTCCGCCAGAATATCAGTGGGGTATCATTCCTGTAACTGTACATGCGGCTTCGTTGGATGTCGTGCAGTAAGCACAGGAGACCCTTAAGGCACTCAGCCTCCGCACCAATGAGATTTTCCTCCTGGAAGCAGTACTTAGGAAAATTGAACATACTGGTGCTGAGTATAGCAGTAAGGAACTGACCGCTCTGGATATCACAGTCCTCTTATTCTGCCGAGGACCTCCTACATTTGCTGAACTAACATTTCCTGAACTAACATTTGCGGATTTCTCTCGGACATACTCTATATGTTCATTAAATATTAGTCTCGAGTCTATTATTAAAAAAATAAAAAAAAGGTTTCCCACTACATTCCCTGAAGGAATTGGGGAGAGCTTCTCACAATCAGTGAGCTGTGCACTTTCTAGTTTTATACTCTCTGATTGGGACCTACAGTTGGCTAAATACTCGATAGTGCCGCCGTCAATCTGCGAGGAACTGACCGCCGACGAACGAAATTTAAGGTGGTCAGAGCAGGGATCGAACCCAGGATCTCATGTGTAAGAGGCGTGCACACTATCCATTGAACCACCGACGGCCACATCTTTCATTACTCCTAGATATTTTAGCTCATCCTTAGATGATATCCGCTGGTGCCCTAAATTTACTTCAAGAGTTTTCTTCCATCTACGACTACTTATCAGTACAACTTCCGTCTTTTGCTCCGCCAGCTGGAGTCCGGTTTTAATCATCCAGGACCTAATAGCATTTACCACTGCTATGTCGTCTACAACCCCGATTATATTAGACCCGTCTTGTATGTCTAGTGTTAGAACTCCGCTGTACATATTGTTCCAGAACAATGGTCCGATAACCGAACCCTGAAGAACTCCCGCAGAAACATCATATGTTACAGGTCCATCCTCAATTTCATAGCATAGTTTCCTATTACTAAAATAGTTTGAAACAATCTTCGTAAGGTATGCTGGAGCTCCCAGTCCATAGAGTGTATCAATTATGCGTTGCCAGTTAGGAGAATTGAAGTCATACTTGAAAACCGCACAGTACTTCTGTAGCCTCTTTCGATTTTTGGTCACCATCCGAATGGCATCTACCGGCGACCTTACTTTTCGGAAGCTGAATTGTTTGTCCGTCAAGCCACCAATATTTTCAATCAGAGGTAGGAGTCTGTTGTAAATAATCCTCTCCAGCAGTTTGCAAAAGAGCTAAGTCTGGATCTTGCACAAAGGCTACCAGACCATTGTAGTGCTCTTCAGACAGAAGTCATGGCCATCGGAAAAATTGCGCTTTGGCAGGAAAGAAACGTCATCACCGAGTGGGGTATCAACATCTACTCTGAAAATCTCTGCAATCTGTACTCCTGACTTCAAGAACTGCCAACAACTGCCGCGCATCTGTAAATGAGATGGCCAAGCAGTTTAATATTCACCTTGTATATGTGCCGGAACTTAGGCCGTCTGTGCTGATTGATCTTAGGTCCTTTCGGCAGAGTACTAGGTGACTCGCCTGGGACCAATGTATGTACGTCTTTTCATCAAAGAGCGGAATGGCTGAGAAGTAATGTTCTGACCAAAATCGGAATAAATATTTTCTCTGGTTGTCTAGCTGTCAGTAAGTTCCTGGAAACTATCTTCTTGAATTCGATAACTGGCCTGGACTGTCTCAAATCTCGAAATGAAATGATGGATGAACAGTTTAGTATTCACCTGATTTCGGTGTAGGGCCACAGGAACATTCCAGTCACTTCCTGGATTATGGGGATGAGGTATCATATGGCTTGAACACCCCTTAACCATACCAGATGAATTTAGAGGTTTAACGATGGGACGAATAAGACGTACCGTGGTATCACAAAGATCGTCATTGGACTAAGTTCACCAATTGTGATACTACCTAAGCTAACTAGCTAACTAACCTAGCATCCGCCAACTCTTGGGTTGTTAAAAAAAACTAGGAAACTAGGAAAATCCCATATTTTTCGTTTTGTTCCTGTGATATCATAATGGACTATTAGGTCTAAGTGAGCCTGACATAACCTAACCTAACATCACATTAGTATTATATTGTTTTATATGAATATGACAACAGAAATACCTAAACCGATATAGTCTGTTGTTGCAGATAATCAGTGGATTATATTAGAAATGGCATAAAGTTCAGTTTCCATCAAGTGGCAGCAAACTGAAACGGAAAACTGTTAATGGTGGCACATAATAGATCCTTACCCATTGCCAATGACTCCAGTAGCCAATTAAAACCCCTGAGTAACTTTACTAATTTTCCACTTAAATTTCCCACTTCGCCCTCGTTAAATGAAATCGAAAGACGTTTCCCGCTTCCATTGCCAACACTTAAGTACAGTAATTATAACAAACACAGTGTTTCATCATTAAAAACTCTTTGTGTGTGTGTGTGTGGGAGTGTGCGTGTATGTGTGTGGTCATGTATGTGTGCATGCAAGTACCTGCAGGTGTGTGTGTGTGTGTGTGAGTGGGTTTGTATTTATAACCCTGAGACTGTGTGGGGTATATAAATGTTAATGTGTGTATGCATTTTAGCCATAACGATTATTTTTCATAAAGCTCATTGTGCGTTTTACTGCATTAAAACACCTGAGACATGAAAATAAAATGAAAATCATCATCACCAGCAGCATCAGCATCAGCATCATCATCATCATTAGCATCATTATTGTTGTCCTGCGATGGTTGAACAACGGCCTTAACGAATGAATGAGTGAATGAATGAATGAACAAGTGTGTATGTTAAATATTTCATTTCATTATGCGCCATAGGGAAACATGTCCTTTATGCTTTTGGATTTACTTTGTGTTTTTCGTCTTCTTTTTTTTTTGCTCGGAATCTTGTTACAGCTGTTCTGTCGTTGATCTGTGGTTTACTTTTCCGTGAAAGTTTCCAAAACTTTCCCTCACCAATTTGATTTCGTAATCATCAATTTTGCAATTATCTGTCCTTTACACTCACGTACACAAAGACACTCTGTATCCATAATATATATATATATAGCTTTATATATGATAATGTTTCTCTGCCTCTGCGTGCGTGTGTGTGGTCACACAATGTCCTTGTTTGTCCTATAATTAAAAGAAATATTAGTTCAGTTTTTATACCAAAAAGGATAAATTCCGTGTGTTAATGTTTGTGTGTTTCGAAGAAGGTTTATAAATACACACATTAATATCATCTATGTGTGTAAATGTGTGTCTTCAATTCTGTCCATGTGTGCATTGTTTAATAATGATGAATTTTTGTGTAAGGTAAATTAATTAATAATCGTTGGTATCGTTATTAAAAGTATTATAATTGAATTTGCTTTAATTACAATGACGCCTAAATGTTTGCACCATTCTCCTCACATATACACATATGCAGCAGCGTGTGTAGTTTTAGTATATGACAACCCATTTTGGATATACTAAGAAAAGGCTACTTAAATGTAAGTATAGGCATTATAATGCTTTTAGGCGTTCAATCTTACCCAAGGTACACAAGTAAACAAATGGGTGCTTAATTCATAGCATACATTTAGGCTTTTTGCTTTATTTTTTACAGGGAAACATGTGAAACTTACTTAATGCATAGCTTACTTTTAGGGATTTTCTATAAAGACATGTCTACAATATATATTGATTACTTATTTTATAGAAAAACCAATGCCAGGTCTCGAGTCTGCAATGAATTACAGATGGATCAGACGCTATGTATGAACAAAGCCTACCGACAAATATCGGCGGCGATAGCTGAGTTTAATTTATGTGAGAGTATATGTCGACGACTGTGCTTACTTTATGCGGCGCACAGTGGTTCAGAATCGATTTCCAGCAGCCAAAATTCTATGTATTTAGATCTATTAATCATTATTAAAACCAAGTAACTACAGATTCTAATAAAAGTAAATGCAATATCTCCAAAACCGTATATTATGCAGCTCAAGAAACTCGAAAAATGAAATCAAAGTTTTACTCAAAAGAGTAATAATTGTGGTCGCATTATGATTAATTAAGTCAAAATCTGTTTAAAAAAATATAAAAAAAGGAAACCAACATTTTTGTTTTGTTTAAAATCGAAAAATAGAATAAATAGTCAACTTTGAAATATTTTCTGAAATATACACAATTATCCAATTTTTAGTCTTCATATCTCTAAATAATCCCTGACTCCCTCCTTACCTACAATCGGGTTTCCACAGAACTCAGAAATGTTTACCAGCCCAAAATATATTGAATTTCGGCTGATTAAAATCAATTCTGAACCGTTATGCGGCGGCAGCTTCTTTGCAGCGGTCGTCCTTAATTTTGCAATGCTTAGAACCCTTTTTTTTGTAACGCAGACCTTTAGAAATATATCAGCCGATAAATTGCAGCAGTCCTACTAGTGGTAGACAGAATGGATGCTGTAGGCAATATGACTTACTAGGCAGTGCGTCGACATTGAGCCATGTTTACTCCTAGCAGCCAAAAATTCGATACATCTTGAAGGAGACCTGGAAACGGTCTCCTCTAAGAGTTCGAAAAAAAACCCTTCTGAAAGTAGGCCTGCCAGATGGCCGTCTGTGTGCCTTAACAAAAATCGCATATATATTCCTGCTTCCTTTCTTTGAACAGGCATATTTGTGGGCCTACTACTGGAAGGCAAAATGGACGCTCATAGACATCTCTTCTAGTCTCCTCTTTAACCAGGCCTGTTGGGTGGGCTACTAGCGGATGCAGAATGGATTTGCATTGGTTTGCACACTTACCTTACCACACAGGCCTACTAGGTAGAATGGATGATCTAGCCATGCATACCTCCCTTCTTAAGCCAGGCCTGTTGCAGGCATACTACTAGTGGAAAGCATATTGGATGTCCATTGGAATGCCCACTTCCCTTTTTTAAGCTGGGCAGCATAGTTATCTTCATATACACGCAATTCATAATAGACAAATCATAACATGCGGTAGCCCAGTGGATGGCGAAAAGTCGGGCAGAGGAGGGATCGATCACACGTTCTAACGTACAAGAGACGCGCATACTAATCTGAAAAATCTGCCTTTTTTTGTTGTTTGGGTGCAAATATAACGTATTTGTAGCTTGTCGCAAATATAATATACTTGTGCCCAAACACATTGTGTTTACTTTTCAATATAACATGTTTGAGACACAATGATTTATAGGTTATAAAATTAGTTTTTCAGATCCAAATGTGGGTTTCTTGTTGAAACCCGCTAAAATCAAATACGAGACAGGCAGCAAAGAAACAAAAAGGCAGCGGATCTTCAATTCATGAAAACAGTGCTTGCAAACATGGACATGTTTCCTGCAATATGTTGCTGGGACCGATATTTTTCATCGTGTACCCAGCCACATTGACAACCGATGCCTTCTGCCTGATGGTCCACTACAGTGGTCTGATAGCCATTGTGCAAGGTCTAGACTCAGCTCTATCGAATAGACTCACCCTACTTTGCCATTTAGTTTGGAGCCGTCAGCGTAGAAGCCTAACTACCTTCTAGAACACTATAGGCGTCCCTACTAGTCCTGCCTGTCCGGGATATGAAGAGGAGAAGTTTCTCTCAAAGGATAAAGTGAGTCTTGTGTAGTTGACTTTTATTGTAGATAGTTGCAAATCCCTCAAAATCGACCAATGACCATATCGGCTGGTGATGCATTGCCAGGAATGTTCTAGGCGGAAGGCCACTTTGCAGCTATTTGCTTTCCCAGCAAATCTAGTGCTGGTAACAGGTGGCGTACAACCGCCAAACCCTCGATAGAGGTTGTGCGAAGGGCACCAGGGATTCATGCCATTACCATTCATTGGACTTTTGTCCACAGGTGGGAGGATTTTTGCAATATCGGACTGACAACAGGTGGTGTATTTGTCCACTAAATTATTTTCGGGCATAGGCCTCATAGTCGTCCGATGGCCCTTTTACACGAACATAGTGTCACTGGGGCTCTAAATGCTTCTCAAAATACCGCTCGGGAACGGTGTAAAACTATAGGTCGCATAAAGTGAGTATGAAACTAGAATGCCCACAGCACATTGTTTGTCAGAACCTCTCGCCATTGGACGAGTATTCCCTTTTGGTATGCAGATAAGGAGTCGCGTGTAAAAACGCCTGAAACCATGCATGTTTTTATTTAAATTTTGTAGATGGTGTGGCAAAAGGTTATGGGGGCATAATACAACAATTTCGAAGTTATAAAAAAATTTTAATTTAGTAAATTTACTAGAGATTAAGAAGAGAAAGAAAATAGCGATGCATATCTTAAAGGTGAGGTGTAAAGTCGTAAGTGTAGTATAATTGCACCACTCAACAATTTTTTGCAAATCAAATTTAAACACACTTTTTCCATGGATTTTGACCTCCTAAACACGAAAATGAATTTTGAAAAATTTTGAATGGTGCCGTTTTTGAGATAAAAATCTTTGAAATTATTTTTTTAAATTTTTGGAGGTGCACTTACTATTTTGGGTATATTTTGGGTCTCCCTTGTCCGATATTCATATATGATGACTCAAATTAAAGATAATAAATCTGTCAAATAAGTAATGTCGTGTCTATGCTAACGATTTAAGTAACTTGAAAAACTGACATTTTTCTGTAAAACTTGGGGTGAAAATTTTATTTATTGTCGTTGGAAAAATAGAAAAATAGAAAACGAAATACAAACCAGAATTTTGAATTTTTTACAAATAGCCCACCCTTTTCCAAAGAAAACAAGACCCCAGCCATGGACAATTTAAAGAGTTATTAATTTTTTGGGGAAAGGCTAAAAATTAGGTTTTTAACCATTTTAATTTTTTTTTAAGATTATAGAGGAACTTTGCACTGTTGTTGTGTTATATAAATACATTTTTGCTTTCAAAAACCCCAGCACCCATGTTATATATTTCAGTGCTTTTTGATTTAAATAAAAGCACATTTATTTAAAATTTAAGATTTCTTTCTTAATTTGGCGAAAGTTGTGAGAATGAGTAAGAGAAGTCGTGTGTTCGAGTGCTCAAATAATCCAAACGATTTCTGCAATGTTTGCGGGAATCATATGAAGAAAACTCAAGGCCGCACATTTGTGAAAACACTACAACAACACTATTTAGATTATTTCGGTGCTCTACCGAATCTCACTGAGTCATGGACATCTATCATGCTATGTGCTCTGTGCTATTCAAATTTGAGCAATTGTGCTGCTAGAATAAGGTAAGAATGGTTGTTTCTATCCTTACGCATCGAACATAGTAAATACAGTTAAGCACTTTAACCATAGCCGGCATATGAATTTTGACAAACCGCTGATTTGGAGGAATCCGTTGTGCCACGCGACTGATTGTTTTTTCTGCCTTAGCAAAAAAAAAAGTGGCATTGGAAAAAGTTTGAAATGGACTTACCCCAATGTGGCATCCGTTACTTTCGCATTGCCACATTCGAATAATGTGCCTTATCCGGCATATCCAAATTCCGCTCTTCAAACTGCGGAAATGTTGGATGACTCTTTTGATTCAAGTGGAAGTGAGTTTCAGCCTTGTATAAAGCAACAGGTATTGACGCAGGCCGAATTAAACGATTGGGTGCGTGACTTTGGTATGACAAAAGAAAAGGCTGAACTTTTTGCGTCTCGCATTAAACAACGATAATTTTTAGCTGCAGGCGTTAAAAAATCAATATATAGAAGTCGCCACGAGCAGTTTGCAAAATACTACACGAAAACAGACAAAGTATATTTTTGCACAGACATATTGGGCTTATTTAAAGAGCTTCATGAAACTCACGATTCAATGGAGTGGAGGTTGTTCATTGACAGCAACAAAGAAAGCTTAAAGGCCGTTCTCTTACATAACGGGAATGAAATCCGTATATTCTTGATGTTCATGCAGTCAACTCTAAGGAAAATTATGAAACACTTGAAGCGGTACTCAAATGCATTCAGTCTGAAAAGTCTGTGCCGACCTCAAAGTTGTGGCTATTTTGTTGTTTTCTTTGTCTTAGTCTTTGTCTTAGCTACACTATATTCAAAAAGAATGGACGCCGCGAACAAATTTAGTAGTTGGCGAAGACAAAGGAGCATCAAATTAGGTTTAGTAGGTGACTGATGTCACTGAAGCTCATCAAACAATCGGGCATATTCATTTGTCCTTAGAAGGCAGATGAGCCAAATATACGGGCCAACGGCGGATAGAAACTAAAAGAAGAAAATCCAGGTTCAACACATCGTATCCTGGTCAGCGTCTGATCCATAATGGGCGGCTGCATCAAATTATCCTGGCAGTAGGTAAAATGCAAAAACATGGTGGGCTGGGTTTGCCTCCCGCCACCGTTCATAATGACAGTGAAAATACGTAAACGAAAAAGAAAACATAAACAACCCCTATTTGTTGACGACCCCCGCAATCGTTATAAGGACCACGATTTACGGATATGCACTTGGAATGTAAGAACTCTATATAGATCCGGTGCAAGTATCCAACTGGCAGATGTCTTCGAAAGTTATAAGGCTGACATTACCGCTATCCAGGAAATGCGATGGACAGGACATGGCTGCACAAGAAAAAGAAACTGCGATATATACTACAGTTGCCATGAAAAAAAACATGAATTTGGTTGTGGATTTGTAGTTGGCAAAAGACTGCGACATCTAGTCTCTAGGTTCAATCCTGTGAGTGAACGAATAGCCACAATCCGCATAAAAGCGAAATATTTTTATATTTCCCTAATTTGTGTGCATGCCCCGACAGAAGAGAAAGATGATGATGCCAAAGACATATTCTATGAGCTCCTAGAGGAAACGTATGACCGCTGCCCTGGCCATGACATTATGATTGTACTAGGAGATGTTAATGCCAAAGTAGGAAGGGAGAATGTGTTTAATCCATCTATTGGCAATTTCAGTCTACATGCTGACAGTTCCGACAACGGTATGAGACTGATTGAGTTTTCCGCGGCAAAAAACATGGTCATTAGTGGTACAAGATTCCAGCATAAAGACATCCACAAGGCTACTTGGGTATCCCCTGATCAAAGAACTAAGAACCAAATTGATCACGTGGTAATTGATGGAAGGCACTAATCCAGTGTAATGGACGTACGAGTGATCAGAGGAGCTAACATCGATTCTGATCACTACCTGGTAGCAGCAAAGGTTCGCACAAGATTAAGTAGAGCGAAAATCGTACGAAACCAGACGCAGAGGAAGCTGGACATCGGAAAACTGTAATTACCAAAGGTAGCCACAGCCTACTCAGGGAACCCCTCGCAACTTTTGGCACAGAAGCCACCCCCTCCCGATGACGATCATGATGTGCAGTGGAAACCCACGTATGGTAATGCTTCAGTCATTTGCAACGCGAGCTGCAACTGAGCGGTATAGGGAGAAAAGAAAGGAGGTAAACCGTCTCTTTAGGCGTAAGAAACGACAGTGGAGAAAGCGCGAGAGACATACAAAGAGAGAGAAAATTGAGACATACAAAAGGAAGAACGAAGCCCGAAAATTCTACCAAAAAGTTAAAAACGGAACTAGTGGACATGGTTCTGTAAAGACAAGGACGGAAATCTCGTCGCAGATGTGCAGAGCATGTTCGGAATATGGAGAGAGCATTTCTCCGCGCTACTAGTACCTGAGATATCCAATGACGATGGGACAATCGATCACAATATGGACGACGACGTCGATTGCCCCCCTGCTAACCAAGACGAGGCAGAACAGCTATTGCCCGGCTTAAGAACAACAAAGCCTCAGGAGCCGATGGATTACCGACGGAGCTGTTTAAGGCTGGCGGCGATGAGCTGATAAGGTGCATGCATCAGCTCATTAGCAAAATTTGGTTAGACGAATGCATTCCCGACGATTGGAATCTCAGTGTACTATTTAAAAAAGGTGACCCGATTATCTGTGCCAACTACCGTGGAATAAGCCTTTTATCCATAGCATATAAGGTTCTATCAAGTATAATGTGCGAAAGACTAAAACCAATTATCGCTGACCTGATTGGACCATACCAGTGTGGCTTTAGGCCTGGAAAATCGACAACTGACCAGATTTTCACGCTACGCCAAATCCTGGAGAAGACACACGAAAAACAAATCGACACCTATCATCTATTTATCGATTATAAAGCGGCCTTCGATAGTCCGATACGGGAGAAACTCTATGAAGCAATGTCTGAGCTTGGTATTCCTGCAAAACTCATACGCCTTTGCAGGATGACCTTGACGAACACCAAATCCGCAGTGAAAGTTGGTAAGGATCTTACCGAACCTTTCGAAACTAAGCGAGGCCTCAGGCAAGGCGACTCCCTATCGTGCGATCTCTTTAATATCTTAATGGAGATCATTATGAGAAAAGCTGCAGTCAACAGGAATAAAACCATCAGCAGCAAAAGTCACATGCTGCTCGCGTATGCTGATGATATAGATATCATTGGGCGCACAATTAGAGAAGTTACTGCGGTTTTTTCGAGAATTGAGAAGGAGTCAGCAAAAGTGGATCTGACAGTAAACGAGGACAAGACAAAATTAATGGTTTCAACGAACAGGGCCTCCACACGATTAGACCAAAGCGTGAACGTTGATAACCGTTATAACTTCGAGGTAGTGGACGAATTTATATACCTCGGATCTGCCGTGAACAAAAACAACAACGTCAGCCTTGAAATCAAGCGGAGAATTGTGCTTGCGAATATATGTTATTTTGGGCTAAGCAAGCACTTTAGAGATAAAGCCCTGTCTTGCTTTATGGCGCAGAATCCTGGGTCCTATCGCAACCAGACGAAACATCTGCAGGAGTCTTCGAGAGAAAAATACTCCGAAAAATGTATGGCCCTCTAGTGCACAACGGCGAGTATCGGCGACGCATGAATCATGAGCTGTATGAGCTTTATCCTGACATTGACATAGTTAAGCGGATCAAGATAACGCGATTGAGCTGGCTAGGCCATGTCAGTAGAATAGATGAAGACGAACCAGCACGAAGGGTTTTCGAAAGAAGACGAAAAATAGGAAGACCAAGTCTCCGGTGGAGGGATCAGGTTGACGAATCCCTGCGTACACTTGGTATTGCCAACTGGAGAAATAAAGCAAAAGATCGAACTGGTTGGCGAAATATGTTATCTTCGTTTTGTAAGGTCCCTGACCCCCCGGGGTTGTCCGAGACCGGATAAGTAAGTAAGAAGACAATATTCAACGGAATGCGCTCGTAAGAAAAGAAAATACTATTCTTCCAACGCTGCACATCAAATTGGGTTTAATTAAAAACTTTGCGAAAAAATTGAACAAAGATGGAGAGGCTTTCGCGCACTTACGCTTGATTTTCTCTCAACTATCGTTTTCCAAGATCAAGAAGGGAGTCTTTGCTGGTCCCGAAATAAAGAAGCTGTGCAGAGCGAAAGATTCCCTACACTATTATCACCCATCGAATCAGCAGCTTGGAGCTCAGTCAAGCTTGTTGTACAAAATTTTTTGGGGAACCATAAAAGCTCTAATTTTCAGCAAATAGTTGAGGATCTAATCAAAAATTACGAAGCTATGGGTGTGTTTTATTGATGTGTTAACATCTATAGCGGCGTATAGGGACTAAATCTATCAAAGTCAAAATCTGCTAAAACCAGATTTTATGCTGCTGCTAAAACCATCGCAATCGACGTTATGGTGACATACTAATACGTCAGCTACTTCGTACAAAGTATGTGTGATGCTGTGTGTTTGGCTGTTTCGTTGCTGTTGATATGGCAAACATGTGGTTATGTGACACACGTATACGTCAGCTACTTCGGACAAAGTATGTGTGATGTTGTGTGTTTGGTTGTTTTTATTTTAGGTACCCCACCCTACTCCCACCAACCACAATGATGTCTACCAAAAACAAAGGAAGAGCTATAAATTTTGTCAGTTGCCGTAAAATGAAACAAAAAAAAACATAATACTGTTACATTCCTGTACCTACCACAAATAATCTTAAAATCGTTAAAAACCTAATTTTTAGTCTTTCACCAAAAAATTAATAACTCTTTAAATTGTCCATGGCTTTTTACGGCTGGGGTCTTGTTTTCTTTGGAAAAGGGTGAACTATTTGTAGACAGTGCAAAATTCTGGTTTGCAATACGGTTTCTATTTATCAAACGACAATAAATAAAATTTTCACGCCAAGTTTTACAGAAAAATTTCCGTTTTCAAGTTACTGGAGTTGTGGAGAGTTTTATTATCTTTAATTTGAGTCATCATATGTGAAGATCGGATAAGGGAGACCCAAAAAATACCCAAAAGAGTAAGTGCACCTCCAAAAATTAAAAAAAAAAAATCAAAGATTTTTATCTCAAAAACGGCATCATTCAAAATTTTTTAAAATTCATTTTCCTGTTTAGGAGGTCAAAATCTATGGAAAAAATTTTCTTTAATTTAAGTTGCAGAGAAAAAAGTAAAATGTTACAGGTGCTGCACTGAAATTGTTTTTCTTACTTCCAAGAAAGTTTTGAAACTTATATTAGTGATTTTATGAATTAATAGATAAATTGCAGTTATTGATTTGGAAATTAATAACGATAGCAATGATAAATGTAACCAATGGAAACCTTTTAAAGCAAAAGTTTAGTATAGTTTTAGAAGTTGCATTCAATTCTATTGTACCTACTTTTAGGATACGTGAAAATTTCGAACAAGTTGTGGTTCTTTCCGATGTTTAAAAGTTACAAATATTAATCATTACGTATTCCTTAAGGGTGGAAATTAGGTTTGTAATTATAATAGTGTCTTACGAAATCATAAGTAGTTTATAGGTGAAATGAATAATAAATAGTTCCCCACAACATCCCATGAAGGGACTGAGGAGAGCTTCCCACAATCCACTAAAATATTTTCGGGGATAGGCCCCATAGTCCTCCGATGACCCTTTTACACGAATATAGTGTCACTGGGGCTCTAAATGCTTCTCAAAATACTGCATGGAACCGGTGTAAAACTGTAGGTCACATAAAGTGAGCATGAAACTGGAAAGCGCATAGCACACTGTTTGTCAGAAGCTCTCCACAATCCCTTCATAGGATGTAATGGGAAACCTTTTTTTTTCTTTTGATCCTATCCAAACTATTTGACTTGAAACCAAGTCTGAGACTGCCGAGAATCACATCAGGATAATTTGCACTACCTTTGGGGAAAATTTCTCTACCACATAGAGACAAGGAATGCCATACGTAACCTTCTGTTTCCTAGTAAAGAGTACGACCTCGGTTTTCTCTTGATTTACACCCAGTCCATTTTCCGTGGCCCACTTAGAGAGTCTTGTAACTAAATTGTAAAGCGAATCTCTGCATATGGAGGTGTATTTTCCCAGCATTTCAATTGCCAGGTAGTCAACATAAGATATAACTGTGCAACTGGATTCCTCCAGCTGTAGCAAAACACTATTCAGTGCTAATTTCCACACAATGGGTGATAAGATTCTCTACCAGAGCAACAAAATACAACGAATATGTGTAGGTACCCCCTTCCTATAGCGCCGTATATTTATATGAAATGAGGATTGAATTTTTTAGGTTGGCCAACTAACTACTTTTACAGGCCTGCTTGCAAATATGGAACCCCCTCTTTTTGCTGCTGGGATGATGATCTTAGGGTATTAATGTCATTGTAAAGGTTTTGGTGGCTGTCAGTGGTGCAATGGTTATTGTGTGCGGCTCTTGTACATAAGAACGTGGGAACGACGGTCACCTCTCTTAGTGTTGACGCCACTATCGAGCATTTAACCATAAACTGGTGTAAAACTCTAGATCCCAACCGCTGAGTATAAAACTTGAAAGCGCACAACCCAATCTCTTCAAGAGATGTAATGGGAAACCATTGGTTTTTTTATAGGTAGTGGTCGGCGCAGATTCATTCACACTCACTACATGGTCAAACAACTATGGAGTTTGATCCTTTGCCTGTTTGCTGGTGAAGAACCAAACGAACAAGATTTACAGAGAAAAGTCAGCGATATTCACCTCCTAAAAATGGTCAATCTATTCGATCTGCATGTTGCCATGTTGTCGACATCGGATTTGCTTGTGCCATAACCCAGGATTTTATTGGCAATACATTGCGGATCAACTAGATCAATGGTGATGGGGTGGAGCTTAGTGGAGAACATAATGTATAGTATTGTAATTTTTCGAGTTGGACGATCTAAAAGTGGCATTGTCGTTCAAAATAAAGCAAACGGACTTGCCAACACCCGTCATTGTGACCACAAATATTTAAATTTATAACGCGAAAACTCCACTGGCTTTGTGGGCTTGTAAACAGGTGAATTTTGAGTTTTCCAGGTGTTCCTAGAAAAAACCAGTGGATTTACAAAGAGTAAACCAGGATTAAAGAAATAAAGGGTCCGCCATCTAACTTTTCTTTTTCAACTAGTGATTATTTCGTGAATGGTAACACTTAGCTCATGTCTGATTTGACAGATAATTAGTTGTATCCTTCCGCTGAACGAATATGGTTGTGTATTCGCTTGAACAACGCTGGGAAATATTGCGACATTACTTTGAAAATCATGGAAAAGTTGCAGATGCCGATTTTGCCAAAAAAAAATCATCTTTTCAGATGAAGCTCATTTTGACCTTGGCGGGTATGTAAAAAAGCAAAATTGTCGCATTTGTGGCACAGAAAACCCGCACGCATTCATTGAAAAGCCGATGCACCCAAAACGAGTCACTGTTTGGAGCGGATTTTGGTCCAGAGGCATAATGGGGCCATTTTTCTTCGAAAATGAGCTAGGAGTGGCCGTTACAGTCAATGGCGATCGTTATCGGGCCATGTCGAACGAATTTTTGTTCACAAAAATTTAAGAGGAGGATATTGGCATCATTTGGTTTCAACAGGACGGCGCTACGTGCCACCCAGCCGAAGCTACACTCGATGTTTTGCGCCCTGTTTTTGAAGGTCGCATTATCAGCCGCAGAGCTGATGTCGTTTGGCCACCTCGGAGCTGCGATTTGACACCGTTGGCCTATTATTTGTGGGGTGCCCTCAAAGATAAGTGTTACGCCGACAAGCCAGAGACAATTGACGCTTTAAAGGACAATATTCGTGAAGCCATTGGTGAAATACAGCTGCACACAATCGATAATGTGCTTAAACCAAAAACAGCAGACAGTTGTCCGAGGCCTTCGGCCACGGACTGTCCCTGCAGGCTGTGTCAGAGACACGGCCATTAAGTTTAACGTACAATACGCCATCCGATAAGACAGAAAACATATATAACAATAAATGATAAATAACATAAGCAAATGAATTTATTTATTTGATAGTTACTTTTGATAACATACATAAGCTTATGGTAGGAAAAATAGGATAAATATGTTTTTTTATTTTAATTTACTAAACGTCAACTATCAGCTGCTGTCAAACAGCATCAAGCAGCATTGCTATTTTGCTTCTTGGCAGCACTTTCCTTTAACATAAAAATGTATGAATTAATTTTTTCATATATTTTTTATAATTATATATCCATGTTAAATTCAAATTCACATTTAACATTTTGTTTCACTTAAATACATAAGTAAATACACGAAATTTCAATATTTCATCAATCAAAACAACAGCCGAAGGTTTGTGTCCACACTGAAACAGCAGCATAGTTTGTGTTCACGCTACAAACTCAAACACTCAACCAAACACCACACATATGTTTGAGTGTATGTGTTTAAACAATTTTCATTTGATAAATTTAAATATTAGGATGATAGCAACCAATATGAAATGTACATCAAACGAAAGATAACATCTTCATTTACCTACAAAAAAATTTTTTAAAAAAGTAATCTCGCCGTTTCCTCATAATCAATGAAATAAAGAATACAACAATAACAATCTGACATGACTCCCTATACCGTAAGGTAAGACGTATTCTACGCCAAAATTGGACCGATCGTGTAGGCTACTACATGGCCAGCCAAGCCAGCCATTTGAATGAAATTATTTTCCATTATTAACCGGAAGGATTGTACTTTCAAAAAAAAAAATAATTTGAGAAAATATCCAGTAGTTTTTTTTTATAGCATTTTCAAAAAAAAAAGTTATTTGGCGGACCCTTTATCAAGAAGAACATTGCCAATCTGGCATAAAGTCTTTCGAAAGCTATTCAAGAACTTCGTCCTTATAAACGATTTGTAACTTATACACCCACAGAAAAATAACCCAATTAGCCGTAACCGAAATTGGAGGTCGACACAACTACATTAGATGTCATTACAACCGCGTTAAAGGTAGTCACAACCTCATTAGAGATTGTCACATCCTAATAGACGTTGCATCAACCGAATTTCCAAGACAGTCGTGACACTCTAAAGTCATCTGTGGCAACTGCAATTCTATTGTGACAACTGCAATTCGGTTGTTGCAACTGCAGTTCTGTGGCAACAGCCGAATTTACAGATGCTACAACCTCTTTCGTAACAATTAGTCCTGTGAGTGTATAATCATAATTTCTATTCCATATGCTCCAAAAAGCGGCAAAGGACTCAAAATTACAAAACAAAAATTACAATGAAATTTAAGGTGCACTCTCCTAGCAAATATGCAGGAATTTCCGTGATATTTGTGTTCCGTGAATATGTTAAATTCCAAACAACACTTGGCCACTTTGCTGCATTCCCACTTCAATTTAATTAAAATTCCATGAAATTACTTTTCACACCTTTCAGCAAAACGAAACGAAACAGAACGTGGAAATGTTAAAAGCAGCCACGGCCATGCAATCCTTTTCGAGTCCTTCATTGTTTGGTGAGAGGGGGGGGGGGGGGGCAGGCAGGGTCTTAAGTCCCTCACGCTCGCACTCAATAACTCCCCGTTGCCTCCAAATGCTATGCATTCATCAGAATTTTAGTGCTTTTGTGAAAAGCTATTTATTTATAACTTTGTCTATTACAAGGGACACATGAGGACAACAGGACGGACGTAATGACCGGATGTAAGGACAGACATACGTACATTAGACTGTATAGAGAACGGAAAACGACTGGGCAGATCGGCACTCAGTCCATTATACAATTCATTCAACAGTGCTCTTTTAACTGTCCATTACCATTTGACGATTTCAATTGTATTTAAGCTAATACAACAAGAGAGAAGGGGAGACCAGCACAAGGAGGAACACAATGAATGCACGGCATGTGCTGTGCTAGTACTGAAAGTGGAAGTTGGGAATAGGACACAAAAAACAACAAAAAAAAGAGAGTGAAACACTAAACAAAATGTGTCATATTTCCGTGACATATACAATTTGATTTTGTCAAGTGCACTTAAGTATGTTACAGTAGTTGGCATTACACTCGCTACCCCTCTTTACTTGCTACACTACAGCCATTGGATTCCCTTTTCCCTTTTGGTATGCAGATAAGGAATCGCGTGTAAAAACGCCTGAAAGCATGCAGCGTTAAACTTAATTCACATAAATGTATTGGGTTTTTATTTAAATTTTGTAGATGGTGTGGCAAAAGGTTATGGGGATATAAAACAACAATTTCGAAGTTGAAAAAAATTTTAATTTATAAATTTACTAGATGATATGTGTTTTTATTACTGACTTAGTGATTAAGAAGTGAAAGAGAATAGCGAAGCATATCTTAGAGGTGAGGTGTAAAGTCGTAAGTATAGTATAATTTTAGGTGTTGCACTGAAATTGTGGTTTCTTACTTTTAAGACAATTTGAAACTTAAATTAGTGATTTTATGAATTAATAGATAAATTGCAGTTATTGATTTGGAAATTAATAACCGTAGCAGTGATACCTGTAACCAATGGAAACATTTTTAAAGCAAAAGTTTAGTATAGTTTTAGGAGTTGCATTCAATTCGATTGTGCCTACTTTTAGGATATGTGGAAAATTTCGAATAAGTTGTGGTTCTTTCCGAAGTTTAAAAGTTACAAATATTAATCATTACGTATTCCTTAAGGATGGAAATTATGTTTATCCCTGACTTATATTTTGCAGTTCCGAGGATATAAAGTAGTATCTTACGAAATCATAAGTTGTTTATAGGTGAAATTAAAAAAAATAAGGGACTGGGGAGAGCCTCTCATAATCAGAGAACTGTGCACTCTATACTTTTACACTGACTTATTGTTACCTACAGTCTTACACCACTTCCGAACTTTACTCCTGATTTTTTGTTGTTCTGAGACGCTTCTTTAATGCGAATTACTCGATAATATCTCCGTTACTAAAACCTTAGACCATCTTTGAAAGAATTGCACATAGTCAGAGCACTTGCATATCCACAAGAGCTGCGCACAATGACCATTGCCCCACCGACGGCCAGTTTTTATGGTTGTTATAAATAAGCATCAGTTTGGAAACTGGGAAAAGTAAAAAAAATTACATCCACAACCAGTAACCTGTGCGCTTACTTGTTTTACTACTTGGGAACACCAGTTTTATCCGGTTCCGAATGGAATTTTGAGAAGCTTTTTCATGGCTAAATACTCGATAGTGTCGCCGCCACTAAGCGAGGTGACCGCCGTCGAAAGAAATGAAAGGTGTTGAGAGGAGAGATCGAATCCACTTTCTTATATACAACAACCGCGAACACTACCATTTCCACTTTAAGATGAGATGAGGATAACGATGAGATAATACTTTATATGTGAAAGATGATGAACGATGGTAGGTGGAGCATTTCTATGGCTTCATAAATTGATAAATAGTATTTAGTCATTAACTCCGATATTAAGAAGAGACAATGGATGACGTACTATAGCTTAAGGCTGGCGTTCGGAGACAAAGTTTGGGTTAGGTGTAGATGACAGTCGATGAATGACTCCCTTAGACTTATTAGTCCATTGTGATATATTTCGGCTAAAGATATTAAGCGTAACACTATTTACATTTAACATTTAGTTTTCGAACTATTTTTTTTTTTTTATTTCATTAATTTATTTACAAAATTATAAGTGTGCCCCAGCCTCACATAGACATTATTGGGGCGAGTTGGCAAAATATGTTTCACATTATTACAGCTTACTTATGCAAACATACATATGTATGTAATTAAAAAAAATAAAAATAAATAGTTCAAATAAAATATACAAGTAGTGAGAGAAACAATATGTGTATATAAATAATAAACTGTTATAATTTGCATTTATAACAGAAGCATTTCCAAGATATCAAGCAAGTAACACTTTAAACGAGTTTTGAAAAGAGAAAGTGGAGATAAATTTTTTAAATCAATTGGAAGACGATTAAACTCAGAAACACCAGCATGCTCAATCCGCTGCTTAGTAGTTTCTAATCTACATCTTTTGATTAATAACTGCGAGCCATGTCGAGTGCAATATTATGTATTGCTTTGAACATGTACATCAATAGCTGCATTTTATATAATCCATAAATAGGAAGAATATTCTTAGTAACAGTTTCATATATGGATCGTGTAGGATATAAGATGGGGTTTTACGGTGAGCATAAACCAAAGGCAAATAATTAAAGTGGCTGTGTGTAAGCCAATTATAAATCAACAGTTTTTTTTCTGCATTAAATTTATTTTTAAATTTAAAAAGCAAACCAAGGACTGGTGCAACTTGACTTTTTACATGTTGAATATGCATGTTCCAAGACAAGTTACTTTGCAAATGTACGCCTAAATATTTTATTGAAGTACATTCAAAAACATCTTTATCACCAATTTGAATACAAAAGTTATTACCGCCAATAGCATGAGATCGAAATCGCAACAATTTGGTCTTATCCGCGTTTAAAACTAGCCTATTTAGCCGAATATATTCTTGTATTATTTTGACATCATGTTCCATTTGGAATTTAAGAATAAATTCATGTTTATATGGATAAAACAAACTAATATCGTCCGCGTACATTATAATTTTACCATATAGTTGTAGGTTGGAAATATTGTGAATAATAATGGTCCCAACACACTTCCCTGCGGTACACCCATTTTGACGGAGGATATTTCACTCTGAACATCATCAATTTGAACAAACTGCTTTCTAGAATCAAGATAGCTATTCAATAATTTCAGGGAGTTACCTTTAACACCATAAAACTGAAGTTTTATCCGCAAAATTTCATGATTAACCAGATCAAATGCCTTAGATAAATCAAAAAATATTCCAGCAACAGCACCATACCCGTTATCTAAACAATCGCATATAAAATTTACAACGTTTACTACTGCATGTTGAGTACCACATCCTTTCCTGAATCCGAATTGCATTTTATATAATAAATTATTTTCACTTAAAAACTCAGATAGTTGTTTATGCAGTATTTTCTCAAATATTTTATCAATGATTGGTAAAACTGCAATTGGACGGAATTTATCAACTGCTGAAGCTCTGTTTTCTTTCGGAATGGGAACAATTTTCACGATTTTAAGATCATCAGGTAGATGGAAAAGTAAAATATCCTTGCATTTAGTAAGACATGTCGAAGAAATTCCATCATATCCACAGCTTTTATTTGTCTTAAGAGCAGATATTAATTCAGATATTAAAATCATAATGGTGTAGAAAGTTCAAAAGATCTCTTGATGAAGTATTATTCAATAAATCAATGTTAAGAACTATTTAGTTTGCTCCAAGAAGCTCAAAATCCTCTCTACGTCTATCTGAGACAATTGGCAAAGCTCCATTAACAACTGCAAATTTGAATTTTGACAAAAGACCCCTACCTTCATGCGTACAAAATTCAATTTATCAGGTGCTCAAACCAGAAGAGCATGGAAAGCGCCCGCAATTCACTCAATGGGTAATAGAGCAAAGTGAAGTCAAATTGGAATTTATGGTAGTGTGCGCGGCTCTTGTGCATGAGATCGTGAGTTCGGTCTATTCAGGAAATAAAACAACAGGCTTATTGTGTTCTTAAATCATGCAATTGTTTTTGTGTTGAGGGTTCTTCCATTCAATTCTGTAAGCATTTTCTTTAACTGCTCACTTTTATTTATTTTAACAACATTTTTGTAACGAAGTTCCTTATCGCACGTTGCGGGATGAGGCTAAATGAAAACATTTTAAACAACTTTTCTTAACTACGTTATTACAACCCATTATTATCAACTATATTGGGTATTTTTGGTTTCGTTTGGTTTAGGTGGAGCCTGTTTATTACATGTTGTAGTTTTGAACCCAATAAAAAGTAAATTTAGAAAAGTCAAAGTGCAAGAATGGAAAATCCATGAAATACAACCCTGAACATTGAATTACATTTGGCAGCACTCTTACTCTTACACTCGTACTTTTGGTTTGGTTTGTGTCTAGACTAACATATTCTTGTTTACTGGGAAATTTTCTATTATCAACTATATTGGGTATTTTTGGTTTCGTTTGGTTTAGGTGGAGCCTGTTTATTACAAATTGTAGTTTTGAACCGAATAAAAAGTAAATTTGGAAAAGCTAACGTGAGAGAAGTTAAAAAAAAACATTTTCTTAAATAAGTGCGTTTTCTTAAGAAAAGTAAATTTTCTCAAAAAAAAATACCTATTCATACTCTTAAACAGCGAACCTTTACTTAACACAATCTTAAAGAAGTACCTTTGCTTAAAAAAGTAATTTTTTTTTTACAAAAAGTAAATTTTCTTAAAAAAAGGAATTTTTTAAATAAGTACCTTTTCTTAAAAAGTACATTATCTTACAACAAATTGCCTTTTCTTAAAAAACTACCTTGTCTTTAAAGAGTACGTTTTTGGTAAAACAAAATAACTTTCTTGAGATAAGTACCTACTCTTAAAGTTTCACCTGTTCTTTGGTAAAAAAAGCTTTTCTTCAAAAAAAAATACCTTCTCTTGCAAAATATACCTTTTCTTACAAAAATTCCTTTTCTTAAAAGTTCCCCTTCATAAAAATAAAATAATACGTTTTCTTTTCTTTTATTGAGATAAGTAGCGTTCCTGAAAATAAGTAAAATTTCTTAAAAAATAACCTTATCGCAAAAAGAGTACCACTTCCTTAAAAAGTACCTGTTTTTACAAAAAAATGTATTTCTGTGCATACTCTTAGGCTTTTTCTTACATTAAAACATTAGCTTTTAATAAAAGAAGTACCTCTCATCAAAGAAGGGACCTTTTCGGGAAAATATGATACATAATCTTACAAATGGGACCTAAAAATATATTTTTTTTTAAAAAATACATTCAATAAATAAAAAATTTCTAAAAAAAAGGTTATCATTTTAGAAAAAGTATCTGTGCTTAAAGATCCATTTAAATTACAGTATTTTTCAACGGGTGCCTTAAGCGTGTTGGAACTAACTAGTACATAATATATAGCGAAAAGATCTTCGTTCCAACCGTGTCGTGTGTCCCCTGACACCTCATGTAATTTTTTTTAATTTCGATTGGATTCATTTTATTGTACGATAAATTGTTATTTTTTTATGTCACCCTGCTTGAAACACTTTATTACTTCTGTTAGTAGCCAGATTAGTAGCGATTACTAATAATACCATGCCGATGAATAACATCGTTTACGATTTCACATGAATGGTTTACGAATTCGCTAAGGAACTTTATGAAGGAATCGACAAATAGATGGCGCTATTTCTCTCCGTTAACCGCGAAATGGTTCGCGACGCTGCTAATGACGCTTTGTAGTGAGTTATGAGTGCTACTAACATCCGGTTGAAGCGCATATCTAAGCAATTTGTACTGAAAAGTATTAAAACGTTGTGACAGTTAGTCCTTGATATTATAGACTTATTGTTACATTTTGTGGATCGTGTAAATAAAGGGCAATACCGTCACTATCTTTACGCCCTATGTTCATCGTGAAGCAGTTTATTTAAACTTGGTATTGTAATATTGTTATATTTTATTCAAACAATAATCCTATTATCAATAAATAGAACAACGCTAAAGAGGACAACGCGTAGATTCATAGCAATATGATTTTCTTGAGGACCTCATTATAACTTAATACTTGAATGTAATCAATTATTTGGGGAAACGTTGGACCCGAAATGAATTGAGGTAAACGTAGAAAATTTGCTTACCAGTCAAAAATTCAGTGAGTTTGTGATCCTTCCTCGCAGTCGATATTCTTTATGGAAAATATGGTAATTATTACGCCACATCTGAATAATTTTCGTATTCTCCAACTGCACTGTAAAGTGCTAAGAATTGTCCTCCACCACTCCAACTTACATTATTAATCAATTTCACTTCCGTTCACTATTTTAGAATATATCCTAAAAACTTGAAAATACTATAAAAACTAAGTAAAGCATAATTTTAGGAGTACATATTTCATAGTTGCGAATTATTATTGCTTTCAACTTGTTAAACTCCACTTTTTATATACAATTTCATACTATTTTGTTTTGCACAGCCAAATGCATGTATCGCATACTTTTAGGATCACCACTTATATTGGACATCAGATAAAACAATCAAATATGCCAATATTAATTCATTTCATCCAGATTATTAATGTTCAGTAAAACGTTACTGCCATTTAATATTATTTACAGTTGACGATGATTATTAAGCTGTACGTTTTTTGTTCTATTTATTTATTATTGTTAAAGTAAATATATTACATACTAGTTGCAATATGAATTGATTTTGGAAACAACCAAATCTTTTTTGTCTACATGTTGCAATTCCCAATTCAAGTGTTTCGAAACTAATACATAGTCCAAGTTGTGTTATTCATGTGTATTTATTTAAAATTTATTAAAAATTTCATTTCATTTTCTTTCTAAACCATTGGACCATGATGAAGTGATGGGGACAGACTTTGACTTTTTCGCATTCTTTTTTTATTGCTGCAAACAAACTGTTGTTTGTTCGACTTTAGCCATATATTCAAATATATTGTGTGAATATGCATATTTGTATATTTAGAAATCTAAAAAAATATGAACAACTCGAAATATCTATTAAACCATGAGTATATTATATGAGGGATGTATGAAACGGATAGGAAAGACTTTATATCTTTGACTTCATGTTTAAGAAAAGTATGGAATTGTACAATTTTATATTTTATAAGTTTGTATATTAACATTCACCATTGTGAATTACAACACTATACAATTGAATTTTGAATTTTCATTTTAACAAAGAAACGAACCCACAAGGCATTACTAAACCGTTCAGTTCATTAAACATCACACCAACGATTAGAATCTACTCATTACTACATATATTGAATTGTTACCTAGATCTAGAAATTACTACCATTATAACGTTTTCTCAAATCCGACGACGTTTATTTTTACCTTTGGAAATTGATTTCCAAATGCAATCCGTATACAGGCCACTCACTATCATTGGATACACCTTTGAGCAACTCTTGAGATTGTTAGGGAATATTTCTGAGCGACACATATTTAGTAGTAATCTCTCTCTCAGTGTACTAAACCACAAAGGGCTATTTCAATCTTTTTATATCTTGAAATATATTCATCTTGGCACATATTCATTATGCGACAAAGATCAATGTTAGTTTGTTATTGTTAAGTATAACATTTTAAGCAAACATTAAATGCCGCCTAAAGTATGCAATACAAATTGTACACTGTGTTTTGCCTATATTATGCTACAAATATTCCCCATTAGAAACTTATTTTTAGAAAATGTTTAATACCTTATCTTTCAGGTTATAATTTAACCTAACCTAATATCTTTCAACATAAAAAATAGCTTCGCTTAAAGGCAGCGCGCAGTCTTAGAGAGCTCAAAACAGCTCGGCTCAAGCAGTGTGCAGTCATAGAAAGCTTGACACCGTTCACGATGAAGTCACTGAACCTTCAAAATGGTTATCTGTTGAATGTAACTCGAAGATCACCACAAGTTATTGCAGTTTTTCTGTATTAATAGCTCGCAATCAATTAACTTCATGTAAAAAATTAAAATCTTAAACTATTGCCTGTGAAAAATACAATAGCACCTAAAAATATGCCACACCAATAGGATGGATTTACTCCTAAAAGTATGCAACGCTTTTCCAAGTAAAAACAAATATCATAAAATTGGCTCGTCTTTAAGAAAAATTACTACAGGCTGTTGGAGGACAAATTTTAATATGACAGCCTAGGTCTAAGCAAGCATTGTAAAGAAAATATCCTCGGTCATGGACTCTTAGCCCACATCAATGGTCCAAGCCGCAAATCTGTTGATAACTATGTTCGACCCTCACCAATGCAATGGAACACCGTAAGTTCCATCCCCGCACTGTCCACTTTTCGTTCCTCTGGATGTGGGTTACTTCGGAACACTACTGAGAAATTAAAATATCCATAAACCCTTGTAAAACTGTACGTCCCAATTAAAAAAATGGCTTCCAATTACATCCCATGAAGATATTAGGAGGAACTTCTCACAACAAGTGAGCTGCGTGCTTTCAAGTTTTTGATTTGGTCCTACTCTTTTACACCGGTTCCGAACGGTGTTTTGAGAAAAGTAGGTTACTATTTGTCAAAGAGTCCCAATTAGTGAGTGTAAAACTATAAAGTTCACAGCTCACTGATTGTGAGAAGCTCTCTCCAGTCATTTATTTTGATCCGGCCGTCAGTTGTGCAATGGTTGGTAGGCGCGACTCTTGTACATTAGAACTTGGATTCGATCGCTGTTCTGACCACCATACATTTTTCCGGGGACGGTCTCCTCTATAAAGGCGGGGACACTAACGAGTATTCAGCCGTGGATGGGATTCTCTAAAAAATACCTTTCGGAATCGGTGTAAAACTGTAAACCTAATAAGTGAATGTTAAAATAGAAAGCGCACAGGTCACTGAGAGTGAATAGCTCAGCTGTCCGCCTTCAAGGGATGTAATGGGCTAACATTCATTTCATTTATAGCTCCGAAAATACCAAAATCGATGTCAGTAATCTCGATGGCAGGGTCATTGGCTTCAAGATCAAAATTATTGAAACGAATATCAAAAGGATCAGAATCATTGTCTCATACTTTAGGGTCATTGATTCCAAAATTAATGAATTCATTGTCTCCTGACTACATGTTATAGGTATCCTGACTTAGGGTTATTGTTAATGTTATAGACCACTGTTTTGAGTTTTTTGAGTTTATTACCACCTTGGTCAAGGTTATTGACATCTAATGCAAGATTATTGACTCCTAGATCATGAATTTCGACTCTGAGTCCGTTTCATTAATGTGTGCCTGGTTCAAGATGATTTACCCCTAATTAAGGTCATTGACTTCTGGATCAAGACCACTATCCTTAGGCAGAAGGTCACTGAATGTAGCCTTAGGCTCCAATGTCCCAGAAATAAATACCAGTGGTTTAGACGTCAAGCCCATTGATCACAAAATGAGGTCCATTGTCACCTAAGACAAGATTATAGACATTGCGATTAAAGTAATTGAGCCCATAAATAAAGGTTATTGATTAATGAATAAACGCCTTTGACCTTGAGATTAGGTGATTGCTTAATGGCATAAAAATATTGATCTTGCGTCAACATTTGTGACCCTTAGGTAAAGGTTATTGACCGCGAGATTAGAGCAATTGCAATATGGGTCAAGATGGAATATAACTGTCATATTTTTACTGGTTCCCCTAAGTCCATCTTGGAGCTTCTAGAACGTGTTTAAAAGAGTGGGATGGTGCTAAAAGTTGATAACACGGCAACGAACTCGGCTATCTACTTGGAACATTGTGGAAATGTGGGCTATGTATCGTTGTTCTATCGATGTTTTCGCGGGGATTGTTAATCTGATATGACTGACCTCATACCGGACGTTATTGACCGCGAGATTGGAGCAATTGCAATATGGGTCAATATGGAATATAACTGTTATATTTGGACTTTTGCCCCTTGGAACACTGTAGAAATATGGGCTACGTATCGTTGTTCTATTGACGTTTTAAAGGGGATTGTTCCTGTGATATGCCTGACCTCATACCGGAGGTTGTTGACCGCGAGATTGAATCAATTGCAATATGGGTCAAGATGGAATATGACTGTTATATTTGGACTGGTGACCCCAAGTCCATCTAAAAGTTGATAACAGGGCAACGAACTGAGCCATCTACTTGGAACATTGTGGAAATCGTTTTTCTATCGATGTTTTCATGAAAATTGTTCCTCTGATATGCATGACCTCATACCAGAGCTTACAAAATTTACCGGTACATAAAGAATATTCAGGGATTCACATCTACTTGTTGCTACTTGACCTAGATCGAACTAGGCTGTCCAGAGATAATTCTCTTTTCAACAGAACCGTATGAATGTATATGGAATAAGGTTCTGGCGAACGTATTCCCTATTACTTATAATGTCAATAAATCAAGCATCAATAGCCACATTCCCTATATCCTTCATTTCCTATCCCTACTTCCTAATTTCAATGCAATGAACTGCATTTGGCAGGCAGCCTCAGTGTGTTGGTCATAAGAACAAAAATTAGTTACTGCCTGGTAATTAGTACATCCGAAGTCAATGTTATTGCTACCAGGCTTAAGGTTTATGACCCTTACTCCAAGGTTAAGATTATTGGCACCAAATCGAGGTTTGTTGACCCTGAGTTAATATTATAGACCCCGAGTCAAAGTTATTGAGCCCGAGTCAAAGATATTGATCCCGAGTCAAAATCATTGCCCCGACTCAAATCTATTGACCCCGAGACAAGTTCATTGACCTCTTACTCAAGATTATCTGATGTATAGATCACCGTCATTGACCTCTGACATGTTGTCATTGACTACTGGCTAAAACAATAGACTCCAGAGGCGAGGCCATTGACAACAGGTTTCCGTTTACTGGCTCCAAGCTTAGGTTATTGATGCCAGGGTCTGGTTCATTGAAACCATCATTATTTAGTTGACCTCAGTTTCTACTTCTTTGAACTCGGCGTCTAATTTGTTGTCCTCAATGTCTACTTAATTGACACTAAGCTCAAGAATATACCTCAGAGACTAGATCATTGACCTTTAGCCTCAAAGGCAAGGTCAGTGACCTCAGATACAAGTCATGGGCCTCAGAGACAAAGTCATTGACCTCAGCGACTAGATCATTGACACCAGACACAATTAACCTCTGAGTAGAGTTCATTGACCCCAGAGTCTAGGTCATAAATCGAATCTCTTGAAGTAAAATGAAAGAACAATACACACATTTAAACTACGATAAACAAAATGGTTTCCTGTTACATTCCATGAAGGGATTAGGGGTGGCTTCTCACAATCAGTTAGCTGCGCGCATTCTAGCTTTACACTCACTGATTGGAACCTACAGTTTTACACCGGTTCCGAGTGCAATTTTTAGAAGCTTTTTATAGGCTAAATACTCGATAGTGTCGCCGTCACTAAGCAAAGTGATCGCTGTCGAAAGAATTTTAAGACGGTCAGAGCAGAGACTTCTCATAAACACTTCTCATAAACAAGAGCCGTGCACACTAACCATTGCACCACCAACGGTCACGATGAAGCGAGACTTCAAAGAAAATTTTAAATATATTATATCTCAGGTTTTCAATCATTATCCCGTTCAAGATAATATTCTCACATATATTCGTGACCAAAAAATATGACAACTTAAGTGGCTTGTGATTGTTTTCTCTAAAAGTTGTTTCATAAATAGAATTTTACCTACATTTCCACACCAACCCTCATCCTAAATTATATAATTTTTTTTGAATTTTAATATTTAAAAGCCAACATATATTATTGGTGTTGTTGTTGGTTTTGTTGGTTTTGTTATCGTGTAGAACAAAAAATCAACAACAATGTGACAACTCTATATCAATACTATATAGTTTATTGTTTTATTGTTGTTTTCTCTTTTATTTTACTATTTCAAATAGATTGAAAAAAGTGTCACCAACACATGTACACAGCATGTATGAAACACAGACACACACATACATACATCATAGTATAAATATTCATATTTATAAATAAATCCGTATGTGTGTGTGTTACAAATTGTGTAAATAGATATACAGCGGCCGACTAAAGTAAAGGCCTGATATTGGGAAAATCTTGTATTAACGTTTATTGTAAATATATTATTTCAAAGAAGATTGTGGGTACCTTTGCAGGTCCTTAAACCCAGTGTTCGAACATTACAAGATCTTATATTTTTTATTAAAAAATCTGGCTTTATTAACTCTTTTAAATCCTTACATTAACTTTAATAAGGTGTAATGCCAAATTTCAACGTATTTACATGGACCGACCATAAAAAAGTGACAACCAGCGACCTTTGACTCTTTACTTTTTTACTCTCTAAATGGGACCTACAGAATGGTATTTGGAGTAGCTTTTTCATGGGTAAATTTTCGATAGTGTCGCCATCATTAAGCGAGGTGGCCGACGTCGAAAGAAATGTAAGGTGGCCAGAGCAGTTATCGAACGCACGTTCTCATAAATAGAGGCGCGCACACTAACCACTGCACCACGATTTTCCGGTTCACGGTGAAGAAATTGGTGTAAATCTCTTCGAAGAAATCAACGAAAATTACATTTGGAAACCCAACAATTATGTAGAATTCAACATTTAAAATTTTCCTTTAATTTTTGATGTAAATGGATACGACTATTTTCCACAAAGTTCTTGTTGCTGTCCCACAAATTTGTAGAGCTTATGACTTTTGACAACATTGTCAAATACAGCAACCAATAATCCTATATGTAACGCTGAAAAATTTTTCCTTTTTTGTTGTTTGGATGCAAATATAACGTGTTTGTAGCCTGTCGCAAATATAGTATACTTGTGTCCAAACACATTGTGTTTGCTATGCAATATAACATGTTTGGGAAACAATGTTTAATAGGTTATAGCATATGTATTAGTGGCCCAAATGTGGTTTTGTTTGTTGAAAACTGCTGAACTGGACAGAATATAAAGAAACAAAAAGCAGCAGATCTTCTATTCACGAAAACACTGCTTGCAAACATATTCATGTTTCCTGGAATATGTTGCTGGGCCGTTATTTTGCAGCGTGTAATTCGAACAATATTATTATTAAATTTTTTTATAAATTTTCTACTTATAATTGTTAAATTACACTAGATTACACTAATTTTGTCCTAGATGTGAGTCGAATTATTGTCAGTGTGTGATGGTCTTACATACTCGAAAAAACTAATTATGATTGCATTTGTTTCCATCATTATTATTTTTAAATTTTATTTCTGACGGGGTTTTTTTTACTATTTTAACTATATTTTGAGATTTAAATATCCCCTCAAGCCCAGAAAAGTCTCCATTTCCAGAAAACTTTGTCACTTTCATCTGAACGGAGTTTCGAACTCCAGAAAAAATAGAGAAACAATTGACATATTTTTTCTGTATGTTTTTTCACATATCTTAACGAGGAAAACAATTCATACCTGAAGAAAATACATCCACAAATATAGAAATTATGACCCATTATTAACCTGACCTACTGGTTGGATCGAATTGCGGGATTTTGACACTAAAAGCGAGATTTTGTTATTTTTAACAAATATGTTAGCATTTAAATAAAGAAAATATAAAATTTAAAAATAGTTTAAATTAGACTAAAAAATAAAATATAAATTTTTTCTATTTATTACGATAGCCTTGCTTTAATATATAATTTTATATTTACAAAAAAAATTGTATATATATATATATATAATATAAAAAAAAGTAACTAATTACAATAAGAAACATTTTCCTCTTACCCGGAATTTGAAGTCGGCGACTCAAGTGTAATTTGAAATTAGTTTGTCATAAGATCTGTTCAAATATTTTGTCCATAACAAACATTTGATTCCGCCACTGTTGTGTCGCATCCGGCGGTGAAAAAAATTAGATATATCAGTTTAATATGAAGCAAAATCGACAAAAGCCCCATTCAAATTATTTCAGTTAGTGTCACATTTGAACAGCCAACTAAGCCTAAAACTAATCCTCTGATGATGACGTTCACAAACTTGGAAACGATCGTCTGACAAAGCAAATTGAAATTCTGCTGTGACTGTTGAAAATTTTATATTTTAGGAAATATAACTTCCAAGCTAAATCATCAGCGGAACTTCTCTGTAAAAATTTGGATTGAAACTCAAGGCAGGTAGAGATATTGAAAAGCAGGATAATCTCGCCAAAAGCAGGATGGTTACCAGCAGGTTACCCATTATATATAAGCACTATAATTTAAACTTTTTCTGGTTTGGCATTTGTTTCTTTATTGGAAAGGAATGATAATAATATTAAATATATTGCTTATACCTGACCAATCATAACACCGTGTTACACACATTCTGTCCTATGAACCAAATTTACTTTTTCGGAAAGGGGATAAAAAATAAAAATACACGTGTATCGTCGATTTTCATGTACACGTCAGAATTTTTTTTTTTAAAGTTTGAAGTATAAAGCTCGTAGTGGCCTGTGTGAAAGCCTTTTTACCGATTTTTAACCCTTTTTAAGTGATCCTATCGAGCTGATTTTTTGCAGGCAGACTCGTGGAAATGTCTGTATTACGTCTAATTTTTTAAAAAATAGATTTTTTATCAATTCTCAGATTTTCCTAAATTTTTTTTTTTTGACGTAGAATACGTCTTACCTTACGGTATGAGGAGTCATGTCAGGTTTTTATTGTTGTAATCTTTATTTCATTGAATTTGAGGAAACGGCTAGATGAATTTTTTTAAAATTTTTTTGTAGGTAAATGAAGATGTTATCTTTCGTTTGAAATACATTTCATATTGGTTGATATATTTCTAGTATTTTAATTTCTCAAATGAAAATTGTTTAAACACATACACTCAAACATATGTGTGGTGTTTGGTTGAGTGTTTTTGGTTGCTCAACATTGCATAGGAACATGTATCTAGAAAAGGTGAAACGAACAGCAAGCTAATGTTGCTTGGCAACATATATCTATTAAAAAGTGAAACAAACAGTAAGCTAACGTAATAAAGTTTTTTTGCGAAAGCTTCAATAAAGCTGTTGTAACATTAATTTTGAATTGTAAAGCGTAAAGCTTTCACACAACGCTCGAATGCTAATGCGAAGACTCGATAAGGTAAACCTTTTTTAATATTAGGGCGGCCCTCTCAACATTCGCAGAACTTATTTCAAAAAAAATATTAATTAAAATACATAAATTAAATTAAGTTTAAAAAAATTGAACATAATATTTTTTTTTTAAACGGACTTGAATCAAATGCCATTGGTAAATATGAAAATTACAGTAGACAGTTGTCCGAGGCCTTCGGCCACGGACTGTCCCTGCAGGCTGTGTCAGAGACACGGCCATTAAGTTTAACGTAGAATACGCCATCCGATAAGACAGAAAACATATATAACAATAAATGATAAATAATATAAGCAAATGAATTTATTGTTATATATGTTTTCTGTCTTATCGGATGGCGTATTCTACGTTAAACTTAATGGCCGTGTCTCTGACACAGCCTGCAGGCCTGTCTGCTGTAATTTTTTTTAAAATGGTTATCGTTTTTTTTAAGGTTTCAGTTCGTTAAAAAAACAATTTTTTTTTATTACTTTTGTTTTATAAAAATAAAGAATTGTTACATTAAAAATTTTAATGTTTTTAAAGAAATTTAGGCCTTTTATTTTTGCGGTTGTAAGCATTTGCTTCAGTATCGCGATAAATAGACCAACAGTATTCGCCAAGCATATGCGTAATGTCTTTTCCTTTAAAGCGCTTTTCAATAGCCGCAATGTCCTGATGGAACCTTTCGCCATGCTACAAGCTCCTAAATCATCAGGGAAAAAATCTAAATGATTGTGAAGAAAGTGGATCTTTAGCGACATTAATATGCCCATTTCGCCATATGCCGAAACCATTTCTGCTACAATATTTCTATAATTGGCAGCTCGTTTGTTGCCAAGAAACTGCTCAATAACGGCAACTGTACCTTTCCATGCACGTTGTTCGATAGAATTTAATTTTGATGAAAATTCAGAACTTGCAATTATTTTTTTTATCTGCGTCAATGGTCCTTACACCTTACATCAAAAAAATCATTAAAAAACATAAAGTTACTGAATGACTTCTTAAAAAAAATACCTGTATGAATCTTTGCGCCGCTCAATTTCGGAAAAATTTTGCGCAAAGTTGCAATGGCCTCGCCATCACGATCCAGTTTTTTAACAAAATTTGATACGAGACCGAGCTTAATGTGTAGTGGAGGCAAAATGATTTGAGACGGCTGCACCAATGGTAGATTCTCTATACTTTCTACGCCTACTTTGTAGCATTTTCGCGGCTTCCACTTAAATTCAGTGTAATGCTCATCTCTTTGTCGACCTTCCCATGTACACAAAAAGCACTGGTGGGTTGGAAATCCACGCTTAACACCCATGAGTAAACCGACCACTTTCAGATCGCAGCATATTCTCCAATTATGCTCCTTGTACTTTATCAGCTGACCTTCCATCAGTAAACTTGCACAAATTTCTATAGCAATAGTCGAACAAGACTTCCGGAGTATACCACAAGTAAGGAACATAAGCAGTCTTAAATATTTTCTGAAACGAATTCACCACTGTTTTAGTAATATTTTTCAAATTTTTACTTGGTGCGAATAAGCCACATACGTAACAAAATTTATTTCGCGTCGGACACTGCATTTTTTTCAGATGAAATATATACAAATACGTTTTCGCACAACAGAACATAAAACAAGTTTGCAATTCCTTATTTCATCTGTCAGACCAGTTGTAAGTGTTGTAAAAGTCAAAAACTGTTTAGTGTTAGAAGGTTACTATTGATTAACTACAACTATATCGAGTAGGATGGGTCAAAAAACATTTTTTTTTCGTAACGCTTAAGTAGTTTAAAAATTTGGAGTCCCTTCAAGTTATGCTAGGAAAAGTGAAAAAAATATTTTTTTTCAAAAATAATAAAAATTGGGGAAAATCTTAGAATTGATAAAAATTGTATTTAAAAAATTTGACGTGATACAGTCATTTCCACGAGTCTGCCTGCAAAAAATCAGCTCGATTGGATCACTGAAAAAGGGTTAAAAATCGGTCCAAAGGCTTTCACACAGGCCACTACGAGCTTTATACTTCAAACTTAAAAAAAAAATTCTGACGTGTACATGAAAATCGACGATACACGTGTATTTTTATTTTTTCCCCTCTTTCCGAATATGTGCATTTGGTTCGTAGGACAGAAAAAAATCTATTTTTTGTAACACCGTGTAATGGAATGCTCGCATCCCTAGACATAGGAGATTTATGAAGAGATTTTTTTGGGGACAGTTAAAAACGGCTGCCTTGATTTTTTGGTTTGGGTTTTTGAATAGGGTTATCAAATATGAGAACGATTTACATTCTTTAGTTAAACCTTTGGCAAGTTTGTTAAAGAGTTCAAGTAAAATGTGTAATGGCGGCAGGATAATGTTATCTTTTTTGACGAAAGCAATGTATTTAATATTATTTGCATCCAATCACTCGTGTTCTCTTTTTGGTTACTCATTTCCAATAACAAAAAATGTCGAAACCGGAAATATTTAAATTATTGTGCTCATATATAATGGGTCATAACTTCTATATTTGTGGATGGATCTTCTTCAGGTATGATTTGTTTTCTTCACTAAGATATAGCGAAAAAACATACAAAACAGTTGTGACAGTTACTTCTCTATTTTTTTCAGATTTTTCGTACTCGACTTTTCTTTTTTTATAAAACAAAAAACAATTTTTTCGGGAACTACTGTACCGATTTCAAAACTAATTTCAGATAACTAGTAGGTTACATAGTTTTCTTGAAATGGAGACTATTCTGGGCTTGAGAGGATATTTAAATCTCAAAATATAGTTCAAATAGTGAAAATACACCGACAGAAATAAAATTCACAAATAATAATGATGGAAACAAATGCATTCGTAATTTTTTTTGAGTTTGGAAGGCCAGAATACATTGACAAAAATTCACCTCACTTATAGGACAAAATTACTGGAATCTAGTGTAATTTAACAATTACTTATAAAGGGTGATTCAGGAAGTTCCGGACAAATTTCTCCAGCGTATTTCTTGGCTCATTTCATGAAGAAAAGTCAACTAGGACCATGTCCAAAAATGCAAGGGTGCAAAATGGCAGCGGGTTCAAAATTTTCGTATTGGTGGTCGGAAGGTAGTAGGGTAAAGTTGCTAACTTCTGAGCCAGTGGTCGGATTGTTTTGTTTTTGGGCTTGTTGGAAAGGTCTTTAAGAGGCCTTTCAGAACCAATAAAAAAAAGTAGAAAAAAGGCAAACAGCCGAGACACAGAGCTTTCGGAAAAATGGGAAAAAAATTCACATAACCTCAATTTGCTCAGCCAGATGGCACGTAACTTAAGTTTTTACCTTTCCTCTTACCTTTCCAAAATGACCTAAACGAAGCCCAGAGGTCTTACCGTTCCAAAGTTATGACCATTCTTCTGCCGAAAGTTTCAGTAAAATAAAATCTTAAACGTGTTAATTTACAAAAACAAATAAAGGGTTTTTCAACAGAGACGCTACAAAAGTAAATCGATAGGGACAGCAAACGACGCCATATTTTTCCCCGCTCTTTGGACATTTTTCTTCAGTAAGGTTTGCCATTTCATCATGGAAATATATACGAGCCAACAACGAGTCGAAATTATTAAAATTTACTACCGAAATTTGGAGTCAGTGGCCTCAACTTTAAGAGGCCAACTTTAAGAGGCCTCAACAATCAGCGATGAGGCTCATTCTGGCTGAATGCCTTCGTCAATAAGCAAAATATGCGTTATTGGTCAGACAGCAATCCACACGTAATCCATGAGTTATCATTGCATCCCGAAAAAATTACGGTTTGGTGCGGTTTATGGGCCGGCGGCGTCATTGGGCCGTACTTCTTCCATGATGATCAAGACCGGCACATTACTGTGAATGCGAATCGCTACCGTTCAATGATAACCCAATATTTTTTTCCCCAATTGGATAATATGGACTTGGAGGACATGTGGTTCCAACAGGACGGCGCTAAAAGCCACACAGCGAATGCCACAATCAATTTATTGGAAACCAAGTTTGGTGAACGTGTTATCCCACGAAATGGCCCAGTCGATTGGCCGCCTCAGTCGTGCGATTTGACGCCGTTAGATTATTTTCTGTGGGGCCACGTCAAGTCTATGGGCAATGCCAACAAGCCAGCGACGATTGATGAACTTCGTACGAATATCGAACGTGAAATTGCAGCAGTATCGGCAGATTTATGCTTGAAAACCGTCGAAAATTGGGTTCAGCGTCTAGACTTCTGCAAGCGTGCCCGTGGTGGCCATGCAAAAGAAGTCGAGTTCTATACATAATGGCATCGAACGTACTTTCACAGGAATAAAGAATTTCATTGGTACCTAAAAAAGGGTTTGTTTTATTTAAAAAACTTTTGTAGAGCTCTTATTGAAAACCCCGTTAGATGTGTGCTGTTATTTCGCTTCCAAAAACAAAAACAAACATTTTTCCATTTCAGTAAAATGGTCATAACTTTCGAACAATAAGACCTCTGGGCTTCGTTTAGGTCATTTTGGAAAGGTAAGAGGTATGGCTATCTTTTAAACATAAACATAAGTTACCTGCCGTCTGGCTGAGCAAATTGAGGTTATGTGAATTTTTCCGTTATGAGGTTGTGTGAATTTCCGAAAGCTCTGTATCTCTACCTTTTTTTATTGATTCTGAAAGGCCTCTTAATGACCTTTCCAACAAGCCCAAAAACAAAAACAATCCGACCACTGGCTCAGAAGTTAGCAACTTTACTCTACTACTCTCCGACAGCCAATCCGAAAATTTTGAACCCGCTGCCATTTCGCACCCTTGCATTTTCGGACATGGTCCTAGTGGACTTTTCTTCATGAAATGCGCCAAGGAATACGCTGGAGAAATTTGTCCGGAACTTCCTGAATCACCCTGTATAAGTAACAAATTTAAAATAATTAATATTTTCAAATTACATATATTTACGATTTATTGGGATCTTAAATAACATTTTTGTTGGATACTGTATTTGACAATGTTGCCAAAAGTCATAAGCTCTACAATGTTGTGGAACAACAACAAGAACTTTGTGGAAAATAGTCATATCCATTTCCGTCAATTGGGAAATATACGAGGACGGATCAATAAGTCCGTGACTTTTCGAACTTCCCTCGTAGTTATATGAAATGCAACACTGCTCCCATCATGCACCACCTGTTAATTTAAGCAACGCAAGTTCCGTCACAAGTCTAAGCAAGTTCCGTCACTTACTTTGCGTTTAACAGCTGTTCAAAACATTTTTTTTAAAATGACAAAAATTGAATTTCGAGTGCTCACTAAACATTTTTTTTTTGCGAAAAAAAAACGTCAATCAAACCAAGGAAAAGCTTGATAAATACTATAGGGACTCTTCACCATCGATTTCAATAGTAAAAAAGTGGTTTACTGACATTCGTTGTGGTCGCACAAGTACAATTGACGCTGGACGTTTTGGACGGCCAATTGAGGTCAATACACCCGAAAATGTCGAAAAAATCCAAGATATGGTGCTGGCCTATCGAAGAGTAAAAGTGCGTGAGATTGTTGATGCCATAGGCATTTCATATGGCAGTGTGGTTTCGATTTTAAATGATCAGTTGTGTTTAAGAAAGTTGTCTGCAAGATGGATGCCGCGTTTGCTCTCAATTGGCCATAAACGTGCGGGTGTCTCAATGGCAAAATTCCATGAATTGGGCTACGAATTGGCACCTCATCCTCCATATTCTCCGGGTTTAGACCCTAGTGACTATTTCCTATTTCCAAACCTAAATAAATGGCTCGGTGGAAAGATATTTAGCTCCAACGATGAAATTATTGATCAAACAAATGCTAATTTAAGGACCTCGAAAAATCCTCGAAAATTATTTTTTAATGGAAAAAATATCTTGAAGCAGATAATAATTGAAAAACTGAAATGTAATATATTTAAAACTTTCTTTGAATTCTTGTTTCATCGTGGCCGTTAGTGGTGCAATGGTTAGTGTGCGCGGCTCCCGTTTATGAGATGTGGGTTCGATCCCTGCTCTGGACACCTTACAGTTCTTTCGATGACCGTCACCTCGCTTAGTGATGGTGACACTGTCGAGTATTTAATCTTGCGAAAGCTTCTCAAAATACCATTCAGAACCGGTTTAAAGATTATCTTCGTTGAAAAGACCAGCTGGAATATTGTCTGCGAGACTGCGGGTGTTACCAACTGGAGGAGAAAAGCTGATGATCGAGCCGGTTGGAGAAACATGTTATCCCCATTGCGTATGGCCATTGACCGCTATGGGTTGTTGGAGGCCACCTTAGTAAAGTAAAAAAAAGTATTTGGTTTTACGAAATCAAATTTAGTCCAATTACAATGTGCAACACCAATTTCGGGGCGGACGATTCCTACGTCAACTGATCACACTAGATGAGTATATTCAAACCTCAAAAGTTTAGACCGCTGTGTAGATACACTATTTTTTAATGGGCGTAGCAAGTTTCAATTTTCTTATCCGCTACTGTCCGAAATAAATTTAAAAATCGAGTATAAATATTGAGTTGAGCGAATTCTGGTGATAACATGTCTTTAGTGAAATTTGACAAGGATTATTTTCGAATAATATTTAAATGCTCTATTTCAAATTTTTGAAGCGTCCTTTTCGTCCTTTGTTCAAAAAGTACCAAAAATGTACACTACAATGACCAGCTAGGGATTCATAATGTTTTGCGAATTTATTAAATTCCATTATGGGTTGTCGAAGACCAAAATTCTCTATTTTAATTTGCAGACATCGTTTTTGTCTTTTTTTGAAACAAGGTCAAGAAAATTGCACCAAAATAACCGGCAAAATATCCAAATATTCTATCAGTTTATAGTTAAATAGATTTCACTAGAGAATTTCGCAGACGAGAATCCTTCATCTTGAATTTGCATATGTCCTTTTTTCGTCTAACTGGTCATTTTATGCACCGAGCACATTTACATCGCATTGAAGGAACCGACACAATTGACTGCGGGAAGTGTGACATCGCAAAGAGGGAGGGACTCTGCTTTCGCGAGATTAAAATTCCAACGCCTCTCATATGATTTTGGAGTATTTCAGGGGATCGAATTGAAGAGCACTGAGGAACTGAACTTGTACTGACAATTTTCTGGGTTATCCCGGTAACTGGCTTAACCATATCCCCTGATTTAAGTGTATATCCAGAAATGCAGTAAAGTACTAATTCTCCACTTGACCTAATGGCTCCACTTGACCTTACCTACAATTAATGTATTATTTATTATTATTTAAAAGTCATGAATATCAGACAGTGACTTTTTCAGCTTCCTGTACAAGTTTGTTGTTGTTTGCATACACCTAAGCCACATATAAATGTGTGTATAGTGAAATGTCTGTATGTGTATTTGTGTAACTGCACGTGTATGTGTATTCAATATATTACAAAACTTTATGTAAAGTCAATAAAAATGCAACATTCGTCCTGTCACAATTTCGTTCATTCACTTGTGTTGCAGTGTACACTAATACATTCCTGTGTGTGTGTGTGTGTGTGTGTGTGCTAAACAAATATTGATCTCTCAGATAGTCAGGACGATTGTGATGCCGAGGCTGATGAGGATGATGATGATTACTCTGATAATAATGAGTAATATCCTTTGCATTAGTATTTACATATTCATGTACATACAGCAGTTACTTTTTGAACACATTTGCTAAAATTTAAATATTTACATTGAATAAGGACAGTTTTGTATGGCTTAAAGTTATTTGGATAATAAAATCGTTTCACATCAGAACATCACACATTATAAGGCCAACTAAAATGTTAATAAGTATATAAATATTTTTCATAATAATACATCCAAATGCTATGGCATTTCCATATACATTCGAGTATGTATATAATTCATTCTATATATTTTGGTAAATTTCATATTGGCTTTTCCTTACTTCCCTTTCAAATCAATTTTGTATTTGCTTAGTCATTTAAAAATAATGTTCATAATTTATTTATTTATTATGTTTTCTATTTTAGCCCTTGACATTTTGTTAAAATCCTAAAAGTATGCTATGGTATTCTCCAAACCTGTGTAAGACTTAAAATATGCAATAGTTTTGTTTTTATAGGTAATAAATGAAATCAAATCACGTGGTTAAGATGGATTAGTGTCACAGTTTTGGTTCATATCGTGAAAGGTGTAATTTGTTCTCAAATTTAGGACTTATCTTATGATCAGTGTAGTGAAAAAATATGAAGTAATCCCTTCTCCCTAAGCATTATTGGCGCGTAACCATAGATTCCTTTGAATCAGTATTTGGTATCACTAGACGCGTTGGAATCTTTCGTCTCTATTACTGCTAAATTATAAGAAACTGATAAATTATACGATTACAATAAGTTAAAATTTCGTGAAATGTGGATACCTCTTCTTCAAACTATTTATATATTTTTATGGGTTTACGAATTGTTATTTTAGTTTAAAACTGATAGACCCAGGTTCAATAAAACCAGGTTCTTTGCAAGTTACAATAATGATAATAGACTGGTTTTTTATCGAAACTTAATTGCCGGATATTCAACACTTCTACTATTACATGACGCTGACGTTTATTTGAAGTGATTGTTTTTTTTAGCTGCATGAGAACTATCGTTATCGATAACTACGGTTTCACATCTGAGAATATCAAACTGTGTTGGCATTTCTATTCAGTAAACCGAACAGACTTGTCAATCAGTAGCATGAACATCTGCTATCGCTGATGTGTATTGTCGGTTTACAGCCCTTCTTGATACCAAATAAGAATGTAATCGAATTTGTTCGCATCATTATCAAGTTTACAACATTTTTTGGTAATATTTTTTCAAATTCATCAGCCAGATAAAAAGTTATCGATAAAGCTCATGCTCATGAATGATAAGTCTATGGTTCGCTTAAGGTTCGGAAAGTCATCATAAATTGTTTAATGCTGAAACAACGATTCCAAATTGTGGTAATTTACTTAGGAAAACAATAAATCTGCTCGCGAAGTTCATAGAGCACGGCGTCCATTTTACGGTTTACGGAGCAAGCAATTCGTGCAGTTATTGATTCGCGCAGTTATTGACAATCCTCAAGCCGTTATCGAACCACCATTACATCCATGAAAATTTACTGTTTGGTGCGGTTTATACGCTGGCGGCATCATCGGTCCTTATTTCTTTCAAAATGAGCAAGGAGCTGCCGTTAGGATGAATGGCGAGACCAATGCTGACAGAATTTGTGTTTCCCAAAATTAATCTCCAAAAACATCACTGACATCTGTTACCCACAAAATGGCGCACCTTGCCATACAGTGAGCTTGGCAATCGATTTATTGCAAAATCAATTTGGTGACAACTTTACATATTTCCAGAAGTGGTCCGGTTCGCTGACTCCCTCGTTCGTGAGATTTAACGCCTCTGGATTTCTTTTTATGGGGTTACGTTAAGGCATTGGTTTATGCGGTGAAACCAGCAACTCTGGAAGCATTGGAAGCCAATATTCAAGCCATCATTGACGTCATACGGCCAGATTTATTGGAAATGTAGTCAATAAATGGACTAATCGAATGGACCATAAAACTTGTAGCCGCAGCGGACATATGCCTGGAATCAAATTGAAAAAATGAATGTAAAGAACTTTTGGACCACATTGTAATAAAAAAAATTTCATAACAACAATATTTCTGTCTCATATTATCATTTCAAATTCTCATGCAGCTAAAAAACACCCTTTACATGAGTTGAGACTTTTTAACATTTCAAAACAGGCTCATATGAAATGCGTCCCAACTGTCTATTTATATCACTTGCCAAACTTCAGTCACAGTAGTCATAAGTTTCTCACATTAGCGCCATCTAGTTGTGGCAAACCCCTTAGCTAATTCACCAACTTAGCTAATTCACCAAATGAAACCGTACCCAGTGAGATAAGTAGAAACAGGAACCACTCTTCAATTATGTTTGATCTAATCCAATTATTTGATCCCTTTATACTAAATAGTCTTTTTTAAAGCGATTTCTAATTCTTTCGAATATTTTTTATTTATTTTCAACTAAAATGTATTAGTTTATTCAGTTCATGTTTATTCTATTCTTCGAAAGTCTTTTCAATCCTAAAAGTATACTAAAGGGGGCAACACAATTATTAATCACGAGCATAAGTCTTAGGGTATCCCAAAGAATTTTTCTTCCTCGATTTTCATGGCTGCTCAAGTTTAATTGGAAAATTTATACGGTAAAGTATTTTTAAGATTTTTCAGATATTTCGGAAGAGGTTTAGAGATAGCTCAAGTCGAATCTCCTTCAAAAAACAAACATTCCGAACGCTTTTCGAATTTTACTTAAAACAGGGTCAATAACCACGATTTCCTTTATTTGTAAGGCAACATTTTTAAAGCAAAACGTTCAAACTTGTATTGTACTTATATATGCATAAACCAGAAGTTTTGGCAATGATTTTGCTCACTAAGATGCCATGTATAAAAGTTTTTCGTAAATTTTGGATAAATTTTATAAATAAAGCTATATAACTTTTAAAATTTCTATAACAAACTAAAAACTATTCTATAGAAAACTAATGGTGCAGTTTAAAAGATAGATAAATTCCAAGCAATTTTGTAAAAGAAATTTTTGAATTTGCAGTCACAGTTCTAGAGTTATTCCATTTTGGAAGTTGTTACCCATTATATGAAACTAATAATACGAGTATTATAAAAGGTTTGCCCCTTTTACTTCGGATTTGATTTAAAAAGTTCATTAATGAAAAAATCTACATGCGCTAAGTAACGACAAAAACTTACACGCAAAACAAATAGGCCCCAGCAACATATTGCATCAACCGTATATATGTTGGCAACCATTGCCTTCGTGAATTGAAGTTATCCTGCTTTTTGTTCCTTTAATGGCTGCCACGATTTTGTTTTCTGCAGTTTTCAACAAACAATGCCACATTTCGGTAACAAAATATATATATTATTAGATATTAAGCATTGTGTCTTCAGCATGAAATATTGAATTATAAACACAATGTGTTTGTACACAAATATAGTATATTTGCGACGAGCTACACACACGTTATGTTCGCATCCAAACAACAAACAAGTCAGCTGTTTTTGCGTGTAGAATACATGCAATGTCGACATACAAACTAAGAAAATCGCGGCTATTGACCAAGTTTTAAGTAAAATTCAAAAAACCTACGGAATACCCGAAAATTTTTGGGGGAAATTCGAATTGCGCGAGCTCTAAGCATTTTGCGAAAAATCTCAAGAATATATTACCCTATAAGCTTTCAAATAAAGCTCGAGCAACAACAAACTTTTATTGCATATTGTGTTGTTAGCATCACAAGGCCACTTACAAATTTTCGGTTTCATTAACCAGGTAGACATTTCTGGGAAAAAAAACTTGTGCTAATGAATGGCTCGTCTGTAATAATATGGAGGGGGATAAATTACGACGTACAACCAATCGAAATCTCAAACCCATGTGCAGATTCTTAAAATAATTAACTTTTGCCCATTTCAGAACTGAATCTAAAAGTTTGACACTTAATCCTAAACATATGCTATGATTTTTGCAAAATATGCCAGATCCAAAAAGTATGCAGTTTCTTTGTGTGGTTTGAAAAAATGCACCACAGAAAATTTAACTAACATTTTTATTTATATGTCAGTTAAATTTTCTGACTTTGTTAGTTGCCAAACCAAAACATTGTGCAAAAAGTATTTGATTAATTACTACGGATGCAAAAAATACGAAACTACGGTCGATAGAATATCACAAAACCATGTGCAAATTATTGAAATAATTGTTACAGGTCACTTACTTGTATGAAACTTAAAGTTTTGCCCATTTCACAACTGAATCTAAAAGTTTGAAACTTAATCCCAAATGTATGCAATGATTTTTGCAATATCTGACAGGTCCTAAAACTATGCAGTTCTTTGTGTGGTTTGAAAAAATTCACTACAGAAAATTTAACTAACATATTTACTATATAACTGTTTAATTTTCTGAATTTGTTAGTTGACAAACCAAACCATTGTGTAAAAGTTAATTGATTAATTAATATGAAGGCAAAAACAGTGGGATATCATAAAACCATGTGCAGATTATTGTAAAACTTACGTTAAACTTAAGTAAAACTAGAAAATTTACCCATTCCACAACGGAATCTAAAAGTTTGGCACTTAGTCATAAAAGTATGCTATGACTTTTGCAAAATATGGCAGATCCTGAAAGTATGCAGTTTCTTTGTGTTTAAAATCTTCCATCAGAACAATGGCACGTCTGGGGTGGGAACAAGACCAGAAAATTGATAGAGCTGAACAAGCTCGTGCTTGGTTGATTAATGGAGATCTAGCCACTGATCTGTGCATTAATTTGGACGAGATAATATAAACGAATGTAAGATGTGTTCGAAAAATTTGGAAACCATGGAACACACAGTCTCGATTTCACAAGAATAAAACTACAACATCTCTCTGATAATACACTACCTAGATTGGAGCATCTCAGGTGAACGAATTGGAGAACACTATACATTCTTAATTATTCTGAGATCATAATATGTAAATACCATTGCCTACTTTTAGGATTTGAAATTTTTAAAATATCATTGCCTAGGTTTAGGACTTTAAATTTTTTTAAAAAATTAAAGCTACAATATTATAAATGGCATTGTTATGATTTGCTCAATATGCGAGAGAGATCATGAAATACTTCCTAAATGAAACACCTCTCCTGGAAGTGTCAATATGAAATTTAAGCTGTAAACCCCAAGGATTCGTTGCAGATCTTCCTCTTCGATTTGGCTACGATTTGTGCGACTTTTATATATTCCGACTACGACTAAGTTTAGCAAAACTGCTTCGACACAAAAGATGTGCGACAAAAAATAAATCGAACGATATGAGCGGAGAATACGAGTAAGACTACCTTGAAGCTGAAAGAGGTGCTTGAAACTCTATGTCACACTTAGAGTTGAAGGATTTTCAAGTTATTATAAAGTAACGATTGAATATCATTTTAACGACAAAATGATTTTTTATAAGTTTATTCTTTCTTGCCCAAAAGTATGTTACAATAAAACCCTATTTTGCTTCGAAGCAGAATATAGTAATTCAATTTCAGTTGCATAATATTTGCCTATTGAAACGAGTGCCAATTTCAAACCTCATTTCATCTATTGCTCTCATATGGCTCTGTTTTTAATCACAATCAATATTTGGCATAAATTAGATGAGATTAAACCCCAAAAGTATGCTTTGTTTATATTGGTAATTATGCACAATTTGGGAACATTTTGTTTTATTTATTTTATATCAATTTACACACAAAAGCGGAAATATGTTGTTATGATCTGGCAAAACTTTTGGGAAAAAAATACCAACTAATTAATAATCCCAGGTGACAAATCAGCTGAAAATGCAAAGTAATTTTGGTTAAATATGTATATACAATTACATATAATTTAAAAATTATGCACAATTTAATTGAAATTATTTATTAACAACAACAAGAAATAATTATTTACAATAAATAAAATTAATCTCTTAGCTTTAAACTGATTTAACTTGTTGAACTATAGCATTTCATATTTGTAATCTCTTTATGGAAAACCTCATATTTTATGTTAATTTTAATCCCAAAAGTAGGCTTTAGGTTTTCGTGGAAATTAACATTTTAATGCGAAATACACATGCAAATAATGTTTATAATAATTATACACAAATCAAATACTTCAAAATGTAAATGCCACCAAATGTCAATGATTACTGATGTGTTTTTTTCATTCTAATAAACACTAATACTGTAGTGTTGTCAAAACAAAAACGTTTTACGCGTATATAATCTACGTGTATAAATAAATATGCTAATGAAAGATTTTGAACCATTTTTGGAGAGCTTAGTATAGAAAACTATAAACATGTAATAAAAACTATGCAGCATTTGTTCAACAAATAATAATCCTAAAGGTATGCTGTACATTAGAAGTAAATGTGAAATGAATGAGAATTAGCTGTTGCAATGTTGTCGATTATTAAATATGTTAGCCAAAGATTTAAAACTCTTTCTGTTTAAAATATTGTTAGTTTAAAACACCCTGCAACTATTTTATAAAAATTATGCAATAGCTGCTCAACAGATAATAATCCTTAAAGTAGGCTATGCATTTTAAAAAATACATAGCAGTAAATGGAAGTTTACTGATACAGTTTAATGTTCCCAAAAAATGTGTACAATATTTATATTTTATGTATATAAATAAATATGCTAATCGAAGATTTAAAGCTTTTGTTGGGGAATTTAGTTTGGAGAAGACGATAAATATGATATAAAAACTATGCAATAATCACCACATAAATTATTTTCCTAAAAGTATGCTATATATTTTGCGAAAAATTAAATAAATGTAAATTTCTATTACGGTATGATAGTAGGATAGGATCTCAAAAAACCCAGTATACATGCATGGGAAGAGGTGCATTTTAAACTAGGTGTCCAAATGGTATGGGAGAATGGAACATGTCTTTAAAGTATGTGATGTATGTTAACTGGTAGGCGTAGTTGACAGCTGCTGCTCTAGTCGAATCCGTACCTTGGGCATGAGTCATAGTTAGTGGTGGATGTAACGAGAAGAAGAGTTGCTGCTTTGAAGTTCGCATGGTGAGAAACGTGGTTTCTTTCTCCCCAGCCCTTGTTCCTCCAGCTAGACATTCTGTTAGTACCTTGCGAAATCATTTGTGAATTTAGGCCTTACGAGGAGTATTGGGTAGAATACATAGAGAAATCGATGGCTGCTAAGGAGTATATATTGGAAGCCATTCTTACTATGGGGAGTGCGTTCAATAATATTACTCCCAATGTGATAGAATTGGAGTCGAACCTTAAGATAAGCAGTGTATTTTATCGGGCCTGTATAGGGAACTCTCTTCAGTAGAAGTGACACGGCCGAATTGGGACAACGGACAACGTGGCAATAGCTATAAGGGGCAAGAATCCTAGTACCCTAAGTGGCATTCTCCAGTGTAGCTTACGGACTCTATGCAAATGAGCGTGTGAAAATGGACTAGGTGCAAACCCAGCCAAGTCCGAGCTGGTTCGTTTTACATGAAGGTAGGAAATACCTACCTTGGAAGCTATCACGTTGAATGGTTCTGAAAATAACCTCGCAAAGTGTGCCAATTCCTGGGTGTTATTTTGGACCACAAGCTTTGTTTTATGCCCAATATAATGGAAAGGGCGAAAAAGGCGACAATAGCCCTAGACACTGGCAACAGGTTTAAATTGGGGCTTTTCCGAAGATTGTTTACTGGAAACATACAGCGGTGGTGAAACCGATAATGATTAATAAGGTCATCGTGTGTCAGCAGGTGCTTAAGAACCCACCTATTGAGGGTTCTGAGAACTGCGACGATGTTCATGACTGGTGTTCTGCGCGACACTCCCACTGTTGCACTGAATATAATGTTATATTTGTTGCCGGTGTACACCATAGGCACGAAAATTGCTTCTACGTCAGCCACCAGGTTAATGTAACACTCACAATGAGGCATTGGTGCAGTCGGTCATTCAATAGTGCTGGAAGGTACATCCAACTCTCTTTCATTTGTCGACGACTCGAAAACGAAACCACTATTCCATCGAAAATTTCATACTCTCATATCGGAAAGTGATTCCCGGAACAAAAAAATTCCTGACATACAAAAAAAAATGGTGTGCCATAACATTCCATAAAGGGATTGAGGTGAGCTTGTCGCAATGACTTACACTCGCTGATTGGGACCTACAGTTTTACACCGATTCCGAACGGTATTTTTTGGTAGTCTTACCATCTCTAAGATAGATGACCGTCGTCGAAAGAAGTGTAAGGTGGTCTGAGCAGGGATCGAACCCATGTTATCGTGTACAAGAGCCGCGCATACTAACCATTGCACCACCGCCTGCCACCTCGCTTTTTTAATGGCGACAGAGACGGATACGTAAATATCTACACGAATGGGTCGACAAGGAATGATCAGGTAGGCTGCTAGGTCTACTCTAGGGAACTACGGTTGTCTCTTTCTTGTAGACTACTTGATAATTGTAGCGTGTATCAGAAGGAAATTTTGACTTTTAGGGAGTAACCGGCTGGCTGAGGAATAATAATCCAGAGTCATTGGCATGAATGTCTTCTCTGACTGTCAGACGGTCATCACGTCCTTGGAATCAGTAATCCTAAATTGAAAAACTTACCAAGACTCCTGCAGATCTCTAAACCAGATGGCCCAGCAGTGCGATATTGTATTCATATGGGTGCCAGGGCACAGGAACATTCCGATAACTGCAGAGCGGATGAACTAGGGTGTACCTTACAGATTCCACACGACATGTCGGCTTACCCCTAGTGGCTTGGCATATCCTGCAAGAAATTTCCTATATGATGATGCAAGAGAAGTGGAAAGAGGCACCGATTTTGTACGTGCAAGGGAAATCTGGCAGACAATGGACAGCAGTGGGACCTTTTTCACTACTTTTCACTACTACTTTTTTCGGTTTAGACGGGACACTGCCCGATTAGTAGACAGAATGCGAGACAATATGTCAGCGCAGGCTATTCGCGGGATTGTCCTAGGAACTTATAAGCATATGCTGCAAGAACGCTCCTATATGCTGATGCAGGAGAAGTGAACGAGAGGTATAGCTTTTGTACACGCAAAAGAAATCTGACTGACAGTGGATATCAGGAGATTTTCAAACCTTCTGTCCCTAGCCAGGTCCAAGGTAACAACGCTTGTTTCAGGGGACCCTGTATGAATGACAGGCAAAAGGTCACCGCAAATGACTTCTCTAGAAGCTGTAACGATGAGACTTCTCTAGAAGCTGTAACGATCCGAATCCGCTAAAGATCAAATCTGCAAATGTCTAACACTAGTCGGTAGATGGACGTCTATTATGCGATCATACCTATTTCGGGACCTGGGAGAATTATCTCAGATAGGCGTAGGACAAGCTCTTGACCTTGATCGGGTAAACTAAATGGTTACCCGGTGAGGTTAACGGTTAATGTCGTTATCCCGTGATAACACAATGAACTAAATTTGCTTCGCCTTATGATCTATCTCTGGGAATAGAAAGTTCGCTCCGCTTAAAAATTGTTTCAGTACTCTACAAACCGTCCCACTGGGATGCTCCAAACTTTTATTGCATCTTCAAAGTAAACGTGGAATTTAAAACTTGCAATCCGAGTATAGTCTCCAGTTGGGATACCCATGAATCTAATAAATTCGAGTTTCTCCAGCTTTATCAACCCCTCGCTCTGGTTCCCATCTGCGTCAACCCACATGAAATTCAAAATTCTGTTTATATCTTGTGTGGGATATTCTTCCCCATTGTTTATTTTATGTATTGTTGAAGCCTGTGCCATCCTAGCCAGCTCTTCTCTCCTTTGGATTTCTAAACCGCAGTGATGCACACGACACCATACAATTTCCAAACAGCTCATACTACAAAAACAAAGAATGGACACAAAAATATCCCGAGTTGCCTACTTTGTCTTATACAAAATGGGACCGAGGAACTTAGAGGATTCTTAGGTAATAAAAATTGCCTCCTTGTATGTAAAAAATTACGTTGAGGAAAGTAATTTTCTAACAGAACAAAGTTTCAATAGACCTCTAAAAGTCCAGTCGAGAATTTTGGAATTAACTAAACGTACAGGAATCTACCAATTATTTGGATGCTATTAGATCTCCATTTGGTCAGTTGATTTAAGTGGCAATCACTCCATGTTAACATTGGCAACAAGTCGAGATATATTCATTCATATCCTCCTAAGTGTATGCTATACATTTTAGACAATACATGACAGTAAATGTACAACCAATGATACATTTTGGGTATGGTCGAAAAGTAGGGCTTAAATCAATGTATAGATATAGCCATATTGCACTACAACGATTGACAATTACACGAATCAAATTAGGGAACAAGTGAAGTCATCTTGGGACATGCCCTCCTAAATATATGCAACACATTTTAAATGATACATAGAACTAATTGTGAAATCAATGAAAAATTTTTTTGACGGAAAGTAGGGCCTAACAATAGGGCAGGTATTTACTAATTTGTATGTATCAATTCCTTTACGTACTTAAACTGCAAGCGGATATAGTATCGGGGCATGGAGAATATCTTGGGAGAGATTAGGTTGTGGTCTAGGTAAATCTAGGCAATCTAGGCCCGGGTAAACCTGATCTACTACTATTAGCGAATTGTAGCTCTACCACAATTCCGGTTATCCTAACTCAATGGTAAACGACTAGAGTTGTCGGATAGAGCGAAGTATTTGGGTGTAATCCTGGATCCGAAACTCATCTGTAAACTTAACATTGAACACAGAGTTAAGAATGGTCAAGGTGCCTTCTATGCTTGCAAGAAAACATTTAAAATAGCATGGAGGATGTCATTCTGGATGTACAAGGCGGTGGTTGGACCCATTCTGACCTACGGAGTATTGAAATGGCGGCTGGCATTGTAGAAAGATTAGAAACTGTCAACAGGACAGAGAACAGCATGTTGTGGCGTGACAGGTTTATTACGGGCGTGTCCCTCTGCTGCTCTCAACACGATGCTGAATTTACTTCCCACTAAACAATTTTTCCTCGAGTCTATAAGCGTGGCCGTCGGCTAGTGTGCTTGGCTCTTGTGCATGAGAACGTGGGTTCGATTCCTGCTCTGACCAAAATACAATTCCTTCGACGATGGCCACCTCGCTTAGTGATGGCGTTCGGAACCGGTGTAAAACTGTAGGTCCCAATGAGTGGGCACACAGCTCACTAGTTGTGAGACGCTTTTGCATCAGCCAAAACTGCCCTGCGGCTTAGAGAGTTGGAATGTTGGGCCCAACTATGCTGTGGGCTTAGTAGGATTCTGTAGATTGTCTCTAGTGGGATCATACCAAAGCAGAACTTCCGGAAAAATTGCATGACAGTCATACCGCACCGAAAATAATGAAGGAACCACTAATTCTAGCAGGATATTGACATTTTTAAGTATGAACCTAAGATTGATAGTGGAGTTGGAGCTGGGGTCAACTCAACTTCACTTCGTATAACACTATCAATTGGTCTCCCTATTTGTGGCACTATCTATAAATGGAAGTAGTGGTAATATTGGGGGCGTGTCGTTAGTTACGAAACCACGCAATAGTCGGGATGGGTGTGAAAATCTTCTCGAACAACCTAGCGGCGGTAAGGACTCTGTCCTCAGAGAAGAATTGATCGGTACTGACTCGAGAATGCAGGAGTTATCTAGACGACATCGGCGTCACGACAAGACTTTCCCCAGTGGAGGATTCGGGTCATACGGAAATAGCCCTAAACGAACCCGCTGATGAACTAGCCAGGAAAGGCCCTAGACGAAATGCGGTTGAACAAAACTAGATTGAAAACTCTGTAAGAGTGGTCGCCACTTCCACCACGATGCAGACAAAAACTGGAGAGAGTTTACTACTTGCCGCATATCAGGCGGTATTTGGCCTAGATTTGACGGTGAAAAAACTGTATTCGTATTGACTCTGAACAGAAGTACAGTAGCCAAAATGACAGCTGTCATAAACGGTCGCTGGCGATTAATACACTTGCTGTTAATATTAGAATTCAATACAAGCATTATTGTCGAAGCTGCAAGGACGAGCTAAGAGCGGAAACTCCTGAATATAAATGTATGAGTAGTTCATACTACAAGCTTACAAGTTCAGGACCATTTTTGTAAGTATTAATTTTCCTACAGAGCCATGCTTTGGCAGACACACGTAGGACAACTTTGGGAAATCTCATTTTGACGGTATACCGAACCTGGGGAGTATCTATCTCATTATGTTTCTAAAATACATTATCAGACCTAATTGTGTATTTTCAGGGTAATGTGGCTATTCAAAACGGCATCACTACTAATCGGGTGAACTTCCATGGAAGGATCTCACAGTTGCTCAACCTAACCTAACAGTATCGGGTAATGGCGATTGGAAACATTAAAATTTCCCCAAAACCTTGAAAACAAACAATGATATCCCCTGGTTCGACATAGACTCATATCCTAAAAGAATGTCATACATTTTATCAACTCCAAATTAAAAACTATGCAGTAGTTAATAAAGAAATAAAAATCCTAAAAATATGCCACACATTTTAAGCAGTACATTACAACTTTTTCATATGATTTGAAAGTAGGCATTGAAGGTTCAAGTATAATTCATTTTGGGTGTGTCCTATTGCCTGTCAGTTTAAATGACAATTACCCCAATTAACCTTAACAGCACACGTTGACATGATATCTAAGGTCACGTCAAAGACTAATGCTCCTAAGCCATGAGATGCATGATATACCCAGTTAACAGACATTTGTCTTTTTAATCCACCAATTTGATTATATTTTCATTTCGTCCTTAAATTGCTTTAAGCTTTAATTTAGAGCTAATCTATCTAGGTAATCTAATCTATCTATCTTGTTACCGAAAACTGTTATACTCGAATTTGGTATTAACTTAAATAACATTTGTCAATTCAATAATCTGGCAAATCAATTCTAATAAAATCCAACATTCGCACCGTTTCTTCTAAACTCAACTCAACTAGCCATATTAAAGTATGTTAGTCAAACTTATTATTATTACGCAAACGTTTGCCAGTCGAAAAAAATATATAAAATAAAGTATACAATTAGGCTTTTTACTTGCACACATAGACACAGGATATAAATAAAAATTCAACTCAAGCGTCACAGCACTTAAGGCTCAATGTCAAAAACAAATTGTTACCCCCAAAAACAAAATAAAATATTAGTGGAGAGGAGAGTAGCGGAGCAGAGACGAGAGGAGAGTTAAAGTAAAAGTAGTAGATGAGGGATATAAGAATGGCGTTTAACAGCCTTAGCACACATGCTGAGCGATACTTTCCACATATACAATTAAGCAGACACAAGTCATCAGAAAATGAGGTATACCTTTAGGGGGTACAAGGAATCTCGTATAAAGTTAAGCGCAAAATGTTACAGATATCTCTGTATATATAAGACTTTTCTGTAATTTAAGTCTATCACGCTACTTTGAAGTACCTACTCATCTGCAGGTTTCTCTGCCACACTTCCACCAGATTTCCGTTTGCTCCATTACAGTATTAAATAAAAATCATTGTAATATTTGTACTTGGGAAGGATATGACGTTGGTGTATGTATTTAAGTGATTTTTGAACTGGTCTATATGTCTGTCTGCTTCGTTGCCTGCCCCCGCCTTCAATATTGTTGGTAGTGGTTTTCTGTTTCCTTTTGCCATACCCGCTGGGAGTACGGGAATGCTTTGGGAACCGTTATATGTTGTAGATTCAATAGGGACGCCACAAGACTCATTGAGTGACTGGCAATTATGAACAGATATTGTTCTATAAGCGGTGATTAAATTGAATAGGGGTCCAAACTAAAATTTTTCTCACACACACACTTTTATACATTAGAGTGGTACGTTTATTTAGCTTTTACTTGTTGTTGTATTTATTTAGCTTTTAGCTTGTTGTAAAAATTATGAAAGTTCTATATAGCGCCTTAAATATATGCTATGTATTCGATATCTTCTGGAGTATAGTGCATATTTTTAGGATAAACATACACTTTTTTCTCTTCTTCTCAAGAAAATTAATCGAAATCTTGAAACACATACATTTCACCTCAAACTTAAACAAAACCAGCCACAGGTTGTCATACTGAAATGTACCATCTAAGGCAGCGAATAACACTTCTTATGTTGTAATTGAATTCAAATAGATTTGTGTCTAATTATTTGCATGCTCCTTCGCCTGAATATATGCAATAATTCTTTTCTTAGGATTCTTAGGATTAATTGTAGTATTACAGGTATTCATATCGAATTTCGATTCGCACTGTGATTTCTAGTAAAACGGAATTATTGAATACAAGATATTGTTCGATCGGAACAAGACCCTGCACATAAGTTATTCACTCTACGGTTGAAGTGAACAAATTCTTAAACGAACCACTCTATCACATACGTGCATATATCCTCCTATGCATCCAGACAATATAAAAGTGACCCACAAAAATGTTATTAACACTGTCTGATGTTGTAGTTTTATCATCAAGGGACAATGTTTGTTCAGATTGTTATAGATACTTTTATGGAAGCGTCACTGTCGTCACCCTCCCACCACGATGAGGTTTGGCAAGAGACCATAGAGGGTATTATAGCATCGTCCTTATATGTTTACGGTTATAAAATGTAATCAATTTTCAAGTATCTGATTTCCTATAAGGATATAAGAAATATGTGGTTTTTCTTTACATTGTAATTCTCTCCTACTTATTAAACCATATAATATATGTTAGTAAGCAGGTGTCTAAACATTGTTGTAGAGATTTCCAAAGAAGCTGACTCCTAACATTATTCTATAAAATTTGCACAGTCTTTATAAATTTGCCCCTGAAAAACATCAATAAAAATTTGTGATTTCCAAAATAATCATTAACATATTTTAAGGATCATAAAATTTGCCGCAGATAATAATGCCAGCCTTAAGGTATGCTATAGAATTTGCAAATTTTATTCATTTATTATTGAATATTTTTGCTGATTTTAAGGTATACATATGTATGTGTTTAGGATCAATTTCCAATTCTAATTACAGAGAGTATAAATAAAAAAAATTGAATAGGTGGGTGATTCCCCTCATGACCCATTTCTGGGAATACATTTAAACCAGTAGGTTAGCACACTTTGTACCATAGAAATTACTTCATATTTATTTACAGTATGTTTGTGTTCGTCAATCCGTTCACCTAAAAAACTCACCCCAGAGGTTCGATCGTAACCGTCTTAATAGATGGACGTCCAGCGGAGACCAACCGATTATCGATTTTATACCCTCAACCATAGGGATGGGGGTATATAGCATTTAATACGTAAAAAGTGTAATACATAGAAGGAGCCATATTAGACCCCTAGTATCTTTGGACGACATTCGCTTTAGGACTTTTTAAGACTTTTGAGCCATGTCCATCTGTCTGTCTGTCTGTCTGTCTGGCTGGCTGGCTGGCTGGTCAACACGATAACTGCCGTAAATCTTTACGGATCACAATAAAATTTTCTCAGTGCCTATTATTTGCCAATATTGAGTTTGGTATTGAAAATGGGCGTTGTGACCACGCCCCTTCTGGTACCACCCATACAATTCGACACATTTAGCACAAAATCATATTTCTTTCAAACCTTTCTTCTGGTAGATGTGATTAGCTTCAACTCTCACACCGATTAATAATCTGTAAATGCCTAGTTAATTGGAGGAAATGGGCGAGATTGTCACGCCCATTCTGGTACCTCCCATACAAAACATGGTGTTCGTTCGGGTTGTCAATCAAATAAATCGCACGAAACACTTCCGAACTTAATGAAATTAGGTATAAGGCTTCACGATATCAAACGCCAATCACCGATTTTAACAAGGGTGATTTTGCCACGCCCATTGTGGTACTTCCCATACAAAAGTTGTTTGGCCGTCTGGTTGTTAGGCACGAGAAGTCCCGCAAAATCGAACCAATCTTAATGAAAGTTTGTACTAGTCAGTATTTAGCCAAATAAAGCTCTCCTATAGAAAATGAGCTGTTTTGTCACACCCATTCTGGTACCTCCCATATAAAAGTTGGGCGAATGACCGGTTGCTCCACATGATAATTCTCATAAACAACAACCAATCTTAATAAAATTCGGTACTAGGCAATATTTTGCTAAAAGCTACTGTGTAACTAATAAGTGACTGTTGTGCCACGCCCAGTTTCGTACGTCCCATACAAAAGTTGGGCGTATTTGGAGTTTGCCGACTCGATATCTCCAATAAATCATAACCGATATTAATAAAATTTGGTACTGGTCAAAATTTTGGCAACAACTTGCCATGCCCATTTTTGTACCTCGCATACATATGTATATATATTGGGAGGGAAACTCTCTAATTTGGCTATTCAATAATATTTCGCGCAATATCAATCTGTTATTGAATATGGCCACTTTTGAGTATGGGCATTTTTTAACAGAACTCCCATGCAATGGATGACTTAGGGTGAGGGTATGATTAAGTCGGATCACCCGACTGAAACTTACAGCCATAGTCACGATGTCGAACGTTAACGTTCGCTTTCTTTCTATGCGACAAACAGCTGATTTGGAAGTCACTAACAAGCGAACGAAAACATATACAATTCAGTACAAAATCTGACCGCACTTACACCCTCTCCTACAAATTCCAAGCGAACGAAGCCAGGCACTCACTTTCGTTTAAAAAAGCGAAGAACGAAGCCAGGCACTCACTTTCGTTTATCTTTCGACTTGTCGTTCGCATGGTTTTACGTTTTTTTGTGTGGTTGTTGTTCAAAACAATAACATAAAGTTGACGTTCGCCATTTAATTTCGGAGCGAGAGAGAAGAGAATGAGGAACCAGTATCTGCAGTTGCCGCAACGTTGGCGTTTTTCTGCCGAAATGGAAATATATTTTAATAACAAATTTATTATAATGACATTATATTCTGTCCATTGTGTTTCTTCCATTGAATTCTATGTAAATTGTTTTTGTTTCAAGGTTTTATTTGATTTCCAGCTATGCGACAACCAAAAAACAAGTGACTGGTTTTGACATTTTCGGTCGCATAGATGACAGCGTAAATAGGTAGTGGCTTCCGATTTTGCAAACACACAACCACACAATAACATTTAAAGCCTGGGATAAGAACGAAAGTGAGTGACTGGCGTTCGTACGCTTAGGTTTTCTTTCGAGATCGTGACTTTGGCTGTTATGTACTGGTTTTACAAAACTTGTTTATTATTTTCAACACAAACTCATCTTCATTGTAACAGTTCTTATTTGAGAACAATCCCAGAGAGAAATAGACTCTAAAAAGGGATAAATCTGAAAAAATGAGAGGGCTTGATGCTCAATCAACAATAACAAACGTTACAAATAGTAGTGAAAGTGGTTTACCAATACACAATAATACACAAAATCAGCATGATAGAAAGAGAAAAAGTGAAATAAATGAAAGCACAATGGCTAAACAAGTGAAAAATAATTATTATTCCATTCTTGATAATGATGATCAGTGTGATAAGGAATACTTAGAGAAATTCCAAAAGCATGTGGAACATAAAGAGAAACCAAACTCTTCGAGAAACTCTACTCTAAATAACCGTGCAATTGAAGAGAGTACAACTACCTCTAATCCAAAAAGTCCAAAAGGCACTAATCAAAAGAAAAATAAAAAACAGCAGGATTGTCCCTGCAGGCTGTGTCAGAGACACGGCCATTAAGTTTAACGTAGAATACGCCACCCGATAAGACAGAAAACATATATAACAATAAATGATAAATAACATACGCAAATGAATTTATTTATTTGATAGTTACTTTTTTGTTGTTGTTGTTGTTGCTTTCTAGTGTTTCGTGTAGGTGCCATTTTGATTAGTTGTTTTTATTTTAATTTACTAAACGTCAACTGTCAGCTGCTGTCAAACAGCATCAAGCAGCATTATTATTTTGATTACTTGGCAGCACTTTCATTTAACATAAAAATGTATGAATTAATTTTTTCATATATTTTTTATAATTATATATCCATGTTAAATTCAAATTCACATTTAACATTTTGTTTCACTTAAATACATAAGTAAATATACGAAATTTCAATATTTCATCAATCAAAACAACAGCCGAAGGTTTGTGTCCACACTGAAACAACACCATAGTTTGTGTTCACGCTACAAACTCAAACACTCAACCAAACACCACACATATGTTTGAGTGTATGTGTTTAAACAATTTTCATTTGAGAAATTTAAATATTAGGAAGATATCAACCAATAGTAAAAGAAAAATTTCATTATTTTTGTATGAAATTAAAGATTAGGGACATTCCATCGTGACCAACGTAACATTCACACTATTTTTAACACTTGTTAGAGGTTATTATTCAATGAAAAAATTATTGATTTTAGGAATTTCTGTTATATTATGTTAGTCTGCAGTTAGGTAATACACTATCAATATAGAAAATCATAAAATTACATATATTTTTAGAAATAACAACAGAATTCAGTGCTGTGTCCAACGTAACAAAAAATCGACCTCATTAAAACTTACCTCTACTTATAAAGCAATTTCTCTGAAAATAATTACTCAAAAAAGTCAAGTTTGGGTTTTCCAGAACCACAAGATGTGTATTTATAAATCTGGCATGCCAATACAAGTACTTAATAAAAAAAGGGGTCCCTTCGTAAAAAAAAAGAGTGCGACCAACGTAACGTGACCAACGTAACAAAGGAAACAACCAAGGAAATTAGTACTTTTCAAGCTCGATTTGCTGTTAGTTTCTTTGTAAGCCGAACTTCTTTTGCAATAGGACAATCATAACCAGTATTGGCAAACATGTTAACACACATGTTGTCTATTCTGTTGATAGAGTGGGCAGATTTGATCCCTCTTAGGGGTTTTATATCTTTAAACAAAATTTCAACTTCAGCACTCTTTTCAATAATGTCTTTCTCCAACAAACGCTTTTGCAAACTTATTTTCTTATTGGTGGTTGCATCTCTGGTTGCATTTCCCTGGATAAATTCGAGAAATTTCATCTTTGCGATAAAATTCTATGACCATGTTCTTCACCTCATCAGTATTTTGTTTTTGTCCGGAAACAGCTCTTGTACGTGACATTGGAATTCCAATATCTAAAGCTAATTTTTCAACAACAGCCCTTCTTTTTCGAGGGCTTTGAGGCAACTTGGACTTAACACGTTTTAAAGCCTTTCCAAAGCTCTGAGGATTATAATAGGCCTTCTCACAATTCTCTGAAGATACAGTTATAGACGATTCTAGTTTTTGTTTCAGGCGCAAAAATCGTCGGTATTCCACAGGTATTATATTTCTTGATATTGAGAAAGCATTCGATTCAGTCTGGCATAATGGTCTTATCTTTAAGCTCCATAAAATGAAATGGCTCTCATACTTAATTAAACTGATCAAAAGTTTTCTCAATAACAGATCCTTTATCGTTGAAATTGAAGGCGAGCAGTCGGCTTCTATGGACATACCAGCTGGAGTTCCCCAGGGCTCTGTTCTATCTCCGCTTCTATATTCCCTACATACGTCAGACTTTGAACTACGAGCCAACTACGATGTAGCCTTTTATGCCGACGACAGTGCATTTATTTGTAGTGGTAAAGTTTCAAACTCGATTATTAAACGAATGCAAATTGCTTTAAGCTCTGCCGAAGAATATTTTTTGAAATGGAAGATTAAAATAAACAAGGATAAAACGCAGGCAATTCTTTTTCCATTCAATAAGTCTCCGAGAAGAAATCCCTCACGTGTACTTTTCTTTCAAGGTCACGATATCGCACTTTCTATAACAATCAAATATCTTGGAATTACGCTTGATCAAAAGCTTACATTCAGAGAACACTTGAACGTCGTGTCTACTAGGGCAATACGCTGTGGCAGAGCATTATATCCTTTGCTGAATCGGAAGTCACAGCTTAACAAAAAGAATAAACTCTTAATCTATAAACTCTGTATTCGTCCAATCTTAACGTATGGCTGTCAGGTCTGGAAAAAATGTGCGAAAACTCACAGAAAACAATTGCAGATAATTCAAAATAAAAATCTTAAGATTATATTTAACCTACCTCGGAGATTTTCTACCAGAACTTTACACAGCAGATACAAACAGAAAACCATTGACGAATTAGTAAATGATCTAACACTGACATTTGAAGAAAAGTGCAGAAGGTCTAATTATGCCCATCTGAGAAACTTGGTTTAGAAATGTCTTCTTCACTTTATTATAGAGTAAAATGTAGAAGCCATGGCTTTTAAAGTTTCTTTGTAATTTATCCCTCCCCCACTTTTGTGATATTAATATAGGTTTTTTACTATCTTTTTCCTATACTTCGATCTAGTTTTTAAATGTTTAGCTTTTTCTAATAATTGTATTATTTGTTGTAGTATCTTACAGATAATAACTCAAAACATTGTAAATAATAAACTATTACAATGAATTATTGATAGCAAAATAAATAAATAATAAATAAATAACAACAAAAAAATCTGTAAGCAGTGGCTACGATCTAATTATTTTTATACCCTCCACTGTAAGTGATAGAGGGTATATATCAGTTTGTCATTCTGATTGTAACATATAGAAATAAGGCTTTGCGACCCCATAAAGTAAATATATTCTTGATCCTTATAACAACCGGAGTCGATATAGCCACGTCCGTCTGTCCGTCTGTTGAAAATATTCTCACGACTTCAATCGGCGATAACGCGGTTTGGTTTTTGGCCAGAATGTTCCTCGTATTCCTGAGCAGTTTGGTATTGAAAATCAGCGAAATTGGTCCATTGGAAAAAATTTTATGATTGGAAACGTAAAAAAACTCATAAAATTTTCACATTAATTTTTGTAGTTTTATACTAAACTACTCCTATTGCCGTGTGGTGAATTTCCATGTTGAAAATCTTTGTTCTTCTTTATAATAGGTAAGTACTTTAGAATGTTTGGATCTACTTTCATGTGTTCATACATTTATATGAATTTTGTCACACTTTACAAGGTCGCTGTGGCCTGATGGGTAAAGGGTTGCGCGTTAGAGTCTGAGGGTTGTTGGTTCAACTCTGGTCCCAGCTTGTTTTTTTTTTTTAACAGTTCTTCAAAAAATGCTTTTTTATTTTTAAAAAATTCTTTTATATTTTACTTGTGAACAAGTAACTTAATTTTATTTTTTTTTAAAAAGGTAAATTTTCTTAAAAGAAAGTACATTTCAAAGTACATTTCAAAGTACATTAAGTACTTTAAGTACGTTAAGTAAATTTCAAAGTACATTTCTTATGTACATTTCTTAAGTACATTTCTTACATACATTTCTTAAGTACATTTCTTTCTTATGTACATTTCTTAAGTACATTTCTTCTTAAGTACATTTCTTCTTAAGTACATTTCTTCTTAAGTACTTAAGAAATGTACATTTCTTTGTGAGCAATGCATTTGTGAGCATTGTGCGCATTTGTGAGCATCCTGCATTTGTGAACAAGTAATTGCATTTGTGAACAAGTAACTTATTTTTATTTTTTTTAAAAAAGTAAATTTTCTTAAAAAATGTCCTTTTTAAAATTTAATATTTTGCTGGTTAACACAAATGTGGAGGGTATCAAAGATTCGGCACAGCCGAATTTAACACTTTTACTTGTTTTTTTTTTGTTGTTTTCCTATCGAGCGAACCCTTCGCCGCCACTCTTACCCGCCCCTACCGACCGAGAGGGCCACGTACATATTATAGACCGGTCTATAACGGGAGAGCAAGGATCATAAGTTCACACGTTGCAACCAACTACAGAAATTCTTCACCAGTTGGTATTACACTAACATAAATCAGTATACAAGTACATCACGAGATATTAATATAACAGACTTCATAATATATAATAATTACAAGCAAAACGAAACCCAAATTATAAATCAGACCAGATAGTAAGGATAAAATAAATTAAATTTACATATGTATGTTAATGAATATACAGCACTAATGCAATCGGTTCAAATGACAAATTATGCTAGACTTTGTCGTTTCCCAACTACCTGTGAAATCAATATACTGATATAGCTCATTAAAGTCACGACCCATTCTCCTAACTGGATCAAACGACGCATAATTCGAACGCTGAAACTCGATGTGAATGAGTTTATAGTACCTCGTGGGTCTCAATGGGACATTTATGAAAATCTTAGATAACAGAAATTCAGAACATATAGATCTATCAATTATCTTCAAAACTGTAATAGAGTTTATCATGGTACGTCTACTAATAAGAGTCGGCAATCTTAACAATGCCAGCCTACTGCTATACGAAGGAAGATTATGGTTCGGGTTCCATTGAAGGTTTCTCAGACAAAATATGAGAAACTGTTTCTGGACCGATTCAATCATATTAACATACAAATTGTACTGGTGGTCCCAAACAACAGATCCATATTCGAGAATATGGCGGACTAGTGAAGTATAAAGATTTTTCGTAACGTAGGGATCTTAAAATTTCCTTGCCCAACGTTTAAGAAAGTTCAGAACGCCATAAGCCTTGTTTACCATCGTAATTATGTGGGAGTTGAAATTCAATTTTCTGTCCAAGAGAACACCAAGATCAACAAATGAATCCACCGATTCAAGAACATTGCCACCTAAAATGTATTTTACCGAAAAGAATGATGACCTAGAGAACAGCATATGCTTACATTTCGCAAAATTAAGCTCCATCAAATTGGTTTCGCACCACGTCTTGAAAGTAGACAAATCCCTCTGAAGTAAAGTATATTGACAAGGATCCTTGTAAAAAAATTAGATCTTCACGTCATCAGCGTACATTAACAATTTAGAGTGCATTATGGAGGCGGGTAAATCGTTAATGAATAACAAAAGTAGAACCGGTCCAAGATGACTGCCCTGAGGCACCCCAGATGACACAAAAATAGATCTTGAGAATTATCGACCAAATGATACCATCTGTTCTCTGTTCATTAAGTAAGAACTAATCCAATTCAGCATGTTACAATTAAAACCCATTGCCCCTAGTTTATATAATAACAAATTGTGGTTAACTTTATCAAAAGCCTTACTAAAAGCGGTAAAAATCACATCAGTTTGATCTCCATTAATAAAGCCGTCAATAAAAGAAGAGGAAAACTGAAGCAAATTAGTCACGGTGGAACGACCCTTCCGAAAGCCATGTTGACATGGATCTAAAATAGAGGAAACATGATGAGAAATTACCTCTGTGACTAACTTCTCAAAAAGTTTAGGAATGGCACTCAATTTTGCAATTCCCCTATAATTTGCAACATTTACGAAACTACCAGATTTGTGGAGAGGGATTATATAAGAGCTCTTCCACTGTGCAGGAAAATGATCGAACTTCAACGAAGCGTTAAATAAGAGAATCAACGGTAAGCTGAGAGAATTCCAGCAGTATTTCAACATAGAGTCCGGGATACCATCAGGACCAGCTTTATTCGAGGCTTTCAAGCTGATTAAGTTATCTAGCAACCACGAATAATTTACGACAGTAGCATCAAACGGAATGGTAGAGCGGACAGTGTATGGGTATGATTTGGAAACATCATAGGCTCGGGTGGAATAAATAGATGCGTAAAAATCGGCGAAACAATTAGCAATAGACTCTTCATCTGAATAATCTTAACATCTTCAAGACCAATCTTAAGCTTATTAGAAAACTGATAGAGGACAATTTTATCGTATCTTTAAACAAATATCTTCAAACTAAACTAGAAAGTATTAATAAGGAAAATACTCAAAAAATATTCAAGGAAACTAAAAAACAATTTTAAAAAAAAATAAATGGTTTCCCATTACATCCCATGAAGGGACCGGGTAGAACTTCTCACAATCACTGAGCTGTGCGCTTTCCAGTTTTCACTCACTGATTTGGACCTACAGTTTTACACCGATTCCGAACGGTATTTTGAGAAGCTTTTTAATGGCTATACTATGCGAGGTGACCGCCGTCACTATGCGAGGTGACCGCCGCCGAAATAAAATTGTAGGTGGTCAGAGCAGGGTTCGAACCCAGGATCTCATGTACAAGAGCCGCGCACACTAACCATTGCACCACCGACGGCCAAAAACAATTTAGACGGACTGCAAATTTGGACATAAGTATGCTTAAAATTCCTCTGCGGAGCGAAAATTTATTAAGAAATGCAGGAATCGATCATTCCGTACTTGAAATAGAGGAAAATGAAACATTTTTTAACAAAGGATCAAAGTCAGGTTTTTAAGTACCATTGGGGCTTATCTAGAATCTGTTCATTTTTAGAAAGTGATTGATTTTGAGAATAGAAATCATGTTGAAGTTGATAAGGAATTCACCAGATTTTTAGAATTAAAAAACGAGTACGAATTTAATCAATCAACCATTTTGCAACGACATAAAAGCCAATGAATTAACTGAATCCATGACGGATGATTACTTTATAGATCGGGATTCTATTGTTTACATTTTTAGCAAACTGAAGAAAATATTATCATCTGGTCTAGATAACATTCCAAATATTGTACTGGGAAATATCCCAGGACCACTTATTTTAGAATATTGTACCATTTTCAACAACATGCTAAATAATTCTTACTTCCCACGAGCGTGAAAAGTTGCAAAAGTAGTAATTTTACCGAAGAAGGAAAAGGATCCATGTAATCCGAAGAATTTACGTGCAATAAGTCTACTACCAAATATTAGTAACATTTTTGAAATTTGTGTTAACAATAATATAATGAAAATATCAAAAAAAAAAAAAAAAAAAAAATGGTTTCCCATTACATTCCATGAAGGAATCGGGGAGAGCTTCTCACAACCAGTGAGCTGTGCGCTTTCCAGTTTTATAGTCACTGATTGGGACCTACAGTTTTACACCGGTTCCGAACGGTATTTTTGAGAAGCATTATCATGGCTAAATACTCGATAGTGTCGCCGTCACTATGCGAGGTGACCGCCGTCGAAAGAATTTTAAGGTGGACAGAGCAGGGATCGAACCCAGGATCTCAAGTACAAGAGGCGCGCACACTACCCATTGCACCACCGACGGCCACATAATGAAAATATGCAAGAGTAAAAATTTAGTAAATGATAAACAATTTGGATTCAAATTTAAACATTCGACAATACATCCAATACACCAGCTACACTCAAACATTAATTGGAATCTAAATAAGAATTTTTGTACAGGAGCATGTGTGATAGATTTTGAAAATGCTTTTGATAGTACATATATGGATTCCTGGCTTGATTACTAAATTATTAAAATATGAATTTCCACCCCGCTTAACTTTTCTTATACATAATATGTTAAACCTAAAATCTTTTGTAGTATGCAACCAAGATCAGAAAAGCTCGAAAAAGTTTATTATGGTAAATGGCTTGCAACAAGGAACAGTTAACTCCCCAATACTTTTTAACTTATTTATCTTTGAATTACTTGAAAAAGTCGATAATATCATTGGGTTTGCCGATGACATTATAATCCATCATTGTGATAGCAAAATATCTAGTAGCAATAGCGGACTTCGAGACAAGCTAAAAATTATAGAAACCTATGCCACAGATTGGAAAATGAAAATTAATTTTAGCAAATGTGAGACAATATTGTTCCGTCCTCCTGTAGGTGAATGCAATTACGATGTTAGAAAAAAATTGGAAACAGTTTGGTCTCAAGACTGAGGATAATGTAAACTTACCTAATAAGTGTAGGGTTAAATACCTAGGCGTTAACGTTGACAAATTTTTATATTTCAATCAGCATGTAGATATCCAAATATCGAAAGCACGAAAGGCATTTTTCATGTATGGGCATTTATTTTTCTCAAAATTTCTATCACAGATGGTAAAAATTATATTATACCAAACTCTCATTCGACCCATTTTAACATATGGTTGCCAAATATGGTTCAATATTTCTCCTTCTTCTATGGAGAAACTAAGAGTTTTTGAAAGAAAATGCCTTAGATGGTGTACGACTATTCACAGATCTCACAGTAGTAACTTCACAAAATACATATCAAATAAAATCTTATATAAAGCAGCAAAAGTTAGCAGGATAGATAACTTCATCATACACCTTATAAGAGATCTTATTTCTAGGACGTTTGTTTGTTGGGAAAACAATGTAATACTGGCCCCTTATTATGTCAGCGAAGAATATATAAGAAATACATTATTAAGTGGCTTAGTACCACCTGAAGCGTTTCCATTCCTAGATAGTAAAGGATTTATTCTAAACGAAATGGGCATTCCCATACTGTATCACATACACAGAAGAGCTAATGATAGGACGATAAAGTGTAATCAACTATCTCATGATAACAAAAGATTTGATACAAATTTCTATATAGCAGATAGGAACAGTATTCCTAATTTGAATTCTCTAAAGTATTGGTGGCTTAATCATTGAACTTCTTAATTGACTTTTTTCAGAATTGCTTTTTTTACCGCTTGACTGTTCTGTACCTTTATAATTAAGTGAGGTATTGTTGAAATTTTTCTTTACATTCATCATATTTCTATACTTATTGTATCTCAAGAATATTAAAATTTAAATCATGGATTATTGTATTAAAAATTGTGCTTGAGAACCCGTGTGTGGGACAGTGTACTCGAAACTATTCTAATTACAATTTGTTAATTTATGTTTAGAATATAAATTGGTCGAATAAATAAACATTAAAAAAAAAACTCATCCCAAAGGCTTTGGAGTGTCAATCCCGACAAATCAGGACAATGACAGAGAAAGTGTTTAGTCATATCCGTGTCACCCTCAATCGCTAAGAATACATTAGTGGCAGTTTATTCAGTTCGACGAGTGTCTATATATAAGACACACATAAGATATCAAGATTTGTACTTACCCGAACTGCGTTACAAGACATTCACTGCTCAGCTAACTTCTGATCCATCCCATACTCAACTTGTTCTTTCCCAAACTGCGATACAGGATATTCACTGCTCAACTTCCTTCTGATGTAATCAGCTGATGTTAAAATTCAGCCTTTTTTACTTTCAAATGCTTTCCATTGTTTAGACGTATCAGCCGTTAGTTTAAGCCCAGGACTGGTACATGGCTGGTGTCCTCATCCTATGTGGCAATATAGCCTTGATCACCTAGTGAAGGTCTGCACTATCGTACAGCCAATATCAATGTTAAACTTGAATTTCTAGATTATTGAATTAACAAGTGTTATTTAAATTAATAACATTTACTAACTATTTACTAACATTTCCTTATATAAACACTTTAAAATGTATAGCATACTTTTAGGATTTTCAGTTGATTAATAAATATTGCATAGTGTTTAGTTTGACGCATTTGAATTGTATGATATACATGCATGAAACGCGTCATAGTTTGCACGGAAGATAAGCTAAAGTACACGGCTTTTCAATAAATAGATAGACATATTTGATTACATAGGTACTTAGCTACTTACATAAATATCCTCTAAATTAGAACTTAAATCCTTTTAAAGATTAAAAATACATATTAAATACATATGTATATAGATAAGAAACACATGAACTGAAGGATCATTAAAGTAACTGGAATCTAAAATGGCCCACTATAGAACACACTAAAATACTAAACCCTGTAGCAGTAGTAATAGCAAGTACCGTTGATACTTGTACTTGTAACATTTAAGACCTACTTCTAGATCATATCAAAAACGTGTCAGTCTTCAGTATCAACTTTTTCATATAGTAAAGCAATCACCTGCATGTACTTCTGTATACCATCTAAAATTTCTAGCATATGTTTAGGATTTTGATTTGTTTAATAACCATTGCATGGTTTTTAATTTAAATCATTTAAACCGTATGGTATATTTTTAGGGTTCGAGTATTTACATGGGTAATTAGCAAAACGTGCAAAGGATTTGCCGTAGAAACCCGGTAAAAGCACTACTTTCCTATCAACTACATTATTTCACTCCACATTTACGCCTAAATATGGTTTAAAATGTATAACATATATTTAGGAGCATACATTTAGAAGCACTTGACGCAAAATATCCTCGCTTGTTTCTAAGGATTTTTGGAGTAACTCTCATTTAAACGGATGGGCATTAAGGCACACATAAATACATTAGCCACTACCATTTAAGAATAGCAACCAGGATGGATACTTGTATTCCCAAAAAAGAGAGTAAATCTAAATTCCGAACGGATTGCAAGATATGAGCCTGACAAAATTATCACTTGATTGCAAAAATTACGCTGAGGCGTGCATAGAAAAAATGCATGACTTTGGGCAAAACTCGAAGAGATGGGTCCTTTTTTTCTTTTATCACGTAGTTGTGCCCGTATATGGTTATACGAGTATTTCCATGACTTAAAAAATTACAAAAAATGTAATTGTAATTATATCCGATATAGCATTATATAAATTACTATAAATTTTGTTATAAAAATACAGTTTGAAATTAGTTTTTAAAAACCAAACGTTTGTGTTTTTATGTAATTTGGTTTTCTTATTAAAAATTAAAATCCGCCTAAAAGTATGCTACAAAATCTAAATATTTTATATGTGCCTGTAAATGTTGATAGCCATACTTCTGTTTGTAAGTTTGGCGTTTCTATACCATCCTACATAATTTAGGTATAATAATTTCGCAACAAGTATAAAACCGAGGTATGACAGTGGAATAGCTTCTTGCAGTACTCCCAATACAGCACTAAGTAACGGGGTTTTCAACAGATACGCTACAAAAGTAAATCGATAGGGACAGCAAACGACGCCATATTTTTTCCCGCTCTTTTGACATTTCTCTTCAGTAAGGTTTGCCATTTCATCATGGAAATATATACGAGCCAACAACGAGTCGAAATTATTAAAATTTACTACCGAAATTTGGAGTCAGTTGCCTCAACTTTAAAAGCGCAACGTCCAATTTATGGTCGTCATAATCGTCCTACCAGATCAACAATTGAGCGTCTAGTGGAAAAATTTGAATCCACAGGCATAGTACAAAATGTGTCAGTGCCAGTGAGACAAATAAGTGCCCGTAGTGTGAAGAATATTGCTGCCGCTGAGGCTTCAGTTCAAGAAAGTCCAAATGTGTTTCTCACACGTCGTTCTCAAGCGTTGGGGCGTTCTCTGTGTCGTTGTGGCGAATTTTGCGAAAAGATCTTGGCCTACATCCTTACAAGATCAAATTGACGCAAGAACTGAAGCCGCTTGACCACCATAAGCGTCGTATGTTCGTGAATTGGGCTGAGCAACAACTTGAAAATGATTCGGATTTTCATCGGAAAATCATCTTCAGCGATGAGGCTCATTTCTGGCTGAATGGCTTCGTCAATAAGCAAAATATGGTTATTGGTCAGACAGCAATCCACACGTAATCCATGAGTCCATGAGTTGCATCCCGAAAAAATTACGGTTTGGTGCGGTTTATGGGCCAGCGGCGTCATTGGGCCGTACTTCTTCCGTGATGATCAAGACCGGCACATTACTGTGAATGCGAATCGCTACCGTTCAATGATAACCGAATATTTTTGGCCCCAATTGGATAATATGGACTTGGAGGACATGTGGTTCCAACAGGACGGCGCCACAAGCCACACAGCGAATGCCACAATCAATTTATTGGAAACCAAGTTTGGTGAAAGTGTTATCTCACGAAATGGCCCAGTCGATTGGCCGCCTCGGTCGTGCGATTTGACGCCGTTAGATTATTTCCTGTGGGGCTACGTCAAGTCTATGGTCTATGTCAACAAGCCAGCGACGATTGATGAACTTCGTACGAATATCGAACGTGAAATTGCAGCACTATCGGCCGATTTATGCTTGAAAACCGTCAAAATTGGGTTCAGCGTCTGGACTTCTGCAAGCGTGCCCGTGGTGGCCATGCAAAAGAAATCGAGTTCCATACATAATGGCATCGAACGTACTTTCACAGGAATAAAGCATTTCATTGGTATCTAAAACCGGTTTTGTTTTATTTAAAAAAACTTTTGTAGCGCTCTTATTGAAAAACCCTTTATATATTGGTGGATCCTACAGATATGCTTTGTTTTTTATATATCATATATATATGATAATCCGATATAGCATTACATAATTTACAACAAATTTTGTTATAAAAATGCAATTTGAAATCAGTTTTTAAAAACCAAATGTTTGTATTTTTATGTAATTTGGTTTTCTTATTATGAATTAAAATCCGCCTAAAAGTATGCTACAACATTCAAAGGATTTATATGTGGCTGAAAATACTTTGTTTGTAAAATTTGCGTCCTACACATTTAGGCATAATAATTTCGCAAAAATTATAAAACCGAGGTATGACATTGGAGTATAAGTAAAAGGAAAAGATATTTCTTTTACATTGACTGATGTGACAGGGGAGAGGTTCTTATAATCAGTGAGCTGTACGACTTCTAATATTCAGACCCACTGACTAGGTCCAACAATTTTACACAAAATTCCAAAGGTTATACATTTTTCATAGCTGTTTACTAAACTGTTTTCCGAAAGGGAGACGGATGGACGTTAAAATGTAATAAAATAAGTTGCGAGTGAGATATTAATGAATTTTATATTTGATTATGGGTGGAATATGGCAACGTTCAAACAGCTGCCGCGGCTTTGCTGGCTGGAGCGCATACAAGAGGTCTAATTTTCTACAACTCTGGTGCATAGATCAAGCTGAATTTGAGCAATGGCATGGGTCATGCTGACTTTAAGAACACCGGTCATTTATGACCTAAGCTGAATTTGAGCAATGGCATTGGTCATGCTGACTTTAAGAGCAGCGGTCATTTGTGGCCTAAGGGCATAGAGCTTTATCCTTTCATGATTCGTTAAAAGGAAAGTACGGTCAATGTAATTATAGATTTTTTTTTTGCGTATACGTAATATTAATTATATTTTTTTCTTTTGGCAATTTTGTACATATTTTGTAATAGCCTACCTTTTTTTGTAAATACCTACAATCATTCTCCCCTTAATGGCAGATAGCACCAGCCATAATGGCGCACCGAATACTTGAAATCAGTTTGACATAAACTACTCGCAGAAGTTGCAGTGTTTTTTGCCGCAATATGGCACTGATCTGTAGACGATTCAATATAACTAGAAACTCTTCAAAAGACTCCTTATCGGCAGGGAAGTCACATTAACTAACAACTGGAGTCACTGATGTATAAGTAATATTAATATTTCGACAGATGTTGCGTATACGTAATGTTAAGGAGATGATTATTTTTCTCACTTTCATTATTTAAATTATTATTTTGAAACCTCATTATAACATTCCAATAACATTTAATGTTGACCTTTCACAAACTAAACTACTTTCACTTTGTGCCAACTCAATCGCTGACCAATCGATACCTGACATTTAAATAATTTAACGTATCACAAGCAGACTGTAAAATCATGGAACTGCAGCAATTTCCATCAAGTGCAGTAACTGATACGAATATCAAATATTCACCTACACACACAGAACCAAACCCATATCCTCATTTTTGTTTTAGCATTAACTTTTTGTGGCATGCATTTAGGCGTTAATGCAACTAACAGAAACAATTGTCTATTTTTAGGCCAACTAATTGATTTCGCCCCGTCAAATAGCTTTTAAGCCATTGAATATTTACTGTAACAAAACTGACCACTAATCTCTTATTTGTCATCAGCTTGTTTGTGTCGTCCAGCTTGTTTATATGCATTATTGTATTTTTTTTTTTTGCAATAAACCATCAATTTAATTTAATAATTTGTTGTCATGTCATCGATAGCCCGGCAGCAAAAAATAAGATCAATATATTTTGATACCAATTGGAAAGTTTCACAAATATGTTTATTGTGGAAATTGGCAAAACACATTGAATGACAATTCTCGCTTGCTCTAGCCAATGCATCATCATCAAAGTGAATCAGGTAGAGTTAGGGAGCGGGGAGAAACTTGTTGTTTTAAGTGACGATTTAAGTCCGTATATGTTTAAGCCATAATATACATATGTGATATATTCGAAGATCCATTCCACGAAACAAAAAGAGCTGCATGTTTTGTTAGCTGTTAAATATTTTATGGGCTATAAGTGCTTTTTTATTATTGTATTATGCGCGTTTTCACTTTGCTATTTTTGTTTTGAGAGGATTTTCTATATATTCTTTTTGTTTGTTTGTTTGTCACTAGATTTTGATAATGTTCAAAAACAGTGAATTGAATTATACACTCTCTCTCTAATATATGTATACATATATATGTTTTTATTATATCCACATCGCTCGTAAATATTATTAAGTTATTTTTATACTAACGGCTCGAGAATAAAAACAAAAATTAGCAAGAGTGCGGTTTTTAAATATAAAATTTTTAGATGAAAAATATCTGCCGGAAGATTATAATATATACAGGAGGGTAGAATGGTATTTAAGGGAATTGCAATGAATAAAAAATGTCCTCAGTGCTAGTAAAGTTCTCGTTAAATTTTACACAGAAAACCACAAGTGCTAACGTATGAGTAATATTATATCTAAAATATAATTTGAATGTAGTTTATATTCATTATATTTTAAATTATTTTCTAAAAATTACATATTGCCAAGAGAATATTTCTACTCAAATACAATTTATGCAAATCCTTTAAGAGATCTAATCATTTATCTTTACATGGGACGCATGATTTATATAAATTTTTGGGTGTATGCAACGTATACGTTATATAAATTATATTGAATACTGCATTATTCAAACGGCCGATTTTAGATGTCAGTTTGGATAGACTTTATATTTTTAAACTACCAGTTAGCTTTAACTTTGTTTGGTGAAATTGGGAGTTAGTCTCTTATTATTTTAGATTATTTTTTAACCAATAATATGCCAGGAAATTTACTAAGAGAACTGCTCTCGCATTGTTAACTGAGACGTATTATTACTATTAATTGTTAAACACATAAATAACGCGAATACGTTACATTAAATACCTATTATTATATATCCACCCTCCTACTCCTAGTCAACTATTTTGAGAATACACGACTCCACTATGACTCCACATCGGAACAATTTTTGGAAAAATCCCGTCCCAAGTCAGGAAAAACACATGATTTTGAACTACACATAATATGCCACTGTTTGCAGAAAAAGACAAGTAAGCCTCAGGCAAGGCGACACCCTATCATGCGATCTCTTTCACATCTTAATGGACATCAATTTGAGAAAAGCTGCGGTCAACATGAATAAAACCATCAGCAAGAAAAGTCACATGCTGCTCGCGGATGCTGATGATATAGATATCATTGGGCGCACAATGAGAGAAGTTACTACAGTGTTTTCGAGAATTGAGAAGGAGTCAGCAAAAGTGGGTCTGAAAGTAAATGAGCACAAGACAAAATTAATGGTTTCAGCGAGAAGGACCTCGACGCGCTTAGACCAAAGCATGAACGTTGATTGATTGTGACGGGGAAAATCGACAAAAATACCCCCAATTTTCCTAACTCCAACATCTGCATTAGATTATCCTGGGAAAAGTACTTCAGAGAAGTAGTATTTCCGTATTGCCAATATATTCATTACATGTGCTGCTAGATCTCTATCCTTATTTTTAGAATAGCGGAGCGCAGGTGTTCACTTTCGAATTTTCAATCTCTGGTACAATTTCGGCGTTTCATGTTTCGAAAGATATTCTCCAATAGCTGATTAACCACAAGCCAAGATTTTGGAAAAAAATATTTTTTCCAAATATCTCGCGAACCATAGAAGTCAAATTTGTGCTCACAATGAGCGGGTCCTGTAAAGTCAGTGATGCTTTTTTAGCACCACCTTAGCTATGTCAATGTAAAATTTAATCTTAATCTGACCAGCCATTTGGAAACAACTGAATTACTCCAAATTTTTCGTGAAATGGCACACGATCACAGATTTGAGAATGAAATAATATCAGTAGTAAATATAAATATAAAGATTCCTAATATTGGGCATTATGACGTATGAGTAGTATTATTGTGGATAATGATTAAGAAGCGTATGAGTATTATTATATTATAAAAGGCAATAAATTATACCAATTCACTAATGCGAATAAGATCGTTCGTTTGGTCATAAATACTAAAAATGCATTTAACAAAATTTTCTGATGACTGAGTTAGTCAACTTTGGGCTCCCAATGTGCGGCATCAGTGCGGTCACTGACGCTTTCTTTAGCACCACCTGAGAAACAACTGAATTATTCCAATTTTATCGAGAAATCTCACGATATCCCTGATTTGATCAAAGAGAATAAAATAATATCGGTATTAAAATTTGAAATAAACTTTCCTAATATTGCGCATTATGACGTATGAGTAATATTATTGTGGATAATGACTAAGGAGCGTCTGAGAATTATTATATTATAAACGGCAATAAACTATACCCATAAGCTCCCAATGCTAATAAGATCGTTCGCTTGGACATAAATACTAAACATGCATTTAACCAAATTTCTTGATGACTGAGTTAGTCAACTTTGGGCTTCCAATTAGCGGCTTCAGTGTGCTTTCTTTAGCTCCACCTGACCTATTTCAATGCAACATTTAATCTTGATCGTCCCAGCCATTTAGAAACAGCTGAATTAATCCAATTTTATCGAGAAATCCCAGGATATCCCTGATTTGATCAAAGAGAAAGAAATAATATCGGTATTAAAATTTTATATAAAGGTTCCTAATATTGGGAATTATGACATATGAGTGATATTATTGTGTATAATTAGTAAGGAGCGTATGAGCATTATTATATTATAAACGGCAATAAATTATACTCATCCGCTCGTCATGCCAATAAGATCATTCGTTTGGACATAAATACTAAAAATGAGAGAATGACCATTTAACCACGTCATACGTCTGCCTTTTACAAAATAATAATACTCATCTGAATAAGTCCTACTTGCTGGCATTCTGAGCGAATGAGAAATACTGTTGTCAGCATGGTGTAAGAGTCGTATGAGTATTATTAATTTATAAAAGGCAGACGTGTGACTTGGTTAAATATATATTTAATATTTATACCCAAAGTAACTTGTGATATTCAATGTTAGCGACATATATGTAACCTAAGAAAATCATTTATTTTATGGCTGTCATTTTCGCTCCAATCTTTATCATAATCGTATTGTACTTATATGTTCTCGTTTGAATTTATAAACTTTATGTAATTGAATAATTAATAAAGGGTATAACAAAAAAATAACATTTAATTTCCTTTCGTTGAACGGAAATTCGAAAAAAAATGTATGGGTTTTGATTCAAACCCTTAAACACTTCGTATGCCTCGTATTCACATTCAAATTTAAAATTTTGCAGGCTACATCCATACAGATACAAGCCGATCATGTCTGAAACAATAGACCTTAGTATTTTGCACAGGAGAGGACTTTGTCTGTGGAGTAATACTGTTAGGGGTAAGAAGTATGGAGCATATGAGAATTATTGTGGATCATTAGGAGCGTATAAGTTTGTTGCAAGCATGGAGTAGGAATCGCATGAGTATTATTATTTTGTAAAGGGCAATCGAATGACTTATACGCATTATAAGCGTATGAGTAATATTTTTGTGGAATAGGGGGTGAGGAATATATGAGTATTGTTCTTTTCTAAAAGAACGCGTATACCTTATTCAAATGTATTCTTAACATTTATGCCACCTACAAACTTTTGTTATTCCATATGAGCGACATATATGCTAAGAAAATCATTTATTTGTTGGCCCCCATTTTCTCTCCAAACCTCGTTATAATCTTATTATACTTATATATATATGGAATGCTCTCATTCGAATTCATAACCTGTTAGGAATCGAAGAATTAATAAAGGGTATAACAAAGAAAATAACAATTAATTTCAGTCCAAAAACATTATGGGTTTTAATTCAAACCCTTAAACAAAAAACATTATGGGTTTGGATTCAAACCCTTAAACAAAAAACATTATGGGTTTTGATTCAAACCCTTAAACACTTCGTATACCTCGTATATTCAAACTTAAAATTTGTATGAACATTGTTTAACATTTCGGAAATATACAAGTCTTACGAGAAGAATTTCGGAGATCGAATGAAACCTCATTACATTAGCTTTCACCTAATAAAATGTCATTAACTTGAAAACGACTCATACTATGTAGCACACGCAGAAGGTATTTAAATTTTCAAAATATTTTTCCTCCTCTACCACAAACCTAGAAGTAAAACCATTACAACTTTATTGAAAAATTAATTAAATTTATTTATATTAATTAAAAATACGTGAAAACGAATGCAAACAAATAAAATGTTTTAGCACAAAAATTGGCATACAAATTGCCTGATTTGGTTTCATTTCATTCCTTTCTGATGTATTTAAATATTGGTCTTCTCCTAGTTTTGCCGGTAATCAATAATCATTTGTCATTAAATTACTTTCCTATGACTTTTCATTTTTGAGATTTGGCGCAAGAACATCTAACATATCACTCACAAATCGCTTGTTTCAAGAAAAACACTCGAATATTTCGCTATGTCGCCGCAACATTTTCATAAAATCTATTAAAAATAGTCGGTACGCACGTTGACATTATTGAGTGTAACGTATAAAATTGTGGTTCCTTTGTATGCTCTCTGGTGATGGCTGATGTAAACTGAATGAACTGTTAAATAGACTATAACAAAACAAATTATGCGTAAAATTTCAAATCGATAATAAGATAATATGCGACAGAGATTTGTTCGTTTCTAGCAGGCATACAAGTACATGTCTTTAAAATAAACCTTAGCCTAAATGAAGACAATATTTTATAAAGTTACACTGAAAGTTCTTAAACTCCTTTAAATACAAATTAACAAAAGAACTAATCTTTTACTGAATTCCATAAACCACAATCAACAGTAGATTTATCTGGCCATTAGAAGCAACATATTTGTCTTTGACGTCTTTACAAAACCATGCTAATACTCGTAACTGTTCCCTCTCTAAACTATAAAATATTTCCTAATTCTTCTATCCGTAAGTTTAACTCGAGAAATTTTCTAAATCGCTGAATTAGTTGATGGTTCAGAAAAATTCGCGTCTTCCTGTTCAACATAGTATGTTTTCAAAAACCACTGCATATTCTTAGGCGCTTGAATTAAAAATGTATATTACATACTTCTAGGCGCTTATTTCCTTTATTACACACAAAACGTTTATTGCACGCTACCGACCTTAATCTCACTTTCCAAAATATTTTCCTTAATTATTAAATAAATTTAAATAAACTCCTTAACTGCAGCACAAAACAGAAACATTAGCAGATGTTTTAAATATTATTCTGCGATAAAACTATCTGCCTACTTTCTCCAGAATTTTGTAGCTATGGCTGTGGTACTGTGTCATGTAATTTCATAAAGTTTAAAGTTGAAGGTTATTTGTGTCCTCTCTTAACCCAGAACGGAATAAAGACGGACTGTTGGTCGGGTCTTTAATTTTTGCTAAGCCACCCATCTGGCAGAGTTTCTTCAGTTCATTATCGTGTTCGTTAAAATCAGGGCCAACACAGATACTAATACACACTTACTACTACATATTATTTTTAGTATGTAGATAGTAAATGTATGTAAGTCATTTATTTAAACAATATGTAAATATGTGTCAGTGAATATGTATACTCTTTTACTTCGTACCGGACACACAAAAAAAATACAAAAGGATATTGTTCTGTTGCTGCAGGTCGTTAATGGGTAAACGAAGTAAATCCAACTTGGGTCATGTCGTTTTGTACTTAAGTAAATATTTAAGTATCTTAACAGAGCAAGCAAACAAGAATTTGGTTTGATTTTTTTCTTCTTTGCTCGTAATAGTGTTAGTTGGCAAACAATTGCAGCGGCCTCTAGCCTGGACAAAATCAAGGATACACAACAAAAGGTTTTTAGAGGGAGGAATTAGCGGTTTGTATTGTAGTTAGGTTGTGGAAGACTGTTCCCTCTATTACTTATTTTGGGGGGCCTCAAACAACACATATTGAATTTGGGGCCTTGCAAAACGAAATAACATATTTAACCAATCGGCACGATCTTTAGCTTTTCATCTTTCAAATTCTAGCCAGCATTCTCCCACCTCGACTTTCCAGCGAAGTTTTGCTCGCCCTATACTTCGGTGTTATTTGAATACATTTCCATCCAGCGCTGGTTCATTTTGAAACCAGCATGATCTAGCCAGCATAATCGCGTTAATTTGATTTGCTTAACTACATCGATATCGAAACTCACAGTAAAAAGTCCCAGTGATGATTCGACAGCCTGAGATATGTTCAAATACTCTGCGACATAACGCACGATCGGTTGTATTAGAGTCTACTAAAAATAAGTCTTTGTTTGCCAAGATATGGTCTTATCTCTGAAGTGCTTACTTAGCCCGAAATAACACCTGGTTGCAAGCACAATTCCCCGTTTCTAGATCTGAGCCATATGAATTTGAAACGTAGGTTATCAATGCCCCCCTTGCCTCTTGTCTAGTTCTACTTGTCGAAGCCATTAAATTTGTCCTGTCTTTAGTTACCGCCAAACCGATTCATACTGATTCTTTCCCGATTCTCGAAAATACTGCAGTAACCTTTTGCCCATCTCCTTATTATCTCCCTATCATGCGATCTCTTCAACATTTGAATAGAGATCATTATGCTGCAGTCGTCGCGAATAAAAATATCAGCAGCAAAGGCCAGAGACTACTTACGTATGTTTTTGGCTTTTTCTGCTGAGAGTTTTAGTCGCTGTGAATGCAGCATTTTTCATAATGATCTTTATTCAACTATTGAAGAGATCGCACGATAAGTAGACGCCTATGTCGTACGGAGGCCATATGTCGTACTAACTGATTCGGTCCTCCTAAATGTAGATCCGGATCAGTCTATCGAAAGCAGATATAGTATAATCAAAAAGAACTAGTGGGTGTTTATTCGCTTTTCTAAGGGTTGCACCAGGACTTGGCGTAATGCGAATGTACATTTTCCAGGTCTAATCTCACCGGTAAAAAATATTAAAATGCTCATTACTCCTAAACGGTCCGTCTAATCGCAAAGAGGACGTTATTTCCTGATCAATAGTAAAAAATATAAAAATGCTCAAAAATATAAAAAACTCCGCCAAAATAATATAATTATGCTCTTAACTCCTAAACGGTGCGTCCAAACGCAAAGAGGACGTTATTTCCATATTTCCCGATAAATATGCTCATAACTCATAAACGGTGCGTCTAATCGCAATATGAACGTTATTTTGTGATCAACGGAAAAATAAATTGAAAAATGATTATAACTCCTAACCGGTGTGTCTAATCGCAAATAGGATGATGTTTCGTGATCACCAGCCAAAAAATATAAAAATGCTCCTAACTCCTAAAAAGGACTAACCGCAAAATGACATTATTTTGTGATCATCGCGAAAATATAACAATGCATATAACCCCTAAACAGTGCGTCTAATTGCAAAACGAACGTTATTTCGTGATCACCGGCAAAGACATATAAAAATGTTCATAACTCCTAAACGGTGCATCTAATCGCAATCAACCTATAAATATAAAAATGGCTATAACTCCTAAACACTGTGTCTAATAGCAAAAAGGACGTAATTTCGCGATCACCGGCAAATACATATAAAAATGCACATAACTCCTAAACGGTGCGTCTAATCGCAAAAGGGCGTTATATCGTGATCAGCGAGAAAATATACATATGCTTATAACTGCTAAACAGTGCGTCTAAACGCAAAACGGACGTTATTTCGCGATCAACGGCAAATATTACAAAAATGCTCATAACTTATAAATGGTGAGTCTAATCGCAAAAAGGAAAGTATAAAAAGAATAAAAATTCTCATAACTTATAAACGGTGCGTCTAATCGCAAAGTGGATGTTATTTCGACAACAATTTGACTATTTAACTATATAACTAGTTAACTATTTAACGGTTTAACTATTTTACTGTTTAATCATTTAACCCTTTAACTATTTAAGTATTTAACTCTTTCACTAACTGTTTTAACTGTTCAACTATTTAACAATTTAACTATATTACTATTTATCTATTTAACTATTGAACTTATTTAACTATTTAACTATTAAAATATCTAACTATTTTACTATTTAACTATTTAAATATTTAACTATTTAACTATTTAGCTGTTTAACTGTTTAACTATTTAACTATTTAATTAACTATTTAATGATTTCACTATTTAGCCATTTACCTATTTAACTATTTCACTATTTAAATATTTAACTATTTAAATATTTATCCGTTTAACTATTTCACTAATTAAGTATTTAACTATTGAACAATTTAGTTATCTAACTATTTAAATATTTAGCTACTTAACTACTTAACTATATAACTATTTAGCTGTTTAACTATTTAAATATTTACCAATTTAACTAATTTTAAAAAGTAAAAAATAAAAAAAATATAAAAATAAACTGTTTAACTATTTAATTATTTATCTATTTACCTATTTAATTATTTAACGATTTAACTATTTAAATATTTAAGTATTTATCTACATATATTTAACTATTTAACTATTCAACTTTTCAATTATTTAAATATTTTACTATTTAAATAGTTAGCTATTTAACTGTTTAGCTATTTAACTATTTACTGGTTTCACTATTTAACTATTTAACCATTCAACTATTTAAGTATTTAAATATTTCACTACTTAACTATTCACTATTTACCAATTTCATTATTTTACTATTTAGCTTTTTAACTATTTAACTATTTCACTGTTCAACTATTTAACTATTTACCTATATAACAATTTCACTAGTTAACTATTTACCCATTTAACTTTTTCACTATTTAACTTTAACCAGTTAACTGTTTAACTATTTAACTATTTAAGTATGTATCTACTTATATTTAACTATTTAACTATTCAACTACATAACCATGAACTACTTAACCATTTAACTATTTCATTACTTAACTATTTAAATATTTAACAATGTAACTGTTTAATTATTTAACTATTTACCTATTTAGCAATTTCACTATTTACCTATTTACCTATTTAACTGTTAAGCTACTCAGCCATTTAGCTATTAATCATTTAGCTATTTAACTATTTAATTATTTAACTATTTACCTATTTAAATATTTAATATTTAGCCGTTTAACTATTTCACTAATTAAGTATTTAACTATTTAAAAATTTAATTATCTAACTATTTAAATATTTAGTTATTTAACTATTTAACTACTTAACTATTTAACTGTTAACTAATTAAATATTTATCTATTTAACTAATTTCAAAAACTAAAACTAAAAAAAATTTAAAAAAATAAACGTTTTAACTATTTAATTATTTAACGATTTAACTATTTAAATATTTAAGTATTTATCTACTTATATTTAACTATTCAACTTTTCAATTATTTAAGTATTTTACTATTTACATGGTTAGCTATTTAACTATTTAACTATTTCACTGTTTAACTATTTAACTATTTACCTATATAACAATTTCACTATTTACCTATATAACAATTTCACTATTTAACTATTTACCCATTTAACTTTCTCACTATTTAACTTTAACTAGTTATCTGTTTAGCCATTTAACTATTTAAGTATTTATCTACTTATATTTAACTATTCAACTACATAACCATGAACTACTTAACCATTTAACTATTTCATTACTTAACTATTTAAATATCTAACAATTTAACAGTTTAACTATTTAACTATTTAACTATTTACCTATTTAGCAATTTCACTATTTAGCAATTACCTATGAAACTGTTTAACTGTTTAGCTACTCAACCATTTAGCTATTAAACTATTTAACTATTTAAATATTTAGCTATTTAACTATTTAAATATTTAGCTATTTAACTATTTAGCTATTTAAATATTTAACTACTTATTAGTTAGTCGTTTACCTATTTCACTAATTAAGTATTTAACTATTTAACAATTTAATTATCTAACTATTTAAATATTTAGTTATTTAACTATTTAACTACTTAACTATTTAACTGTTTAACTATTTAACTATTTAGCTGTTTAACTAATTTCAAAAACTAAAACTAAAAAAATTTAAAAAAATAAACTGTTTAACTATTTAATTATTTAACGATTTAACTATTTAAATATTTAAGTATTTATCTACTTATATTTAACTATTTAGCTGTTCAACTGTTTACATTTTTAAATATTTTACTATTTAACTATTTAAATATTTAGCTATTTAACTATATAACTGATTAGCTATTTAAATATTTGACTATTTAAATATTTAACTATTTAAATATTTAGCCGTTTAACTATTTGCCTATTTAAATATATTAATTAATTAACTATTTAACAATTCATCTGTTTAACTTTTTAACTATTTAACTGTTTACCTATTATAGGCTGTTGGATTCGGATTACTTGTTATTTGAATTTAAAAATTCTAGTCTTTATGTAGAATTGTCTGTAATAACTGTCAGCTGATACCCATTTTAGCAGATAAGCTTAATTTCAAAACTCTAGAAGTGACTTGTATGGCACCAGTTACAGCAGCAATAGTTTCCTGCATCAGAACTGAGGAGCCACAATTACAAGGTTTTCTTATGATTATCTCACATCCGACAAACAGTTTTTGAACCTTATTATAATAGTCCGTGTTCTCGGAACAGTACCTCAAAATGTGCATCTAAACTTCAGTACTGGGATTTTTTAATTTTCATTAGATTGTAAATGCATTACTGCAAATACAACTGGATTGATAGACCCCAATGCGTGATAGCAGCGCACAATCAAAATTCTTCCTTCACCATCACAATTTCTTATTTTCCTTAAACTGAAAGACCAGCCACTGAAGTAGAAAAAAATAATAGAACTAATGGTACAGACCAAAATCATTAAATTTTTAGTTGGTAGAAAGATTTAATAGCCACTGTGTATTTAACTATTTACCTTTTTTTTAGTTAACTATTGAAATGAAAATACTCCTTAATCTCTTCCTTCTTCTTGTCCTTAATAGCATAAGAAATTTCACCCTGAATTGGAACGTGTATTTTTGTTGACTCCCTTGATTAAGCTATGTCTCCAATAAAATTTCACAAACCAAACCGCATTATCCTCCATGTCATATCCCATACCCTTCCTTACTACTTCACACATTAATTGCTTTACTCCTTAACTACTTTACCAACTCACCTGAACACATGTTTGCTGGTTTTAACTGTCCTTCCGATGGCTTTGGTTTAATGTCCTTCTTGTTTATTAAATCCATTCAAGTTTGCAGAATTTTTTACTGCAAATTCCTCGTAAAACTCCGGTTCAGCATTCTACTTGTTATCCTTACGAACATACTATTAAGGGTCGTGTGTTCTCATGTGGATGTAAAAAGTTTAAGGAGACATATGCATTCTTGTACGCCATAAATATACAAATTTGCATACAGTTATGCCGAAGTCCTTGAGTGACTCCTTTCTTCTGTCTCTTTCTCTCTTTCCCCCTAGTGCACTCTTACTTCATCTCATTGATATTAGTAGCCCTCTCTAAGCATGTGTTGGTGCATATGTGTAGATGTAAGTGTAGTTTATGAAGTATAAGTGTTTACATAATAAATTAATTGCACATTTCCTTATTTATGCAGGTGTTGCCAACCACTTCCAACTCAAGCAGGAGTTATTCGTTGTCTTTCGCCAAAATAAAACTAAAGTTTTGCAAACACTTTCCCATGTGAATTGTATACTTTTAGGGTGATAGAGAAGTTTTATTATATCTTCCAAAAGGTGAAATTAAAACTTTTTTTGCTGATAGGAATATTGGTAAACTAAGATAAACCAGAAGGCGAAATAACCCTTACTGTTGCTCGTGGTGGTGGTAAATTGCTGATTTAAGAAATACAGAATGTTTGATAAATCTAATTTTAACAGAAAAATTTAGTATAATAATATTAATATAACATTTACACCTATGACGTATGATTAATATAGTTTCACATGATATCGCTATTACAAGCATTTATTAAAAATTAAAGACAACGTGTTTTACTCATTCTAGTGTACAGCTATCACATCATATATAAATTACGTATAAGTAATAATAATTTGTTCTCTAGACTTGTCGTATCTTTTTAATATTTTAAATGACATCGTTAAACGATTTTTCAATTATATAAAAAGGACCCAAGACGGACTGTTTTAGGTTTTCTTAGCATGCGATTTCTGTCAGTTCTAAATATGATAATTGTGTCAGTTCTAAATACAATAATATTATTATAACACCTTCACTTGTGACGTATGAGTAATATAGATTTACAAGCCTCAGATATTGTTAGCATTTAATGAAAACTATGGATAAAACACATTAATCATTCGAATGAAAAATGTACATGTGCGGCAGCTTCATACATAAATCATGTATAAGGAATAATAGTTTTTTCATAAGACGATACACAAATACTATTACGTATTATAAAAAATAATATTATACTATTATTATTCCACCCCCCTATTATAAATGACACCGTCAAACAGTTTTTGTGTTATCCATGCCAGACTTAACATATGGAAATTGTCACAAGGTTGTTTAATTTTAGATCTGTCTCAGTTCCACATATGCTAATTATTAAACGTATAAGTAATATAAATATACCATTTTAACTTGTGACGTATGATTAATATAAATTTTAGAAAACACAGTTATTGTTAGTATTTAAGCCAAATTAAAGATAAAGAATTTCCATCACTCCAAAGAACAATTGACATGTGCGATAGCTCCATATATAAATTACGCATAATTAATAATATTTTTGTAATAATATATGGCGTATAATTATTTTTATTTTAAAAGACACGGCTCAACGATTTTTAAAATATCTAAGACAAACTGAAAATACTGTTTTCGAGTTTTGTATTAACGTGTAAGGGCAGCCTCGTATTTGACGCTAATCTCGATTATTTGGGTACATTAAATAGTTTACATAGCCCTAGTCGATGTTGTTTTCATTCCACCGCTAACACCATATTCACATTCGTTTAACCTTCTACAGTATCGCACAATTGCATTTCCTTTCAACTCCCTTCCTCCATGCTACAGAAGCGTATGTTAGTATAGGCTTAATAACGCTTCTGTTGAACCACAGTGGCATTCCGGGTTGAGGCCCTATTTGGATCCTCTAGCCCTTCTGCATAGCGGCCTTATTGGTCCTGTCCTCTATGTGCTGCTTCTCCAATTCAATTTCCGATCTAAGATTATGCCGAATTAGGGATCGTCCCGGTATTCCCTTCTTGCTACATTTGCATAAAACGGTGATTCCTTACCGTTGTGCCTCTCCACTTCCCAGGGAGTAACCTTTATTTCACGCAGCCTAGGCCACGTATAAGTATAAGTAATACTAATTGTTTCATAAGACATGACGTATAATTTATATTATCATTGATATTTAAAATGCACCTTTAAACTATTTTTAAGTTAACTAACACTAATTCGAAATATTGAAATTGTTTTAAGTCGGTCTTAATGCGTGATTTGTGTCGATTCTAAATCTCCGAATAGTGGCACGTATAAGTAATATTAATATCTACACACTTATGGCGTATGATGAATATAGATTTTTAAAACACAATTATTCTAAGCATTGAAGACCAACTAACGACGAAGTATCTTAATCATTCTAATGAATAATTTGCAGGGTGGTTCAGTCACGACGGGACAAATTTCACCAGCGTATTCCTTGGCTCATTTCAGAAAAGTTTGTCCATCTACGACCATCGCCGGAAATGCAAGGGGGAGAAATGGCAGCGGTTTACAAATTTTCGGATCGGTGGTCGGAGGGTACTAAGGCAAAATCGCCAAGTTCTGAACCAGTAACATGCACAACAGCCGCACACACTACCAATACACCACCGACGAACATCATCCAAGCTTATCTAAGTTATCGAAGACTATCTTAAAATATGGAAATTGTTTAAAGTTTGTTTTAATTTTCACTTTATGTCAGTTCTAAATAGGCGAATGTTGAACGTATGAGTAATATTAATATTCATTTATATTGATGTACGATTAGTAAAGATTTACAGGACAAAGTTATTGTTACGACTTAATACATCCATTGTCAAGTCTAGAAACTATTGCAAGTTTCATTTGAGTAATTTCAAAGCGCATGTGGCATAAACTGGCATTAGACACAAATCCAATTTGACAATCTCTGGAATTATTTGAATTTTCAGTTTTTCAAAACAAATCTGCATAAATTTCATACAAAATTTAATTGAATATTCTTTATGCAACCTCCTTAAACCTTGATAAACTTTATATAAATCACATTTTCCTAAAGAGGTTCGCCCAAAGCCTAGAGAAAAAGACTTAATCGAAACGGAAACCATTTAAAGTACCTTCTATCATGACTATGGCATTTGTCCACATATACATATTACATTGACATTGAACCGACCGACAACCAAAGTCATGGTATCAACCATTACCACAAGCCGGTTGGCCGCCACCAACACTGTGGCTTGCCATCGCTCATAAAAGACAGGCACACACACACATACACAATAAAGTGTTCCTAACCTCCATGCATATTACTTTGTTAGTTGACTATCCCGTTCCTGCTCCGTGGCTCTCGGCTTGGTGAAAGAAAATTGAAAAAATAACCATTTTTAAAAAGTCATTTCTGTGTTAAATATTTCCTTAGACAATTTGCATTTTTAAGTTTTATGGCCCTGGCATGTCGTATGCAAATAATGTGTAGACTTTTTACTGTCGTACGGTTTTTAGCTATAATTTGTTGCTATTGTTGTTGGTATCCATTTGTTGCTATCCACAAATATTCACACTTCCTTTTTGGCAATTGTTTGGTTTTTCCGAGTATGGCCAGCGTCTTAGGAGAAAGAAAAAATACGATTCATTTGCACGTCAGTAGATGATATGATAATTCAGAAAATGGAAAAGTTCTGGGAAAGAACAAGAGAAATGCATATGAAATGGATTAGGTTCAATTTAAACAGCACCGTATAAGTATTATTATTTACATTCATATAACGTATACGTTATGTGTCACTATTTAATATTAAGTATACGATGATTTGTATTTGGGATAAAAAATTAATTAATCTTAGACAAGAAGTTGTTTTATACACCAACTAAAATGGTTCAAAAGAAAATGAAATCCATTACCACTGTGGGTAATTAGACAGACAAGGAGAATCTTCAAAATAAAGTAATGGGTGATCAAATGATGATACTTCTTCCAATTATAATATTTCAGATGTTGGCAAATTTACCAATGATATCAGGCTGTCAAAATATTCAATAAGGTTTGTCATTTTATTATGTATTTTTGCACGCCTGCCAAACTTGTGGAAATTATTATAAAATAATAGATATTGTATTATGGTAAGTACCCTACGTGAACTCTGCACATAATGAGGAATACAGTGCTTGGTAACATACATATGTCTTAAGTCTTTGTCAAGTTCTCTTGGGATCAAGAAATACATATTGATGGTTACATGAAAAAATGCACCTGTTTCAGAAATCATTGTTTCATATTAATCATACGCCCTGTGGATCGGAAAAAATTGATGCTAATGATACCCCATTTTGGTCAAAAGTTTAGGGGAGTGGAAAACTTGTTATAATTCTGTTGAAAAGAGGAAGACTATATATCGAGGAAGACTGTATTTGATAACATATATCCCTGTCAACTTATCTTGAGGCCATTAAAGACATTTCTGACGTTCATATCAAACATTGTGTCTGTTTCATCAACCATACATTTATAATAATCATACTCCCAGTATATTCAAAATTAATATTAAGTATACCCCATATAGATCAAACGCTCATGCCATGTGAAGTTCCGTGTTTGCTAATAATTATATTGTGTTGAAAATATCTTACAATATTGAGGAAGATAGTCCTTTCCAACTTATCTCTGAGTCTTAAACACATTTTTGGCATACACATTAAATATTGCGTCTGTTTCCGAAATCATCAATTTTTAAATACTCATACGCTCAGCATGGCAAAAATTTATATTAATTATACACCACGGAGGTCAAAAGTTCACGCCAAGTTACGTTCAGCCATTGGTTATTATTATCAGATGTTGAAAGGCTCTCGGAATATTAAGGGAGAAACATGTGACAACATTTGTCTCATGTTTTTTGCCAACATGTCAAATGGTCATTATCATATAGTCAAATGCCTGCCAAACTTGTGGAAATTAACACCAAATATTACTACGCTACGTGAATTTCGTCGTGAGGTCGTACGTCCTCATTGTTTCAGTGATTGTGCTGATGCAAGAATTGAAGCTGGAGGACCAGAGACAACACCATGAGCTCCCTAATTGACCGCTGAAAATGTTACCCGGAAATTTTGATTTTGGCCACAACCCCCATTTTCGGCTCAGCGATTATGTCAAGAAGCAAAATTGCAGTAATTACAGCGAACAAAATCTACAAACATAGATCCAAAGATGAAGTGATGTCTGGTCGGTCGATATTCACATATTAATTCTTTGGTCGGATTAAAAACATGGCTACATCACCGCACCGTATTTCTGTCAAAATTACGAAGGAGACACAGTTAATATCAATCATATAAAGGGCTCGACAACATCGACATAGCTGAACTGAGGATTCAACAAGACGACGATACAAAGCATACAGTGATGCAACGCTTGAAGCTGCAACTTGACACCTGTCGATTATTTTCTCTAGGGCTACGTCAAGTCCTTAGTCGACACTAACAAGACCATCACTTTAAACGATCTTGAGGCATTATTCCGGCAATATTGCCTCTAATTTAGGCCTCAAGATCGTCCAAAGTGGTTGCCTTGTTAGTGTTGACTAAGGACTTGATGTTGGCAGGCAGAGCTTGAAGTGGTCGGTCCAATTTTCGACGACTGGATCCAATATGTCAAGTCTTTAATCTACACTAACAAGCCAGCCACTTGGGACGATTTTAAGGCTAACATTCGATTCACTATTGCCGGAATAATGCCTCAAGATCGTCCAAAGTGGTTGGCTTGTTATTTTATTTTATTTAAACCTGTAAATAATCAACATGAAAGTTACTCCATTTTCAGTAAAGCGAAAAATAAACTGCTCCTTATTTACGTGGAAATTCTGGACAATTTTAAGGGCACAGCAAACACCAAGGAGTACAAATCTGTAAAATTTAATATTATTATCAAGTATACGTAACGTGATGTGAAAGATAATGATGCCAAAGTCATATTCTACGAGAGCCTAGTGGAAACATATGACCGCTGTCCTGGCCATGACATTAATATTGTACTAGGATATTTCAATGCTAAAGTAGGCAGGGGAAATGAGTTTCATCCAACTATTGGCAATTTCAGTCTACATGCTGACAATTCCGACAACCGTATGAGACTGATTGACTTTCCCGAGGCAAAAAACATGGTCATTAGTGGCACAAGATTCCAGCCTAAAGACAAGGTATCTCCTGACCAAAGAACGAAGAACCAAATTGATCACGCGGTAATTGATGGAAGGCACTCATCCAGTGTAATGAACTACGAGAGATCAGATGAGCTGTCACCGATTCTTGTCACTACCTGGTAGCAGCAAAGATTCGCACAAGATTAAGTAGAGCGAAAATCGTACGAAACCAGACGCAGAGAAAGCTAGAAATCGGAAAACTGCAATTACCAGAGGTAACCACAGCCTACTCAAGGATGCTCGCGCAACATTTGAAGACGGGATGAAGAAAGAAGACGAAAAATAGGAAGACCAAGACTCCGCTGTTTGAATCTGGTTCATGAATCCCTGCATACACTTGGTATTACCAACTGGAGAGATTAGGTAAAAGATCGAACTGGTTGGTGAAATATGTTATCTTCGTTTTGTAAAGTCCCTGACACCCCGAGGTTGCTCGAGACCGGATAAGTATGTAAGTATACGTTATGTAGGTTTACATATTCTTAGTTAATATTAAGTATACGCCCAGTGCGGTATTTTGTGATACATTAACTAGTTTACAATTAATTGTTCTGGTCCACATAGTTCCCTAATGACAATATAGGTAAGAATGTAAGAGACATCCCAATTTTCCTACGAAGTTTACTTTTCCTTTTCATCCTTTCCCATACCTATATTTGAAATATTTTCCGCTTTTCCAATTTGTGTGTTCTTTGCTGTTTATAAGAATGCCTGTAGGTTTTTAGGTGGGCACAAGTACACCTCATCGCCTGTGTATTTTCGAAACTTAACACCCCATTAGGGGTAGAGGGAATGACAGTCACGTGAACAACAGCAACAAGAAAACCCATAGCATTAGCAAAATAGCAATTTTTCTCTTTGTCCAAATTTGTTTAGGACTGTTGGCCAACGGTCGTTTGAAATTTACTTAAGACATTTTTGTGGGCAAGATTTGTTCGTTTTTAGTTCATGGATTTTGTTTTTGTTTCTGTTTTTATTTTCCCTTTACTGTTTACTTCAATTTCATTTCAGGCGGGTTTTTTTCGTATATTTGTTTTACACTTGCCCTTTTTGTGTTTTCCTCTGTCCGATTTCAGTTTTGTTGTTAAGTGATTTGCATGATTTTTATCAACAATTTCATGTGTTTTTTCATTGCCTTGTTTTGTGTATTAATACCGTTGTTTGTAATTTTCTGTTTTGTTGTGTTTTCTGTTACCGGGATTTCGATTTGAATGGTTCGTCGGAGTCCAGTGAAAATGGCATTTGTGGATTGATATGTTGGCAGGCAGAACTTACCACAATCGATCTTACTTTTTTCATTGTTGATGATGGCCCTGGATAAGGATGTTACAAACATTGCCTTATGCGGCACATTGGTGTCCAAGCAATTGAAGTGCACGAAATGTAAAGATGAAAGGATTTGTCAATTTTCTCAAATTGATAATCAAGCATAGGGAGGGGAAAAAACTAAATGTTTATCAATCCCAAGAATTAAGAGCAAGTCAATCGTTATTCTATTCATTTGACATAATAGATATTTTTGGAAGAAGTAAACGTATTAAGAAACCTTAAACTAGAGTAAAATATGTATAAGCATTTATATTAATCATACGTGCACTATATCGAAAATTATTATTAATCATACGTCATGCTTGTTTAGCCGCACTGATGCTAATAAGCTGGTATTAATCATACGTGCACTTTACGAAAAATTATTATTAATCATACTTAATGCTTGTCTAGTTGCACTGATGATACAAGCTGGTATAACCTTCAATACTCGTTATCGAAATTTGACCAGGAATGAATTGGGAGAATGTTTTTAAAATCAAACGGCTATATTTATATTACTTTATTCACCTAGTTCAACTGTTTCCCCTCTCATATTTCGTTGTAGCCCAGAAAATTTAGAGAATTTCGAGGCTACTACCTGATATTTTCGGCAAAGTATTGGTTGTCCAGTTTCGTGTTATATACTGTGTACCATCGAATATTTTCTGTTTTTATTCCCACAACAATGTATATATTTTAATACTGGACATTCTCAGCATTTCACAGGATACGTTTGCTTAAATCGGATCCCCTTGATTTTTATATCTGCTTAAGCAATAACCTTGCATTAACCAAACATTCGTATTAATCACACGTCCAGTATGGCGATTTGTCGCAATTTCTTATTAATCATACGTTCAGTATATTGAAAAATACTTCTGATTTTTTTCCACGAGGCAATTTTTCCTGAGCTGAATTAAAACATATTTAATTATCAAACTGAAAACTGTTCGAAATTGCGCTAAAGCTTTTATATCGATTACAATGTTGAGCTTATTTACAAACAAGATGAATATGTGTCAGATATCGCTGTCTAAGTTCTAGAATGATAAATAGCTGCCATGAGCCATTTGCCCATTATTCAAGGTCGTGTGGAAAAGAAATTTGCTTTGCGAAATCCTATATTTATATTAATCTTGGTCTATGAAATTAATATTTATTATATTCAGTATAAAACAAATGTTCACACCTTTTTCATTTTAGTCTTCCTTATTAATGAGATATTTCTAACGAAATTCTCACCTGGAATCATTGAAATTAATTTTTGGCATTCATTCGTAAAACTGAGTGCGTCCAGTATTCGAAATCGATTAGTATTCATTGCACTCGATGTACGTCAAAAATTCACTCCAAATTAAGTTATGTCGCCTTCATTACTCCAAGATGTTAAATAGATCTCACTATAGAATATATCATTGCGGAAATTATACTTTGGAATAGCCTTAATACACGTCTGCTCTAGAAAAAGCGGAATATTGTTCATGGAGAGATTCCATAGCATAGGCAACAAAACGCCTCCTTGAGGCGTTTCTCTGCTGGCAAATCTGTAGACGTACGTGGATCCTAAATTAGCAAATTTGCATCTATATCTAGGAATGTTATGAACAGACCACCTGATGCTGCTGTCAACCACATGATCCGTGAATATCACAAATATTGCGGCTGGATTTACTTTGTTAAAGGCTACCCCTATGTCTAAGAAAGCTGAAGGTTAGTATGCCTGCTTGATACATTCGGTATAGAGCTCTTTGAGCTAGGGCATCAGTCTGTAAGCAACTACCTGTAGTTCTGCCGTCGAGACATTGTCCCGTGAAACTAGAAATGTTTCAAGCTTTTCATACCCCAAAGAATTGTAGTTGCAGTTTCAATCTCACTGACAATATCCGATTGCTATGCTTCAACGGAATCTCCATCAGAAATACCTAGTTCACCCTCAGAATTTCGATTAAAATGCGTATCCATGTGATTCCTCATTCCTCACTGGACGTCATCGTTCCCTAATAGTTCAATGCGTGGCGGCCAACATTTTCCTACACGCTGGAAAATATGTCTATTTTTATTGTTTGAATGCAAATATAACGTGTTTGTAGCTTGTCCCAAATATACTATACTTGTGTCTAAACACATTGTGTTTGCTGCTCAATATTACATGTTGGAGACACAATGATTAATATGTTATAAGTTATGTTTTTGTGACCCAAATATGGTTTTGTTTGTTGAAAACTGGTGAAAACATAAACGTGGCAGAAACCCAGCGGCGGTAGTCGCAGGACCTTCCACAAATAAGGCATGCGGAATGGTTCTATTGTAATGCCTTCTTAAAATAAGGCCTGCAGACTGCATGAATTTTTCCATCAGATATTACCAAGAATAAATATGTTGAAGTGGATAATGATTATGTGATCAAATAAATTATTTTAGTTTTTACTTTTGTTGAACAAAAATAAATTAAAGTAACTGCCGTCTAACTCCTTCCTCTTTGCATGCCTTCTAAGGCCTTCTTTAAGCAATGGGCAAGGAATGCCTTATCTCCTAGTCTCACGCAATGTTACCAAAAGGAGGGGGTAATGTGAATCATTTAAAAAATGACTTTTTGGTCATGATTTCAGGCCTTCCAGGTCATGACATCCGCCGCTGGGAAACAAAAACAAAAATCAGATGAGGTGTCAGGGCACACTCGGTTGGAACGAAGTTCCATTCGCAATATATTATGTAGTAGTTAGTTCCAACACGCCTAACGCGCCTGTTAAAAAATACGATAATTTAAATGGATCTTTAAGAAAAGATCCTTTTTGTAAAAGGATAAACGTTTTTTAAGAAAAGAAAATTTCTTTAATGGAATGTTTTTTTAGGTATATTTTTAGGTCCTTTTTATGTATTATATTTCCCGAGAAGGTCCTTTTATAAAGAGAGGTACTTCTTTTATTAAAAGCTGTTTTTTATAAAAAAAAAAAAATTTCAAGAAAAGGTACTATTTTTAAGGAGTACTTTCTGGAAGAAAAAGTCAAGAGTATGATTTTTTTTACAAAGAAGAAGTATTTTTTAGAACAAGTACTTATTAAAGAAGTGGTAGTCTTTTTAGGAAAAGGTTATTTTTTTAAGGGATGATTTTTTTTATTCGTCATTTTTATTGGTACTTTATATTTTATTATTCAAGCTCAAGATCATCTATATCTCCATAAATAGAGATATAGTTTTTTTTTTAAAAGAAGATGTTTGCCAATGCATCCTCATGAGTCCTGACAAACCGTATAGCTATTTAAGATCTAGCCATAGATCTTCATCAACGGTTGTTTGAAATGCTGCTTTTGAAAAATTCATCAAACTAAATGCAAACAAAAACTCATCTGAATTGAGAATTTTCCACTATGCAAGTGTTCGAAAAATATATATTATTTCTTAAGAAAATTTACTTACTTTCAGAAGGTCTATTTATCCCAAGAAAGGAAAAGAAAAGGTATTATTTTATTTTTAAGAAAAGGTACTTTTAAGAAAAGGAATTTTTGTAAGAAAAGGTATTTGTTTAAGAGAAGGTATTTTTTTGAAGGAAAGGTTTTTTAAGAAATGGGAATTTTTTTAGAGTTTGTCCTTTTTTCAAAAATAGGTACAGTTTAAAAAAAGGTACTTATCTCAAGAAAAGTTATTTTGTTTCACAAAAATGGTACTCTTTAAAGAAAATGTAGTTTTTTAAAGGAAAGGCAATTAGTTGTAAGAAAATGTACTTTATTAGAAAAAGTTACTTTTTTAAAAAAGTACTTTTTTTAAGAAAAGGTAGTTTTTGTAAGAAAATGTACTTTTTTAAGCAAAGGTACTTCTTTAAGATAGGGTATTCTTTAAGAAAATTTACGTTTGTTAAGAATATGATTAGGTACTTTTTTGAGAAAATTTCCTTTTTTTAAGAAAAGGTAGTTTTTGTAAGAAAATTTACTTTTTTAAAGCAAATGCACTTCTTTAAGACAAGGTATTTTTTTGAGAAAATTTACTTTTTTTAAGAAAAGGCACTTATTTCAGTAAATTTTCTTTGTTTAAACTTCTTTCACTTTGGCTTTTCTAAATTTACTTTTATTGAATTCAAAACTACAATATATACTAAATGTTGGTTACAGGCTCCACCTAGAAAACTTCCCATTAAACAAAAAATTTCCCAACATATGTGAGACATCTAGTTAATTTCTTTCTCTATGATCCGAGCCGTTAGTCTAGACACAAACCAAAGCAAAAGTAAACAATATAGTTGACAATACTAGGTTGTATCATAATAGTGGTAACACAAATGTTATTTAATTTTTTTTATTTAGCCCCCTTCCCGCAACTTGCGATAAGGTACTTCGTTTCAAAAAACAGACGCTCTTCAATTTATGAAATCAATGCTTGCATGTAAGTACATGGATGTTCCAAACATATACATGGTTCCTGTATAATGGTACAAGCCGAATTTTTGTATGGCGTGTATGTAAGCCTGGATGCATGAGGTGTGTTTCCATATTACTGCAGAAATCCATCCAGGATTTATTTTTAGCCTTTTTCAACTCCCGCTTGTACTGCTTGAGTTCTTTTGTATATCTATCCCAGTCTTGAAAGCGAGAGCAGTATGGCAGTTGACATTTAACTTTTCGTAAGTTCTATCTAAGCAAACAAACAAAATATATATTAATCATACGCCTGTAGTATCGTCAATTAATATTGAGTATACTTCGAAATATATGCTAATCATACGCCCGTAGTATCATATATTAATATTAAGCATATTTCGTAAGATATATTAATCATACGACTATAGTATCGGAATTTAATATTAAGTATACTTCGGATAGACCGAAGTAGTTTAGTTCTGCCATCCTTATGAGCACCTCATATATTAAAAAGGGAACACAAGATAAGCCAATGAATTGTATAAAATATTTTGTAGGGTAACGAATATTTTGATTAAGTCTTTGCCTATTTTTTCAGAGATTTGGATAACAAAACTTTAATAATGTCCTGTTGAATAATTTGAAATAATTATATTCATTCTGTGTTCAAGTTATCTATAAGCATTTACAGCACAAAACTCAACGTTTTCATTAATTACAATACTTTTTCGATTGTCCTTTTATCCCATTTCCTTTATCGCCCAAAACCACCAATGTCATCGTTATTTATGCCCCATTATTGTATGTGTAACCTTTTGGTTTCAGGGGAAATTTGCGTGTAAAACTGCTCTATAAAAATTAATTATTAAACGAAATCCCTTTGGAGCATTGCTGCATATTGGGATAGCAAACGTAAGGGAAGAGTAAAACATTTTACATGTTATATGTCATGTGTCATCAGAGCGCTGGGAGTCCGACGTGTCACTGAGTTTTAACTTTCAATGAATGTTGGGCGTTAATGTCATTTACATAGTATGTGGATAATTTTTTCGAACCACAAATTTGTTTCCTCTTCATTTGTCATATGTAATTTCTCAATTGTGGACTTGTTTCTTTTTTACATGTGTTATGTCTTTAATGTTATGTAATGTATGGCAAGCAAGTCCTGTATCCAGCTTTCGTCACTTCTTCGATTGGATTCAAACTGACGTTGCCAACTTTTTACTGTGGTGAATAACAAAAACACCATGTTGCGAAGTATTAAAGTTTTACTTTTTGCTACGAAACTGTCAGCAATTTGTTGATATTGCTGCTGCTACTGCTGCGACTGCTGCACACTGTCAAACTGCCACGCAGAAAGTTGCATCTTTATATCAATGAAGTGGAATGGGGCGAAAATGTGTAAAACGAATACATTAATGTTGGACCGTAAAAAAGTACTCGTACAACAACAATGTCGTCATCAGCATAATGTTATATATACAACACTGCAGGACATTGCCTTGATCCTGTAATAAAACATTACAACACATGATGACAAAGAAAACAGTATTTATAAAATTTCACTGTAATACCTCAGACATATGATTTTCCTTATGTCCAATTTATTGTAGCGACATTAAAGCTCTTGCTACACTTTACACCTTTGAAAGCAAAAATAACTTACGTTAGTAGAAATCACTCCATCCCCCTCCAAAGTGCAAATCACCATGAGTCCCACTCTCAAATCCCTGAGTGTCAACTTAAAATCCAATCAGAATCGTTGAAATCTAATTTCTATTCCATCGAGAAATCTGCAAACAGAAAAGTTTATCCTTTAAAAACAGAAGTCAGCAGTCAAAGTTTTTACTTGTTTTTTTTTAATTTATATTTATTCACGTGCATCTGCAATATTATTAGGGATATTTTTTTTAGTATATGGTAACTCTGCAAATTTACAAACTTCACTTTACCCTTACGTTAATTGTCTAGGGAACCGGCACACGTGTTGCCCTTTGGGTCACTTGGTTGACCAAGCAATCTCAACGCTGATGTGCACGCACGAGTAATATCATAACAGTACATAAAATTCAGTTTAAAATTAGTTTACCATGCGGGTCGGGGAAGAACAACCTAAGGTACGGCAGGACAATAACTGAAATACTATGGATGAAGTCTATCTTACTCCTAAAGAAATGTTAATATTTCCATAAAATCCAAATACGTTGGAGGATAGATATGTCAGGTACCGCAAACATAAAATTGCCGAAGCGAACCATAATATATCGACTAGTAGCGTCTGCATGAGCTACATGAATTTCATGGTCATATAGGTGCGTCTAAGGTAACACAGTGCAACATGAAAAAATATAACCATATACGTACACCACTACGTGATAACACACCATAAAAAAGACCCGTGTCCCCCAGTATTGCCCAAAGTTATGAACTTTCTTTTTATGCGCCACCAAAGATTTGGGCCTCGGTGCCATTCTTGAAAAAAAGTGATCATTTTGTCAGGCTCATATCTTGCAAATCGTTCGGAATTTTGATTTCCTCTCTGAGGGTAATTTGTAGCTCTTGTCATGAAGAACAAAAATTGTCAACATATAAAATCAAAATAACTTAATCTTCAAGGTCAAAATTGCAAAAAAAAAAACTTTAAAAATTTCGATTTTTTTTTTTACATTTTTTCCCCTGTTCAGGTCCATAAGTAGCAAACCGTTCAAAATTCAAGAGAACAATCAACTACTAAAATGTACCTAAGATCTCAGTAAACAACTTTCGAGAACATATGAACTTCATAGGAATGATGCTTAACACCGTTTAGGTAGCATTTAGGTAGCCGCAAAAGTGAAAAATTACCCGAAAATTTTGTAATTTCATTTGTTTTTTTTTACTTCAACATTGAGGTACTATAAAGCCTTCTCCCGTAAGTGAAAAGGCATGTTGCAGGTTTCATTGTCATACTATTACTGATTTTATTAATCTTAGTCCTTAGGTGGTATGGGTTGACATTTAGAGTTAGGGTTGTAACAAAGAGTAGTAGCATGGATATTTAGTAATAATGATTCAGTGTTGTAGGGATTAGTAGTCTCAGCAGTAATGGCACTACAATACTATGCTATCTATTACAAAAATTATAAAAAAAAATATTCGTATTATGTTTATAATGTTGGCTCTGATGGCTCTTTCAAGTTGTGGATCCAAATCGTCGTCCGAATAGTCCGAATCTGACTCTGATTCAACACATATACTGTCCACAAGCACTTTGCCTCTAGACTGGCCTCCATCATCAGCATTTTCTTCTTCAAATACTTCATTAACATCATACAGGATGATCTTGTGACTTCACCAACTTACCTGAAATGAATTAGAAAAGAAATTAAAAAAGTAATGCAAAACAATGCATCAATAAAATTGATATTACCTCTGCGAGCAATGCTTCAAGTTTTTTGCCTTAGTACCGTTTTTTCATGGGCATTGTGGTTTGGTGAAACCGTTTTCCTTGCTCATCCGATTCGGTAGGGAGTTGTTTGATAAAATCGTCAAAATGAAAATGAAGAAAATGCAGCTTTAATGCCATCGATGTACTGTAGCACTTTCTCTATAACTTTCACCGCTGAGTTCTCGTTGACGTCGCGCTGTGTAATTCCTCGATGTGAGGGTCGTGTCGCTTTTATACTGCATCCCTTGTTGCGTGTGCTGAGCTTACTGCTTTGCCTGTGCTGCTGCGGTCGGTGAGATAGCAAACGGTGTTAAGAATCATTCCTGGGAAGTTCATATGTTGTAGAAAGTTGTTTATTGAGATCTTAGATACACCCTGCAAAATCTGTAATTTGTTATTGTTTGAATGCAAATATAACGTGTGTTTGGAGCTTGTTGCAAATATAGTATACTTGTGTCCAAACACATTATGTTTGCAACTAAATATCACATGTTTGAGACACACCGATTAATATGTTATAATATATGTGTTTGTGATCCAAATACCACTTTGTTTGTGATACAAATACTGCAGTGTTTGGTGCACAGTTTACATAATTGTTTTGGCGCTATACTCTAGCGAGGGCAATATAATAAAAGCGTCAGAAAGACAAATTGTTCTCAGCTTAAGTTAATGTTATTGCAAGTGTGTAACTGTCTCTTTGAATTATTTCTTCAGTCAGTGCATCAAAAATATTCCTGAATGTGTGTGTAAATGAATTGAGTGTTTCTTATGTTGACTGATCTGTTGCGTTTTACTTTCATAAATTCAGCGATCAATCGTTCGTCTGGGACATTTTGGAGGAAGCACAAGAACACTTCGACGTAAGTATATGGTAACGTAAACGTATGCATCTTTGCAAGTAAACATCCTAATGTGTGCATTTACATATAAGTGTGTTTAAGACTTGAAAATATATGATTTTTTTGGAGTGTGTTTCAAACATATACATGGTTCTTGCAGAGTATATTTGGGAGAATATACTTACATATATTGCAGAGGCCATTTTTTGTCAGCGTATAGTCAACGGCGAATACAAAATCTAAAGAAACACAAACTCCAGCTCAGACAGATTCACAGCGAGTTGTATCCTGTTCAACATCTGATGCGTAATGGGCGGCTGCAATATAAATCATGATAATATATAAAATACATAATAACGGTGGGCTGATCTTGTGGCCATCGGTGGTGCAAAGGCTAGTGTGCGTGGCTCTTGTACATGAGAACGTGGGTTCGATCGCTGCACAGACCACCTTACATTTCTTTCGACTACGGTCACCTCGCTTAGTGATGGCGATACTATCGAGTACTTAGCCGTCAAAAAGCTTGTCAAAATACCGCTCGGAAGCCGTGTAAAACTGTAGGTCTCAATCACTGAATGTAAGACTAGAAAGCGAATATCTCACTGATTGTGAGAAGCCTCCTCAATCGCTTCGTGGGATGTTATGAGACACCATATATATTTGGTCTTGCGAATCGACGACACTCATAAAAATGGAAAACCAAACAAGGAGAAGAAAACATTGTGAAAGCAGCCGTTCGTTACTGCCGCAGCTAAACATTCTTGAAAGTAAGAAGAATAATTCAATAAGCACGCCATCTGTTGTCTTCATAAGCGCGCCATCTATTGGACTTCCAGCAACACCATTTTAATGACACTATATGGAGACCAATAGCACCAACTCACACTCACCGAAAGCTGAGAAGCAGCTGATGTTATAAGTTGCAAGTTAAGTTTACAAGTAACTACTATAGCGTATAACATCAGCAACTAAGATTAGAGTATAAAATGTAGAGGCTACTTGATACTCAGGCGATTCTGTAGTCGTTGAAACATCATCCAAGTAGTGCAGTGAAATCCCTGTTCAAAACATAGGCGCCAAGCCAGAGATTTCCTAACTGAAGGGCATCGACTTTGGAACTTTTCTTTACCCTAGTAAAAACAAGAGTCACCTGAGTGGTCTCGACATTGTGTATTGTCTATCCTCGGGTACAAGTCAGAGATTCCCTACCTGGGGGATATTGAACTAGTTACTTGCCTGTTCCCTGGTACAAACCAGATATTCTCTGTCTGAGCGGTCTCGACCTTGTTACTTGTCCGTCTCCTGGTTTAAGCCAGTGGTTCCCTCCTGTGTAGTCTTTAACTTGTTAGTCATCTAACCCCTGGTGCAAATCAGAAATTGGCTTCCTGAGGGGTCTCGATCTTGTTACCTACCTTTCTCCCTGGTACAAGCCAGAGACAGCCTGCCCGAGGGGTTTCGACCTTGGTACTTACCTTTCCTCCGCCGCCAAGCCAGAGATTTCCTGCCTAATGGGTATCGACTTTGTAAGTTTTCCTTCCCCTAGTAAAAGCAAGAGATTCCCAGTCTGGGGGTCTCGGCATTGTTTATTATCTGTCCCCGCGTACAAGTCAGAGACGCCCTGCCTGAGGGGTCGCGATCTTGTTACTTAACTTTTCTCCGACGCCAAGCCCGAGATTTCCTGCCTGAGGGGTTTCGACCTTGTTAAACGTCTGTCCCAATGCATACGCCAGAGATTCCCTGCGTGAGGGATATCTACTGTGCTACTTACCCTTTCCTTGGTACAGGGCTAGAGCTTCCTTGTCTGAGGAGTCGCAACCTGATAACCTACAATTTTCTCTGGTACAAGCCAGGAATTCCCTGCGTGAGGGCTCTCGAACTTGTTACTAAGTTTTCCCCAGTACATGTCAGAGACGCCCCGCCTGAGGGGTCAGGGTACAAAACTTTCGCCCGGCACCAGGCCATAAATTTTTTGCCTGAGAGTTTTCGACCTTGGTACTGACCTTTCCCCGAAGCAAATGCAGGGATTACCTGCCTCAGGGGTCTCGACCTTGATACTTTTCCAACGGTGCAAAGCCAGAGATTATCTAAGTGTCTCGCCCCTGTCACTCGCCTGTCTTAATGCACAGGAAAGGATTTCCCTGCGTGTATCTTGATCGTGTCAGAGATTTCTTATCTAAGGGGTCCCGACCTTGTTACCTACCATTTACCTGGGTACAACCCAGGGATTCGCTGTCTAAGGGGTCTCGAACATGTTACGTACCTTTTCCCACGAATTTGTCAGAGATTACCTGCCGGGGGCGTCTCAATCTTGATACTTCCCTTTCCTCCGGCGCCAAGCCAGAGATTTCTTGCATAAGGGGTCTCGATATTAGTATTGGCCTTTCCACCGGTGCAAACACAGAGATTACCTGCCTAAGGGTCTCGATCTTGGTACTTATCTTTCCACCACTGCAAACGTAGAAATTCTCTAGTTGCGGGTTCTCGGCCTTTTCAATCGTCTGGTGCAAAGTACATGCCAGAGGTTCCACGTGTGAGGGATCCACGCTACTTACCCTTTCCTTGGTATAAGACCTGACATTTCGTGTCTGACGGTTCTCGACTTTGCTACCATCCATTTTCCCTGATACAAACCAGGTATTCCCTGCCTGAGGGTTATCGAACTTTTTACTAACCTTTCCCCCAGTACATGTCAGAGACTCCCTATGGTCTCGAACTTGTTAATGACAGAAATTCCTCATTTGAGAGGAATCGATTTTAGAACTTACTTTTCCCCTGGTACAAACCAGACATTTACTGACAGAGGTCTCTATCTTGTAGCCTACTATTTGCATGGAGATTCCCTGCATGGGGGGTATGCACCTAGTTACTCGTCTCTTCCTCGTGCTACCCAGAGATTCCCCTTCTGAGGAGTCTCCAACTTGTTGCCTACCTTTTTTTCTGATACGTGTTAGAGATTCCCTGCCTGTGGGATCTCGAACTTGCTATCGGCCTTTTCAACATGATATGTCAGAGAATCCCCGCCTAATGGGTCTCCACCGTAACCTTTCCTCGGTACAAAGCCGGGAATTACCTGCTTGCGAGGCCTCAGTCAAAGTTCCGGTTGTATCCTACCAAGTTACATAGCTTGCATTATCCATGAACATTTATCTACCAGCTGCCAAGGCCGATAGAACCCTGCCGCCACCTTACCGCTCTATACTAACCATAAGAGTAATGCAATTGTTCTCATTAACATTAACTCATATTCAATAAAATGTATCTATATTCTAAATACAGCTGGCGTTCCTACTCTTTCTCTCAACTAAATGGTAAGTAACGAATTCATGGTTACCCTTGACTGTACCCCAGCTTCAAGGGGACCCCCATCGTTACAACATGTAACCCCCCTATTTTTTGACGATCCCAGCCAACCTTATAAAGACCATGATTTACAGATATGCATCTAGAATATGAGAACCCTTTACAGATCCGGTAACAGTAACCAACTGGCAGATGTCCTCGAGAGTTATATGACTTGCATTACTGCTATCCAGAAAAGCGATGAATAGGAGTTGGCTGTACAATAGAGCAGAACTATGACATCTACTCCAGCTGCCTAGAAAAAATCAAGAATTCGCCTGCGAATTCATTGTGTTGTCGCCGCGTCAAACACATGATTTCCAGTGGTCGTACATTCCGATATAAAGACAACCACAAGTTTACATGAGTATCCCCTAATTCGAAAACAAACAATCAGATTAATCACTGGTACCTGAAGGAATCCATCCTTTCAGTGTAATGGAGGTAGGTGCGGGTCAAGGTGATAATATGATTACGGATCATTACTTGATTGCAGCTAAGTTTTTAATGGGAATAAGCAGAGCAAAAGTCGAACAAAACCAGACACAAAGATATCAGGACATTAGAAAGCTGCAATTGCAAAATATAGCCACAGCCTACTCAAATTACTTGCTCAGATCGCACCCCTTCCCAACATTTTAAAGCACAGTGGAAGCACATTTCTAACTCCATTGCATCCATGCTAGGTTAATCGTCTCAAGACAAGACATGGTACGATGAAGCGTATCACAGTGGAACTGATGAAAATAATGTTGGCCGTATGTCAATGCTTCAGTCAGTCTCAGGGCTACAATTTCCCTGCAATCCGATCGGCTGCCTGTTTGTTTGGTGAGAAACCCGTCAGCTTGTCATTATGGCGGGTAAGTTGAATTGCTAATTGATCGGATCCATGCTCCTACTCTCTCCCTAATGGTTTTGTCGCTAAGGTTGCCTCCTACCACTAAATTCCACATTAAAAATCTAGATTTTTTCCTCATTTACCATCTGATTAAATAGGTTCGCAATGTATTTCCGATCCCAACAAATTGCAAGGATTACATTTTAACCATAAACATAGCTACATTTAATCATTTGCTGATACGCACCCAGTATCATACTAGATATTTCAATTGATATTACTTATACGTGTAGGGCTCATAAATGGGTACTCGAATTAATATTACTCATACGCGTATTACTGGAATGAAAGAGAAACATGTAATGGAAAAACTTTTTATATAAAGAACAAAAATTAACAAAGGAAAAACTTCAAATTATTGTTAAAATTGTTATACTTTTAATAGTTCTGATAATGAAAGGGGAGCTCACCAGTAGGACTATTAACCAAGGACCTTTATTATCCCTTCACTGTAGAATGAAATTTGAGAGGGCATTTTATAGGATTTTATAGGATATTTACTAACCAAACTTTGAATCTGCACACTAGTGTTTAATGTTTGAGTTGGACACCCCAATCGTTTCATCCCTAACATGACACATTTTGAACTTTCTGTTTTCTTTTTAGTATTATTTTCCTGCGTATATTGGACTTCCCTGTGTTCTAGTCCCATTCATCATACCTTTCACACTCTCTGTTTGATTTTTTGGTCAACAAAAAATTTAGTTTTTTTGCATTGCCAACTGCGGAGAGTTTGTACTTCTAATTAAGTTAAAGTATAATCGTATTAACAGATGGGTTTGTTTTTACATCTCCTCTGTAATATAGAGTGAATTCATCCAGCATAATAACACAAAGCTGTTTGCTTTAATTTGTCCAGGGAAAAAATATAGAAAGATGGACATTAAATATTTTTTTAAAGTTTTCCATGAGTTTTCGTACAATTCATTTACAGACTTATCATTCGAATAATAAGCTAAAAAGAAACACAGTACACCTAGGATGATTGGCTACTTGAGACGTATTAATGTAACCTATTGAGGCTCACCAGGTCCAGTGTAAATATATGTCTTTACTTGCATTGCCAAACTACATCCACTAAATGGGGAACTTCAACATGAGCAAAATTATACCAAACTTAAGGACAATTAGTTCCCAAAATTCTGTTCCTTTTGCAATAGGACACACCGTTTCCAGGATTTAAATATAACTTTATTTTATCGATTTTAGAAACAACAATTTTATATCCAAAATGTTGTCCATTTTGCTTTACGCAGTGTAGACCTATTTATATTTCTCTTTCAAAATTTCCTACTTTTTGCCATGGGACCTACTGTTCCTGAAACATTGACATATTTGTCTTATAGCTATTTTAGACAAAATTGTTTGTGACTTTATAATGTTGTACTCTTGCGGTTGGACTATCCGTTTCTGAAATATAGACAAATATTTATTTTAGCGATTTTTACTCCAAAAATATTGTCCTATTTAGCGATTACAAAAACTAATACCCCCAAAGTGCTCTCTAGTTTCCTCGGCTGTAGGCACCGTTTCCAAGCTACAGACTAACTCGTGATTTTTTTTTTTTTTTGAGGAAATTTTCATACTACCCGAACTACTGCCTTTTTACGATTGGACGCACCGCTTCCGAAATACATAAATATTTTTGCATTGTGGCGATTTTAGAAAAAATTTAATTTTTAGTACAAAATGTTGTTTTTTTTTGCCTTGGAATGCACCGTTTCCGAGATATGGGGATATTTGTACTTTTTTTTTTAAATTTGGTTAATACCCATAAAGTGTCGTTCATTTGGTGTTTTTTGATTTAATTGCAAATATTTTTCTATCTTAGCTATTTTTGGTAAAAATTGCCTTACTCCAAAAATTTCACCCTTTTTGCTATAGAACAAACCATTCCCGCACAATAGATATAAAGGATTTTTCAACAGAGACTGTTTGGCCAGATGATTTCTACACTCTTCTTTTAACTGAACTATTTCTCTATAATTTGAATTATTTCCTCTCTTCTTTTCTGTCCAAATTAAGTTAAAGAATTCCCTAGGTTTAAGTCAATCTTAATTAGTAACCCTTTTGTTTGTTTAAACTGTCATTCCGCTAGGGAAATTCTGTGTAAAGTGTTATACTGTCATTGGCTATCTTCATTGTAATCTCCATTTTTAAATAATAAATGAATTGCATTCTTTACATCCGAATCGACCGGTCGCATAATTGTTTTTATTGATCGAAATTTAAATAATTTAATCAGCCCGCCTAGACTGCCCTAAAAACTATTAGGGATAAACATTTTGGCGCCCGAGCAGGGACTTGATTAATTAATTAGATTTTCGCGCATTACTACGGTCGTAGTTCGGTACAATTCGTGATCACGAGTCGGTTTTAATAAAATTACCACCGTGGTCAAAAACCTCACCATCATCTTCAATCCATCACTATCGCAGAAGGAAGCTTGGAAGAACGTTGGCAGAATTCAGCAAGGAAGTCATCCTAAATGCCCCGCTGCACCGGTATACTCTGCAAGGAAAGTGCCAATTGCCAGGTATTATAAGTGCCAATAACAAGATTGTGTGTGAATTATTGCAAGTAAACACATCACTGCAAATTTAAGGGATTTATTTCAATTTTGTAAATCACACAGTACGTTGTTTGCCCTTATTACGTGCACAATTTCAAATTTATCCACTCCCGCCCTTAAGTGACACAAATAAATATTTTATTGCAAAATAATTTATTTTCGAGTTATAATTTACACTAACCAACATACACACACAAACAAAACACAATTTTCGGTATTTAATACACAAACCTTACCGATTGTTAATTCCCTACTGCTTCTCCGGTTTGTCGGTGTTTCCATCAATTCCCGTCGGTTTTCCTGTGAACAAACAAACAAAAGTCGTGCAACTATTGAATTTATTTACGGAATTATCAGTTTACTCACCATTCGTTTGTTTTTCCCTTTCGCTGTCTGTCCATTTACTTATTGTGATCTGTTGCGTAGTTGATCAAACTTTGTATCAACTAAGACAGAAGTGCTAAAAATTGCCAAACCCAACGACAGAGCAACCCTGTTGGTTTGAGGCCGTGCAACAACAAATACGTACGTACAAGTGGACAGACATAAATACTAGCAAAGGAGACGAAGAAAATGATAAATTATTGAATTTATTAAAATTTAAAATCATTGTTAGCAATTCTTTGAAAAGTTTTTTAATAAATATAATATAAAAATTATTACGGTGAAAAATAAGTGTGTTGTGATAACCAAAAGTCAAGTTAAAGTGAAAAAGTTTAATTTCACAAAACACTATGTAAAAAGAAAGAGCAAAACAAGATCAGGCCCGGTTGCACAGCGTCAGTTAATTTTAACTTAACTTTAAACAACCCGACGGAGGGGAATTATTAAAATTTTTTAAAAAATAAACTAAACAAAGTCGGTAAATCGGATAATAAGTGTGGTTTGTATAAATTGTGTGTTGTAATACTTGCCTATAGCTAATAAAGTATATTGCACGTTAACAAAGAAACGTTACGATTAATATTTCTGATTGAAATTCCCATTTGTGAAAGTTTAGTTGAAAAATTAATATGGCTGGTAGTCGTAGACATCAATCGCCACCCGACAGACAAACCAGTAGCAATAAAGTGAGATTACAAAAGGCCACAGTAGTGAATAATATCGCCAGATTCAAGCGCTCTCTGAAGGAAACTACAATTTCGGCAAATCCTATCGAGTTAGAGTGCCGCCTCGATATTCGTAATTCGTATATCGAACAGGCGATGGTATATCAATCTGAGCTTGATGTTTTAGATCCTACTAATGAGGAAAGAGCTGATATAGAGGACTTATGCGTTTCAACGAAAAGTCTGCTTATTGCCAAAATGGGCAACAATAGAAGGTCTAGTTTTGCGAACTCGACTATGTCCTACCCAGCTCATATCAGTAGACTTCCGAGTATGAAACTTCCAAAATTTAGTGGAAAGTACTCAGAATACAAAAACTTTATTGGCCTTTTCGAAAATTTGGTTGATAATGACCCAATGACACCAGATATTGAGAAATTCAACCACTTAATATCTTGTTTGTCTGATTCAGCTCTAGGAACGGTGAAAGCCTACCAAGTAACCAATGAAAGCTATTCCAAGGCATTGGCAAGTCTTAAAAGGGTTTATGACAACCCATGTTTAATATTTTTTGAGAATATTTCTCAGCTATTTGACTTGCCAGAAATTTCGAAACCCTCATCGTCTGCCTTTAGGAGCTTGATTGACACAGTTTCAGCCATTAATGACTCGCTTTTGTCAATCGGGGACGATAAGAGTATATCTAATGCAATTTTGATACACCTTATCATGGGAAACGTTGATTCAGTCACTCGTTCAAAGTGGGAAGAACAGTTGAATTATGATAAACTGCCTCTTTGGAGTGATTGCGAAGCCGCGTTGAATAAAAGATATCAACACATTTCGGCTGACGAGTCGTCAAATTCGAAGCCCAAACCAGCTTACTCAAGTAGAGCTGAGATTCCAAAGAAGAAAAACGCCAAGTCGCTTCTTGTCAAACTGACACAGCACAAAGCAGTATAAAGTGCATACTTTGTAGATCGACACAACATTATGTGTCCACATGCCCCTCATTTTCTGCAATACCGGTACAACAAAGATTTGATTTTGTCAAAGTCGTTTCAGCTTGCATTAACTGCCTGAAACCGGGACACACAGTTACGAAATGCAAAGCGTCTAAATGTCGAGTTTGTAGCCGCTCACATAATACTTTACTGCATAAGTATACCACTCCGGCGCACACAGGAGAAACAAGTTCTAATCCAGACCAGCCCTCTACTTCACGGGCGTTTGTAAATTATTCATCTTCTAATGAAGAAAGTGTTGTTTTGGCAACAGCCCTAGTTCGTATAATGGACAAATTTGGGCATTATGTCTACGCAAGGGCTTTACTGGATTCCGGTTCTCAAATAAACTTTATAACCGAGGAACTAGCACAGAGGCTACAAATTAAGAGGGAAGATGCAAGTTTAAATTTACTGGGAATTGGCAACACAAATGCAACTGCAAAGTCAAAAATTCAAGCGACTTTAAAGGCTCGAATGGAATCACGAGAATTCACATCGGAATTTTGGGTGCTTCGGTCGATATCAAAATATCAACCCGATAAGATCATTTCTACATCTGGTTGGGATATTCCGCGCAACTTAGAGCTCGCTGATCCATTATTTTTCAAACTTTTGATCGGAGCTGAAATGTTCTTTGATTTGTTAAGTGTTGGACAAATTAAAATGAGTCCTGACACTCCAGTCTTGCAGAAAACTGTGCTGGGATGGATTGTGTCTGGCAAATATAAAAGTTCAAAGACTGCTGAAATCACTTCGTGCCACGCTAGCACGCCATCAGAAAGCGATAAATCTCTAGATGCAATTGTGCAGAGATTTTGGGAACTTGAAGAAGTTTCAAATGAGGCAGAAGTTCTTTCTTTAGAACAACAAAAATGTGAGGAACATTTTCAAAAATCTATCCAACAAATGCCGTCGGGTAGATTCAAAGTGGCACTACCATTTAAAGAAGACCCTAACCTCTTGGGTCATTCTTTCAACACAGCAAAACGGCGCTACCTCTCATTGGAGCGTCGGTTGTCAAAAGATTCTCAAGTCAAAGAGATGTATAATGCCTTCATGAAGGAATACATTGATTTAGGCCACATGTCTATTGCAGACAATATTAACTTTGATAACCCTCACTATTTCATACCACACCAATGTGTATTACGCTCTGAAAGTACGTCAACCAAACTTCGGGTGGTTTTCGATGCCTCGTGTAGAACCTCATCACAAAAATCTCTAAACGATATTTTGATGATTGGGCCAACGATTCGACAGGAGTTATTTTCTACACTTATCCGCTTTCGTTTGCATAAATACGCAATGACGGCTGATATCGAAAAAATGTACCGTCAAGTACTGACTGACGAGGCCGATACAGACTTTCAGCTCATTCTATACCGTGAAAATCCTGATGATAACCTCAACATGTACAGGTTGAACACGGTCACTTATGGTACCTCGTCTGCTCCTTTCCTGGCAATAAGATGTTTAAATCATTTGAGTGATTTGAACCAGGAAACATTTCCAAAAGGCCCTGAAGTCATCAGAAAAGACTTTTATGTCGACGACCTTTTGACGGGAGCAGACTCATTAGAGGAATTAGAATAAATCAAACTTGAAGTTTCTCAAATTTTATCGTCAGCCTGCTTCAATTTGACGAAATGGTTTTCAAACTGTGTGAACTGTGACGACTCGTCAAGTTCTTAAATTATGTGCAATTCAGCGACGATGCTACCTAAGTGCGACACACTAAAATATCGCTTAGATTATACGTTTCAAAATGTGAAGGCTACAAGAAGAAACATCTTGTCAGTTGTAGCCAGACTGTATGATCCCCTAGGATTAGTGTGCCCAGTGGTAACTAAGGCCAAATCGTTAATACAAGAACTTTGGCTTCAAAAATTAGGCTGGGATGAATCAATTCCATTGAACCTCCATACTGCGTGGGAGAATTTCAAGGCAAATTTATATTTGCTGGACCGAATTGAAATCCCAAGACATGTCCTAACTTCTACCACGGCTAGTTACCAAATCCATGGATTTGCAGATGCCTCTATAAGAGCATACGGGTGCTGCATTTATATTCGGAGCAATATCGCCAATGAAGTTTCATGCCGTTTGTTAACGGGAAAATCGAAAGTGGCTCCTATCAAGACGAAGTCTCTGCCGAGACTCGAATTGTGCGCAGCGCAATTATTGGCCAAATTATGGTCAAAGGTTAAACCAATGATGCCTGGAAGAATCGAGAGTGTAACTTTTTGGTCCGATTCTGAAATTACCCTTTACTGGATAAAATCGCATCCATCAACTTTGAAGACATTTGTTTCAAATAGAGTGAGCGATATTCAGGAGTTGTCTGCCCATGTCAACTGGCGACATGTGCCAACTAAAGAAAATCCAGCTGATATTGTCTCAAGGGGGTGTAACGTCGACGAACTGGGAGACTCATTATGGTTCAACGGTCCTCAATTCCTACTTCAGGATTGTCAATCATGGCTAGTTAACCCCAATTTTGAGCTCACTCCAGAGCAAGAGAGAAAAGGAAGACAGCTGTATTTATCGCTGTTAAATCCCCGTCAAACTCAGTTCTAGAATTAGTCGACAAAATTTTATCGCATTCAAAACTGATACGCACATTTCCATATGTACTTCGATTTGTCGAGGGAGCTCGTAATAAAACCAAGTGCAGCACCTTTATTCTCACGCCAAAAGAACTGAATTGGTCATTCTTAAAATTTGTTGAAATAGTCCAGATAAAAGAGTATTCTGAGGTTATTAAAAAAATTACAGCAGACAGTTGTCCGAGGCCTTCGGCCACGGACTGTCCCTGCAGGCTGTGTCAGAGACACGGCCATTAAGTTTAACGTAGAATACGCCATCCGATAAGACAGAAAACATATATAACAATAAATTCATTTGCTTATATTATTTATCATTTATTGTTATATATGTTTTCTGTCTTATCGGATGGCGTATTCTCCGTTAAACTTAATGGCCGTGTCTCTGACACAGCCTGCAGGGACAGTCCGTGGCCGAAGGCCTCGGACAACTGTCTGCTGTAATTTTTATATTTACCAACGGCATTTGATTCAAGTCCGTTTAAAAAAAAATATTATGTTCAATTTTTTTAAACTTAATTTAATTTATGTATTTTAATTAATATTTTTATTGAAATAAGTTCTGCGAATGTTGAGAGGGCCGCCCTAATATTAAAAAAGGTTTACCTTATCGAGTCTTCGCATTAGCATTCGACCGTTATGTGAAAGCTTTACGCTTTACAATTCAAAATTAATGTTACAACAGCTTTATTGAAGCTTTCGCAAAAAAGCTTTATTACGTTAGCTTACTGTTTGTTTCACTTTTTACTAGATACATGTTGCCAAGCAACATTAGCTTGCTGTTCGTTTCACTTTTTACTAGATACATGTTCCTAAGCAATGTTGAGCAACCAAAAACACTCAACCAAACACCACACATATGTTCGAGTGAATGTGTTTAAACAATTTTCTTTTGAGAAATTAAAATACTCGAAATATATCAACCAATATGAAATGTATATCAAACGAAAGATAACATCTTCATTTACCTACAAAAAAAATTTTAAAAAAATTCGTCTAGCCGTTTCCTCAAATTCAATGAAATAAAGATTACAACAATAAAAACCTGACATGACTCCTCATACCGTAAAGTAAGACGTATTCTACGTCAAAAACTTAGAAAATCACAGCTACTGCAGTCTAATTTGCAAAGACTGAACCCTTTATTCACGAATACAGGGAGGAAAATCGCACTTTCAAATTAATAAGGGTAGGCGGGCGGCTGCTTAACGCGCCAATTCCATACGATGCAAAATTCCCTCTTTTAATGCCGAAGAAATGTCCATTTATTGAAATATATTTGCGAGACTTGCACGTTAAAAATTGTCATGCCGGTGCCAAGGTACTTATTGCGCTTCTTCGCAACAAAATTTGGCTAGTCAACGCCAAAGAAGAATGTAGCAGGACAATCCGTAAATGCTTTCATTACAAACCGAAGTTAATGAATCAGATTATGGGGAATTTGCCCGCCGATAGAGTGAGGGCATTACGGCCTTTTAAAATTTGTTGACTTTTGTGGCCCAGTAAACATTACGTTGAAGATACGGAATCAAATGCCGTCCTCCAATTAAAATGTATATTGCAGTGTTCGTTTGTTTCACTTCAAAGGCTGTGTACATCGAGTTAGTGTCTGACTTAACTACCGATGCATTTCTTTTGTCTCTTCAAAGGTGAGGCGTGCCGGCGAAATTGTACGCCGACAACGCGACCAACTTTGTCGGCGCCAACACCGAGCTGCGGCAATGGAGAGAGAAGGTAGCCAGCGACATGAAGGTAGCGTCATTCGTCGCAGAGAAAGGGGTAGAATTTGCCTTCATACCCCCCAGAGCTCCACACTTCGGCGGTCTTTGGGAAGCAGCAGTGAAGTCTGCCAAAGGTCTGCTCCTGCGAACCGTCGCCAACGCGTTGCTCACTACAGAAGAGATGCAGACGGTACTAGCCGAGGTGGAGGCAGTACTCAACAGTCGACCGATCGCGCCACTCAGCACCGACCCCAACGACGGGGAGGCACTAACCCCCGCAAATCTGCTAATTGGGGAGGCTCAAGGCACGCTGCTGCCCGAATCAGCGCTAGAAGAACCGGCCAAGCTAACGTTCTTGAAGAGAAGGCAGCGTATCTCCGCACTCAAGCGGGCATTCTGGCGCATATGGGAGAGGGACTACGTCCGAGGACTGCAAGAGCGAACCAAGTGGTCCGAGGTGAGCCCAGATGTAGTCGTCGGCAAGATCGTACTCATTCACGACGACAATCGCTCGCCCCTGCAATGGGCAACTGGACGAGTAGAGGCCGCAATCGCCGGCGGAGACGGCAAAGTGAGGGTAACAGACGTGAGGACGAACAGCGGCATTTATAGGCGCCCAATCCATAAGCTGGCTCTTCTGCCAGATGATTGAAGACGGAGTCCTTCAATGGGGCCGGGATGTTTGGCCAGATGATTTCTACACTCTTCTTTTAACTGAACTATTTCTCTATAATTTGAATTATTTCCTCTCTTCTTTTCTGTCCAAATTAAGTTAAAGAATTCCCTAGGTTTAAGTCAATCTTAATTAGTAACCCTTTTGTTTGTTTAAACTGTCATTCCGCTAGGGAAATTCTGTGTAAAGTGTTATACTGTCATTGGCTATCTTCATTGTAATCTCCATTTTTAAATAATAAATGAATTGCATTCTTTACATCCGAATCGACCGGTCGCATAATTGTTTTTATTGATCGAAATTTAAATAATTTAATCAGCCCGCATAGACTGCCCTAAAAACTGTTAGGGATAAACAGAGACGCTACAAAAGTAAATCGATAGGGACAGCAAACGACGCCATATTTTTTCCCGCTCTTTTGACATTTCTCTTCAGTAAGGTTTGCCATTTCATCATGGAAAGATATACGAGCCAACAACGAGTCGAAATTAATAAAATTTACTACCGAAATTTGGAGTCAGTAGCCTCAACTTTAAGAGGCCTACTTTAAGAAACCTCAACAATCAGCGATGAGGCTCATTTCTGGCTGAATGGCTTCGTCAATACGTTTTTGTTCAGACAGCAATCCACACGTAATCCATGAGTCAACACTGCATCCCGAAAAAATTACGGTTTGGTGCGGTTTATGGGCCGGCGGCGTCATTGGGCCGTACTTCTTCCGTGATGATCAAGACCGGCACATTACTGTGAATGCGAATCGCTACCGTTCAATGATAACCGAACATTTTTGGTCCCAATTGGATAATATGGACTTGGAGGACATGTGGTTCCAACAGGACGGCGCCACAAGCCACACAGCGAATGCCACAATCAATTTATTGGAAACCAAGTTTGGTGAACGTGTTATCTCACGAAATGGCCCAGTCGATTGGCCGCCTCGGTCGTGCAATTTGACGCCGTTAGATTATTTCCTGTGGGGCTATGTCAAGTCTATGGTCTATGCCAACAAGCCAGCGACGATTGATGAACTTCGAACGAATATCGAACGTAAAATTGCAGCAGTATCGGCCGATTTTTGCTTGAAAACCGTCGAAAATTGGGTTCAGCGTCTGGACTTCTGCAAGCGTGCCCGTGGTGGCCATGCAAAAGAAATCGAGTTCCATACATAATGGCATCGAACGTACTTTCACAGGAATAAAGAATTTCATTGGTATCTAATACCGGTTTTGTTTTATTTAAAAAAACTTTTGTAGCGCTCTTATTGAAAATCCCGTTAGTTGTATCTCAGCGATGTCTCTCAAAATCAATTACTTCTTGTGGTTGGTTTCCAAAATATGGACACATTTGTTGGAAATCCCGTAATGTATATTTTAGCGATTGTTTGGAAGATATTGTCATACTCCCGAACTACGATCTCTTTTGCGATTGGGCACACCGTTTGTACATACTTTTTATTGTAGGAAAATATCAATTTTTTATAAAATCTTGTCCTTTTGCCATTTAACGCTCCGTATCCGAGATATTTCTATGTATTCTAGTGATTTCTATGCAAAATATTGCCCTTTTTGCAAGTTTTCGAAATTTGTTTAGCAGCCCTAAAATGTTGTCCTTTTTGCGATGTTGTACTCATTTTAGCAAATTTTAGTAACGTGCAAAAATTTGATATTTTTTCGAACAGTTTCCAAAACAGAAACATGACGGCGTTTTAGCGATTTTTTACTCTACAAATTTTAGTTTTAGCGATTGTTTTAAATACATCATTTAACAGACATCCATTGCTTAAATCCTATCGAGGTAAAACATTTATTATTTTTGCGAAATTGTAAGAATCTCCAGATGGAGGGTATCAAGGGGCTGCTTCTTTTCGGACCATTTTATGATACATTTCAACATCGACCATTAGACTACCAGGGGCAAGCCCTATCGAAACCCGAGGAAGACCAACTGGAACAAGTTCAGACGACTTATGCAGTCGTATCCGCCGCCAGACGTGGAGATAAATGGCGTGCATGGCCTGGAACACGCAGTGGATCACATGACAATTAGCCTTTGTCGAGGCTTTCCGTAAATCCTTTTCGGAGCGCTCACCACCCCGGAAAGCCAACCAAGCATGATGGACGTCGTAGTTGCAACAACTCAGGAAGGAAAGTAGAAAGCTTTTCAACAAAGCCAAAAAGGAGGGAACCCCGCAAATCTTGGAAAGATATAGAGCGACTGCATAGACTTTCAAACGATAGTCAAGAAAGGCGAAAAGGAAGTCCCGGACGAATTTCTGTGACGAACTGGAAGATATCAGCGAAGCCTCTAGGCTCCGCAAAGTCCTGTCCAAAGACCCCGGCACACCAGACTTCCTCACGGGACCGGATGGATTGCTCACGGTGAGCATCCAAGGAACTCTAGATCTCCTGATGAATACCCACTTCCCTGGCTGAAGCGAAATTACTGATACAGTTAATATATATGCGGACACTCCTACAGCCAACATAGAGGAACTCATCAAATCTATTGTCGATTACGAGAATATTAGTTGTGCGATGAAATCATTTAAGCCTTTCAAAGCGGCAGGCCCTGATGGAATCATCCCAAGTCCTTTACAAGAATCCTTGGAACTCATTCTACCATGGCTACTCGCTATTTTTTCTGCAAGCCTTCGTTGGGCACATACACCCAAAGCATGGAGAGAAGTCAAATTGGACTTTATCCCCACAGCGGGAAAAATAAACCACAGTACGGCAAAAGAGTGTAGACCAATCAGTCTCTTATCGTCTCTACTGAAACTATGGAAAAACTAGTTGATCTACATGTAAGGAGGAAATTGACGCCAGACAGCTTTAGCGCAGCTCAACACGCCTACCTGAAAGGCAAATCAGTGGAAACGGCTTTGCATGAAATGGTAGGTGTTATCGAGGACTCCATTCATTATAAGGATTACACCATGGCAGCTTTCCTAGACATGGAAGGAGTCTTCAACAATGTGAATATAGCATCCAAACTAAAAGCACTTGAAGACATAGGTTCACACCCTGGCATAACGATGTGCACAGGAATTATGCTGAAAAGCAGAATCATAAACTCATATATGGGCAACGGAGAAGATACAAAATTCCGAAATACGCGAATGCTTCCACGTAAGTATATGGATGTTTGGGATGAAGCACGCATATGTTTCCACGCAAAAGCATACATATTTGTCAGTAAACTTGCCAATGTTTGCATTTAAATACACCTCAGTTTGGGACTAGCAAATATGTAAATGTTTGAAGTGTGTTCCAAACATATACATGGTTCCTGCAGAATATCTTTGGGAGAATATGTTACGGAGGCCGTTTTTTTTCAACGTGTACTATTTATTAATAACATTAACGATATAAGCATACACTAATACAGCTGTCTAAGAATTGAAAAAGAATACAGAGAACCGATACAGAGAATGATTGTATAGCAGTGTCGTACGCAGCTGCCTGTACAATCTCCGAGCGCTGCGAGAGAAAGAGCGATAGTACTTTTTCCGAATTGTTCGGAAAGCATACAGAGATCGTGTATGAGGAAAAAAAGACAACTCCACACGTCTTCGCATACTTTGTATATAGAGCGTGTATGCAATTACGAATATGACAAATTTGTGTTCGTCTCTAATTCAATTGTATACATCTTCACATACTTTGTTTACTGAAAAAGTATACATTGACGAAGCTTAACATTTTTTATTCGATTTCATTATAATTTTGATTGAATATTATACTTGTTAGCATGCGAGTACATTGTTCATTGAAAACGTGAACAGTGATAGTGTCTTTATTCTTAATAAACCGTCAGTAGTGTTCGCTCCTTTTTATAAAAATTTTGTTAATAAAATGTAAATTTTAATATACATAAATATTACAAATTATTAATAAGAAATCCCAAACCTATATATTTTTTATTAATTTAAGTGATTCTCTACGCCTCGGAATACATGGTATATACAGTGGTGTGAGGACTGTACACAGTACTATATATTTTTTCTTCAGCATTGAGGACTATGCGACAAATGTTTCTATATACAATTTAATTTGACTGTAGATACTGATTGTATGCCATTCTGACATACATTTTCATCAGAATTGTATTGAAATTGTAAACATTACAATAAACAATGTAGGTAAAGATTGTATATCAGATACGAAAACAAAACACGAAAATTATTTGTAAACATTTCCCTATACTTTGTATGCTATATTGTTTGCACCCACACAAGCGGTCATTCCTTAACAAACGTAAATTATAGAGGTATAGTCAAGATGACAGAAAGATATACGAGCCAACAACGAGTCGAAATTAATAAAATTTACTACCGAAATTTGGAGTCAGTAGCCTCAACTTTAAGAGGCCTACTTTAAGAAACCTCAACAATCAGCGATGAGGCTCATTTCTGGCTGAATGGCTTCGTCAATACGTTTTTGTTCAGACAGCAATCCACACGTAATCCATGAGTCAACATTGCATCCCGAAAAAATTACGGTTTGGTGCGGTTTATGGGCCGGCGGCGTCATTGGGCCGTACTTCTTCCGTGATGATCAAGACCGGCACATTACTGTGAATGCGAATCGCTACCGTTCAATGATAACCGAACATTTTTGGTCCCAATTGGATAATATGGACTTGGAGGACATGTGGTTCCAACAGGACGGCGCCACAAGCCACACAGCGAATGCCACAATCAATTTATTGGAAACCAAGTTTGGTGAACGTGTTATCTCACGAAATGGCCCAGTCGATTGGCCGCCTCGGTCGTGCAATTTGACGCCGTTAGATTATTTCCTGTGGGGCTATGTCAAGTCTATGGTCTATGCCAACAAGCCAGCGACGATTGATGAACTTCGAACGAATATCGAACGTAAAATTGCAGCAGTATCGGCCGATTTTTGCTTGAAAACCGTCGAAAATTGGGTTCAGCGTCTGGACTTCTGCAAGCGTGCCCGTGGTGGCCATGCAAAAGAAATCGAGTTCCATACATAATGGCATCGAACGTACTTTCACAGGAATAAAGAATTTCATTGGTATCTAATACCGGTTTTGTTTTATTTAAAAAAACTTTTGTAGCGCTCTTATTGAAAATCCCGTTAGTTGTATCTCAGCGATGTCTCTCAAAATCAATTACTTCTTGTGGTTGGTTTCCAAAATATGGACACATTTGTTGGAAATCCCGTAATGTATATTTTAGCGATTGTTTGGAAGATATTGTCATACTCCCGAACTACGATCTCTTTTGCGATTGGGCACACCGTTTGTACATACTTTTTATTGTAGGAAAATATCAATTTTTTATAAAATCTTGTCCTTTTGCCATTTAACGCTCCGTATCCGAGATATTTCTATGTATTCTAGTGATTTCTATGCAAAATATTGCCCTTTTTGCAAGTTTTCGAAATTTGTTTAGCAGCCCTAAAATGTTGTCCTTTTTGCGATGTTGTACTCATTTTAGCAAATTTTAGTAACGTGCAAAAATTTGATATTTTTTCGAACAGTTTCCAAAACAGAAACATGACGGCGTTTTAGCGATTTTTTACTCTACAAATTTTAGTTTTAGCGATTGTTTTAAATACATCATTTAACAGACATCCATTGCTTAAATCCTATCGAGGTAAAACATTTATTATTTTTGCGAAATTGTAAGAATCTCCAGATGGAGGGTATCAAGGGGCTGCTTCTTTTCGGACCATTTTATGATACATTTCAACATCGACCATTAGACTACCAGGGGCAAGCCCTATCGAAACCCGAGGAAGACCAACTGGAACAAGTTCAGACGACTTATGCAGTCGTATCCGCCGCCAGACGTGGAGATAAATGGCGTGCATGGCCTGGAACACGCAGTGGATCACATGACAATTAGCCTTTGTCGAGGCTTTCCGTAAATCCTTTTCGGAGCGCTCACCACCCCGGAAAGCCAACCAAACATGATGGACGTCGTAGTTGCAACAACTCAGGAAGGAAAGTAGAAAGCTTTTCAACAAAGCCAAAAAGGAGGGAACCCCGCAAATCTTGGAAAGATATAGAGCGACTGCATAGACTTTCAAACGATAGTCAAGAAAGGCGAAAAGGAAGTCCCGGACGAATTTCTGTGACGAACTGGAAGATATCAGCGAAGCCTCTAGGCTCCGCAAAGTCCTGTCCAAAGACCCCGGCACACCAGACTTCCTCACGGGACCGGATGGATTGCTCACGGTGAGCATCCAAGGAACTCTAGATCTCCTGATGAATACCCACTTCCCTGGCTGAAGCGAAATTACTGATACAGTTAATATATATGCGGACACTCCTACAGCCAACATAGAGGAACTCATCAAATCTATTGTCGATTACGAGAATATTAGTTGTGCGATGAAATCATTTAAGCCTTTCAAAGCGGCAGGCCCTGATGGAATCATCCCAAGTCCTTTACAAGAATCCTTGGAACTCATTCTACCATGGCTACTCGCTATTTTTTCTGCAAGCCTTCGTTGGGCACATACACCCAAAGCATGGAGAGAAGTCAAATTGGACTTTATCCCCACAGCGGGAAAAATAAACCACAGTACGGCAAAAGAGTGTAGACCAATCAGTCTCTTATCGTCTCTACTGAAACTATGGAAAAACTAGTTGATCTACATGTAAGGAGGAAATTGACGCCAGACAGCTTTAGCGCAGCTCAACACGCCTACCTGAAAGGCAAATCAGTGGAAACGGCTTTGCATGAAATGGTAGGTGTTATCGAGGACTCCATTCATTATAAGGATTACACCATGGCAGCTTTCCTAGACATGGAAGGAGTCTTCAACAATGTGAATATAGCATCCAAACTAAAAGCACTTGAAGACATAGGTTCACACCCTGGCATAACGATGTGCACAGGAATTATGCTGAAAAGCAGAATCATAAACTCATATATGGGCAACGGAGAAGATACAAAATTCCGAAATACGCGAATGCTTCCACGTAAGTATATGGATGTTTGGGATGAAGCACGCATATGTTTCCACGCAAAAGCATACATATTTGTCAGTAAACTTGCCAATGTTTGCATTTAAATACACCTCAGTTTGGGACTAGCAAATATGTAAATGTTTGAAGTGTGTTCCAAACATATACATGGTTCCTGCAGAATATCTTTGGGAGAATATGTTACGGAGGCCGTTTTTTTTCAACGTGTACTATTTATTAATAACATTAACGATATAAGCATACACTAATACAGCTGTCTAAGAATTGAAAAAGAATACAGAGAACCGATACAGAGAATGATTGTATAGCAGTGTCGTACGCAGCTGCCTGTACAATCTCCGAGCGCTGCGAGAGAAAGAGCGATAGTACTTTTTCCGAATTGTTCGGAAAGCATACAGAGATCGTGTATGAGGAAAAAAAGACAACTCCACACGTCTTCGCATACTTTGTATATAGAGCGTGTATGCAATTACGAATATGACAAATTTGTGTTCGTCTCTAATTCAATTGTATACATCTTCACATACTTTGTTTACTGAAAAAGTATACATTGACGAAGCTTAACATTTTTTATTCGATTTCATTATAATTTTGATTGAATATTATACTTGTTAGCATGCGAGTACATTGTTCATTGAAAACGTGAACAGTGATAGTGTCTTTATTCTTAATAAACCGTCAGTAGTGTTCGCTCCTTTTTATAAAAATTTTGTTAATAAAATGTAAATTTTAATATACATAAATATTACAAATTATTAATAAGAAATCCCAAACCTATATATTTTTTATTAATTTAAGTGATTCTCTACGCCTCGGAATACATGGTATATACAGTGGTGTGAGGACTGTACACAGTACTATATATTTTTTCTTCAGCATTGAGGACTATGCGACAAATGTTTCTATATACAATTTAATTTGACTGTAGATACTGATTGTATGCCATTCTGACATACATTTTCATCAGAATTGTATTGAAATTGTAAACATTACAATAAACAATGTAGGTAAAGATTGTATATCAGATACGAAAACAAAACACGAAAATTATTTGTAAACATTTCCCTATACTTTGTATGCTATATTGTTTGCACCCACACAAGCGGTCATTCCTTAACAAACGTAAATTATAGAGGTATAGTCAAGATGACAGTACCCCTGCCTAGTTTGTATACTATACGAATGCGAAAATATTCCGCAAGGACCACTATTTACAATTAGGGATTATACAGGGTGTCTGGTGGCCAATTTATATTTTTAAATACGATTGTTTCAAAAAGTAATAAACGTTGCGGAGGCAGGGTGGCGCCGTTGGAATTATCGAATGTCAGTCATCGGATTTGTCAGTCACGATATCGCAGTGGTCGAGTGAGCATCGTGCCTTCGCTGTGGAGAAATTTTTTAAAAGTAATGATTCTTACGTGATTGCTCGTCGACAATTTTGTTCAAAGTTCGATATTCGGCGAATAAGTGATGGACCGAGTGTAAATTTAATTCGTTCGTGGGTGCAGAGATTCCGCGCAACTGCTTCCGCCATGAATGTCCCACGGCCAGGGCCTAGTCGATCTTCAAGGACTCCCGCAAGCATTGAACTGGTTGAAAGCAGTTTATGTGAAAATCCGCGACTTTCAATATGGAAAAGAGCAGCCTCACTGGGACTTCCAAGAGCGATTATTCGTGAAATTGTAAAAAAGGAGCTGAAGTTCCATCCTTTTAATACTCAAATCGTTCAAGAACTGAAAGAAAGTGACTTTGATTTACGGAAAAATTTTTGTGAAACGATGTTGAAGCGTTTTCGCACTGTAAATCCTATTTTTTTGGAGCGCCGAAGCTCATTTTCACTTAAACGGCCACGTCAACAAGCAAAACTGCCGTTTCTGGTGTCCAATAACCCGCAACCCTCGATTGAAACATCAAAAACCATTGCATTGCCCCAGGGTAACTGTTTGGTGTGCCTTATACACGCATGAGATAATTGGACCATTTTTTCGGAAAATCTCGAGGCCAGGCGACTAATGTCAACGGTGAAAATTATCAACGCATGATTAAGGAATTCTTTTTGCCAAACCTGCGAGCTCATCCATCGTACTCTTCACACTCGTGGTTTCAACAGGATGGGGCGACTGCACACACAGCCAGAGCTTCGATGAATTTGCTTCGGGAAAATTCCCGTAAAAACTGATCAGTCGCTTTGGGGACATCCCATGGCCACCGAGGTCGCCCGATCTAACTCCCATGTATTTTTGATGTGTTAACATCTATAGCGGCGTATAGGGACTAAATCTATCAAAGTCAAAATCTGCTAAAACCAGATTTTATGCTGCTGCTAAAACCATCGCAGTCGACGTTATGGTGACATACTAATACGTCAGCTACTTCGTACAAAGTATGTGTGATGTTGTGTGTTTGGTTGTTTTTATTTTAGGTACCCCCCCCCCCCCTACTCCCACCACCCACACAAACACTCCACGGCACAGCAAGCACAAATAAATCACACACACACACAAAGGTAAGTCCAATAAAATGTGGGTGAGGAGCACTCTCAGAGCAAAGAGAGTAATGACGTATTTTACGTATATAAAAATGAGATAACAAGAGAGCAACGACAATTTTGTGAACTTGTGTAGCGTATGTACGAATATAACAATGTATGTATGTATGTACAAGTGTCTGTTGCTTTGCATTCTTTGACTTTTGTGAGAATAAAACAAAAAGTATAGTAGCAAGAAAATAATGACACATGTGCTTGCACTGGGTCTTTAAATAATTTTAAGTATTAATATTATTTAACTGTAACGTCATCATATGATTGAACGCTGTTTTTATTTTCCAATATAACATTTACGAATGTGGTCATAGAAATCGAACAGGTACCGTGTAGCAAAAAGGTGTTAACACATCGCCCGTGAGTTCGAGCACTCATTGGTTTTTTTTTTTGTGGGGCTACCTTAGAGAGGTAGCACATCGAACACAAGGCTCCGTTTGGAACAGTGTGTTCAACTCGACGGAAGACATCTGGATGACATACTCTGTAAAAAATAAAATCCGCATTTCCATTCTATCGTTCAATGCTCTTAATAGAACTTTGTGTCAATTATTATGTTTTTTTTTAAGTTTGAAAATGTAAACCTGCTACCAGACACCCTGTACTTTTGCCAACATTTCAATGATAAATTTTATCATTTCAATAGAAATTTGTATTCCCAGATTCCACAATTCAAACTGACAGCTATTGCTTTCAATTTGACTTCTCTTAGTAAAACAGTCAACGACAATTTACTAACCCTAAAGCAGAGTATCTGGAACACTGTAACACACCTAATACTTAACTCATTGTTTGCACCTCCCGTCATTTACTTTAATTTCCACCATCACGATTTTATTTTAATGTTACCCCAGCAAACATCAACTCACCATCGATTTTGGTGTAATTAAGGTGTAACAATACATTGGGGTTACTTGTTTACACATACACATACTTTTATATTTAAAAAAAACAACTTGTTTATCGATTGTAATTGTTTAAACATTTAACATTGATTAACTAACAGCACAGCAGAAAACGAGTCACGTTTTGTCGACACTTCGTAGTTTGAAATGTGTCAATTACTCGCGTTATTTTACATACCTACATATGTAAGTGCATTTCATGTAAATGAAGTTTGTGTGTAAATTATAATGAATAGCGAAATGAATTCAATCGAATATAATTGACTACACTATTAAACAAAATACAAGTATTAATCTTTAACATTTAACAATTAACAATTTCGACACTGAGTATGCGAAATTAGTCCATAGTTATTCGAATTACTGAACTCTTCGAGAGTCTAGTTTTCCATTAAAGTCTTATCTATGACATTCTTGCCTTCCGGTGTAAACTTTGGAGATTTAACAGACACATTTGATTTCCTATACTTCAGTCTACACTCAGAAAATTCAACCTCATGGCTACATAAAATACAGTCACCAGATTATTAATATTCTCTCCGAAGGCACAATGTTGCACATATGTATCTGTAAAACACTCAAAAAAAATGCTATTAAATCCCTCTCACTGCTTAAACAACATCTCGCGAGTTTCGAGTCGTATATTTCCGGCCGTCGGTGATGCAATGGGTAGTGTGCGCGCCTCTTGTACTTGAGATCCTGGGTTCGATCCCCGGTCTGACCACCTTAAAATTTCTTTCGACGGCGGTCACCTCGCATAGTGACGGCGACACTATCGAGTATTTAGCCATGAAAATGTTTCTCAAAAATACCGTTCGGAACCGCTGTAAAACTGTAGGTCCCAATCAGTGAGTATAAAACTGGAAAGCGCACAGCTCACTGGTTGTGAGAAGCTCTCCCCGATTCCTTCATTGGATGTAATGGGAAACCATTTATTTATTTATTTATTTCCGCACGCAAAATGCGGCTCGTAAGTCGTTACCACATTGAAAGAATAACGAATCGTCGCATGGATGAAACATTTTTCTTAATGTTTTTTCGTTGCTATAGTGAAAAGCGTCGTATATCCGACAATTTGGTAGTCGCTGCAACGAAAAATTTCATACATGATTTCTTTGACAATTTTTCATTTCGTTGGTGGAAGAACTTACTTTTCTTTCATGCAACAATTTTATTTAATTTGAATTTTGTAGAAAAATGGGTTAATAATTAAAAATAAAGTTAGTGTATGAGATTTATACTATTGATATTTGGGTTATCTCTTACTTTTTATAGTTTATTTTTATTATTTATTTATTTTGGAGGGTTGACAACATTTATAGTTGACGAAACAATTTCGTTATTGCAACGAAACTAATTTTTTTGAAGATAAAGAGAGGAAAGCAGTCGAAAAAAAAGAGCGAGCGTAAAAAAGAGGCTAGCAAGAGAAAATGATGAGCATGAGTGGTGGGTCACGTACACATCTTAAATCAGTTCCTTTGCAACAGCCGAAAGTAGTAGACGAATTTCTCCGCCGGAATAATTTAAATAAATGTATTAAACAGAAAGTGACGCATCGATAGCAGAAAAACTACCTAGAAATATGTAACTGAACATTTGTGTGTGTGTGTGTGTGGAAAATTTTCGTGTTTTTGTCTTTTATCCATAATTTGCGCTTATTTCGTTGTATTGGTATTTCGATTTTAAGTCAATGAAAACGAAGAAGTCACAAAAACAAAGTGTTTCAAGTACGACGAACATAACGAAAATCTATTTAACGTACGATGAACTGAATCCAATCGGAAGTTTAACAGTGAACCAACTTCATTGCTGTAACGAAACAAATTCATTGTAGCAATGAATAAATTTCATTTCAATTACGATACATATTCGTTGCAACAACGAAACCAATTCATTGCAACAACGAAATCAATTCATTGCAGCAATGAAAGAAATTCATTGCAGCAACGAAACAAATTCGTTGCAATAATGAAACAAATTCAATGCAGCAACAACAGATGAACAACAAGTGATGAACAATTTGCAGTTGATGAACACATTTTCGTAGCGTGTACGTTAGCTTACTTTCGATGACAAAAGTTGTTGGGGTGATGAACATTTTCATCCCTGTGACGATGCTTTTCCGTTCAGTGTAGTAGGCAGCTGATTTCAACTTTTCCTTGTTGCTTAGTTGGCAGCTTCTCTCAGATTCAAAGATTTTGTTTTTGTACTTTTCTGTTTACATTTATTTGTTGGTATATGTATGTGTTGACATTGACATCAGGAGAACAAAATTAAAATGTATGTTGTTGTTGCCAACAATTGTTGTTGTATCTACTGCGACTACTAGGTAATTTTACTATGGTTGTTACGTATAAGTCTCGAACAACCCGGGGGGGTCATGGACCTTACAAAACGAAGATAACATATTCCGCCAACCAGTTCGATCTCTTGCCTTATCTCTCCAGATGGTAAGACCAAGTGTACCCAGGGATTCGTCAACCTGATCGCTCCAGCGTAGTCTTGGTCTTCCTCTTTTTCGTGTTCATTCGAGTTCGGTTTCGAAAACACTTCGTGCTGGATCGTATTCATCCAATCTACTGACCTGGCCTAGCCAGCGCAATCGCGTTATTTTGATCCGCTTAACTATGGCAATGTCAGGATAAAGCTCATACAACTCATGGTTCATGCGTCGCTGATATTTGCCGTTATGCACTATAGGGCCATACATTTTTCGCGCGATAGGACCAAGACAAGACAGGTTGTATGAGAGTCTGATATAGCTGGACTTTTGTTACTCGCGAGGAGGCTGTATCTCTAAAGTGCTTCCTTAGCCCAAAATTACATCTATTCGCAAGCACAATTCTCCGCTTGATCTCAAGGCTGACGTTACTGTGTATGTTTACGGCAGATCCGAGGTATATATATTCGAACACCTCCTCGGAATTATAACGGTTAGCAATGTACACCGTGGCCGTCGGTGGTGCAATGGCTAGTGTGCGGAGCTCATGTGCATAAGAACGGCGGTTCGACCCCTTTTGTGGCCACCTTAAATTTTCTATCTTTCGACAACGGCCACCTCACTTAGTGCTGGCGACACTATCAAGTATTTAGCCATGAAAAACCTACTCAAAATACCGTTCGGAACCCATGTAAAACTGTAGGTCCCAACCAATGAGTGCACCACTAGAAAGCGCACAGCTCATTGGTTGTGAGTATCTCTTCCCAATTCTTTCATGGGATGTAATGGGAACGGTGTTTTTTTATCAACAAATAAATAAATAAATGGTTTCCCATTACATCCCATGAAGGGACCGGGGAGAACTTCTCACAATCAGTGAGCTGTGCGCTTTCCAGTTTTCACTCACTGATTGGGACCTACAGTTTTACACCGATTCCGAACGGTATTTTGAGAAGCTTTTTCATGGCTATATACTCGATAGTGTCGCCATCACTAAGCGAGGTGACCGTCGTCGAAAGAAATTTTAAGGAGCAGGAATCGAACCCAGGATCTCCTGTACAAGAGGCGCGCACACTACCCATTGCACCACCGACGGTTTTTTTATCAACGTTCACCATTAATTTTGTCTTATCCTCATTTACTGTCACACCCACTTTTGCTTACTCCTTCTCAATTCTCCAAAAACACCGCAGTAATTTCTCTCACTGTGCGCCCATTAATATCTATGTCATCAGCATACGCGAGCAGCATGTGACTTTTGCTGCTGATGGTTTTATTCATGTTGACTGCAGCTTTTCTCAGAATAATAATAATAATAAGATGTTAAAGAGATCGCACGATAGTGTAGCACCTTGTCTGAGGCCTCGCTTAGTTTCAAAAGGTTCTGTAAGATCCTTGCAAACTTTCACTGCGGAGTTGGTGTGCGTCAAGGTCCAAGCAGGCCCATCCTACAAGGGCGTATAAGTTTTGCAGAAATATCAAGCTCAGACATTGCTTCGTAGAGTTTATCGGGCTATCAGAGTAGAGTTTATCGGGCTAATCGGCAAATATATGATAGAGGTCGATTTGTTATTCGTGGATATTCTCCAGGATTTGGCGCAGTGTAAAAATCTGGTCAGTTGTCGATTTTCCATGCCTATAGTCACACCGGTATGGTCCAATCAGGTCAGCGATACCTGGGTTTAGTCTTTTGCACATTATACTTGATAGACCGTTATATACTATACGGCAGTTGGCACCTCGGTGGTGCAATGGTTAGTGTGCGTGGCTTTTGTACATGAGAACGTTGGTTCGATCCCTGCTCAGACTACCTTACATTCTTTCGACGACGTTCGCCTCGCTTAGTGATGGCGACATTATCGAGTACTCAGGGATGAAAAAGCTGCTCAAAATACCTTCTTTTTTATTTTTAGTTGGCACAGAGACTCGGGTCACCTTCTTTAAATATGGGGCATAGTACACTGGGACTTCAATCGCCGGGCATGCATTAATTTAACCAAATTTTGCTAATGAGCTGATGCACATACCTTATCACCTCATCGCCGTTAGCCTTAAACAGATCCGCCGGTAATGCATCGGCTCCTGCGGATTTGTTGTTCTTAAGCCGGGCAATAGCTGTTCTACCCTCGTCTTGGTTAGGAGGGTGGTAATCGACGTTATCGTACAAATTGTGATCGATTATCTCACCGTCATTGGATATCTCAGGTATCCGTAGCGCAGAGCAATAATCTATCCATATTTTCAATTTGCTCTGCACATCAGCGTTAAGATTTCTGTCGTTATAGAATGGGGGCACTGAACCATGTCCTTTCGTTTCGTTTTTGACTTTTTTGTAGAATTGTCGGGCTTTGTTATTCCTTGTGTTTGTCTCGTTCTTTCTTCTGTATGTCTCGTAAGTCGTTAGTTGTATGTCAACGCAAGCGCTCGCGAGTGCTTTCGAAATTTATATGACCAATGCACCCAGTTCTTGAGTAGGTGTAAATATCGATCAGTAAACCAACTCGTGATTACTTTACGTGATTAAAAAAATGGTTTCCCGTTACATCCCAATGAAGGTATTAGGGAGAGCTTCTCACAAACCAGTGAGCTGTGCGTGTTGTAGTTTTGCACTCACTGATCGGGACCTACAATTATACACCGGATCCGAATGGTTTTTTGAGAAGCTTTTTCATGGCTAAATACTCGATAGTGTCGCCATCACTAAGCGAGGTGGTCGTCGTCGAAGGAAGTGTAAGTTGGTCAGAGCAGGGAGCGTTCTCATGCACAAGAGCTGTGCACACTAGCAATTGCACCACCGACGGCCTTATATACAATAACATCATCAAAAAGCTGCTCGTGTATTGAAATATTCAAGTAAGAGAGAGAGCAGAGAGTCGTTTTCTTTGTTGGTATTCCACTCGAGGGAAATGTTGACTGTCTACTTTACTACATCGTTTTTGGGTATACAGTTATGTAGAGTTTCCATGACAATAACATTTGTACCGAAAAGTTTTCAAAAAATATTTCTTTTCATTCGCCTTGAAACGACAAGATTGTTGAACCTAAATCAACTTTCTTTCGTTTAGAACAGGGGCGAAAGCCTTCGTTCGAGATATAGAAACAGGCTGTTAATGTAATTTTTTTTTTTGGTGCAAATGGCAACTCTGAAATTTAGGAGCTGTCACATGTGTTTGCGGTTTACGAAAGAACAACGCGTTATAATTGATAAAACTTATTACAAAAATTTGGGAAGTTATGCTGAGACCGCTCGTAAACTTCGAAGTCGATAAAGTGCAACTAATGTGTGAACCATTCGAAGATTGGTCACAAAATTTGAACAACCTGGAGCGGTTGTTGACAGTATAATCCCTGTGTGTCAATGTACCGGTCAGGCTCTAGAAAACATTGCTGCTGTAAACGAAAGTGTCGCCGAAACCCCGAAAACACCAATTGGGCATCGTTCTCAATAACTTCAAATTTCACGAAGCACTACGCAGCGAATTTTGACAAAAGACCTCAACCTTCATGCGTACAAAATGCAACTTATTCAGAAGCTTAAACCAGCAGACCAAGGAAAGCGCCGGCAATTCGTTGAATGGGTAATGGAGCAAAGTGAAGTAGTTGGCAATTTTTCAAAAAAAAAATCATCTTCTCCGATGAAGTGCATTTGCATATGAATTTGTCGAATTTGGGGCACAGAAAATCCTTATGCAATCCACGAGAAACAAATGAACCCACAACGAGCAACTGTCTTGTGCAGATTTTGGTCAGGCGGCGAGTTTGGCCTTTACTTTTTTGAAGATGAAGCCGAAAATGCAGTGACTCTGAACGGCATTTGTTATAGGAACATGATAACGGAGTTCTTTAGGCCTCAACTGGATACGGCGCATGGAACAATCGATTTATTGAAGCGAACGATTTCCAAAACAAATTATCTCACGAAATTCTGATGTCAACTGGCACCAAGGTCATGCGATTTAACTCCGTTCGATTTATTTCTTTGGAGGGTTTTATGAAATCTCGGGTTTATGCGAATAAACCAGAAACAATTCCTGAGCTCAAATCCGAGATCCAACGCGTCATTGGTAAGGTACAGCCACATCTCTGTGAAAAAGTCATGTAAATTTTCCTTGTACACTTTATTTCCTTTTTCGGTAATTTGTAAATACTTCTCGCCACTCGCTCGCGGACACGCGCATTTTTTGATTTTTTTATTGTGCCACACCTCGTCTTACGGCTCATTGCAAATGAGCGAGCTACGAGAGTATATTTGCGATGCCTGGTCAGAACAAATAAATGAAATCTCTGTCTTTTTGGGTCATTCCATATAAAAATTAACCCTAGATAGAGATTGATCTTATGACAAAGCTTTAATCATAATTCGATTGTTAATTTCATTACAAATTAACTTTTAAATTTTTCTGAGTGTATTATTCAAAATATATCAAACAGTGTTAGTGTAATAACAGTTGGCACAGGTGCATATTAAATTGTTGTAGCTCTATTCGAAATACACAACTGCGTCGACTTTGAATGTGTCTTGCAGCTTTTAATAATGAATATACATACATAAATATGAACCACTAACTACAAAAGAGTAATAGCCCAAAATTTTCAAATTTTTCCATTTTTTATTAAACATCGTAACCAAGAATTTACTATATCTAATCACTGTACCAATTAGTCTAAATTTTCTTTTTCCTCTCTTCAACGAATCTTTTATGAAGACAGCCATTACTGAGTATTTTAATAAATATTTTAACTTCACAAAACCAGTGTTTAGTCTCTCCCAAAGATGATAGACATACCCTGGATGATGCATTTGATTACACTGTGTGTAATTTTGTAAGTCATGGAAATGTAACCATATATGGACACCACTACGTGATAAAAGACCAAAAAAAAAAGACCCGTGTCTCCCAGTTTTGTCCCAATGTCATACACTTTTTTATGGGCCCCCAAAGATTTGGGGTCTCGGTGTCATTTTTGCAAAAAAGTGATCATTTTGTCAGGCTCATATCTTGCAAACCATTCGGAAGTTTGATTTACTCTCTGAGGGAAAGTTTTAGCTCTTGTCATTAAGAACATATCAGATCAAAAAAAACTTCATCTTCAAGGTCAAAATCACAAAAAACTTACAAAAGTTTATATTTTTACCTCCCTTCCCCTGTTCAGGTCCATAGGTAGCAAACCGTTAAAAATTCAAGGAAACAATCAACTACAAAAATGTACCTAATCATATGAACTTCCTAGGAATGATTCTTAACACCGTGTAGGTAGGGCATGGGCAGGGTTCAGTTAGCCGCAAAAGTGAAAAATTTCCCAAAAATTTTTTAATTTCATTTGATGTTTCTTTATTTCAACATTGAGATACTATGCTTAGATTCATTCCTAGGAAGTTCACATGTTCCCGAAAGTTGTTTATTGAGATCTTAGGTAAATTTTTGCGGTGGATTGTTTCCTTGAATTTTGAATGGTTTGCTACTTATGGACCTGAACAGCGGAAAAAAGGTAAAAGGTTTTTTGCGATTTTGACCTTGAAGTTTTTTGATTTTTATTTTTTTTTTTATTTTATATGTTCACAATTTGTATTCCTTATGACAAGAGCTACAACTTTCCCTCAAGGAATAAATCAAAATTCCGAACGGTTTGCAAGATATGAGACTGACATAATGATCACTTTTTTCCCAAAAATTACACATAGGCCGCAAATCTTTGGGGGCCCATAAAAAAAAGTGTTTGACTTTGGGCAACACTGGGAGACACGGGTCTTTTTATAGGAAGGAACCAAATTAGACCCTTAGTATCTTTGGACGAAATTCGTTTTAGAACTTTTTAAGACGTTTGAGCCATGTCCGTCTGTCTGTCTGTCTGGCTGGCTGGCTGGCTGGCAGGTCAACACGATAACTGCAGTAAATCTTTGCAGATGACAATGAAACTTTGTCAGTGCCTATTATTTGCCAATATTGAGTTTGGGATTGAAAATGGGCGTTTTGATACCTCCCATAGAAATTGACACATTTAGCACAAAATCATATTTCTTTCAAACCTTTCTTCTGGTAGATGTGATTAGCTTCAACTCTCACACCGGTTAATAATCTGTAAATGCCTATTTAACTGGAGAAAATGGGCGTACCAGTCTGGTACCTCCCATACAAAACAGGGTGTTCGACCGGATTGTCAATCCGATAAATCGCGTGAAACACTTCCGACCTTAATGAAATTAGATATAAGGCTTCACGTTACCAAACGCTAATCACCGATTAAAACAAGGGTGATTTTGCCACGCCCATTGTGGTATCTCCCATACAAAAGTTGTTTGGGCGTCTGGTTGTTCGGCATGAGAAGTCCCGCAAAACCAAACCAATCTTTATGAAAGTTTGTACTACTGAGTATTTAGCCAGATAAAGCTCTCCTATAGAAAATGAGCTGTTTTGCCACACCCATTCTGGTACCTCCCATATAAAAGTTGGGCGAATGACAATTCTCATAAACAACAACCGATCTTAATAAAATTCGGAACTAGGCAATATTTTGCTAAAAGCTATTGTGTAACTAATAACTGACTATTGTGCCACGCCCAGTTTCGTACGTCCCATACAAAAGTTGGGCGTATTTGGGGTTTGCCGACTCGATATCTCCAATAAATCATAACCAATCTTAATAAAATTTGGTACTGAACAAAATTTTGGCAACAACTTGCCATGTCCATTTTTGTACCTCGCATATAAATATTGGGAGGGAAACTAACTAATTTGGGTATTCAATAATATTTAGCGCAATGTCGTCAATCTGCTGTTGAATATGGATGAGGTACGGTATGGTGCGGGTATGATTAAGTCGGTTCACCCGACTGAAACTTATGTACTGGTTTTGGTCTTTTATCACGCAGTGGTGTCCGTATATGGTTATATTTTATCGTGTTGCACTGTGTTATTCATCATTTTCATCAGATGGCAAAGACCGTTTCCACACGACCATTTTTCACTCGGATATGACGAAAAAGCACTCAGATATCACTTTTATTTTTATTTCGATTTTGTTATTTTAATTTGAAAATGAAATAGAGATAATAAAAAGGCACATTGCTTCTGTTATTTTTTGACAATACAAAACCCAAAAAAGCATGGCTAAATAGGTTTCTTTAATAGTTTTTGTTTTCAAGGACATTTACCGTATAGCACCATTTCTACACCATCTAAAAAGTTTATCTTCACTTTGAAATTCACCTCTTAAATTTCACCATCTGGGGATTTCTTTCGTCTTTGATCTCTACTGAAAATGTCTGCGTTTTGTGTTACTACTCTTTTGTACTTAGGGTGTGATGTGTATACACTCGCAGAGATTTAACTACTCATGAATACATGCAACAGTTTTCGTGTTCGTTGCCGCAATCATTACTGAGCGTTAATATGAAATGTATTTATAATAACACAATTGCATAAATTGTTATGGTTTACAATACGACAACAGATGGCAGTTGAATAGTTTGAATATTAAATGAATTAATACCAAAGGTGCTAACGTATCTAAATCTACAATCTGGCATATAAGTCATTCAATACCCAAACATATAAAAAAAAACCAAGACATTAATTTTTTTTTTAATTTAACCCACATTTTCTTTTAAAAGGGAAATAGAAAAACGAGTTCTAAGTGAAACTAGTTATGGGAAAGAATTGAAATACGGATCGTCAACCTTTTCTGTGGCGGTAATAATACGTCGCTTTGCAATGGTCGGTGGTGCAATGGTAGTATGCGCGGATCTTGCGCATGAGATCGTGATTTCGATCGCTGCTCTAACCACTTTACATTTCTTTCAACGACGGTCACCTTGCTTAGTGTTGGCGACACTATCGTGTACTTACTCATGAAAAAGCTTCTCAAAATACAGTTCGGAACCGCTGGTAAACTGTACGTCCCACTCAGTGAGTGAAGAACTAAAACGCTCACAGGTCGCTGGTTGATAGGAGCTCTCCCTAATCCCTTCATGGATTGTAATGGGAACCATTCGCTTTACGCAAAAGTACAACAAGTACAAAAAGTGTACACCAACGTAGGAAAAGAATACACAAAGATACGAAAGGTTTATACATAAATATTAAAATTGCACAACAAAGTACAAAATGTGTACTCAAAAGTACAAACAGTGTAAGCAGAAGTACAAACAGTGTCACAATAGCAGACAAAGTGTACACATAACCAGAAAAAGTGTACACAAAACTAGAAAAATTTTACACATATCTATAAAAACTGGGCTTAACTCTAGTTTAGTGGCATTTCTTGGAATGGAATCTAAATTTTATCATCAATACAAATTTTTAAGCTGAGCTGAAATATATATATTTTTTGTACGATCGGCCCAACTTCTTGAGATATGGGCTTGCAAAGCTTGAGTGTATAGTCGGCTATATTCCTGAAACTACTTTTACGACCTTGTTGAAAAATTATGTCTTTAGAAAGGTGTTTTTAAACTCTATAAATACGGTTAAAAATATTTTACTTTTTATTAACCCATTGTGGATTAATTGAAAAAAAATTATTTTATAACCTCACTTTTTTCTTTAAAATCATTACTTTTCAAAAATATACCGTAGTGTTGCTACATTTTGTCTACACACCGGTAATAGAGAAGATTTCAGGCTTTCTTTCAAGGTATAATACGGCTCAGTAGCCCTTGAAAGACAGGGGAAATATCACAAACTATTTTAAAAAATCGCGCAAAATTAATTTTTTTTTTAAAGTATCGAGTGATTTTTCCGATTTTGCCACACATCGACTTAAGGTACAGAGGGAATTTTAATTCCCTTGCCTAAGGCCGGACGGATGGCCGGGCGACTAAGTGCAATATAAATTTAACGATTTTCCAAAAGTTCTACCACACGGTACGAGCAACATAGGTCCCTGCGAGGGCTACTTTTCCATTTTCTCACATTCTTTACTTTTTCTTTAATTTTTGTTTATTTTTAAAAAAAAAATTTTGCCTGCCCCTGGTCCTGAATTTTTGCCAATAACTTTTCGCCTGCAGTGCGATTTGTAAAAGCAACAATTTGTATCCATTGTTTTACCTTTTAATAAAATTTATTATTTGGAATATCTCGAAAACTAAGCGAGATATTAAAAAAGTTTAATTATTTTTGTTGTTCATTTTGACCTGTTCTATCAAAACAGATGATCAGATTTCGACGTTACGGAAACTTTACTCGAACCGAACATGTTACATATCTGAACTTTGAAGGGCCATAACTCGGAAAATATGGGCCCCCGGGAAAATTTTTTGTTTTTTTTTATTTAAAAATAAATCCTATACACCCACTAAAAAAATGAAAAAAATTGCTCATTTGCCCCTAAAATAAAGTTGTTCCAAAAACTGTTCAGAATAATACAAAAAAAACACAGAAAATAAAAAAAGTACATAAAATTGAAAATGTGTACACCAGATTTCACAAAAGTACCAAAAGTACACACAAATGTAAAAAAAGTGTCAAGTGTAAAAAAAGTATAATAATTTTATAAAATGCACAAAAGAGTGTTCCCAAAACTACAAAATGTATAGTCCAATGAACTAGAAGTGTACACAAAAGCAAGCAAAGTTTTTAAAAAATGGAGAGGCCGAAAAATAACAAACTGGATTGGCAAAAACCAACAAACACACTTTCATTAAACCAGCCATACCTGCACTAATTAACTCCACCATTATAACTACCTATACTCATACGTAATACTCACTGTACAAGACGAACCGCAACGATGTTATTGTCATCCATTTATTACCAAGATATAGATGTTGTCAATAACGAGACGCAGCCTGGCAGATGGACTCAACGAAGCTATGGGCATAGTAGGATTCTATGCACTTTGCCTAGTGGGGTCACATGTAAAAGAACGGATTATGATATTCCACAGTTAAACTTCCGGAAAAACTTCAGAACAATCAAATCGCATAGAGCGGAAGAACCATTCACAATTGCTTGATTTTGACAATGCCATTTTTACGGATGCATTTAAGACGGATAGTGGAGTGGGAGCTAGGGTTAACTCAACGTCACTAACAATAGATCTCCTGGTTTTTCGCAGTATTTTCCAAGTGACAATATTGGATTCGTGTCTTCAGTTGCGAAATCTCGATATAGCAGGGAAGAGTGTGAAAAACTTCTCGGATAGCCAAGCGGTAATAAAAGTTCAATCCTCAGAGGAGAATATCGCGACACTGGTTCGTTAATGCCTAGTATGAGCACAGGGGTCTACGCACATAGCCGGAAACGAAGCCGCGGATGAACTCGCCAGGAATCTTTCAAGTGGAAATGTGAATGAACGAAACTTGATTGAAATCCGTCTAAGAGTGGTGGGTAACGTTATTGATCGCCACTTCCACCAGGAGGCAGACATAAACTGGAGAGAACTCATTGTAACTTGACGTCATTATCCGTTCGTACATAATCGCTCGCAGCCATCACTCGCACCAACCACCGCGAACAATCACACTCACTGACAAACACACAAGTTCTGCCGACGTTATGTACATATTAGCAGCGAACTAGTTTTAATGGCCACACGGGAATGAGTGCTTGGATGCAATTCTCATTTGCGTCACTACAGCGATGGTACTTAGTGTTAAGGTTAACTAGACTCGAACCGGCGCCTCCGAGCTCACAACCAGATAAGATTATAGCATTTTATCTGGGGCTCTAGTTATGCAAAAGACAGCAGAAATTTTGGGATCCGTTCTTTAGTTAAGACTGTGTAAATACACAGGGGCTTCGGCTCACTGTTCTTACACAGCGGTTTCGGCTCACTGTTCCCACATAGGGGTTTCGGATCACTGTTTCTACATAGGGGCTTTGGCTCACTGTTCCTACACAGAGGCTTCGGCTCACAGTTCCTACACAGGAGTTTACTGTTCACATGTAACCCACCCGATGATAACCGAAACCGAACCGTTCCCACCGGACATCTAAAGCACATCTCGGCCAGCAATCCACATATCCGATACACGCAGGGAATCCGAATTGTCGTGTATGCGATACACTAAGTCCTGATCATCTTAAATCGACCAGTCAACCCCATAAAAGTGTTGTCAAGCCAAGGCAAGTGCCCTCAGAAGAGTGTCAAGCTAAGGCAAGTGCCTCCGAAAGAGTGTTGTCAAACCAAGTCGAGTGTCTTCAAGATAAGAATAGTTATCTCAGGAGTGAATCAGTTGATGTTATTCCTGTAAATCAAATTACTTTGTAAATTTGAAGATCAATAAAGAATCCTAATTCGAACCCCCGAAAAGGTTGCACTATTCTGTTCTTATTTCGGAAGATTTGGTGGATCCTAACGACTGACTCCGGCCATGGCTCAGCTAACCTCAGCCCACGATAAAGCCACGTTACACTCACTCACGGGGTATATGGCCTTGATATGACGATGAGAAACCCAGGTTCGTGATGACTCTGAACAGGACTACATTAGCCAGAATTACGGCAGTCATAACCGGTCACTAGACGATTGGTCTTCTTGTACATGCTGCTACCATGGGAATACAATACAGGTGTTACTCTCGAACTTATGGCGGAAACCGCGTGATACTAAATTATTATATTTTTAAATTATTTTCAAATACCGTTAAAAGGTCTAAGTGCTTATTTTTATAAAACGAATTTGAACGAAGGAATGATTCGGCCAAAATTAAAATACAACCAAGTACGATTTCATATGTTAAATGCGGACATTCTTTTACAAATTTGTTAAAGGATTATGAGGAGAGTGAATATCCTAAACAAATATGTTATTTGACCTTTATATTTGTATTGGCCAATTCGTTCTGTCGTTGTAATTCATTTTATGAAAGCAGGCAGTTAGTAAAAATTCAATATTTTTCAAATTGAAAAAAAAATTATTAAAAAAATTATTTCAGTTCTTAGTGTATCAATATTCATCAGCCAATACTTTTGAGTCACATGTTTAAATATTACCTGAAACGGAAATATTTAGGTTGGGGGTCTCCACAGCTTTCGTAGTAATGATGAATGTATATTCCCAGTTTCGATACACGTCTGCCCGCATAAATGTCGACGGTTGGCGTGTAAATTATTGAATAAATATCAAGCATTGCAAATTATGCAGGTAAATATTTGGCAAACCTACCTGAGAGCTTCAGTTCTGCGATTGTGTTTTCCTGCATAAAGGGGCAAACCTACTTGCTTTGGATTCAGGGATACAGGTGAGGTTATTCCGAATCTTGCCAGTTCAACCACGCTATTGATTCTGAAATAATCCCAACTATAGTGTTATGCATTTACGAATTATTCTTTTTAGTGCCGTTTAATTTATCGTCAATTTAAGAATGCTATTTTTCAATTACAATAATGAGAATCGTATGCTCTTTATTTATTAGCACGATACAGAACATAACACTTCACAATATTGTTATACTCGACAACGATGTTTAACAGTGGCAACAACTTTACTATAACAGGACGGTGTATAGTTTCACTCGTTTGAAGTCTATTTATATCAGTTACTACTCTCTGCAATGCGTCTCCCGGCCGTTTCATGAACCATAGCCCAAAATCGCAATCTATTCGTCGATAAAGTTCCTCAGCGAATTCACCAACCATTTGTGGTAAGATCGTTCGAACTCCGTTACTTATTAACATTTAATAGTTGGTTTCCGGTACTGCAGATGTCCGTTGGGATTCAAATGTTAATGCAGCCAAAACGTGGAAAATATTTTTCCTAAAGTTCTTTAATAGTTTTTCGATTTCTATAACAAAATACTTCTTATATTAAAAATTACATTTTAATAGAAAATATTTAAAAAATATACTGTGCAATTGAACTAAGTTTTCGTAACAATATGATGAATATTAAACACATAAAGTGAAGATCAATCTGCTGTCAACCTTTCTTAATACCAGACCAATGCGATTCAGATAGAGCGCAAACTTTTTGCCTAAAAAACACTACAGCAGTGTTTTTGTGTTAGATCCAGCTATCTAGACTAGAACCTGAAAGCTACCTCAGCATTTTGTAAGGAGCCTTCAGTATAGAAGTGTAATGAATTATATTTATCGCGTGGAGTGGTGTAACAATTGTTGTTGTTTAAATTTTCACTTAAGGCTTAAATTATCTTTAAAAACCTGGCGTTCTTGTTCATGAAATTGCATTTTCATCCATGATTATAAGTGTACATATCAAGTTTTTAAGTTTATGTATATCTTATCTTGTATCTCATTATGTACAGTAAAAGCCTGTTAATCACAACTATGAATATATTATTTCACGGCTATACGCTGAAAAATCTGCTATTTCTTGCTGTTTGGATGCAAATATCAGTGAGTGAATAAAAAATTAGAAAACGCAAAGCTCTTCCCAATCCCTTCATGGGATGTAATGGGAAACGGTCTTGTTTTTGGATGCAAATATAACGTGTTGGTAGCCTGTCGAAAATATAATATACTTGTGTCCAAACACATTGCGTTTGCTATTCAATATTACATGTTGGAGACACAATGATTAATATTTTTGTTTTTGTGACCCAAATGTGTTTTTGTTTCCTGAAAACTGCTGAAATTAAAAACATGGCAAACAACTAAAAAAACCAGCAGATCTTCAGTTCATGACAACAATGCTTGCAAACATATACATGGTATGTTCCTGGAGCCTTTTTTAGCGTGTACTAAAAGCAGTCAACTTTTGTAATATTACGAAATTAGAAATATCAAATATTTACCCCACAGTAAAATGACACGATGAATAACAATATGAACCAGCAAAAAAATTGTTGCAATCAATTGAATTATCAATCAGCTCAACTATTCAGGGACAAAAATACAGTTTGCAAGAAAGACATAACGCCAATTCAGAGATATATCAAAACAAAATCTCAGCAATTAAATGCAAGTATATGTTAAAGCGAGCTTTGACTGTAAGTATTGATGCCACATAAATGGCAGATTAAAATGTTTCTTATCGTCTCGCAAGGAAGAGGAAAACATCTGCTGTTCTCCTTCCTTTGCTGCATATATTTAATAATAGCTTTGTTAAGTTGAATTCTCTGCAAAGTCTTTAAGTAGACAGTGTATACTTGCGTACATAAGTATGCATACACATGCCCAAACTGCCGTTGCCGTTCAACTGCAGTACACATATCTGCATATCAGGTTTTAATGTCCGACACCTGAAACTCTTTGAATCGCTATTAATTGGAATCTACATGAATCATGGTTGAACTTCACAACGACGACATTAAAGTCGTGCGGCAAGAGACAAGCGATCACATGAAGTGGCTGCTGGGATGAAGGTAGCGTCTGAAGATGTTAATTTATATACAATAGGTGCAGGCAAAACAGTGGTGTGGAAGATAAACGCATTTTAATTGTATGCTCCAATGTCCATGGAGATGAGGCCGCGTATTCAAAGGTAAGGTGGGGAAATAATTAAACATTGAAATCTTAAGTGGTTTGTTGGTAAGCTATAGAACAGCTAATACATATGGTATGGATGTTAACCTAATCTTCACAAATTCATTCAAATGCAGAAGCAATGCTTTATGAATAACAAAGTGCAATACGAAAAAATATAACCATATACGAACACCAATACGTTTGGGGCCTCGGTATCATTTTTGCAAAAAATGTGATCATTTTGTCAGGGTCATATCTTGCAAACCGTTCGGAATTTTGATTTAATCTCTGAGGGAAAGTTGTAGCTCTTGTCATTGAGTACAACAATTCTGAACATATAAATAACTTCATCTTCAAGGTTAAAATCGCAAACAACTTTAAAAAATTAGATCTTCTTTACCTCTTTTCCCCTGTTTAGGTCCATAGGTAGCAAACCGTTCAAAATTCAAGGAAATAATCAACTACAAAAATGTACCTAAAATCTCAGTAAAAAATATATGAACTTCCTAAGAATGATTCTTAACACCGTTTAGGCAGCGCTTAGGTAGCGTTTAGGTAGCCGCAAAAGTGAAAAATTTTCCGAAATTTTGTTAATTTCATTTGTTTTTCCTTTACTTCAACATTGAGATACTGTGCTATCTTTTACAAAAATAATAAAAAATATTCGTATTAAGATTATAATGTTGATGGCCCTGGACTTGCAAATCGCACTCTCTTAAGTTGTGCATCCAAACCGTCGTCCGAATCTGACTCAGAACTTATGGTGTCCACAGGCACGTTGCTTCCAGGCTGCCCTCCATCATCAGATCTTGTGACTCCACCAACATACCTGAGTATTGTTTTATGTAATAATATTGTCGAAATGGTGCATTTATATTGAAATATTGAAATATAATATGCTCCTTTACTCAGACTCTCTACATGAGAGTGGAAAAATATTGCAATAAGTTCTCTATACTATTCAATACTTTTTGTCGTCGCTCTGGTTGTGACAAAACAAAAACAATTATTTCTGGGGGCTAAATATAGTTTTATTTTTTTCAACAATATTACATCCAATGTTAAAGTTGAGATGTAAGAAAAAAGAAAGTGCAAAAGCAAAAGAACCTTCAGGACAAAAACTATGTTTTTTGTCCAATGTAACATTTACTAATGTGTTCGTAGAAATCGAACAGGTGCCGTGTAACAAAAAGGTGTTAACACATCGCCCGTGAGTTCGAACACTCATTGATTTTTCTTTTTTTTTTTTGCTTTGTTGTCTGTCACGTTTTGGTTTTTTGCAGTCTTCAACAAACCAAGCCACATTTGGGTCACAAAAAAAGTACGTGCAACATCGAATAGAAAACACAAAGTGTTTGGACACAAGTAAACCATATTTGCGACAAGCTACAAATACGTTATATTTGCATCCAAACTGCAAACAAAGACAGATTTTTCAGCGTGCGGATAATGAGACAGCGCGTTAGGGATGCAGAAAGGTCTTTAGGGTAATCGGTGATTAGGAAGACTTTTAACATCAAAATGCCTTTTTGTCCTCTATCCGACAAAGGCAAGTATGAAAAGGGGTTTGTTTTCTACATGCTGAAAAATAACGGCCCCAGCAACATATTGCAGGAAACATGTACATGTTTGCAAGAATTGTTTTCTTGAATTCAAGATGTGCTGCCTTTTTGTTTCTTTGTTGCCTGTCTCGTCTTTCTTTTTAGCAGTTTTCAACAAACAAAGCCGCATTTGGGTCTCATCTCTTGTAATCATTGTGTCTCAAATATGTTATATTGAATAGCAAACACAATGTGTTTGGACACAAGTAAACTATATTTGCGACAAGCTACAAACACGTTATAAAGGGTTTTTCAACAGAGACGCTACAAAAGTAAATCGATAGGGACAGCAAACGACGCCATATTTTTTCCCGCTCTTTTGACATTTCTCTTCAGTAAGGTTTGCCATTTCATCATGGAAAGATATACGAGCCAACAACGAGTCGAAATTGTTAAAATTTACTACCGAAATTTGGAGTCAGTGGCCTCAACTTTAAGAGCGCTACGTCCAATTTATGGTCTTCAGCGATGAGGCTCATTTCTGGCTGAATGGCTTCGCCAATAAGCAAAATATGCGTTATTGGTCAGACAGCAATCCACACGTAATCCATGAAAAATGTTAAGGTTTGGTGCGGTTTATGGGCCGGCGGCGTCATTGTGCCGTACTTCTTCCGTGATGATCAAGACCGGCACATTACTGTGAATGCGAATCGCTACCGTTCAATGATAACCGAATATTTTTGACCACAATTGGATAATATGGATTTGGAGGACATGTGGATCCAACAGGACGGCGCCACAAGCCACACAGCGAATGTCACAATCAATTAATTGGAAACCACGTTTGGTGAACGTGTTATCTCACTGAAGTGTCCCAGTCCATTGGCCGCCTCGGTCGTGCGATTTGACGCCGTTAGATTATTTTCTGTGGGGCTACGTCAAGTCTATGGTCTATGCCAACAAGCCAGCGACGATTGATGAACTTCGTACGAATATCGAACGTGAAATTGCAGCAGTATCGGCCGATTTATGCTTGAAAACCGTCGAAATTTGGGTTCAGCGTCTGGACTTGTGCAAGCGTGCCCGTGGTGGACATGCAAAATAAAATCGAGTTCCATACATAATGGCATCGAACGTACTTTCACAGGAATAAAGAATTTCATTGGTATCTAAAACCGGTTTTGTTTTATTTAAAAAAAACTTTTGTAGCGCTCTTACTGAAAACCCGTTATTTGCATCCAAATTGCAAAAAAGACAGATTTTTCAGCGTGTGGATAATGAGACAGCGGGTTAGGGATACAGAAAGAAGAAAGGAAATAGAAAAACTTTTAAGATCAAAATGCCTTTCTGTTCGCTAAACGATAAAGACAAGTATGGAAAGATTTTAGTTTTCTAAGGATTCATGTTGAATATTAGAGAGTTGCATGAGTGCATTCCGATATGATTGAATTTCATATAGTGGTTCAATATTCAGTGTATGCGACTCTTGTACATGACTACAAGGGGTTGATCCCTGACTTGACCACAGTATATTCCTTTCGACTGCGGTAACCTTGCTTAGGCATGACGATACCCAGCAAAAAAAGATTATACCAAGAAGTGGAATTTGCACCACAACTGCTTGGTAAGATGTAGTGCTAATTTAGGTGCAGAAGTACTTCTTTTAATATTGCGTTGTCCAATGCAGCACTACTTCTTGTTTGACTGTTTGGAAGTGCAGTTTATGCTAAAATTTTTATGCTATATTTCGTCCGCAAACGAGCAACCAAAACTATTATTTCAACAATTTGTAAATTTCTTGTCATTTGAAACTTGGCAAGAAGTGATATGCTATCAAAAAGTTCTGACTTTAAGCAACAACTTTTGGGTTTAACTAATTATTTTATTAATTGCCCTTTTATTAGTACTCCAAAAGCTTCTGTCAACAGGTGAAAAAGAAAGGAAATGAAAATCAATTTGAAAGAAAGGAAATACAAATTAAATACAAGTAATACATTTAGGCATCTTTGTACTTGTCCACTATCCCTTTAGCTCTTTAATAAATTTGCATCATAATACTCATAATGGATGTGATGCAAATGTAGATTTTTCGGAGTTGTTATTGATCAGCGTCAAAATTGCATTAAATATGCACATAGTGTTGCAAAAGATGTACAAAAGTAATAACATCTACTAGAACTACTTCATTTTATTTTTGCTGGGTACTGTCGAATAATTAGTCAAACAAGAGCTTCTCAAAAAAACCTTTCGTAACCGGTGTAAAACTGTAGGTCCCAATAAGAGAAGTTTTCCTTTTTTCGTGTAATGGTATAATATTTATTTTATTTATTCGCATGTTTTTAGTTGACACTGTATGAATGGTTCATCCATTCAAATATAATCGCATTGATGTTCGACAAATAGTCAAACACCAAGGCGATTAGTAGCTCTCCTCGAAGAGACTAGAACAACACGTGACACATACTACCCTTGATGTTTAAGCGAGTGTGATGCTAGAAGCGCCCTTCGTTTGAGAGAATTGCGACTCTGGAAACTTACCCCTAGGGGTAAGTGGGTTGATCGAGATTCCTAGGCCTAGAGTTGATAAAGATTCACCAGGATGATTGTTTGAGTCAGGTAACTGCACATTTTGGCGTACGGTAGATTTTGGACTGTGCCCAGAGATAATGACGCTAAACAGAAGTGACTGGGTGGCAGGTATACCTATCTCACTCTGTGGTTGTCTAATTGTTACGGATGGATCCAAAATAGAGGCAGGTACGAGAACAAGGATTTTCAGTGAGGACCTTCACCTCAGTCTATTGCTGGATTTAGGTGGGAACTGCAGCGTATTTCAATCTGAAATACTACCGATTATGAGGGCGGTGACCGGGGTTATGAACTCGTTTTATTTGTACCCATCGGGTGAACTCATTATCTGGATTTAGAGTTAGTCGTCCCTCAGTGCGATCAGGTCAAACACATGTACATAAATCCAAATTGGGTAGGAATTGTCAGCGAATTCTGCACAGTGTAGTACCCAGCAAGCTGAGACTCTGCTGGGTTCCGAGGCATAATTATATCACCCTCATAAATAATGGGGCATCATGTTGTAGGGAACGTTGTAGCAGATAGCTGTACTTCTGCTCATTTAATGTATGACTTGGTTAATTGGTGGACGAGGGACGCGGTCAGATTGGATTGTAAGATTGCGGGGGATATATGGCCGGCACTGGATTGATTATGGGCCCTTGTGAGGCTTCACTAGCAACTTGATTACGGACGGGATTGACTATTGTCGCGTTCAGAGAGACGAAGATTAGGTGCAGTCCATTGAGCACGTTCTCCGTAAATATCCGGCCCTGCAGTAAAGGTGGCGACGTTGATTTTGATGGTATTCTGTAGATGGTCTGCCCGCTCTATGAGATGTGAACGTTGTGAATTTAATGAAATTTTCACGGGTTTTAATATGGCTCCAGGATGTTTAATAAGGTGGGCATGTCGCCTGATGAATGGTCTACTAGTAGCTTCCAGGTCTTTATGTTCTACTGATCTGGGGTGGTACAAACAATAAACAAAAAGGTTTACCGTTACATCCCATGAAGGGATTAGGGAGAGCTTCTCACAGACCAGTGAGCTGTGCGCGTTCTAGTTTTACACTCACTGATTGGGACCTACAGTTTTACACCGGTTCCGAACTGTGTTTTGAGAAACTTTTTTTTCAAGACCGCCGTCGAAACAAATTTAAGGTGGTAATAGAAGGGATCGAACCAAAGTTCTCATGCAGTACTACATTTGTTTATCATGCTCGCGCGATAATGGTCATTTTTAAGGATGCGCTTTCGGGTAGCCTAATTTCTCATTTTTGCGATTTGTAGACTCCGTCAAGATCGCGCGATTTCACTACTTCAAACTTCTTCAGGTTTTTTGAAGTCTCGGGTCTATGTGAACAAGCCTCAAAGAGACAAGTCTGCGAGACAAGTGTGCGAGAACTTATCTTCCGAAGTTCTGGGAAGAATGATTGAAAATGCCTTAAAAAAGAGCTCAAATGGTGAACAGCAACTGGGCTGCCACTTGGCCGATATCATATTCAAAATGTAATGGAAAGAAATCCTAAAAGTTCAAAAAAAAATATTTTAAAAAAAAATGATGAAATGATATTAAGTTTTCAAAATAGAGGAAAATATCAACGGGTGCATTATTTTGGACCACCCATTGCCATGTCGATTGTGAACAAGGAAGTTATCAAATATGTAGATGACGATTCGCAAAGAAACGGAATCAGGAGCACAAGCCTACGTATAACATATCAAAGAGAATGTGCCAAAGCATGGAAACTTGTTACATTGATTCTTAGAGGAAGCTTGACGGATTTCCGATGGTACCATGTCGACTAGTGAAAGAGGAAGTATAATATGACAAAAGTGGAAGGAAATGTACCAAACTTTTTGAGATTTATAGATTTTTAGAAGACGCCGAAAGATTTTCCGATGGCGCTATCGGGTGATATCACAATGGAATAAAAAGTCTAAATCATTTGTTCGTCGACTACAACGAACATCTAACATAACATATGTTCCACTGGCAGTCGGAAGACATAGGAAGAAGAAGATCCTTCTTGCAGTTCCTATAAACTGAATTCGTTTAAAACTTGAGTATAGAATTTTGCACCTACACTCTCCAATATTGAACTCACTTCCCGCTACAAAGGATATATATGTATATAGAATCAGTGTTGTTTTCTTCAACTCAAATCAAATGAACTTATTGGCCAATATTTCTGTTATTTTCTTTTATTGCTACAAGGAATTAATAACAATCATACGGCACCGTATCTCATTCTAGCGTAATTCATATAACGTATACGTACGTAGCGTTGGAGTACATAACAACAAACGTATATGTACATATATCTTAAAACATATACATAAACTTTGTCGTAATTTCCAAATTACTCACGTATTTCATCAAAACATAATATTAAATATTCTATAAATTATACAGTCCGCCATCAATTTAGTTTAATAAAAGTAATGTAAATCAAACGCGTTCGATCCCTGCTCTAATGAATTTACATTTATTTCGATTGCGGTCACCTCGCTTAGTGACGACGACAGTATCGAGTATTTACCATGAAAACGCTTCATTCATTCATTAAATGTTAGACGGTTAAGCACAATTGGAGTAATACATTTTTATACGAATTTTAAAAATCTTTTGCAGTAAAATTTAAAATAGAACTGTTTAATTTATCATCACTTTAGGACCGGGTCGGTATTTTTAAATGTTACGGGTAGAAACTGCATTAAATGAGGCCTTCATTAGAAAATGATGTCGTATGTCAACGACATATATAGGACAAATGTAGTACTCGTCGAGACCAATAGAACGATGTACTGTATATTACGATTGAGCCACAAACAAAAAAAACCTAAATAAAAAAATTACATGAGGTGTCAGGGGACCCCCGGTTGGAACGAAGTTCCTTTCGCTATATATTATGTACTAGTTAGTTCCAACACTCGTAAGGCTCCTGTTGAAAAATACTATAATTTAAATGGATCTTTAAGAAAAGATACTTTTTGTAAAATGATAAACTTTTTTTTTAGAAAAATTTTATTTATTGAATGTATTTTTAAAAAAAGTATATTTAGGTCCCTTTTGTAAGAATATGTATTATATTTTCCCGAAAAGGTCCTTTCTTTAATGAGAGGCACTTCTCTTATTAAAAGATAATGTTTTTTAAGAAAAGGTAAAATTTTTAATAAGAAGTACTTACTGTAAGAAAAAGCCTAAGAGTATGAATTTTTTTTTTACAAAGAAATACTTTTTTTAGGAACAGGTACTTTTTTAAAGAAGTGGTACTCTTGTTAGGAAAAGGTTATTTTTTAAGAAAATTTACTTATTCTCAGGAAGGCTACTTATCTCAAGTAAAGTTATTATTTTATTTTTAAGAAAAGGTACTTTTAATAAAATTTTTTTTTTACTTATTTTTTTAAGAGGTTTTTTTTTTGGAGAAAATGTTTTTTTTTTTTGGAGAAAATGTTTTTTTTTTATATGGGAATGTTTATTAAAATTGGTCCTTTTTAGTCCTTTTTGTTTTACATAAAATGTACTCTTTTAAGAAATGGTAGTTTTTTAAGAAAAGGCAATTTGTTGTAACATAATGTACTGTTTGATAATGTAAGATAATGATACTTAAAAAAATGTATTTATTTAAAAAAATTTCTTTTTTTAAGAAAAGGAACGTTTTGTAAGAACATTTACTTTTTTAAGCAAATATACTTCTTTAATATAAGGATTTTTTTTTAAGAAAATGTACTCTGTTTAAGAATATGAATAAGTATTTTCTTTTTTAGAAAATTTTACTTTTTTTAAGAAAATGTTATTTTTTACAATTTTCAAAATTTATTCAAGCTCAAGACCTTTTTAAATAATATGAAGCTTATTTATTAGCTTTATATTAGTTTCAGAAATGTCGAGCATAAAAATGTTCCAATGATACCAAGGCTGTCTATATAGCTATTTCGGATCTTGCCAAGATCTTCATCAGCAGAAGTTTTTGGTATGTTTTCGGTGAATTCTTCAAAAATATATATCTAGAAACACTCATCATATTAATGAGAATTCATTTATATACATGTTTGAAGAATACCAAGCACTATGGTTTTAAACAGGCATGATTTGTTTTTGTTTTGTCATTACAAAACAACAAAACAGAGGGTTGCCATCAACAATATTATTGTTTCAAGCTCGCGGTGCTCTTTCGAAACTTACAATTTTCAAAATTTATTCAAGCTCAAGACCTTTTTAAATAATATAAAGCTTATTTATTAGCTTATATTACTTTCAAAAAAGTCGAGCATTCCATGGATTTGCCAGTCTTGCACTTTGGCTTTTCTAAATTTAATTTTCCAAAACCTAAATAAAAAAACGATTTTGGCTGTTTTTCACTCAAAAATTTCTTTTAAATTGTCTCGAGGTGATCTTTAATATTTGCCCTCGGCTTTGGAATTTTTTTTTTGTATGGAGGCCGACCCGGTCTATTCAACATTGTTATTAAGAGTAAACGTGGTGCGAAGAAGATCCATAGTTGTTCGAATTAGCCGCTCAGATGGGCGATTATGGCTACCATAAAATGGCCGAGGTGCACGATAAATTTGACAAATAGAACCATTATTTTGATAGAAAATTTCAACAATTTGCAAGCGTTGCTCTCGTGTCAATCTATCTCCGATGAAATGGCAAGCGAAACTAAACAAACAGCATGTATCAGCTGTTAAATCGGATGCCAAATAAAGCAGTGTTACCAACTCAGAGTTGTGAACCTATTAAAAACAAGTAAAAGTGTTAAATTCGGCTGTGCCGAATCTTTGATACCCTCCACCTTAGTGTTAACCAGCAAAATATTAAATTTTAAAAAGGACCTTTTTTAAGAAAATTTACTTTTAAAAAAAAAATAAAAATAAGCTTAAAAATAAAAAAGCATTTTTTGAAGAACTGTTAAAAACAAAAACAAGCTGGGACGAGAGTTGAACCAACAACCCTCAGACTCCAACGCGCAACCCTTTACCCATCAGGCCACAGCGACCTTAGACGAAGTCCGACAAAATTCATATAAATGTATGAACACATGAAAGCACATCTAAACATTCTAAAGTACTTACCTATTATAGAGAACAACAAAGATTTTCAACCATTTTTAAGAAAATTTACTTTTTTAAAAAAAATAACAATAAGCTTAAAAATAAAAAAGAATTTTTTGAAGAACTGTAAAAAAAAAACAAGCTGGGACGAGAGTTGAACCAACAACCCTCAGACTCCAACGCGCAACCCTTTACCCATCAGGCCACAGCGAACTTATAAAGTGTGACAAAATTCATATAAATGTATGAACACATGAAAGTACATCTAAACATTCTAAAGTACTTACCTATTATAAAGAACAACAAAGATTTTCAACATGGAAATTCACCACACGGCAATAGGAGTAGTTTAGTATAAAACTACAAAAATTAATGTGAAAATTTTATGAGTTCTTTTACGTTTCCAATCATAAAATTTTTTCCAATGGACCAATTTCGCTGATTTTCAATACCAAACTGCTCAGGAATACGAGGAACATTCTGGCCAAAAACCAAACCGCGTTATCGCCGATTGAAGTCGTGAGAATATTTTCAACAGACGGACAGACGGACATGGCTATATCGACTCCGGTTGTTATAAGGATCAAGAATATATTTACTTTATGGGGTCGCAAAGCCTTATTTCTATATGTTACAATCAGAATGACAAACTGATATATACCCTCAATCACTTACAGTGGAGGGTATAAAAACACGCGTTATATAGTCACCTTCTTAGGAGGAAGATCATGTCGCCCGTTGACGTGTGATCTCCGAATGAACTAAAAAAAATATATTCATTAAATTTAAAGTGTAATCACATATGAGCCTGGCCACAAATCAATTACAATTACAGTGGCGGTCATACAATTAGAATCGATGTATTCAAAGTTACATTTCTTTTCACAACTTTCTTGTGAAATGTCTCTCTTTTTGGTAACTCCCGTTGTATTCTCAATATATATTCAATATATTGTCGGATGTCGAAATATCAACAATATCTTTCGAAAATTTCTCCAAATTTCGAAAAATGAAGTGACATGTGTTTCTGAGGGTGAAGACAGTGGAAATGCAATTTATTTTCAACGCAAGTTATTTTTGTTTACCAACATTTTACTCGTTAACAATTCCATTCAGTGCATGCACTACAGCACTACACGAATTAATTGTGCGCTGCTATCAAAAAGAAAAACAATAAATTTCAGTCATAGCAAACCGATTTTGCTGTTAAAAAAAATTATTTTTGGGTCAATAAGATTATTTCAAACTTCGGGAAGTTTTAAGACCCCTAAAAAAAGTCCAATGCCAAGAAACCCCACTTTCACCGCATACGCATACGAATGTTTTCGTCTGACCACCACAAAGTTCGGACTTAAAATCAATTGAAAATTAATGGGCAGATGTCAAACGACATTTAAAAACGAAAACCCCATGAAATAGCGACGAACATTTTCGAAATATTAAGAAAGTTTAGGGAATCGATACCGTCTTCGCGATGCTGGAGTTTGGTAGAAAGTTTACCACAGAGATTGGCCGATGTCATAAAAAATTAGAACTACCCTAGGAAGTAACGGGTTTTTCAATAAGATCGCTACAAAAGTTTTTTTAAATAAAACAAAACCGGTTTTAGATACCAATGAAATTCTTTATTCATATGAAAGTACGTTCGATGCCATTATGTATGGAACTCGATTTCTTTTGCATGGCCACCATGGGCATGCTGGCAGAAGTCCAGACGCTGAACCCAAATTTTGACGGTTTTCAAGCATAAATCGGCCGATACTGCTGCAATTTCACGTTCGATATTCGTACGAAGTTCATCAATCGTCGCTGGCTTGTTGGCATAGACCATAGACTTGACGTAGCCACACAGGATATAATCTAACGGCGTCAAATCGCACGACAGAGGCGGCCAATCTACTGGCCATTTCGTGGCATAACACGTTCACCAAACTTGGTTTCCAATAATTTGATTGTGGCATTCGCTGTGTGGCTTGTGGCGCCGTCCTGTTGGAACCCCATGTCCTCCAAGTTAATATTATCCACTTGTGGCCAAAAATATTCGGTTATCATTGAACGGTAGCGATTCGCATTCACAGAAATGTCTCGGTCTTGATCATCACGGAAGAAGTACGGCTCAATGACGCCGCCGGCCCATAAACCACACCAAACCGTAATTTTTTCGGGATGCAATGATGACTCACGGATTACGTGTGGATTGCTGTCTGACCAATAACGCATATTTTGCTTATTGACGAAGCCATTCAGCCAGAAATGAGCCTCATCGCTGAAGATGATTTTCCAAAGAACTCCGAATCATTTTCAAGTTGTTGCTTAGCCTAATTCACGAACATACGACGCTTATGGTGGTCAAGCGGCTTCAGTTCTTGCGTCAATTTGATCTTGTAAGGATGTAGGCCAAGATCTTTTCGCAAAATTCCCCACAACGACACAGAGAACGCCCCAACGCTTGAGAACGACGTGTGAGAGACACATTTGGGCTTTCTTGAACTGAAGCCTCAGCGGCAGCAATATTCACGACACTACGGGCACTTCTTTGTCTCACTGGTACATGAACATTTTGTACTGTGCCCGTGGATACAAATTTTTCCACTACACGCTCAATTGATGATCTGGTAGGACGATTATGACGACCATAAATTGGACGTAGCGCTCTTAAAGTTTAGGCCACTGACTCCAGATTTCGGTAGTAAATTTTAACAATTTCGACTCGTTGTTGGCTCGTATATCTTTCCATGATGAAATGGCAAACCTTACTGAAGAGAAATGTCAAAAGAGCGGGAAAAAAATATGGCTTCGTTTGCGGTCCCTATCGATTTACTTTTGTAGCGTCTCTGTTGAAAAACCCGTTATTAAGCGTCTTTTATATTATTTTATTATATTTTTCTGAAAAATTGGGAATAAAATATTGTTTTTGTCGTCGTTTCTAATTGCATGACCATCGAGATTTAGAGATCTATTAGAAAATTAAGTTTCCACATTTCAGGAGTATACCTGGTTATCGAAATAGTAAAGCAACAAGTGAATCTTACAATGTTGGGGTTTTTTTAAATTTTATTTGTATGGAAGTAATTGTGCTATACGAGGGCGGATGAATAAGCCCGTGACTTTTTGAATGAAGCATTTTTTTTTTTGGAAAAAAATGTATTTTTCAAAATAATCTCCTTTTAGCTCAATACACTTAGTCCAACGTTTCTCCAATTTTTGTATCCCTTCCAAAAAATAGGATTTTTTGAGGTCCATAAAATAGCCATTTGTTTGATCAATAATTTCATAGTTGGAGCTAAATCTCTTTCCACCGAGCAATTTCTTTAGGTTTGGAAATAGGAAATAGTCACTGGGGGCTAAATCCCGAGAAAATGGCGGATGAGGTACCAATTCGTAGCCCAATTCATGGAATTTTGCCATTAAGACTACACACGTGCATTATCTTGATGAAAAATAACTTTTTTCTTGGCCATATAGTGTCGTTTTTTTTTGAATCCTCATTATATCGGTCCAATAAGTTGGCATAATATTCGCCATTTATTGTTTTTCCCTTTTGAAGGTAATCGATGTGGATTATCCCGCGTGCATTCAAAAAAATTTTATGGTCCCATGAAGGGACCGGGGAGAACTTCTCAAAATAACTGAGCTGTGCGCTTTCCAGTTTTCACTCACTGATTTTTTTTGAAGGTGGTCAGAGCAGGGTTCGAGCCCAGGATCTCATGTGCAAGAGCCGCGCACACTAACCATTGCACCACCAACGGCTCTTGTGGGCCTTGTAAATCTCGAAAAGTCAAAAGTTATGTTACCTCTGCAATCAAAACACATACACACATATTTGTCTATATACCCAAATTGACCACATGATAATTAAGCTTATGGTTTTAATAAACCATATTTCCGTTCTATATTAAGTTACAACAAATATCGTACTGATGATGATCGAGATGGGAGAGTCAGCAATTAATGAAATCAATTAATTGACATCGGAGTGTAAACACAACTCATGTACGGTCAGAAAGTAATAAGCAATATTTTCAAATGAAATTTATATCCTTTTAACCAATCCATAAGTATATGTATATATGTATACTTGTATCTTGTACACATACCAATTGCAGTCTGTCAAAAGGTACGAGTATTTCGAACTCTGCATACAATAATTCTCAGGATCTGAGGGGTTACCGTATTTACCTGTATGCATTTGTATTTGTGCAGGAGTTTGTGTTTGTGTGTATGCCTTTGTATTGTTGTATCATGCAGTTGCTGTTGTAGTAGTTGCGGTGTTTGTATGTCTTTTGTGGTTTTGTTGATTAAATGCCTGGGTTGTTAAGAGTTTTAACACATACAGACATAAGTTTGATGTATTTAATGCAATTAGCTTACACGCTCAGATACAACACTGATTCTCCCTGGCCTTCTCTCTCTCTCTCTCTCTGTCTCTGTTGGTTTCTCTTTGTCAATACAATTACGCACCAGTCATTTAACAAATACAGAGCAGCAAATTAACGCAAGGATATCGTACACTTATACAAGGTTACAATGTCAGAAATGTATTTTAACAATGAAACCACAAAATATATTTAAAATGTGAATACAGTTTACACACTGCAGACAGTGTGACACGGCAAGGGAACAGAGTAGTGCAACCCAGGTACAAGTGGAATGTAAACCACTCGAGTGATTTACAGTTTACTGACTTATACATATACTTGAGTTGTACTGTTCCTGTGGTACTGCAGCTGGTGTTTGGCTTTTCCTCAAACCCCATGGGATAATTTTGCCGGTATTGTTATGACATTTGTGAGGATTTCAAATGTACTTACATGCATTTAGATTTGTCACAATTCTCTCATTGGAATTATATTGTACTAGAAATTCCAGGAGCTAACATACACGTAGATTCTGTCAAATATCTCGAGTTTCGCTCGCCAACGCGTTCGCTGCTGAATATTAAGTAAACGTGTTAATGTAAACAACCGGTAACTTAATTAAATTTTCCGCTATAACAATGCATTTTTACATGTTTGTGTTGAAGCTCCTTAAGTGACGTGGATTGTTCAACCCCCATGCAACAGGACACAGATGACGCAGTTTTTATAATTTATGTTTTAATTTAAAAAAAAACAAACCCCTACCAACATCACATTACACTGTGCGACAGTACAAAATACCTGCGAAGTTATACTATTTTTCTTGTAGGCGTTGTCGTGTAAATGCTGCAGTCAATTGCAACGCGAGCTGTGACTGAAAGGTATAAGGAAAAAGAAAGGAAGCAAACTGTCTCTTTAGGCGTAAGAAACGGCAGTGAAGGAAGTGCGAGAGTGAGAAAATTGAGAGCCTGAATAATTCTACCAAAAAGTCAAAAATGGTTCAGGTCTCACTAGCGTGAAGTTAGCCCACAATCGTAGCCCACATATTTCGAAGGTGGGCTAACTTCACAGTATTAGTATATGGTAGTGTGAAGTTGGCCCACCTTCAAATTTTATTGTATTTAAATCAAACCAAGCATATAAATTTCTTTGCACTGGTCATTAATAAAGTGTCATAATGTTCAAAATATACATTGGAAATATCGAAAGGTCCTTTAAATGCAATTATCCTGCCATTATCCATTAATTTGTATGATATTTTTATCGAACAGGTTCCCACCTTTATTTCCATACACGTCTCTAGTGTTAATGATAAGACATTTTTGGAAAAAAATGTCAAGGACGTTGAAATAGGTCCAGGTCCTTAAAATCCACGAAATCCAATTTCCGCCATATATATGAAAACTCTTCGAAAATTTAAAAATTTTTGGAAAATTTTCACACTTTAATATTGACAGATATTATTGTAAATATTAAGTAGAAATTTTAGAAAAAATTTCACGGACACTGAAACAGGACTTGGACCTTAAAAATTCTGAGAAGTTTTCATATACATATATAGCGGCAATTCGATTTCACCGATTTTAAGGATCTTGTCTTATTTCATAGACCTTGACTTTTTATTTCTAAATTTTCTAGTAATAGTAATAAAGAATCTTTTTAAACCTTTGTGAACTTTTTCTGAAACGTACATAAAAAATTTTAAATTTCATCCTTTTAAAGGATCTCTTCACATATCAATCTCCTGAATTTTAGATTACACATAACATCCTGAATAACCTAACTAGATTTGACATTAGGACTATTCCAATCGATTTGGTATATTTTAACGATGTACAGAAAAGTGGGCCAGCCATGGTGGGCCAACTTCACTTCGGTTCAGGTCTCCCCTTCTGTAAAGACAGAAGGAAGAACGTAGCCTGAAAATTCTACAGAAAAGTCAAAAACGGAACTAATGGGCATGGCTCAGGTCTCCCCTTCTGTAAAGACAGAAGGTAGAACAAAGCCTGAAAGTTCTACCAAAAAGTCAAAAACGCAATTAGTGGGCATGGTTCAGGTCTCCCCTACTGAGTATGTTGGGAATATTTACTTTTATTGACTGTTATACAACCTCATGAGGTCAGATGTCTTACACATATTAATTAAACAAACAAATAAATAAATTCAACAAATTTTAACATATTTCTCCAACTGGTTATATCCTTCGCCTTTTCACGCCAGTTAGTAACACCAAGGATACGGAGGGATTCTTCGGCCTGGTATTTCCAGCGGAGTCTTGGTCGTCCTCATTTCCTGCTTCCATCGGGTACGTTATCGAAAACTTTTCGCGCTGGCTCATCTTCATCCATTCTGATAACATGGCCTAGCCAACGCAATTGGCCTAATTTGATTCGCCTAGAGATGACCACATCAGAATATAAATTATATAGCCCCTGGTTCCAACGACGGCAGTACTCGTTGTTTTCTTTAACAGGACCACATATTTTACGTAGAACTTTCATCTCGAATATTCCCAAGTGTTTTCATCAACTTGAGATATGACCCAAGTTTCGGAGTCATATGCCAGGACAGCTAAAATGAGAGGCTATTATAGCTGAACCTTTGTCCGCCGAGAGAAGGCTTTGTCTTCAAACTGCTTGCTGAGCCCAAAATTTCATCTATTTGCAAGCACAAATCTCCTATTCATCTCCAGGCTGACGTTGTTGTCCTTGTCAATGACGGATCCAAGGTAGATAAATTCATCTACAACTTCAAAATTAAATCGCCTGTCAACGTTCAAGTGCCGACCAAGTCGAGAGGTTTGTCTAGTCGTTGACACCATCAATTTTGTCTTTCCCTCATTGACAGCAAGACCCACCTTTGCTGATTCTTTTTCGATTCTTGAAAATACTGCAGTAACCTCTCACAAATTTCGGCCAATGATGTCTATGTCGTCAGCATACGTCAGCAAAATATGTCTTTTCATGTTGATGGTCTTGTTCAAATTTACTGCAGCCATTCTCATTATTATCTCCATTAAGATGTTGAACAGATGGCACGGAAATGTGTCGCCTTGTCTCAATCCTCGCTTGGTACAGTATAGTTTGGTAAGGTCTTTCCCACCTTCTCTGCTGATTTGCTGTTGGTCAGCGTCAATCTACAGAGGCGGATCAGTTTTTCCGGAATCCCAAGATCAGGCATAGCTTGGTACAATTTTCCACGTATGGGGCTATCGAAAGTAGCTTTTTAATCGACAAAAAGATGGTATGTATCGATTTCGTTTTCGTGGGTCTTTTCCAGGATTTGGTGTAGCGTGAATATTTAGTCAGTCGTGAACATGCCTGGAGTAAAACCACACTGATAAGGTCCAATCAGGTTTTCAATAATTGACTTTAGTCTTTCACATAACACGTTGGACAAGATCTTATACGCGATGGATAAAAGACTGATATCACGATAGTTGGAACATACACAGGGATCATCCTTTTTGAATACAGGACATAATACACTGAAACTCCACAGATAGACATAGATTCCCCCAACCACATACAGCATATAAGTTGATGCATGTGGGCTATCAGTCCTTCACCACCGGCCTGAAGAAGCTCTGCGGGTAGCCCATTCACACCAGCGGCTTTATTATTCTTAAGTCGGAAGATTGCCGTTCTAATCTCGCCTTGGCTTGGGGGGGTGTACAATCTACACTGTCTTCCACAATCATTACCACCTGATCTTCTGTGGAAGAATCTGAGCGGAGTAGTGCTGAACAATGGTCTCCTCATATTCTAAGCACACATTGCTTATCGGTCACCAGATTCCCATTCTCGTCTTTGCAGGAGGGCAGCCCATTATTCGGCCCGTTATTCGATCTTCTTAGCCTGTGGAAAAATGTTCGGGATTCATTGTACATCCTGCAAATTTCGGTCTTTTCACTCTTTCTCTCTCTCTCTCTGTTCCCACTGCCATCTGGCCGCCCCTAATAGTTGGGTTTCCTCCCTTCTCATTGTCATACGTGCAGCGTCGTTTTCATCAGTTGCAATGTGATATTCTTCGTCGTACCATGGCTTATCCTTCGGCGGTTTTTGATAGCCAAGTTCAGTTCTTGCAGCGGTTTCCCAAGAATGGGGGATGCGCTTCCACTGCGCTTCTGGGTCCTCAGGGGGGGGGGAGTATTACACTCTAGCAGGAGAGTGAACTTTCGTTGATAGGACTTTGATATCTCCGGTATTTGTAGCTTGTCGATATCTAGCTTTTCCCGAGTTCGGCTTCGTACGTTTCTCGCCTTTGGGGGGGGGGGGACAATGGGGAATTACCCATCATGATTACACATTACCCTGTGGGTTACCCACGACAATGGGGAATTACCCATGACCATTAGCTACTACCCTGTGGGTAAAAATAATGGGTAGTTACCCATCACGATCATTCATTACATTCAGGGTAATGGGGTAAATATTTGGGAATTATTTTTGATCGAAAATATGAAAACATTAGAAAAATGTGTATATCTCGGAAACGGAGCGTCAAATCCGAAAAATAACTAATTTTTTAATGTTTCTAAGAGTTTTTCATAAAGTGGTCCAATTCGCATGGAAGAATTTTTTTTTTTCAAAAAATCCCCAAAATAGGAAAATCGCTGTAATACAAAAATGGCTATAACTCGGAAACGGTGTGTCCAATCGCAAAATAATAAATTTTGTACCTGGACCTCTTCAATATGCCAACACTTTTTAAAAAAAAAAGCTAAAACTAAAATGTTTCCTTCTGTGGAAATTAACTCATCGCCAACTTTTGATTTCAATAAATTCATGGTTGCGGTCGCCGTATGACACGTAGCGCCATCCTGTTGAAACCACATCTCGCCCGGTTCAAAGTCATCCATATTTTCAAACAACAAATTATTGATCATGGTGCGATAACGATCTCCAAAAAATTGGGTCCGAAGATGCCACCAGCGTATTTCGGTGCATTTTTCAGGACATAATGGAGTCTGTAGGGTCTATTTTGGATCGGTCAGACTCCATATGAGGCAATTTTGTTTATTAACAAATCCTTAAGCCAAATATGAGAATGATCGCTGAACACACTTTTGCGATATAACATCGGGTCAGTTTCCAACTGCTTTAGCGCCCAATCGGCGAAAGCACGACGCATATGATGGTATTGTGGCTTGAATTCTTGCACCAGCTGGATCATATATGGGTGCTGGCTAAGATCTTTGCACATAATGTTCCACTTTGGATCTCCTTCCTCATTTTCGTTTACAGCGAACGCCACATTCCCTCTACTTGTTGGTCCTATTGCATCATTTAAAGAGTGAAATATATCCTCAGTTCAAGGGATGGCTTGCTCAGATGGATGATTATGTGCTCCATAAAAATCAGGAAGTCGTCAATAAGTTGCCCGTCTCGATGACTGATTTTCAAAGTAAATTTGGATAATTTGGTAGCGTTGTTCAATTTGCCGGAGTATAGTGATTATAATTGTTACAAAATTAACGCAGTATGACAGTTCGCTTGACAGCAAACCCTTTCGTAAGTTCTATCTAAGCAAAAAAACACATTATATATGAAATAATTTCAATCATATATTATTGAATTGACTTTAAGATTCATTGCAATTAATGGGACGATTGTTAAGCACAATTCGAATAATACACTAGCTAATACAGTTTTATATGCAATTCCCCGAATTTCTGTTAACTAGAATTTAATTCGCAAATACATTTATTTTAAACTGTCTGTAATTTCCGTACAGGTGTTTAACCAACCATTCAATATTTAACCCCTGTTGATTATTACTTCGCGTTACACAAGCGAATTACATAGAATCGCCATCGTTATCTCATATAAATTTCCATCTTAATTTCCTAAAGAATTATATTTACTCATCCTTTGTATTTGCTTGTTTTTGCCTTGTTGAAATGTTATTTCATATTTTCCATCTTTACTTTCAACACTTCTTCCAATAACATTTTACTCGAAATATTTCGACAGTAACGAACATTACTCTTACACTTTTGTCACGGAAGTAACGAAATAAATTAACTTTGGGGCTGAGTGAAGAAAATTGAAAACTCGTGACTTAAAGTCATTGTTTGCCATAGTTGACGCTAATTCGTTTGCTTTACTCAGCTTAATATATCCCCTTTAGATCATTACACTTTAATGTTCCGCTTGAAAGTCGTTGGTAGATGTTCATTTCTTTTGCTTTGTTTACGAGGTAGCGCATGATAAGTTGAGGCAGAATATTAAGGAACTTTATCAATATTAGTTTTAAATAATATAAAGTAATTAAGAGACGTCTAAAAGAATAAGGCATTAATTGTTTTAAATAATATAATCATTCTATCGCTACAATAAATTATATATTAATCATACGCCTACGTTACTAGAAAATATATATGAATCATTAATACTGTTAATCATTCGTCAGAGTTGTGTTTATATTTACTACAATAATAACGAGTTTTCCAAGTAATTAAAAGACACCAAAGACTATAAGATTTAATGATTTTAATACTAAACTAATGCGCTACAACAAAATATATATCACAAAATATAATCATACGCATACTATTTAAAAAATATAAATCAATAATAATATAAATTATACGCCAAAGTGGTTGTACATTTATTACGAAAATAAGAGTTTATCGAGATTATTAAATTCCGTTCCTTCTACTTAATTTTTTATAAATTATATATTTGTATATAGGCATCTTAATATAAAATATTTTTATAAATCATATATTTTTATACAGGTATCTTTTAAATCATATGATATTTTGACGCTGATAGACTTTCTCTATTCGAAATATTGACCATCAGTCCTGCGCTGACTAAAATGAGGCGTTTTACGCTTGAACAACATTGGGAATTTTTCCAAATATTCCAAACTATTATAGGTAGCAATATGTCAAAAAAAGTGGTTTTTCCAATTTAAAGATATATGTACCAATTATATGTACTGATTTGGGGATACATTCGGCTATCTGAAATGCTCATTAGGGTGGCCCTCAATTACATGATATGTGAATTATAGGGTGTTCTTGTTGTCATTGATTTTTCAACTGATTACGAATTTTTTCCTGTAATTTTATTAATATCCGAAAAACTGGAATTTTTTAATTTTTTACAATAAACTGGGTTAGTAGCCTTTCATTTAAGATGAATATTTCATTCGTACACTGAGAGAAAAAAAATTATTATAATAATAAGTGGTAAAGGTAGATTTACGACTTTTTCATTTAAAATGGCACAAAAACGGCTAAAGATTTTTGGCCAAAATTTTCTATTTCTCGTTTAGAACCTTAAAATCTTAAATTCTACCAAGGCGCTTCGCAGTACAATGTTTCGTTTGGAAAAAAAATTGAAAAAACTACAAGAAAAATGGAAAAAACCAAAATTATTAGCTTTTTTACCTTCCTCAAATCATAACGTCCAAACTAAGCTTTGTGACGTGAAGCGCCTTGGTGGGATTTTAGATTTTAAGGTTCTAAACGAGAAATAGAAAATTTTGGCCAAAAATCTTTAGCCGTTTTTGTGCCATTTTAAATGAAAAAGTCGTAAATCTACCTTTACCACTTATTATTATAATATTTTTTTTTCTCTCAGTGTACGAATGAAATATTCATCTTAAATGAAAGGCTACTAACCCAGTTTATTGTAAAAAATTAAAAAATTCCAGTTTTTTTTTTTTAATTTAATTTTTTAATTTTTAATTTTTTAATTTTTTTTATTTTGAAATACAACTAATTTAAAAAAAAAAACTCGTGGACTGAATATTGGTTCTGAGTCCCCAAAGATTCATATTCAACAATAAGAAAGTTCTTTTTCGCAAAAAGTCATTTTTGACATATTGCTAATTATAGGACATGGAATTGGGTTGAAATCCCGGCGGGTATGGCAACAAACAAAATTGTGCTATTTTAATAAAAAAAATGGTTTCCCATTACATCCCATGAAGGAATTAGGGAGAGCTTCTCGCAACCAGTGAGCTGTGCGCGTTCTAGTTTTATACTCACTGATTGGAACCTACAGTTTTACACCGGTTCCGAACGGTATTTTGAGATGTTTTTCATAGCTAAATTCTCGATAGTGTTGCCGTCACTATGCGAGCTGTCCGCCGCCGAAAGAAACTTAAGTTGGTCAGAGCAGGAATCGAACGCAGTATCTCATGTACAAAAGGCGCGCACACTAACCATTGCACTACCGACGGTCACTGCCATATCTGGGAAACGGAAAACCAGCACGTCATAGTAGATAAGTCAATGCATCCACAAAGATTGAGATTAATTTCTTCGAAATGAAATAATTTCTTCGTTAATTTCTTCGAAAATGACAGAGCCATGATTTTGGATTTTTTATAGGCTGAAATGGAAGATATGAACTTGGATAATCTTCGATTTCAGCAGGATGGCTCACCATGCCCCACATCTCATCACACAATCGATATTTTTCGATCTAAGTTCGATAATCGTGTTATCGGCACCTACATAATACTAAACAAGTATTTATTTTATATAGTTAATGGAACATTTATGTAAAATACAGCAAATTAGGGAAGACAAAATATGCATGGTAAATATTGTAACGTGGTTTTGTCGAGGGCTCAGGCAAGCTCAGCCATGTCCAGAGTCTTTCGTTAGAATTCGCCAAACATTTCGAAATAAGAATAGAATAGTTTATCCTTTTCGGGGGGGTTCGAATTCAGATTCTTTATTGATCTTTAGTTTACAAACTAATTTGATTTACAGAAATAACATTAACTGCTTCACTCGGCGAGAACACTCATCTTAGCTTGAGAACATTCTTGGCTTGACATCACTCTTCTGGGGGCACTTGTCTCGGCTTGACAGCACTCTTCTGGGGTTACTTATATCGGTTTGCCAACACAATACTAGCATTGGCTTGAAAATCGTCTGGGTGACGTTGCGGACTGGTAGATTCTAAGATGATCGGGAACTCAGTGTCTTGCACATAGGATTATTCGGATTCGCTGCGTGGATCGGTATCTGATACGCGAGTTGCTGGCTCGGTATGTGCTTTGCAGGTCTGGTGGGAACGGTTCAGTATCGGTTATCATAGCTATCGGTTATTATCGGCAAGCCCCTGTGTAGGAACAGTGAGCCGAAACCCCTGTGTAGGAACAGCGGATCGAAACTCCTGTGTAGGAATAGTGAGGCAAATCCTCAGTGTAAGAACAGTGAGCCGAAACTCCTGTGTAAGAACAGTGAGCCGAACCCCCTATTTAGGAACAGTGAGCCGAAGCCCCTGTGAAGCAATATATTTACAACGTCTTTACTAAAGAACGTATCCCAAAATTATGCTATAATCTTATCTGGTTGTGCGCTCGGAGGCGCCGACTTGAGTCTAGTCAACCTTAACACTAAGTACCATCGCTGTAGTGACGCAAATGAGAATTGCATCCGATCACTCATTCTCGTGTGGTCATTAAAACCATTTCGCTACCAATATATATACAAAACGTCGACAGAGCTTGTGTGTTTGTCAGTGAGTGTGATTGTTGGCGGTGATTGGTGCGAGTGATGGATGTTGGGTATGATTAGGTGATGGGTAGACCAGGGACGTATATATATTATTATGTACAGACGGATCATGACGTGAAGTTACAAGATTTCAAAATGACGTCGTGAAAAAACATACTCTGTTCAAATTTTGAAAAAATTTCGTCATTTGAGCCCCATATTGTCCGAAAAAATAATGTTTTTTTTTTTAAATGTACTAGGAATCGAAAGTTTGACGTTTCCGTAATCACCTCTTTAATACGCGTCGTTTGAAACACCCCCACATTTGAAATTCCAAAACAAGCGGTTTTCAGTACACCCTAATACACATCCTAGCAACCAATTTTGAGAAATTGGTTATAATCAAACGGTAGCGCTCACCTTTGACGGTGATAGCAATGCCATAAACTTTATTGAAGAAGTACGGACCGATGATGGCGCCAACCCACAATTCACACAAAACAGTGACTTTCTGTGAATTCATTGCCACTTGGTGAACCTCGTGTGGATTGAACGTACCCTTTCATCAATAGATGAGCCTCGTTAATATTTAAAAATAACAACCAACCAACCATTAAATTCATTCCAACAAATTTTATATCGTTTATTGTCATGAGTGATAATATCACTCATACGTAATTTGGCTTTTGAAAAATATCAATCATACGTCTCCGTGTTCCAAAGTTCATATTAATCATACGGCCACTGCATTTTAATTTAGATTTTTTTACAGAAAAATTTCCTTAAACACATTTCCAAAGGTCTGTCTGTAGAAAATTCCATATTCCTTTACTTTTCCAATCTGCCCTCCTAAAATCGTCATTTAGTTTGCCTTTTTGTTGCAAGCATTGCCACTTATGTACATACATGTATGTAATAGTTGATGTATTGTAGTATAAAGTAGCATAGATCTCTTGTATATTATTTCCTTTACAAATGACTTCCTTTTTGGCTTCTGTTTCGCCATCGTCTTCATATCACCCCCATTCCAACTGCCTCCCACTACGCTACTCTACTGTATAGTATGCAGATTCATGTGGCAACGTTCTTACTGTTGCATATTCTGCTCTTTTGTGGCATTATATATTAGTGGCATTATTGTTGTTGTTGGATTTTTGTTAAATTGTATGGTGATATGTTGGTTGACATGCTTAACATTATTATTATTCATGTTAGTTAATGATGTTGGCTGTAGAATGTCGTCAAAGTATCGGAGACGAGGGAAACGTCGCTGAACAGTGGTTTTGGAGGAGGAGTGATGATGGGAAAAACATTTTATTGGACCTTAGTTCTGGCAAGAGGAGACACAGATAAAATTAAACCAGGAATTCAGACCCTATTCCTATTAACTCCCTCAATTGCCACTGCAGATAGTACTATCTTATATAAAGCGTAATTTCCATTGACAATACGTAATTCCCATTCAACTTAAATTGTTTCATGATAAAAAATTATATAAGTGATTAAAAAGAACCCCCAAGTATTGGTAAGCTTCTTTCTACCAGTTGCGACAAAGCGTAATACTTTCTGGGAGTATACGAATAAAGCACGAGATTGAAAAAATGAGAATTTGAAATAGGAGTAATACTCATAAATCGGTATTTTTGAAAAAAATACAGAGAGTGAAAATGAAATGGTAAACTGTATTATATTAGTGCAAAACAATATTAATCATCCGTATCATACAAATCGCATTAATCGTACCAAATCATATTATTATTATTATTTATTATACGTTCAGGTGATTTTACTCTAAATGTAAAACCTGCGAAAAGCAGAAGTGATTGGAGATTTATATTAATCATACGTATCATACAATTCATATTAATCATGCAAAACAATATTAATAATACGTATAATTTGTTTAACATTTATTATTTGTCATACGTTCAGTCACGGGGTTTCTATTGCACAGCTGATCGAAAAGGTACTAGGGAAATAATGTAGAATGAGAGACCAAAGAAGACATAGTGATTATAGACCATGTAGCAAACTAAGTTTAAATAGTGTTTGATGGATACTAATGATAGCTAAATTATGTTTATGTTATTTGCATTGAACGAATATACGCATTCCCTTTTATTTATTTCCGTATTATGTCCAACCAAAGAGTCAATTAAAATAGCGACTCGAACTCGATGAAATGGCCTACTACCTAGTCGTCATCAAGAGAAGGTGAAGAGAGAATTATCGGCTCATGTATATGACTCTATGGCTCAGTTGAGACAATACTAAAATATAAAATGTATATACTGTAGAGTACAGTGCAGTTTTATAAAATTGTAGTAGGACCCTGTCCATTTTTTTAATATAAATTACACACCATATAACCGATAAATTTATATTAGTCATACACAGAGTTTTACTCAAAATTATTATTAATCATAAGTTCAGATGACTTTATACTAAAATGATAAATTTGGGCAAACTATAAGTGCTTGGAAAATCATATAAATCATACGTCTCATACAAATCATATTAATCATACAAAGTCAAATTAATCAACTGTACAATTTGCTTTAGATTTATTATTTATCATCTAAACACTTGACTTAATACTAAAATGTAGAATATATGTGCAGCAAATGTTTTGTCAACGTGTATAAGGATATTGTCGATATTTAAATAAAAATAATATACCATATTATCATAAAATTTATATTACTCATACACATAGTTTCCCCAAAAATTATTATTAATCATACGTTCAGGTGACTATCTATATTAATCATATTTATCATACAAATCATGTTAATCATACAAAATCAAATTAATCAACTGTACAATTTGTTTTAAAATTATTATTTATAATACCTTCAGTTGAGTTTTAGTAAAATATAAAATCTGTCTAGTTTTTAATATACATTTCTCACAATATAACTGACAAATTTATATTAATCAGTCACAGGTTTACTTAAAATAATTGTTAATCATACGTTCAGGTGCCTTGATACGAAACTCTTAAATCTGTGTAAAGTCGAAATGTTTCGAAAATCATACTAATCATTCAAATCATATTAATAATACGAAATCATATTAATCATACGTAGATAATCATACGTAGAATTAGTTTTAATATTATTATTTATCATACATTCAATTGACTTAATACTAAGATATAAAATGTATAAAATGTAGTTTCGTAAATGTGCAGAAGGATCTTGTAGATTATTTTAAAATACATAAATTATAAACCATATAATCGTCAAATTTATATTAATCATACACAGTTTTTCCCCTAAAATTATTATTAATCGGACGGTCAGGTGATCAGACGTAAAGCAGAAATGTTTGGAAAATTATAATAATCATACGTATCATACAAATCCTATTAATAACACAAAATTATTGTAAATTGAAAATGCTTGAAAAATCATACTAACCACACCTATCACAACTCATAATAATTATACGAAGAATTAGTTTCAAAATTAATATTTCTAATGCTTTCTGTTGACTTTATACAAATATATACATAAAATCTTTAAACAGTAAATATTTTGCACAAGTGCTCGATAATCCGGTAAATTTTTTAATATAAATTATACGCAATATAACCCAAGATTTTATATTAATCATACACATAGTTTTAATTAAAATTATTATTAATCATCCACTCCGATGGATACCAAAATATTAGGTATTTTTAAGGTATAAACGTTACACAAAACATTATATAAAACATTGTATAAAATAGTACACAAAAGATTGTATAAAATATTATAAAGATGATATTATTTATAAAGTAAATATAGCGTGTCTATAAATTTAACTACACAGATTTAGTTAATTATTATTAATCATCCGTTTGATTTGCCCTTTATATAACTTTCTTGAATTAATCCCGCCTTATAAAACTGTATAAAGAATCTGTTTAATAAATACTGGTATTTGACTCCCAGTGGTGCATTAGACCTCAACAAAATTTTGGCATCAATTTTGATTTTGTACGGTGATTTTCACCTCACTGGAGAAATATGTATTTTTTAATAGTTCGTTTCCACGTGTGTCTGTCTGACACTCTGTGAACTTAAGATAGATGACAGAAAAGGAATAGGACATGTTATCACCAGCCTTGTTCTCCTGATCCCTGCAAGATTATCCCCCTAAAAACAAACGAGACCACAGAACTTTTTTAGTAGTGGAAGTGATGTGTTGTTCAGAATGTATATGCCCAATTGGCATACTAGCTAAATTTTCTTTGTCCCTGATAGCTCTCGATTAATGTAAATTAATTCCACAAATATCTCTGGTTACTTGGTAATATCCTTATTTTCCGCCGCTGATTCCAGCCTTTTCTCAACGATATCATACCAATTAGATTTTTCTCTGCTACACGATCCTTATAAACCATAGATTTTACAAATTAATATAAATCATACTCAGAATTATTAATAATCATACGTTAAGGCGACTCGAACCTACTGGATATAATGACGCTGCTTTTTAAATATAACGATATTCCAATTACCCATGAAATTAATTGAGTAGGGCCGACAGTCATAGTTTAGTCGACTTTTTGATTTAAGGTCCAATGGAGGCAATACTAAACACTAATGAGGTGCAAATTAAAGAAGCCTTTCGAAAGTAAATAAAAGAAAAGTGACCGAATCGAGAAAAGGTGTTGTTATTAGCTGTTAGATGATTATCTTGCTAAATGGGTCATGGTCTGATAGTTTCCATATTAACTACTACCAAGGAAAACACTGCTATTTTCACGGATCTAGGACGAATGCCAGAAAAGAAATATTACTCTTAATAAAAAAAATAAATAGTTTCCCATTACATCCCATGAAGGGACCGGGGAGAACTTCTCACAATCACTGAGCTGTGCGCTTTCCAGTTTTCACTTTAATCATTGACCTAATTCTTAAGCTGTATTCACGTCCCTGTGAGAAGGATTTTAATACGTAGGAACATGCCCAATTGGCATACTAGCTAAATATCCCTTGGGAAGATTATCATAGACCCTATAACTTTATATAAATCACACGCACAGTTTGTTTTAAAAATATTAATAATCATACGTTAGGGTGACTTTCTCGCCCTGAACAAAAAAAATTCTTCAAGCAGAGATTTAGTCGAGGGAATGAGTGAGATGGGCATAAAATATGATAGTGCCCATAATTTGCAAAAACTTCTATTTATATCGTAGCGGCAATGAAGACAATATCGCCACAAAGTATAAGATCACAAACTCTATTTGACCTGAAGAAAGAGTTAAACAAGCTACTCATCGTTGTCTGTCTGAGGATCATATGGACTCGTGGTCGCCGCGGCAATATCGCCACAAAGCCTACTCGAATTTAAGACGGAGTTAAAGTAACTCTATGCCTTTAGCAGCCTAGGGATCATATGAGTGTCGACTCGTGGCACCTGCGGCATGTTGAGGAAATTTTTATACAGTTCAAGCATCCAACAATAATTCAAGAGGTACTTTCGGGACCACGAAGATTACACAGCTGGTGTTCACCCAGTCGTAAAAAAAGGAATAACTCTTACACACTTCTTTCTTAACATGAGCTACTACATCAATGCCAAAAAAGAAGATTAGAATAGACAATAGTATCGATAAGTAGGCTGGAAGGACACTGTAGAAAGAAAATGTTGGATCAAATGCTACAGACAATTGTCACCAATGATGACGTGAGAGTGCATTAGTTATTAGTCCATTAGTCCACTAGTCCATATTACCACGGGTCAACGAAAATAAGCGCTAGCCCCACCCGAGAACCAATAAGTTTGCTCCACGAAACTCAAGATCGTGTCTTCGCATATCTGAGATATATCTCCAGGTTCCTAAATAGGTAGGATCTCATAGTAGACATCCTCCTGCCGGGTAGTTCAAAACACATCTAGAGAATGTGTTCAGTGGATTCGTCTTCCTCCTCGTCGTTATAACTTCTACAGACATCATTTGCACTGAACTTTATTATCGCTACATGTCTATCAATCATACAGTGTCCAGTCAAAACTGAAAAAAACATTAACACCTTGGGCCTGGCAGAACGTTCATGGCTTTCCTGCTATACACCATCGCCAGATTGTTCTTGTGCACACATACCTCTCCCGTCCACCTCTCTCGCGTCATTCTATGGTAACGTTGTTGCAAGCCAACACGTTCCAATTCTTATGGAACCTATACGGTATTCTTTAGTCGGGCCAGCTCATCCATTCTGTGGGTCCTTCGGATGTCCTTGCACCCTGGCGCCCATAGAAGGTGAATATCGTACAGCTGGTTTTTCTCTTCAAGATATCTACGCTAGTCCCGGGCAGATGTTGAGTTCGAGAAAACTGATTCCAAGCACTTGATGACCACGTGACTGCTGTCAGAGAAGACATTGACACCAACGACTGCAGAATTATTATCTCTCAACCAGTTGGGCACTTCCTAACAGCCAAAATTCTGATGAGGTAGTATACAAGAGAGAGGTAATCCTAGTTCCGCAGAGTAGACCCTGTACCCTACCTGATCATTAAATTTCAATACACCCATGTAGAAATTCACATATTCGTCTATACCAGGAACCCCATTGTTCCAGGAATCTCATTACGGTATGAGAGTGTGGTATTTCTGATCGTATAGTGGATCCGCTTTCGAGTAGTCGACAAATGCAGGAATGTTGAGAGTACCTTCCAGCACTATTTGATGGTTGACAACAACCATTCCCATTGTGACAGTTATCCTAGCCAGATGGCAGAAGTAGAAACAATCTGCCAGCATATAAAGTCCAACGGTAACAATTAAAACATTACATTCAGTGCATCAGTGGAAGTAGTGTGCAGAGCACCCGTGATACGCATCATCACTATTTCAGCATCCTAGTTATTCGTCGGTAGTGCAATGGTAGAGTGCGCGGCTCTTGTACATGAGTACGTGGGTTCAATACCTGCTCAGACCACCTAACATATCTTTCGACGGCGTTCACCTTGCTTAGTGACGGCGACACTATCGAGTATTTAGCCATGAAAAGCAAAAATACCGTTCGGAACCGGTGTTAAACTATAGGTCCCAATCAGAGAGTGTAAAACTAGATCGCGCACAGCTTATTTTTTTTGTGAGAAGCTCTCCCCAATCCCCTCGTTGGATGTAATGGGAAACTTACTTTTTCCTGGTATTTATTGGTCTCTCTACCACCATCACATCCTGGTGGTCGTTGGGCGCCAAAAACAAATCTTCACGTTTGTTTCTATCAGCAGTATGTTGAAGAGCATCTGTAGGCTTCACAAGATTGGTATCGGACAAGGGGTAAACCTCTGTTAAGGGCTACAATAATTATCCGTGCATTGGTACATTCGCACTCGCCGGCGACGTGTCGTCCATAGTCTCGTGATCCAGATGCTGATTCCGAGAATTTTCCTATCCATTTCGTTGAGATACTTTGTCGTCTACAGTCGACATCGTTTCACCAGTCTTGTTCTCCTGATCCCGTTTATAAATTTGCAGGCTTTTCTGCCCAAAAGCAAACGACACCACATAACTTGTTTAGTATTAGAAGTGATTCATTGTTCAAAATGAATATCGCTTGTTTACGGTCTTCCAGTCACTTGATTTTCTAATTGTGTCTTGGAAGTACGGGATAACTATGCTTGACAATGTATTCAATTGTCTCCAAGTCAGGTGTGTTGGCTGGGATTCAGGCATGTGCTCTGGGTCTGTATGTAAGTCTTTCCCTCCTAGCAACATCTACTGCTTACCCGTCACCACAGTTCACACACAATTTTAAAAACTGCACGGTAGTAATTTACCGGCCACTGGTCTCCACATGCTGAAAAATTTGTCTGCTTTTGTTGTTTGGGTGCAAATATAACGTGTTTGTAGTTTGTCGCAAATATATTATACTTCTGCCCAAACATAGTTTGTTTGCTATTCAATATAACATGTTTGGGGCACTATAATTAATAGCTATAACATATGTATTTGTGACCCAAATGGTCTCCACATGCTGAAAAATTTGTCTGCTTTTGTTGTTTGGGTGCAAATATAACGTGTTTGTAGTTTGTCGCAAATATATTATACTTCTGCCCAAACATAGTTTGTTTGCTATTCAATATAACATGTTTGGGGCACTATAATTAATAGTTATAACATATGTATTTGTGACCCAAATGTGCTTTTGTTTGTTGACAACTGCTGAAATCAAAAACCCGGCAGACACTAAAGAAAAAAATTCAGAAAAAAGCAGCAGGTCACCAATTCACGAAAACAATGATTCCGTCTTCCCCCACTTTTCACAATCGTTATTATGAGATTGTGTTTTACAACCACACTTAAGGATCTCTTAGGTTGTGGGTCCTCAACGGGTGAGTGAAACCTCTTCTCGGCTTGATTCGGCCAGGAAGCCCCTGACGTATATTTCAAAGAATCTCTCAGAATATCCTTCTAACATAATGTTCACGCTGAAAAATCTGTATTTTTTGGTTGTTTGGGTGCAAATATAACGTGTTTGTAGTTTGTCGCAAACATACTATACTTGTGCCCAAACATATTGTGTTTGCTATTCAATATAACATGTTTGAGACACAATGATTAAGAGGTTATACTATATGTTTCTGCTACCCAAATGTGACTTTGTTTGCTGAAAACCGCTAAAACCACAAACGAGATAGGCAGCAAAGAAACAAAAAGGCAACAGATCTTCAATTTATGAAAACAATGCTTGCAAACATGCACATTTTTCCTGCAATATGTTGCTGGGGCAGATATTTTTCAGCGCGTGGTTGTTTCTTTAAGTAAACGAATCGCCACAATTGTCATTTCGAACCACTGTGCTTTTGTGGTTGTCGCCTCTGAGGCTTATGAGGTTTCTTGTCACTATTTTGCCAAATGAGCGCTTTGGTGTTTAGACGATATTATTAACCACACACATTCAACTATATACATGTTTGAACGTCTACACTCATACCCTGCCACATACAAGCATATTAGCTTGTACAAACACATGTTTAACCAAGCTATTTAGTCAAGTTTATGCGGTTCATTAAGACGATTTTAATTTTGAATATTTCATTCTTAACAAAAGGAAAATTGATGGCTCAACCCGAAAGGAATTTGAAAAAGAAACAGGAAATAAATTTGAAACGTATTATTAAATTTACTAACATAATGAGGTATTATGTACTTTATATCGTAACAATCTTATTTCATATTTTATGTACAAAATTGTATTTAGTTCAACACCACCTGTTTGGTCTCATGTCGATGTTTATAGGTGTGTGGGTGTGTGTGTGCCATGTTATCTTTGCAATACCGGAAATATCAGCAGACGTCATCATCGTCATCAACAGTCAACTCATAATATTGTCAATTTCCGCTTTAAACTAAATTGTGTCATATTGCTTTTTTTTTGGATTCACCTTTTTTGCTTTTGTTCTGTTTGGGCTTTCCATGGAGTCAATTGTTATTAGACAGCTTAATGTGTCAATTGCAGCTGAGTACTAAGTGAGTTATACCGACTGTTACGCCATAACTACACTGAGAAAAAATTCATAATATTGATGTCGCTATGCATTCACTATTTTATAAGGAACTAATTTAGCTATTGACTTAATATTTATCTCATAATATTTCATCACTACTCCACGCTAAAAAATAACGGCCTCTCTAACATATTCTGCAGGAACCATGTATATGTTTGGAACACAAGTCAAACATTCATATGTTTGCAAGTCCCAAACTCACTTATATTTAAATGTAAACAGTATCATTTTTACTAAACAAACATGTATGCGTTTACGTGGAAAAATATGCGTTCTTCATCCCAAACATCCATATATTTGCGTGGAAGCATTCGCCTGGTTCTCCCAAACCTACATATACTTTCGTGGAAACATATGCGTAGTTCCTCCCAAAAATACTAATATTTAGAAAAGAATTATTATTTGCTTTCAATATATGTGTATTATTTATTATAATAAATGTTATCAATATAAATCCACATTTATAAATAATCAATACAAAAAATTAAAAGATTTAAAACGGTCCTTTTTTTACATTTACTTGCATTAAATGCATTATTTGTTTTTTTTCATGAATTTGGAATCTGCTGCTCTTTTGCTTCTCCTTTCTTTGTTGCCTCTCAAGTTTCTGTTTACAGAAGGTTTCAGCTACGTGTTTGTTCTCCCTATGCGCTGGTACACATACAAGGTATTTATATACAAATCTAGTTCATGCAAGCCAAGAGTAGATTAATTACTCGTGTTTTTTTATTTTATTTATTTCACAAATAGTCCGCCGTTCCGATTTTCACCGTAAAGGCTCGGACAGACAAAGGGCTTCACGTTGTTACCCTGTCCTCAAAAACGTTTCTCACTTTGATAGCACACATACATATATACGAAACACAGGCACAAAAACCAAAGCTACATCACAAATCATTTCACCGTTCGAGCCTTCGTTTATTCTTTTTTCACTGATGAAGCGCTTCTGATATCCTCTGTCCGATGAACCATTGATGACAGAATACATGCAACTAAAACGCAATACATCCGCCAAAATTAGAAACACTAACTTCATCTGCAATTTGCACGCATATTCAGGAATATTTACGTATCACTGACTGAGAGAATAATACAAAAATACAGATACACACTTACAAGATAGACTCTCTCGTTGTCCCTGTTCTATTCTCTTGCTCTCGAGAGAGCATAAACAGTGCAACAAACACAACTGTATTTGCATCACATCACAGACATATTTGAGTCGCAAACACATTTATTATTACATATGAATCATTGTGTGTCAAACATGTAATATTGAATAGCAAGTACATTATATTTGTGACAAGCTCCAAACATACTCAATATTTGCGTCCAAAAAACTCACTGCGTAATAGCATGCGGTGTTAGTACACGCTGAAAAATCCGAATTTTTTGTCTTTTGGATACAAGTATAACGCAATATAGTATAATTGTGTCCAAACACACTGTGTTTGCTTTTCAATATTATCTACATGTTGGAGACTTACTAACTTATTTTACTTCGGTGACCTCAAACAACCCAGAGGGCTCAAGGCTCTTAGAGAATGAGGACAACACGTTTGTTTTCCCCTCCAGTTGCAATCACCAAGCAGTCGCAGGTAAGAGTACACCTTGTCTTTCCAACGAAGTCTTGGTCGACCCAATTTTCAATGTCGAGTACGTTTTTGGATACCTTCCGCGCTGGTTCATTCTGATCCACTCAACTGACATGGCCAGCGTAATGTTATATTTTGATACGCATAACTACGTCGATATCGGGATACAAATTAAACAGCTGTTTGGATGCAAATATAATGTGTGTTTGGAGCTTGTAGAAAGTATAGAACACTTGTGTCCAAATACAAGGTGTTCGCTATTCAATCTTACATATTGGGGACACAATGATTAATATGTGTCTGTGCAAATACAACTATGTTTGTTGCACTATTTACTTTCTATTGAGAGCAAAAGAAAAAAAAGAGGTACAAGGAGAGACTATTCACAGTCAAAATTGTATGTGTGTAGCTGTATTTTTTCATTATTTTACAGTCAGTGATTCATAAAAACTCCTGAATGCGTGTGCAAATTGAAGATGAAGTGAATACTTCTTACATCTGTTGCGTTTGAGTTTCATGTCTTCTGTCGTCAATCGGACAGAGGATAGCAAATGCGCTTGGTTGATTAAGTAAGCATGTTGTAGAAAAAAATTATATTGCACGCTAAAAACTCTGTCTTTTTTGTTGATTGCTTTCTGTGTTTTGGAGTTTGCTATTCAATATTAGACGTTGGAGACACAATGATTAAAATGTTATAATATTTGTGTTTGTGATTCAAAGATATTCACATTTGTGTTGCAAATACAGCTGTGTTTGCTGCACTGTTTATGCTTTTGCATTATTATTTCAATCAGTGATTCATAAATGTTCCTGAATGTGTATGTAAGTTGAAGATGAAGTGAGTGTTTCTTATTTTGGCTGAAGTATTGCGTTTTAGTTTCTTGCATTCTGTTGTCAATGGTTAAAATGTTATGTGTTTGTGACCCAAATATATTCATGTTTATGGTATAAATACAGCTGTGTTTGCTGCACTGATTATGCTCTCGAGAGAGCAAGAGAATAAAAGAAGGACAACGAGAGATTACTCATAGTCTTCCTTGTGAGTATGTAACTGTAATTTTGCATTATTTTTTCAGCCAGTGATTCAAATATATTCCTGAATGTGTGTGGAAATTGCAGATGAAGTAAGTGTTTCTTATTTCGGATGAAGTATTGTACTTTATTTTCTTGCATTCAGTTGTCAATGGTTCATCGGATAGAGGATATCAAAGGCGCTGACCAACGCTTAGTAGAAAATATTTGTGATCAGTAAAAATGAATAAATAAAAGCTCGGACGATGTTGAGGAAAGAGACTGAAAAGAGTAACAACGTGAACTCTTTTTTGTGTGCCCAAGCCTTTACTGCGAAAATCGAAGCGGCGTGCCATTTGTGAAATTTAATTAAAAAAAAATACACAGTATTTAAACCGCGCTTGGCTAGCAAGAACGACCCTTGTATACACATAAGTATTTTGTTTGTGTACCAACGCATAGTGGTTTAAAATGTTGTAGCGTTTGGCAAAGTTGAAATCTTCTGAAAAAAATTCTGAGGTAAGAAAAAAATGAGAAGCAAAAGATCACCAGATTTTCATTTCATAAAAAAAATAAGGGATTCAATGCAAGTAAATGTAAAAAGCGTCGTTTCAAATCTTTTAGTTTTTTTTTATTAATTAATTTTATATGTATATTTATATTAGTAAAATTCTTTATAATCCAAAAAATATTTATATTTATTTTAATATATTAATATTAATATATTAATAATAAAATTTGTTGCTATTATGTTTGGGAGGAAATACGCACATGTTTCCACGTAAGTATATGAAGGTTTGGGAGGAAACACGGGAATGCTTCCACCTAAGTATATTGATGTTTAGGATGAAGCAAGCATATGGTTCCACGTAAAAGCATGCATGTTTGCCAGTAAACATTCTAATGTTCCCATTTAAATGCAAGTGAGTTTGGGACTTTCGAACATATGAATGGTTGGAGTGTGTTCCAAACATATACACGGTTCCTGCAGAATATGTTTGGGAGAATACGTTACAGAGATCGTTTTTTTCAGCGAGTAGTTCATCCGTCATCGATTCTCGCCGTTTGCTATTATAGGACCATATAATGTTAGGACCATTATATTTTTTTCTCTCGAAGACTGCCAGTGTCATCAAAATTTCGTTAAGATCAGTTGTACTTTATGGGAGATATCTTGTCGGCCAACCAGACTGCCGCCCGAAAATGGGCGTGGCAAAGTCGTAAATTTTTAGTAACAAGTTAGTTTTTGACGAAACCTTTATCAGAACCTAATTTTGTTAATGTCGAGTGGAGGTGTACAGGATATAGCTCATCAATGAATAGAACAGTCGCCAATATTTTGTGTGGCAGGTATTAAAATGGGTATGACAAAATCATCCTTGTTTTAGTAGTTCACTGGCCTTTGGTAAAATGAAGCCTGAAACCTAATTTCACTATGAACGGAAATGTTTTATGCTGCTTATCGTATCGGCAAACCGGACGGTCCCAGCTTTTATATGGGACGTACCAGAATGGGCGTGGCAACCTGGTCAATTGTCTCCTGTTAAGTAGATATTTACAGATTTATAACCAATATCTTCAACTCAGAACTGTATCACATATGTATATCAGGAAAAACGTTAGAAACATAATTTTGTAAAAACAATTTTCGATGTATATGGAAAGTACCAGAAGGTACGTGGTCACAATGTCTAGTTTCAATCCCAAACTAAACTTGGGCAAATAATAGTCAATGACAAAATACACTGTGTGACAAAAAGGTAGGGTTCAATGATCGGCGGGGGTTCTGACTACTGGGAAAAATTATATTGCTCAAAAACAAGTTCTACGTGTCCCGGCGTCTCCCTGGGTCACATCTAGGAATCGAAATATATGGATTTGAAGTTTGTAAGTATCATCTAGGGGAATTTGTCACGTTTGGGGATCTTTTATTGGACATAACTCAAGAACGACTAGTCCGATTTTGGTGCAACAAACTTAAAAAAATTAAGAATTACAATTCCTTTAATCTATTGACATACTGTTTCTCTACATAATCAACAGTTTTGCAGTTATAAATAAATGTATGAAGAAAACAATAATTTTTTTCCTAAAAAATTAAAATTTTTTATTTTTAAAAACCATGAAAAATCAAAAACGGGAAAAAGTGTCAAGTATTGTTACTTTCACGTAAAGTCACATAATCTATGAACAATTTTATTTATTTTTATAATTTATTTTTACATTTATTTTCGTTTGTTTGTTCCCTTTACTTTCTTGCGTGCTGGTTCGCCTTCTGGTTCAGAGTCTGTATCGGATGAGGATCTGTCTTCTTCTGGAAAAAAAATCAATTGTCTTTAATCAGCCAGTTAACTTCAATTTCCTGACCTACCCTCGGAGGAAACTCCCATTGTATATTCTTCTTCTTCATCTTTATTGTCGGGATCATTTTGACTGTGTCATTCAGCCATATGAAAATACAGTGAGTAAGCACCCCAAAAGAGTGTTTCTTTTCTGCGACAACCTATATTAAATTCACCGATGATTACCTACTATTTCACTGCTTCTAAAATGGTTTCCCATTAAATCTGATGAAGGGATTAGGGAGAGCTTCTGACAACCAATCACAACTCCTTCTACCTGTAATAACTGAATGATTTTTGTTTTGTTTCCTTGAATGAAATTGTTTTGCTGCGATGTCAATAGAGTAGATAAATAAGAACCAGCGCCAAATGTATTTGAATATATTTTTTTATTGATTTATTTTAAGGCAATTTTTTTGTTTCTCTCAGTGTATTCAATTTTATTACAACCAGGAGAAGTAACAAAAAACCAGACACAAGTTATGAAAATTTCAATAATATGACACATATATGGAGGTACATAGGTAAACACGTACATACATATATATATACTTATATATGTATATACTACATATGTGTATCGTCTCATACCAAAAGAGAGTATCAAATGGTCTGTGAAAGTAATAACACACAAACTTACATCATATGACAAAGAAGACAGGAAGTTATATGTCAAATACAAATTAAGAATTAAAGGTAGTTCCGTTAAAAGCGGATGAGGCTACAATATGTAGTACCAAAATTCATGCGATTCAATGGAAATGCAACATGTTTAAGATTTTGAGAACAGCATTTGTAGCTGACCACGCTTGTAGCACATGTTCGCAATGTTGAGCTTCCTTTTTTTTTTTTTTTAAATGTTGTTTATTGGTTTCAAATTAATATTCAGTATATAACTACAATAAACAATAGTAATAGTATCAATTTCAAATTATACACTGTCCCTATGAGGGATCTCTAGTATAATGAATGTTAATATTATGAATATGTTTAGAATTTTGGTTCTTATTAGGCTTGTTCAAAATTTGTGATGAAAAGTATACAAAAACATCACGTGATTATATGAGATATATAAAATAAATAGTCTTAAAGTAAAAGGAAACAATATAGTGTGCACTATTTCAGGATAACCACCAGAATTTCGAGCAGTTTAATGTTAATAAAAAGTCTCTATTTGATACACTTGTGTCGAAACGTTTCGTATACTCATTATACTCTATAAATTGAATAGATTTATCAGTGGCCCGTCTATAATTATGATAAAAGACCGGTATTCCTTGCTCGTTTTGGACATATTTTCGTCTATCTAGTAGTATAAAGGCTTCAGGCGGAACGTATCCCTTGGCAACTGTATTAAGCAAATAATGATCTAAAGCAAAATACGGAACTTTTATTAAATTGTTATTTTCTAGTCAAATTTATCATAAAGTTATCTATTCTAATCACATTAGCTTTTGTGTATAAAGTTCTATTGGAAAAATATTTTGTGAAGTTACTTTGTGGCGTTCTGTATAGTGAAGTACACGCTCACAAACATTTTATTTCAAATGCACGTATCTTTTCCATAACTGAAGGAGATATTTTGAACCAAATGGGGCATCCATATGTAATAATCGGTCGGATCATACATTGATACATAACTATCTTAACTTGCGGAGATAGATACTTGGAGTGGAATAATGATCTGTATATAAAGTAAGCATTGGTCGCTTTTCTAATAATTTCGTTTATGTAAAAAATTACAGCAGACAGTTGTCCGAGGCCTTCGGCCACGGACTGTCCCTGCAGGCTGTGTCATAGACACGGCCATTAAGTTTAACGTAGAATACGCCATCCGATAAGACAGAAAACATATATAACAATAAATTCATTTGCTTATATTATTTATCATTTATTGTTATATATGGCCTCGGACAACTGTCTGCTGTAATTTTTATATTTACCAACGGCATTTGATTCTAGTCCGTTTAAAAAAAAAATATTATGTTATATTTTTTTAAACTTAATTTAATTTATGTATTTTAATTAATATTTTTATTGAAATAAGTTCTGCGAATGTTGAGAGGGCCGCCCTAATATTAAAAAAGGTTTACCTTATCGAGTCTTCGCATTAGCATTCGAGCGTTGTGTGAAAGCTTTACGCTTAACAATTCAAAATTAATGTTACAACAGCTTTATTGAAGCTTTCGCAAAAAGCTTTATTACGTTAGCTTGCTGTTTGTTTCACTTTTTACTAGATACATGTTGCCAAGCAACATTAGCTTGCTGTTCGTTTCACTTTTTACTAGATACATATTCCTAAGCAATGTTGAGCAACCAAAAACACTCAACCAAACACCACACATATGTTTGAGTGTATGTGTTTAAACAATTTTCATTTGAGAAATTAAAATACTAGAAATATATCAACCAATATGAAATGTATATCAAACGAAAGATAACATCTTCATTTACCTACAAAAAAAATTTTAAAAAAATTCATCTAGCCGTTTCCCCAAATTCAATGAAATAAAGATTACAACATGACTCCTCATACCGTAAGGTAAGACGTATTCTACGTCAAAAAAAAATTGAGCTTCCTCATGACATTTTCTTCCAGAGAAAAGTAACGATTTTCCAAATATTAACTTCCAATAAATCGGTTATCGAAAAAAGCTTTTTGGTATTTCTGCCGACATAAAAACAGTTTCCGTAAAACGAAGTTTACAAAAGGGTTTCTTGCTTCAGAATCTGAATTTACAATGATCTGAGTTTATAAATATCAATAAAAACCTAGTACCAAAATCACTAGCAACCACCAATTCAAGCCCTGTATTTGTTTGCTTGAATTGTACTTTACATTAAGTCGTCGAATCAAGTTATTATGGTTGAAGTTTGGAGCGGAAATAAAATTAACGTTGGACGATAGAAAATAATGACTGGAAGAAGTACATATATATCTGTGCCGAAAAGGAAAAACATCTTATGTGAATTTCCAACTTTTTTAGGTGAGCATCTTTAGGAGATATTTTCCATAAGAAGTTCTGGCATTTAATTAGATGTGAAAACAATATCTGATGCATGACTTCCTGATACATAAGTCAAATTAAACAAAACATGGATCTGGAGGTAATATTTTTCTAAGTGGACTTAAGCCGTATTTCCTTTTTGACACAGATATTATGTACCAGTTAGTTCCAACACGACTAAGGCCCCCGTTGAAAAATACGATAATTTAAATGGATCTTTAAGAAATGATACTTTTTGTAAAATGATAAACTTTTTTTAAAGAACAATTTTTTTCATAATTATAGAATGCACTTTTTTTCGAAAAAGTATATTTTTAGGTCCTTTTTGTAAGAATATTTATTATATTTTCCCGAAAAGGTACTATTTTTAAGAAGAAGTACATTCTGGAAGAAAAAGCCATAAGAGTATGAATTGTTTTTTAAAAAGAATTATTTTTTTTAAACAGGTACTTTTTAAAGAATTGGTACTCTTTTTAAGAAAAGATTATTTTTTTAAGAAAATGTACTTATGTTCAGAACGGCTACTTATCTTATAGCAAAAGCCATAAGAGTATGAATTTTTTTTAAAAAGAAGTACTTTTTTTTAACAACAGGTACTTTTTAAAGAAGTGGTGCTCTAGGTACTTATCTCCAGAAAAGTTATTTTGGTTCACAAAAAAAATGTACTCTTTAACGAAAAGGTAGTTTTTAAGAAAAGGTAATTTGTTGTAATAAAATGTACTTTTTCAAGAAAAGGTACTTATTTAAAAAAATACTCTTTCAAGTAAAGGTATTTTTTGTAAGAAAATTTACTTTTTGTAAGAAAATGTACTCTTTGTAAGAAAATTTATTTTTTTTAAGAAAAGGTACTTTGTTTACGAATATAAATTCATAGCTTTTTTTTTGAGAAAATTTTCTTTTTTTAGGAAAAGGCACACTAAAAATTTTCCTTTTTTAAACTTCTTTCACTTTGGCTTTTCTAAAATTTACTTTTTATTGGGTTCAAAACTACAATATATACTAACTCCACCTAGAAAACTTCCCATTAAACAAGAAATTTCCCAACATATGTTAGTCTAGACACAAACCAAACACACTTGTGCCCAAACACATTGTGTTTAATGGGTTATAATATACGTATTTGTGAGTAAAATTTGGCTTTGCTTATTGAAAACTGGTGAAAACATAAACGTGACAGACAATACAGAAACAAAAAGCAGCAGATATTCAATTGACGAAAACAATGATTGCAAACATGTACATAGTTCCTACACTATGTTGCTGGGGCCGTTATTGGAACGAAGTTCCTTATCGCACGTTGCGGGATGGGGGCTAAATGAAAACTACAACCAGTATCAAATATATTAGGTGCTTTTGCTTTGGTTTGTGTCTTGACTAACATATGTTGGGAAATTTCTTGTTCAATGGGATATTTTCTAGATGGAGCTGAAAGCAATAATTATAAAATTTGATACCAAATAAAACATTCCTTGCGAGATGTATTTAGAACAGGCGATAGAAGGGGTGTTGTAGCCAACATCAAGAGGCATTTTTTTTTTGTTTGGTGGGTCGAATACCAACAATATCGGTACACCAAAAAAAGCACATAACCAAAATACAATTGAATTTGAAAGTGGGTAACACAACGACATGAAAAAAATTTAATTAGCCTGAAAAATTATACTATTTTTGTATTAAAAAAATGTTCCACAACGTTGAATAAATGTCAATAAATGTTATGAGAAACGTCAATGAGGGTTAGAAAACGACAACACAGCACCTAGTGGCAGTACTTGACAACGCCTGTGCGATATACTGGGTTGTAGCATAATAGTGTTAAAAAAAAGTTGTTTAATTATTTTCATTTCATCCCGCGATAAGGAACTTCGTTCCAAATAAAGTTCTTCTTCCTAGGAAGGACATGCTCCCCAAATTTTATGTTGTTTCACAACGGTGAATAATCTGATCCAGAGCGACATCTAATCGAATTTGATAAAAGTCTCAGAGCTACAATTTAATCCATAAGGGAAACATTCTTCCCAACTTTTATAAGGCTAGCTTTCGACGTCTGGTCACGCTGTGGAATAATCCCATAATCCCATTTATTATCATAATCCCATTTATTATATTATCATTTCTACCACCCCCAATTCGCATGTAGAAACATATCTTATAGCTATAGGCCACTTTATAATATGAATATTCACTCCAAATTTAATGGTTCTACGATCATTGCTATTTAATCTGATTTAGTGCTACGCCTTCTTCTGCTAATTTCCAAAGCCACTGCAGATATAACGTTTCAACCCTTGGCTAGTAATTTTAACAAATGGTTATTGCGAAACTAATTTGTTGAACTTTTGTGTTTACAGAAGTTTATCTAAACATAAACGGCCTTATACCTAAAAAGTTATGAGAGGATTGAGAGACAATTTACCATACCAAAATCGTCTCTCAAACCTCTCCTAACTTTTTATGAATAAGACCGATAGTTTATAAGTATATAAGTTTATATAAACATATTATAAAGAAAACACTGCCCCTGTAACATATTGCAGGAATCATCTATATATTTGCAAGCATTGTTTTCATGAATTGAATATATGCTGCTTTTTTGCTTCTTTATTGTCTGCCACGATTTTGTTTACTTGGATCACAAATCAATATATTATAACATTTCAATCATCATATCTACAACATATAATATTGTGTAGCAAACACAATGCGTTTGGCCACAAGTATACTATATTTGCGACGAGCTAAAAACACGTTATATTTGCATCCAAACTATAGATAGATAGATTTTTTAGCGTGTACGAGTCACAATTCATAAAGACAATGGATTTCCTCATTAGAACTCATCCAAAACGCCCAATTCATTTAATCGTTTCAGACTATATCGAAAGTGCTCGTGCAACTCATCCCTGGCATATATAGCATCCAGCGTCTTAGCTTTATACTCTTCATTGGCAAAAGCTTCAATGCTTGTGTCGCACAAAAGCTCTTTGGGCATGGTCACCATAGACAAGAAGCCAAAAAGCGCGAAAAACCCATATAACTCACGAGAGCGTAGTTCATATTTCAAATCTTCCATGGATGGCACAGGCGAGTAGCGCAGGAATTCCAAGCTCTGACAAAAGCTCTTATAGTAGCATTCAATTAAATCTTCGCGCCGGGTTCTTAATAGATCCAATGGCACACTGGTGTTCAAGAAGAAATTCAAATCGCAGGCCGGACTTCCATAGAAGCTAAATTGGAAATCAACCTAAAATTCTGTGTTAATTTGTTTGTGACTAATGAAAGATGCGAATGAAATGAACTTACAAAAATTGACTTAGTCGGGATGTTTGGTTGGGTGTCGTCCTGGTAGGCAAACATAAAGTTGTTGATCCATGCGTCACCATGATTGAGGACTATAATGCGATCGCCTTCTTTCTCCTTGGCCAACTTGTATGTAATTTGATTGAAATTGTCGTAGTAACGTTGTAATTTCTCGCTGATATCTTCGTATCCTGGCCACAATTTGGAGATTTTTATAATCTGTGCCAAGTCTCCGCCAAACATTTGGAAATACGTATCGGTATATAGAACAGTTTCCTCACAAAGCATTCCCTTTTGGCATTTAGTAACAATGGAAGGATCCTGTAAATTGTTTATCGAAATAGGTACATAGTTGGTTATTTTATGTGATTTACTGTAACAACTAACTATGTCGAAAAATATTTTAAGATATTTAAAGCAATTTTATATTGTGTTCCGCTCAATAAGATGACAAAATTGTAAAAATATCAATGAGATTACACGCTGAAAAATAGCGGCCCCAGCAACATATTGCAGGAACCATGTACATGTTTGTAATAATAGTTTTCGTGAATTGAAAATCTGCTAGTTTTTGTTTCTTTAGTGTCTGCCAGGCTTTTGTTTTCGGCAGTTTTCAACGAACAAATGCACATTTGGATCACAAACGAATATATTAAAACTTTTAATCATTGTGTCCCAAACATATTATATTGAATAGCAAACACAATGTGTTTGGAAACAAGTATGCAAGCTTCGAAATCGTTATAAAGGGTTTTCAACAGAGACGCTATAAAAGTAAATCGATAGGGACAGCAAACGACGCCATATATTTTCCCGCACTTTTGACATTTCTCTTCAGTAAGGTTTGCCATTTCATCATGGAAATATATACGAGCCAACAACGAGTCGAAATTATTAAAATTTATTACCGAAATTTGGAGTCAGTGGCCTCAACTTTAAGAGCGCAACGTCCAATTTACGGTCGTTATAATCGTCCTACTAGATCAACAATTGAGCGTCTAGTGGAAAAATTTGAATCCACAGGCACAGTACAAAATGTTCCCGTGCCAGTGAGACAAATAAGTGCCCGTAACTAGTGTCGAGAATATTGCTGCCGCTGCGGCTTCAGTTCAAGAAAGTCCAAATGTGTCTCTCACACGTCGTTCTCAAGCGTTGGGCATCTCTGTGACGTCGTTGTGGCGAATTTTGCGAAAAGATCTTGGCCTACATCCTTACAAGATCAAATTGATGACAGAACTGAAGCCGCTTGACCACCATAAGCGTCGTATGTTCGTGAATTGGGCTGAGCAACAACTTGAAAATGATTCGGATTTTCATCGGAAAATCATCTTCAGCGATGAGGCTCATTTCTGGCTGATTGGCTTCGTCAATAAGCAAAATATGCGTTATTGGTCAGACAGCAATCCACACATAATCCATGAGTCATCATTGCATCCAGACAAAAATACGGTTTAATGCGGTTTATGGGCCAGCGGCGTCATTGGGCCGTACTTCTTCCGTGATGATCAAGACCGGCACATTACTGTGAATGCGAATCGCTACCGTTCAATGATAACCGGATATTTTTGGCCCCAATTGGATAATATGGACTTGGAGGACATGTGATTCCAACAGGACTGCGCCACAAGCCACACAGCGAATGCCACAATCAATTTATTGGAAACCAAGTTTGGTGAACGTGTTATCTCACGAAATGGCCCAGTCGATTGGCCGCCTCGGTCTTGCGATTTGACGCCGTTAGATTATTTCCAGTGGGGCTACGTCAAGTCTATGGTCTATGCCAACAAGACAGCGACGATTTATGAACTTCGTACGAATATCGAACGTGAAATTGCACCAGTATCGGCCGATTTATGCTTGAAAACCGTCAAAATTTGGGTTCAGCGTCTGGACTTCTGCAAGCGTGCCCGTGGTGGCCATGCAAAAGAAATCGAATTCCATACATAATGGCATCGAACGTACTTTCACAGGAATAAAGAATTTCATTGGTATCTAAAACCGGTTTTGTTTTATTTAAAAAAAACTTTTGTTGCGCTCTAATTGAAAAACCCGTTATTTGCATTTAAACAACAACAAAAATACAAATTGTTCAGCGTGTAGGAGAAATGAAAACTTTAACAAAATCAACATAGTCTGTTTTTCCAGACGACTATAAATTTCGCTGTATGTACTTTAATTTACGTTGCCTGCGACCCACTCGGCGCAAAGCCTAGTACTTACTCTTTTAGCTAAAACCATCGATGAAGCGTGGAACTTGCCCAATTGCTGCAGAATAAGAACAGAGTGATTCCAATCCAGTCCACTTTGACGGGAGGCCATTGTAAATCCATCAGTCGTAAGGTCATTGAAAACAATCGTCTGTACTGGTGTCTTTGTTGCATAGAAGCAGCTGAAATATGGCAAAGGTAAAGGATACGTTTTCTTAATATATCCAACGCCCAATTTTATTTTATAATTACTGTGTTCCGAACTTGTCGCCTCCAATCAAAACGTTTAAACGCGGCAAAACATCGCTGTATATGATTTTCTCCTTTATAAACACTCCGACATCGTCCAAGAATTGAGTTTGGTTTGTTATGGGTATCGTTTTTACTATGAGAGATATTTGCTCAGTCCCCACCGGCTGGTTAGATAGTGCATTGTACGTGATTGCCATTCGATAAATACTGGAACAATAATTTTCACCAGGATTGCTGCCCCAAGAAACAACTATTTCATGTATTTCTATTTGGACTTCACGCAATCCCGCTTCCAAAGCTTTAACGAAAAACTCTTCATTTAAATATTCTGGCACTGAGATATTACTCCTGTTCTTCCAAATCATTTCTAATAAAATATGAAATTACCGCTTGGTATTTTAGAACCCGTATTTAAAATCACAATTGAAATGTTTTGGCAAAATGCTAACGTCTGTATGACGCATATCTTCGTACTTCCAAAAGTCGTTATAATGACGGAGAGGCAGCCCATTTTAACAGAAATATAACGCGTTTTTCGAGAATTCTACTCTTTCGCTCTCAGTTGTTGATTAATGTTTCGCTCAGATAAACAAACATTTGCCCGTGCACATACAAATAGATACACTCAAAGAAATAGCGTCTTCATATTGAAGAAAATTTTGATAAATGTGGTGAAAATTTTCATTGATTTAACTGCGTGGAATTTTCATCATCATGTCGATTATGTTGAGGTTTACTACACACAGAGAAGAGATTCGATGTCACAACTATATTTACATCCAACTAAAATTTGGCGGTCCCTTGGACTATCATATTATTCGGTTGAGATTACCAATAATTGTGTTCTGAATCACCAAATGTTGGGCATATCAATTGATTTGTAATTCAGTTTTGGTTGCAAGAACTGAAATATTTAGTTGAAGCCACAGCAACAAGAAACAAATGTGATCTGTCAATCAAGTTTTAGTTCTTGCAATAAAATTATCCTGTAGTGGTGAATTTGATAGCTGTCACAACCATTTGGTGATGCTTTAACCCATTATGAATTTTATAGAAAAAAAGGAAAAAACATAATTTTTTATTAAAATTGTGTATTTTAAATTTAAATATAAATAAAATTATTATTATTTATCACCAGGATTCGTGTCCATTTGTGATCGAAAATATGAAAAAAAGAACAAAGTTTTACGCGGTTCTAAGGGTTTCTCACAAAGTTCGCAAGAAATAATTTTTTTATTAAAAAATCGCTAAAATAAATAAGTGGCTATAACTCGGAAACGGTGCGTCCAATCGCAAAAATAATAATTTTTTTTACCTCAGCAGGAGGCTGTTACCAATGGATGTTTTTAATACTTTTTTTTTAAACAAATCGCTAAAACTAAATTTTTTCGAATAAAAAATCGCTAAAACGCCATTATGTATATATTTCGCAACCGGAGCGTTCAATCGACATATAACTAATTTTTTCGGATTTCTAAGGGTTTTTAATAAAGTGGTAAAATTCGGTTGGACTTTTTTTAAATCGGTTTCTCACAAAGTATTCCAATTCGCATCAAATAATTTTTTGTACAAAAAATCGCAAAAATAAGAAAATCGCTAAAATAAATAAATGGGTATAACTAGAAAACGGTGCGACCAACCGCAAAAATAATAAACTTTTTAACTCCACAGGACGCTTTAACAAATGGATGCCTCTCATACTCTCTTAAAATCCGTTAAACTACCATTATTCAAAACACACATATGTATGTGTGTGCGAGTGATGCCATATGAAAGACATACATTGCTGAAAGCCTCTTATAGAAGTAACAAAGTTATTATTTTAACGATTGGACGCACCGTTTCTGAGTTATAGCCATTTTTTATTTCAGCGATTTTCATATTTTGACGATTTTTTGAACAAAATTTCTCGATTTTCATATTTTGACAATTTTCTGAACAAAATTTCTCGATACGACACTTTATGCAAACCCTTTAGAAACTCGTAAAAATATTTTTTTTTCGATTGGACGCTCCGTGTCCGAGGTATTGGAATAGGGGCGTTTTAGCGATTTTTGATTCCATAAATTTTAGTTTTAGCGGTTTTTTAAAATTAAAAGTGATGCCATATTAAAGACATACATTGCTTAAAGCCTCTTATAGAAGTAACAAAGTTATTATTTTTGCGATTGGACGCACCGTTTCTGAGTTATAGCCATTTTTTATTTCAGCGATTTTCATATTTTGACGATTTTTTTAACAAAATTTCTCGATTTTCATATTTTGAGAATTTTCTGAACAAAATTTCTCGATACGATTAGACCACTTTATACAAAGCCTTTAGAAACTCGTAAAAATATTTTTTTTTCGATTGGACGCTCCGTGTCCGAGGTATTGGTATAGGGGCGTTTTTTCGATTTTTGATTCCATAAATTTTAGTTTTAGCGATTTTTTAAAATTAAAAGTGATGCCACATTAAAGACATACATCTTATAGAAGTAACAAAGTTATTATTTTAACGATTGGACGCACCGTTTCTGAGTTAAAGCCATTTTTTATTTCAACGATTTTCATATTTTGACGATTTTTTTAACAAAATTTCTCAATACGATTGGACCACTTTATGAAAAGCCCTTTGAAACAAGTAAAAATATTTTTTTTTTCGATTGGACGCTCCGTGTCAGAGGTATTGGCATAGGGGCGTTTAAGCGATTTTTGATTTCATAAATTTTAGTTTTAGCGATTTTTTAAAATTAAAAGTGATGCCGTATTAAAGCCATACATTGCTTAAAGCCTCTTATTACGGGTTTTTCAATAAAAGTGCTACAAAATTTTTTTAAATAAACCAAAACCGGTTTTCGATACCAATGAAATTCTTTATTCCTGTGAAAGTACGTTCGATGCCATAATGTATGGAACTCGATTTATTTGCATGGCCACCACGGGCACGGTTGCAGAAATCCAGACGCTGAACCCAATTTTCGACGGTTTTCAAGCATAAATCGGCCGATACTGCTGCAATTTCACGTTCGATATTCGTACGAAGTTCATCAATCGTCGCTGTCTTGTTGGCATAGACCATAGACTAGACGTAGCCCCACAGGAAATTATCTCACGGCGTCAAATCGCACGACCGAGGCGGCCAATCGACTGGGCCATTTCGTGAGATAACACGTTCACCAAATTTGGTTTCCAATAAATTGATTGTGGCATTCGCTGTGTGGCTTGTGGCGCAGTCCTGTTGGAACCACATGTCCTCCACGTCCATATTATTCAATTGGGGTCAAAAATATTCGGTTATCATTGAACGGTAGCGATTCGCATTCACAGTAATGTGCCGGTCTTGATCATCACGGAAGAAGTACGGCCCAATGACGCCGCCGGCCCATAAACCGCACCAAACTGTAATTTTTTCGGGATGCAATGATGACACATGGATTACGTGTGGATTGCTGTCTGACCAATAACGCATATTTTGCTTATTGACGAAGCCATTCAGCCAGAAATGAGCCTCATCGCTGAAGATGATTTTCCGATGAAAATCCGAATCATTTTCAAGTTGTTGCTCAGCCCAATTCAAGTCAAGCGGCTTCAGTTCGATCAGTTCGATCAGTTCGAATTTGATCTTGTAAGAATGTAGGCCAAGATATTTTCGCAAAATTCGCCACAACGACGTCACAGAGATGCCCAACGCTTGAGAACGACGTGTGAGAGACACATTTGGGCTTTCTTGAACTGAAGCCTCAGCGGCAGCAATATTCTCGACACTAGTTACGGGCACTTATTTGTCTCACTGGCACGGGAACATTTTGTACTGTGCCTGTGGATTCAAGTTTTTCCACTAGACGCTCAATTGTTGATCTGGTAGGACGATTATGACGACCATAAATTGGACGTAGCGCTCTTAAAGCAAATTTTAATAATTTCGACTCGTTGTTGGCTCGTATATCTTTCCATGATGAAATGGCAAACCTTACTGAAGAGAAATGTCAAAAGAGCGGTAAAAAATATGGCGTCGTTTGCTCTCCATATCGATTTACTTTTGTAGCGTCTCTGTTGAAAAACCCTTAGAAGGAAAAAAGTTATTATTTTTGCGATTGGACGCACCGTTTCTGAGTTATAGCCATGGTTTATTTCAGCGATTTTCATATAATGACGATTTTTTGAAAAAAATTTCTCGATACGATTGGACCACTTTTTGAAAACCCCTTAGAAAATCGTAAAAAAAATTTTTTTCGATTGGACGCTCCGTTTGCGAGATATTGGCATAGGGGCGTTTTAGCGATTTTTGATTTGAGAAATTTTAGTTTTAGGGATTTTCTTAAAATAAAAGTGATGCCACATTGAAGATATTCATAGGTGAAAGCCTCCTTTGGAGGTAATATATATATATTATATTTGCGATTGGACGCACCGTTTCCGAATTATAGCCATTTTTTTATTTTAGCGATTTTTTTATTTTGGCGATTTTTTGAAAAAAAATTATTTCATGCGAATTGGAACACTTTATTGGAAAACTTTAGGAACCCGTAAAAAATTTGTATTTTTTCGATTGGACGCTTCGTTTTCGAGATACAGATAGTTTTTCTAATTTTTTCATATTTACGATCAAAAATGGGGATGGGTTACCCTGGGTATCATATGTATGTTTACGTTAATTTGTGTCATCCACAATAATAGTTCCTCCAGACAAGTGTCCACAATTGTTTGCATGTGTTTGTGAAGGTGTCAATAGTGGCGTCAGAATCAACGATTGTGTTTATCACTTTCTGTTTAAAATAACAGTTTTTCTGTAAAGTCCTCGTGTAACATTCCAATATACGTAGTTTCTCTTTAACAGCAAAGTCTCTTGTGAAAAATCGAATACATAGCTTTGTAACAAGTGTTTTTGTGATAGAAACTAAATTGTGATTGCAGTGACTAATATTTGAATTCTAATATTGTACTTTTTATTAGTTGTATCTTCCATTTCAAATGAATGAGGTTTTAGATATATTCAAATTGGTTAATACAACTTAATTTCTGTAGTATCAAGTTCAATTTAGTACGACTGATTTTTAATTTATCAATATCATCGGCAGATAAATCTGATGTATGACAATTATGAATTCTAATCAAAATATAGACTTTAGCATGGAATTTCCAATGGCTGAATTGATTTCCAACTAATCTTTTTCCTATGTGTACTGAGCTAAAAATCTCAAAATACCGTTCGGAACTGGTGTAAAACTGTAGGTCCCAATTAGTGATTGAAAAATTAGAAAGCACACATCTCACGGGTTGTGAGAAGCTCTCCCCAATCCCTTTATGGGATGTATTGGAAACCCGATTTTACTACTAAGTCACCCGACATTTCATCCAATATTTTCATGTCTGCCATGCCTCATCGTAATCAACTTCCAATCATTTAAGTTGCTTATCATTGTATGCACGATTTTCATGTTCCTGTTACACCGCTACCACAAGAAAGTAAGGCTAAAGAGAAAACGTCCTCCATCCTCATCCTTTTGTTCTTCTGTTTTCTTTTGGATTAAAATAAATAAATGGTTTCCGTTACATCCCACGAAGGAATTAGGGAGAGCTTCTCAGAACCAGTGAGCTGTGAGCGTTCTAGTTTTACACCCGTCGGAAGAAATTTAAGGTGGTCAGAGCACGGATCGAATCTCATGTACAAGAGCCGCGCACAAAGCCATAGTACAGCCAAATTATTCTTTGAAATGAAACTTCTTTTGGGAGGGTATTGAGACACCGAATCGGCGCAATGTTTTCTGTGACGGAAATAGAGTGGATGTAATATTTCATGTCCAAAAAAATTACTTATAAACACAGTTACAACAAATTTACAAAACGGGTTAAGAAAGTATATCGAAAAGTTCAAAAGTGTATAGAAAAGTACAAAAATTGAACACTAAAGTGTAAAAAGTGTACAAACTGTAGAAAGAAGTGCACAAAATAAGTACAAAAAAGTATTAACAATGTACAGAAATATAAAAAATGTACATAAAAGTACAAAGTGTGTCCACAAAAGTACCCAAATTGCACAACATTTATATACAACAACAAAATATGTACACAAAGGTATAAGAGAGTACACAAAATTACAATAAGTGTGCACAAAAGTACAAAACGTGTATTCACAAGTACAAAAAGTGTAAATATCATCAGCCAGTCTGGATTAGGCTGTGTACGAACTGTTTTTGGTCAACTGAAATGTAAATTACATTGAACACACCCATTATAAAAATATTGTTACGAATTTCCTTATTCGTCCTTTTTGCGTTGTTTCATTCCCAATAATAAAACAAGGTATGTTTTAAATTACGATAATTACAACGGTTTAACTTCCTTTTATTTTACTTATATAGTAAAACAGTTTACTTTATTTACACCACTTTAACAAGTTACTATCAAATCGCGTTGCTTACTGTACGGGGCATAATCACGAACTGAACTCTCCGTTGCAAAGACCTCCGGTATTTGTACGAACTCATCATACTCAAATGTAGTTATCTCTAGCGAATTCAAGTCGTTCAGGTCGTAGTTGTTAGTTATCTTTGTAGAATCATCTCGAACAGTCGAGAATTATCCTAACTGAGGCGAATTTATGCTACTGGTTTAGCGAGCTAGTACGTTGTTACAAAGCATACTTTCAGGCGCAGTACTAACAGCCCTGTTAATGTTAATATGAGCATTAAGAGCAAGCAAAAGCTTTCACTTATTCGTAACAATATAATTGAACATACCCTGGTATTACCACATTGTTTATGAAAGCTGACCACTACAACGTTAGTCTGTAGCGGAAATTCAAAATTGTTTCAGTTTTCACCATGAAATGGTCAGATAAAGCGAACTGCATCGCAATTATAGTGCCTTTTAAGTGCGAAATGAAAAGGCAATATTTACAAAGCGCTTCGCCATAAAACTAATTGAGCAGACTTTAGGACATGTCCACGCCAACTGTCCACGAATAATTCGAGCGGCGCAAGTCATCAGAGCTGTCAATGTATTTCAACAGAAACAGAAAATCACGGCCCGTGAGATGAATATCAATCACAAGTCCATGAGTCGAATTATTAATAAAGTCTTAGGATTTGGGGCTTTTAAACTCCGCCCCGGGATTTTGTTGAAATAAAAATTGAATAGGAAAATTAAAACGAGAAATCTTGTTCACCGATGAAAAAATTTTTACCGTGCAGGAAAAACTTAACAAGCTAAATGATAAAATTCACACTCAAAAAAATCACATGAGGTGTCAGGGGACACCCGGTTGGAACGAAGTTCCTTTCGTTAAATATTATGTACTAGTTAGTTCCAACACGCGCCTGTTGAAAAATATTATAATTTAAACGGATCTTTAAGAAAAGATACTTTTTGTAAAATGATGAACTTTTTTAAGAAATTTTTTATTTATGAATGTATTTTTTTAAAACTATTATATTTTTAGGTCCCTTTTGTAACAATATGTATTATATTTTCCCGAAAAGGTTCTTTCTTTAATGAGAGGTACTTCTTTCATTAAAAGCTAATGTTTTTTTAAGAAAAGCTACCATTTTTAATAAGAAGTGCTTCTATAAGAAAAAGCCTAAAAGTATGCATTTTTTTTAGACGGAAGTACTTTTTTTAAGAACAGGTTCTTTTTAAAGAAGTGGTACTCTTTTTAGGATAAGGTCAGTTTTTTAAGAAAATTTACTTATTTTCAGAAAGGCTGCTTATTTCAACAAAAGAAAAGAAAAGGTATTATTTAATTTTTAAGAAAAGGAATTTTTTTAAGGAAAGATATTTTTTGTAAGAGACGGTATTTTTTTTTTTTTTTGTAGAAAAACTCTTTTTTTACCAAAGAACAGGTAGAATTTTAAGAGTAGGTACTTATCTCAAGAAAAGAAGTTTTGTTGTACAAAAACGGTAATCTTTAAAGAAAAGCTAGTTTTTAAGACAAGTCAATTTGTTGTAAGATAATGTACTTTTTTAAGAAAAGGTACTTATTTAAAAAATAAATTTTTTTAATAAAAGGTACTTTGTGGAAGAAAATTTACTTTTTTAAGCAAAGGTACTTCTTTAAGATAAGGTATTTTGTTAAGTAAAGGTACTCTGTTTAAGAATATAAATAGCTATTTTTTTTAGGAAATTTACTTTTTTTAAGAAACCGCACTTATTTAAGAAAATTTTATTTTTTTAATCTTCTTTCACTTTGGCTTTTCTAAATTTACTTTTTATTCGGTTCAAACTACAATGTGTAATAAACAGGCTGAACCTAGAAAATTTCCCATAAAACAAGAAATATCCCGCCATATGTTATATGTTAGTCTAGACACAAACCAAGCCGAAAGTACGAGTGTAAGGGTAAGTGTGCTGCCAAATGTAATTCCAGGCTCAGGGTTGCACTTCATGGATTTGGCAGTCTTATGCTTTGGCTTTTCTAAATTTACTTTTTATTGAGTTCAAAACTACAATATGTAATAAAGAGGCTTCACCTAGAAAACTTCCCTTTAAACCAAACCGAAATATAGTTGACAATAATGGGTTGTAATAAAGTAGTTAAAAAAAAAGTTCTTTAGAAACATCCCGCAACGTGCGATAAGGAACTTCGTTCCAAAAAGTGAACTAATTTTGAATTAAAATGAACTGAAACTGAGGAAAGTTGAACTTCTTATGCCGGCAAAGATTTTTAAACTCCATTTAAGTTCGTGAACTAATGTATAATCTGAACATGCCGTCAGTTCAAATTTATTAGCTTTTAGTTCAATAGTATCCAACTTGGAATGGACTTGTCTTAAGTCTATTTTTGTAGGAAATATGTATATGAAACCGTTACTTATTTTTCATTCATATAAACATTATATTGAACTAAATTTTAGTTCAATTGAACTAAAATCAAGGGAAAGTTAATACTCGTCTAGAGCTTAAGATATTATTTACTTAGATACAGTTCATTATTTTCTTGTAATAAATATAATTCAACTTTTCCTCAAACTAAGTACATGTGTTGAAAAATGTATTTCATATAAATTTGATACGATTAAAAATGTTACCAAAAACAAAATTGTACGAACTAAATTATTGTTCAAAAACAAATAAAGAAACACTTTGGTATATATTTTATTCACTGTCGTTACAGCAAATCTCAGATTCAAATATTATACACATTTTAAGTTAATTTTTAGGGACATTCTTCTTATTTTGAGGTCAAATTAACTTAATTATAGTGCAATATTAACTGTATTTCATTATGGAGTTTCTAAAATTTAGTTAATTTTTGCTTCAAATTAGTTCTTAAAATAAACTGTCATAAAGTTAATAATAGTATTGACTTTAGTTCAATGACACGTGACACTTGAATTAAAAATAAATGTTCAAGTCCAGCATTCCTTGTTTTTAGTATATTTCAACTTACAGGCAGTATAATTCACCTACAAGCCATCCAAAATATGTTACTTACACTACATTCAAGGACAGTAATAATAAACTACATTTTAGGATTTGGAATTATTTTCAGTTCAATACAAATTTCATTAAAATACCATAAAACTCTTTTTTTTCTGTACCATTCTCATAAACGGGCATCTCCACTTAACGGACAAAAACTTCTCTGACTGTGGGTGTCCGCTTATAGGAGCTTTCACTGTATACTTATATGTATGTTGTATATTACTTATACTGAATCATACATACATATGTGAATGTACAATGCGTTTTAGCGAATTAGATTCACACGTATTCGCTAAGAATCATTGACTGTTTTGTTAAAATTGGTAAATAAGAAAAAATTTAAATCAGGTTTTATACTATGAATGATTTTAATTTAAATCAATGTATAAGTGTATAAAATTTAATAATTTTTTTGAACAGCCAGACAATAAAATAAATTTTTATTACAGAAGAATCCGAATTTAGCCGCATTCACAAGCAAGCAGAAGAACAAAGAACGCGCGACTGCAGTTTAGTAGAAAAATTACGCCGCACAGTGGCTCATTTGACATTTTTCAATTAAGAACTGATTGAAGTATCAAATTCTGAAATATCATCCATTTTGAGTGTATAGTTTAGTTTGTACAGCTTGTCAAAGTTGGGCTATTTTGAAAAAGAATGAAAAATTCCAAAAAAAATCAATATTAATGCAGAGCTAAACTAGCGTTTGTTCAAAATCGGTTGGAGATAAAACCATGAATTTGTTTCTCTTAAGTTTACGAACAATTTCAAAGATATTAAAAAAATATATATATTTTTATAAAGTCCTAATTTTTATAAAAATTTTTTTAAAGCCTTTATTTTTTGCTTAATTTTCAAACTTTGAGTTGAGTTTTTAAAAAAAGGCCGGGCGTGCCAGAAAATTTGAAAATTTTGTATTATTAAGGGAACATCCGTGAAACAATTAAAAAAAACTATTACCACAATCGTGCCCGATTGGAGATATTTGACCTTTTATGAGTCAACCCATGCCACATTACAGGTTGAGTAGTACCTATTGTACTAGAGTTATTACTTATTAACTTCCTGAAAATTGGCACATAACTTAATTACAAGAAATAATTTTGAATTGATATTCACTGACAAAGCCACGCCCCCTAGAAGAGTACGCCCCCACATGAAAACACCAATTTTACGCTTTTATTGAAAAACTTTAATTTTCTACGAAACAATCATCAATGTTTTCAAACAAAGCAACCATTTCTGGCGAATATACAGTTTTTAACTCCGGCATTGATCTAACATGTCTCAGTGATAAAATTTTTGGGTCAGACAACGCTAAGAGTATGATTTGTTTAATCCTCGTTCTGGCTTCTCCGAGAAAACTTTCGAGTGTTTGAGAATCTGTACTTTTTACAATCCTTGTTCCTGGATTCTTGTGCCTCTTCTGATAATTCCCCAATAGGAAGAGATAGGTGCTCTATAATTTGTTGGCCATGATCTAAAACTGTTGGGGTTAACATTTTTTTGGGCTATTTTTCTTTAATTAACTCGGCGGTTCTTGCAGCATAAATTCCATATATATTTGCGTCGCCTTTTTTCCTGCAGTTAAGAACATTAAGCAAAACCTGCACCCTCTTTATGATTTCGGAGTCAATTCTAGTTATACGAGCAGTGATGTCCACATTATTGAAAAATTTCCTTGCAGTGTTGCCATCGTTAGTGTTTCCGATACCTTGTTTCGGCTAATCTATTAGGAGCCCAATTTCCTTGCGAAATTCTTGTTGAATTTTCCTTTTGACATCCGCTTTATCACCTTCTTTTTCAGGCAGAGTATACGCAAGCTTTAAGAAAAATTCCATGAACCGCATTCTGGCATGTAAGGGAGACATCCCATACTGGTAGTTGTGTTCATAAGCTATTGATTCATTTAAATTCTGGAAGTTCTTTTGTGTCCTCTTACAAATTGCGCAAGTTCGTGTAGATTTTGTATTTGTGATTTGAATCAGGACTTTTCCATCGATCATTGTGAAAACAAGCTCGTGGTTTCTACGAAACATTTTATTATGAATGCAAATTTCTGTTGGATGCAGTTCACCGATTTCATGTTGGATGCAGTTCACCGAGTTTCTTTAGCGTATTGAAACATTACTGGTCTACAAAAGTGAGTTGAAGATGGTCGAGGGTTTTTCCAATGTTCAGCCAAACTAGACTTTAACCTCAATGGAACAATTGAAACCATAAACATATTTGCGTCAGAAAAGCTCTCATCGTTACGTGACGTAATTGTTTGTTTGTATGCACTTTGTCCTGAGGATCCGTCGCACACTGTGTCCGCTGCGGCAATAAATCATTTTGGACCTGCTCTCCGATTTTGATGATTTTTGCACAGATGGCTAAAAACTATCTAAAGATCATGTGTGTAAAATTTTTTGCAAATATCTCCATTGGTTTTCTGTCCCGAGCAGCGCAAAGTTGACATATGTGAACAAGTCTCAAATGGGTTAGTTTTCTATGTCATATTTAAAACCTTGTTACTTATAAACTATACACCGAGTGTACCTTATAGAAATTTTTTTCACTTAAAATAGGCATCAAGCATTATGTAAATTAAAAAAAAATAAATAAAAATTGAAAAAAAAAAATTAATTTTTTTTTTTATTTTGGGCCAAAAAAAATAAACATTTATGATTTTCCGTTAGACTTTTAGTTGTGTGCGAAGCAGTGCGAAACATGGAGTCCTATACCAAATTAAAGCTGAGAGTCTCAGCTAACAGATTCCAAAAAAAAATTCTGCCGAAATTTGCCCGCGGGCAAAAAAACAATGGAAAACCAAAAAATTACAGTAAAAAATATGCGCTATGCGTTATTTTACGCGTGCATAAACAACTGCGCACTCTTTCTTTCGTTACTGCTTGTTGTTGTATTGCCTGTGTGCATGTCTATTACTATAAATAGTATATTTGTAAGATAATTGTGTATAAAGTGCTCGTACACTGAAATTCAAATGATATCAATTATTATTTTTTTTAAAATAAATTTTTACATACCATAATGAAAACTTCAGCATGAGTTGGGCTCGAACTCCAGATGTTCGCACACCAGCCGCCAACTCTATCCACTGAGCTATTAAAGACGTTGGGATTGAATGAATAATAACGTCACTTATTATTACACGCAATGTGTAGAGTCTTTTAAAATTGTAGCAGTTCATATAGTCATTCTAAAAATATTGTTTAGACACGGCAAAATTGTACATTGATTTCTATGGATGGTACTACATGCCTATCACAGTGCATAAAGTTTTGATACATGGTAGCAAAATTGTATCTGAGGCCATTCTACCTATAGGTAGGTTAAAGATACGATTTGTTTCATACATTATGAATTAACATATGGTTTATTTTTCAAAGGAATGTTATCAGAAGAAGCGCAGGAAGCGAGGAACAAAGACTATAAACGTTATAGGCTATATCTATAACTCGCGCAAGACTGGGCGCTGTTCAACTAACGAAGACGTAATGCATCATTTGTTGATATCCTCCGACCCATACATCAATTCATTAAGAACGAAATTGAAGCTTAAAAAATTAGATTATCACGAAGATGTGAAAAAGTTGCTAATAAATTAAATAGAGTGAACTGTAAAATTTTTGTATGGGGGTTGTATGGGGGGCGGGTGTTACAGTGGGCGGATTTTCTTCATATTTTCAAAACAGCATTTAATAGATGCTGTATGCATTTTTGCGAAAAATAAACATTCTAGTTATAAATTTACAGAAGATATGCCATTTTTGAAATATCATTTGTATGGGAGATGGGCGATGGGCGTGGTCAATGTTGATGAAATAATTTTTTTTTAAAAGGTGTTGCATAGATATGTTCTTCCAGCAATTTTCAGGAAATTTGTAGCAATAGTTAATTTTTAACAGCCAAAAATGATTTTAGTTTGTATGGGCGGTGGGCGATGGGCGTGGTCAATTTTGTCGATACTTTGAAATTTTCTTAATTCTATTATATTAGGGACTCGTGCTAAATTTCATTACTCTCGTACAACTCCTTCTATTTTTGGCCATCGAATGTATGGGAAGGACACACTGTGCGTCGCAGCCCCATTTTGTTAGTAATGTTAGATCACGTGGAAGTAAATCAAGTTCTTCCATGCTTTTCGTAGTGATTATCCGCTGAGCAGTGTGATACAACATATCTTGAAGTTTAACTTTAGCTAGTACATCTGTTATCTCACAAGAAAGTGGTACAGTTTCCTTTTTGGCTGACGTTATTCCAAAATTAATTTGGAAGAATGTCTACGTTCTTTGTTTTTAAGGAGTTGCGCAATATTGTATATTTTTCTTTTGGTAACCCCAAATCGAGAACAAAGCTAGGGTCTCTTCATTATTATACTTTACATTTAATGTGGAGTTCGGTGGAGTAGGAATGCATTTTTGTATTCTTTGAAGCCTTTTCGGGCTCGCCGCGGATATTGCTGCTGTTATACTGCCTTTAACCCTTTCCTTGTTCTTCTTATACTTTAGTGATAAGGCCGTGGAAAGATTTACCGTTGAGATATTTTCAGTAGCTCCAATAAGCTTCCTCTTTCGGCTACGTTTCGAGCACTCATCTATTGAAACTTCGGGCCTTCCTCTAGCGCTTTTCGAAGTAGTGGGTTTCTCCATTTGAATGTCATCAAAAGTCAACGTATTGTTTTCAAGCCAGGTTCCATAACTTGCAATTAATCTATTTCGGAACCGATGTTTTGCAATCCACTTTGTTCTTAAATTCTTATAAAATCGTTTCAATATATTTTCATGTTCCCGAATATTCTTGCAATTTAACTCTTTAGTTACAGCTATTATAAAGTTCTCAGTACTATCACTCTTTAAAAATAGTTCAAATAGTTGGTAATACGACAAGGCCAGTTTCTTTAAATTATGAAACACGTGTTGTTTGACGAAATATATAGTAGTACTAATTAATAGAATAAATAGTAGTAGTACAAAATAGTAGCAGTGTAGTAGCAAAAAGTAGTAGTATAAAACTAGAAACACAACCATGTCGCAAATCGGTACACGAAGATATATTTATGACTTCTAAATAAAAAAATAAATGGTTTCCCATTACATCCCATGAAGGGACCGGGGAGAACTTCTCACAATCACTGAGCTGTGCGCTTTCCAGTTTTCACTCACTGATTGGGACCTAGAGTTTTACACCGATTCCGAACGGTATTTTGAGAAGCTTTTTTCATGGCTATATACTCGATAGTGTCGCCGTCACTATGCGAGGTGACCGCCGCCGACAGAAATACAAGCCGGGTTCGAACCCAGGATCTCATGTACAAGAGCCGCGCACACTAACCACTGCACCATATGACTTCTAGAGGGGTATTTAGTCAAATCGAGGAACATATATATGTGGATTATATCTAAATCTGAACCGATTTCTCTCAATTTTAGTAAAAATTTGTCAAATTTCATTGCGACTGAAGCAAAATTTCGATCTGTACTTCGAGAGCAAAAGCACAAAAAACAAATGTCTGTAATCTACCACTTTTCCCGCCCTTTTCTTTAAAGGCGTGGCACTCCCATTTTTGCAGCACATAATCTTTGAAGTCTCAAGATTTATCAGTAAAAGTTTCAAATCGATATCTGCTGTAGTTCAAAAGTTATGATTTTTGGAACGTGTTTTCCCAAAATGAGCCACTGTGCGCCGTCAATACGAGTCGACTTCGTTCTCTGGTCGAATGAATGCAGTGGCCATTGAAGGACTTCGACTTTGGCTTGCAATCAGTATATTTCTATTCTTGCTGTCTAATCAAACAGTTGTTGTGTTGGAATATCTACGGCATCGATCTTAAGAGCACATAGATAGGCAACGCCGCTTATAAAATATTTTTTTATAAACTCCGATCACTTTCCTTCTGCATACAAGCTGGTTTTTTTTAAAGCTTTCGATGTTCGATGCTCAAAACAACACAACGTATAGTGAATTTTCTCTCAGTAACCGCAGCATTACAGGCGAATTCAGCAGGATACATCTTTGAAATGAATGCAAGCTTTAAAATTGTTCACTCTCGAAGTATAGTTAGAGGCTTTGGGATGTATCCTGTGTAATTTTGTCCCCGTAGGAATCCTTATTTCATACCAGAACATTGGCAATACTATTTCCTCTAAAAAGCTTTACGACTATAAAACAACGACTACAACAACGACTTCTTCATCACGGTGGATTTGGTTTGTCATCTCTCGGTCTTAGCATTTCGCTTTTTTGTCCGATGACTGTAAATATTATATCGCACCCTAAATACAAAAGCGACATAACTCAAAATTCCGAGATTTTAATTTTTTGCTTCAAAACAATCATCAAGGACCATTTCTATCTGCTGTAAAAATCTGGTGTCAGTTTCTCTTCCCTTTCGTCGAAAAATAAAGTATCAATATATCTACTTTTGACACTTTTCATACATTTTTTAACTTTGCAACCTAGTTTTTTGCCTCTACTGAACATTTGTAAATTTTGAGTTGTGACACTTTTGCATTTTGGGTGCGATTTGTATAAGTATATGTGTGTGTGTAAGGACCTTATAGTAGACCTAATAGTTCTCTCAGCAAATTTATGACATTTGGCCTGGTGTGATATTTACGTTCGATGTTGAAAAGAATTGCTTTACTAATACCAGATAGGGGCAATGGTTCAAAACAACGAACAGAATGACAACAACGGCATTTCGTTTTGTTTGTTAAAAATACAATGTGTTTCAAAAGAAGTCATCCGGTGTTGTTTGGCTCTCATTTTTTTCTAAATGAAAGACTTCGATTTTGTTTCTTGATTATGTTTATTTGAACCTTTAGAATTTATTGGTTAAGTTGAGAAGATGATATCGGTTAAATGGGCGCCGTCACAATTAATTACCATACGGGCTCGTTTTATGGCATTTTTCATCACTTCGGCGAGAACTTCGGGCGACAGATTCTCGCACTCGTGTCGAATGTTGACCTTGAGGGCTTCCAGGGTCTCGGGCTTGTTTACGTAAACTCGGGACTTCAAAAAACACCACAAAAAAGTCTGGAACGGTTAAATCGGGTGATCTTGCGGGCCAGTGCAAATCGCCAAAACGAGAGATGATGCGACCCGGGATCGCCGCCTTCAGAATATCGGTTGTGGCTCGCGCAGTGTGTGCCGTTGCTCCGTCCTATTGGAACCACATATCCTCCAGTCCTAATTCGTCGAATTGCGGCAGAAAAATCTCGGTTAACATGGCCCTATAGCGCGCACCGTCCACTGTTGTCGTTTGACCAGCAGCGTTCTCGGAAAAAAAAATGGCCCGATGACTCCTCCAGCGTGAACAGCGCACCATGCAGTCACTTTGAGCGGATGTCCCAGAAGTGATAGTTTTGCTTGTTGACGTACCCTCTGAGGTTGAAATGAACCTCATCGCTCATTATGATTTTGGTGGAAAAATCGTCCACTTGAGGATGGCTTGGGCGTAGGTTGCACGCGTTTGGCGGTCGACAGGCAGCAGCTGATGCACGGACTGGACTTTGTGTGGGAACATGCGCAGGTCTCTGACCAAAATTCGCCATACGGACGACCGGCTGATGGCTAATTGCGAAGCACGGCGATAGCTCGACATCCCCGGCAACAGCGGCGATATTCTCGGCAGAACGGGCGCTCCGGAGCCGGCCACTCGTGGCAACGTCTCGTCTCGACGGTATTCGCGCTGCGCCAACACCACAGACGAATTGTTATGCAAAAAAATAGACACGATTATTCCGCGTTCTTGGGGAGTGTATCGCTACATGGCTTGTTTACTTGTATTCTACAGCTGTCTAGTACACAAATGTTAAAACAGATTTGACATTGGCGGCCATTTGCAAAAATAAGAGCATCTTCCAATAGGGTGGTCACTTTTGAAACACCCTGTACAACACAAATGTATGCTAACAATAACGGCCAATAAAAAAGTTTAAACCACATTTAAATCTCACAGATTTTCACCAAAACGACATGAAAAATTAATGCCAGAAGTTATTGTAATTCCACCTGGTGTATGTCACTTTTCGTCAAATATCTCTCTATCACATCGACCGCATCAAGAAGAGTGTGAAAGGAAACGTCAGATGAGCCAAATATTCTCTCTAGTATGAGATTACTCTATGGTAGGGACGTGTAAACATTTGTGAATATTGGGTTTGACGTCTTCGTAGATGAGTGTCTGATTTTTCTTGTTGTATCTGTCTCTCGTTTTCTTCTTTGATATCGTTATGAAATGGTTCGTCTTGTACAGTCAGTTATAACGTACTGGTGTAGGCAGCTAGTATGTTTCAGTATGTTACTGTAATTATTGGCTGAATTCATCGACGGAATCATCGATCCATATTTCTTTAAAGAAGATGATGGTTACAACATTACCACCAATGGCGCCCCCAAGCGTTAGAAAATTTTGTGTTTTTCCTCAAAATGCACGAGCTTAATCTCGTCATGATGTTCAGTTTCAACAAAACGAAGGTAGACGCCACACAGCACGTGAATCAATGGACCTATTGGACTTCTCGGATGGATCACTTACAACGTGGTCTTGGTTAAAATTTACATAAAAATCGATTCAATTAAAAAATTTCATAAATTGTTCCAATTTGTCTATATTTTCTCCGAAGTAGCTACAATCATAGAGTAATGTCATATAGAGCTGCCAACTTTCTCATCTAACGTTTCGTTTCACACTCTTCGTGGTGCGGTCAGTACGATAGAGAGTTATTTGACATAAATTGACTTACACCAGGTGGAATTACGAAAATTGTTGATTTAAATTGTAGTTTTGATCAAAATCTTTGAAATTTGAACGTATTTTAGACTTTTTTGTTATATTTTATTGTTAGTATACAGGGTGGTTCAGTCACGAATCGACAAATTTCACAAGCGTATTCCTTGACTCATTTCATGAAAATATATCCATCTACTACCATCCCCGAAAATGCAACGGGGCGAAATGGCAGCGGCTTGAAAATTTTGGGATTAATGGTGGGAGGGTACTAGGGTAAAATTGCTAAGGTCTGAACCAGTGGTCGGAGTTTTTTGTTTTTGGGCTTCTTGGAAAGGCCTTTAAGAGGCCTTTTCAAAAGCGAAATCGCCCGAGATACGGAACTTTCAAAAAAATTAACAAAAACAAATAAATGCGTGCTGTCATTTCGCTTCCAAAAAAATTTACATTTCGGTCAAATAGTCATAACCTTGGAACGGTAAGACCTCTGGGCTTCGTTTAGGTAATTTTGGAAAGGTAAGATGTATGGCTATCTTTTAAAAGTTATTATCTGCCATCTGGATGAGAAAATTGAGGTAATGTGCACGTTCTTATGTCAGTTTTTTTCAATTTTTTTAAGAACGCTCCATATCTCGGTGATTTCACTTTTTTTTTTTAATTTTTTTAATGATTCTGAAACGTCTCTTAAAGCCTTTCCAACAAGACCAAAAACAAAAAAATCCGACGATTTGTTTCAGAACTTCAGAATTTTACCCTAGTACCCTCCGACCACTAATCCGAAAATTTTCAAACCGCTGCCATTTTGCCCCCCTGCTTCTTCGGGGATGATCGTAGATGGACATATTTTCATGAAATGAGCCAAGGAATACGCTGGTGAAATTTGTCCAGTCGTGGCTGAACCACCCTGTATATTTGTGATGTTTATTTACACAAAAGTTTTAGCGCACAAAACGAAATGCCGTTGCTGATTTATTGTTGGGTGGTTTGAGCCCTTGCCTCTATCTGGTATTATTAAAGCAATACTTTCCGACATCCAACTGCCCATCTGCAACACATCAAATGTCATCAATTTACTGAGAGATTTGGCTACTCTATACGGCATTACTCTATGATGTGTTAATATTTATGAATATTGGGTTTGACGTCTTCGTAGATGAATGTATGCTTTTTCTTGTTATGTCTGTCTCTTGGTTTCTTCGTTGATATCGATAGTTCATCTTGTACAGTGAGTTATTGCGTACGGGTGTAGGCGGCTATTATGTTGGAGTATTGGCTGCATTCATCGACGGAATCATCGGTCCATGTTTTTTTAAAGACGATCGTGGCCACAACGTTACCACCAAAGTTGCGCGCTATCTTTCAAAGATTGCATATATTTGCCCCTAAAACACACCAGCTGAATTTCGTCGAGATGTGGATGTAGATGAATCCATGGACCTATTGAGAGTTGTTATTATGAGTTCGATGTGCCATTTATCAAATTTTTAAGAACCACTGTGTTGAGCATCTAGACCGCTGTGCTAAAAAAGAGTGGTTCAAAATGGGACTTCTCGGATGGATCACTTACAACGGGGTCTTGGTCACAATTTGCATAGAAATAGACTCAATTAAAAATGTTCTACACTTTTGTAATTTTTCTACATTTCTTTCGAAGAAACAACAATAATTCAAAATTAAACGAAGATAACTTAAGTGCATATACAAGTAAAGGGTGAGCCATGTAAAGTTTGAAATTTAATTTCGCTTTAAAAAAAATACTAGTAGACATTTGTCAAAATTATGATATTATTGGTAAGGTCCATCATTGACATTTATGTATGAAACACAACATCGTTCAAGTGGCTTCCACGACTTTCTTTATATTCGATCTACCCAAATTTTCAGTATATTTTTGATTGCATGGGCATCTATCTCGTGACCAACAGCGTCAATTTTCGTATTTTAAGGCCTTAATGAACTCGGGATTGTTTGTGTAACACTTACATTTTACAGCGCCCTAGAGATAGTAGTCTAACAGAGTCATATCGCAGCTGCGAGGCGGCCAATGGACTCCCGAGTTTCGACTGATTATGCGGTTCCCGAACTCAGTGCGCAAACTATCGATTGCAACGCTGGCGGTGTGGCTCGTGGTGCCATCCTGTTGAAACCAATCCTCTTTAATTTTTAGGAACAAAAAATAAATGAACATTAGGGTGTCCCAAAAAAGGGTACCCAAAAAAGGGTATAGGGTAAAGTATTTTTGAGATTTTTTTCAGATTTCCCGGAAGAGGTTTAGAGGTGGCACAAGTCGAATTTCCCCCAAAAAATCGGGTATTCCGGACGCTTTTTGAATTTTACTTAACACTCGGTCAATAACCACGACTTTCCTAGTTTGTAAGTCAACATTTTTAAAGCAAAACGTTCAAACTTTTATTGTATGTATATGCATAAACCACCAGGTTTGGCAATGATTTTGCTCAATAAGGTACAACGTATTAAATTTTTTCCTAAATTTTCGATAAATTTTGTTAGTAACGCTTTATAACTTTTAAAATTTCTATGCAAATTTAAAAAACTAATGATGCATTCGAAAAGACGGATAAATTCCAAGCAATTTTGTAGAAAAAAATTTGTAATTTGCTATTACTGTTCCAGAGTTATACCATTTTAAAGCCTTTTACCCATTATATGAACCTACAAATATTATAAACTGTTTGCCATTTTTGCTCTAAATTCCCATCAAAATCCATGAAAATTTAAAACACTAATGATGCACTCTAAAAGCCGGATAAATGTCAAGCAATTTTGGGGAAAAAGTTTTGAATTTGCAGTTACTGTTCCAGAGTTATGCCATTTTAAAACTCTTTACCAATGGTATGAAACTAATAATACTATAAACTATTTGCCAATTTTTCATCGGATTTGCTTTAAACACTGTATTCATGAAAAAATCTAGATGCGCTAAGTAACGACAAAGAGTTACACACAGAAAAAACGGTCCAGCAACATATTGCAGGAAACATATATACGTTTCCCAGCAATCATATATATGGTTCCTGCAATATGTTACCGGGGCCATTTTTTGCTACGTGTAATTTTTTGTCGTTACTTAGCGCATGTAGATTTTTTCAATAATTCAATATTTAAAGCAACTCCGATGTAAAAGGCTTTCAAATGGTATAACTCTGGAACGGTAACTGCAAATTCAAAATTTTCTTTCACAAAATTGCTTGGAATTTGTACGTCTTTAAAAGTGCATCAGTAGTTTTTTAAATTTTAATAGGAATTTTAAAAGATATGAAGCGTTATTTACAAAAGTTACCCAAAATTTACGAAAAAATGTAATACGTTGTATCCTTATTGAGGAAAATCTTTGCCAAAACTGGTAGTTTGTGCATATACAATAAAAGTTTGGACGTTTAGCTTCAAAAATGTTGACTTGCAAACTAAGAAAATCGTGATTATTGAAAATTGAAAAAACGCCCGGAATACCCGATTTTTGGGGGAAATTCGAATTGTGCGACCTCTAAACCACTTCCGAAAAATCTGAAAAAATTCTCAAAAATACTTTACCCTAAAAGCTTTCAAATAAAGCCTGAGCAAAGAAAAAGTTTTATTGATGGGACACCCTAATGTACATACATTAAGAGCTTTTGTTTATAGAGACCTTGAATTGGCAAAATCGTTTTCCCTGTATTGATACAACATCCAATGAGGGATATATAAATGAGAAATTGTATACAACTTTAAATGCTTTGTTTTGGTTTAATGTACCACTTTTCTTCCACATATATACAGGGTGATTCAGGAAGTTCCGGACAAATTTCTCCAGCGTAGTCCTTGGCTCATTTCATGAAGAAAAGTCCACTATGACCATGTCCGAAAATGCAAGGGTGCGAAATGGCAGCGGGTTCAAAATTTTCGGATTGCTGGTCGGAGGGTAGTAGGGTAAAGTTGCAAACTTCTGCGCCAGTGGTCGGATTTGGGCTTGTTGGAAAGGTCTTTAAGAGGCCTTTCAGAATCAATAAAAAAAATAGTAGAAAAGAGTCAAATCGCCGAGATACAGAGTCGAGGGAAAAACACATTTTTATATTTCAGTAAAATGGTCATAACTTTGGAACCGTAAGACCTCTGGGCTTCGTTTAGGTCATTTTGGAAAGGTAAGAGGTATGGCTATCTTTCAACAGCAAAAAAAAAACATAAGTTACCTGCCATCTGGCTGAGCAAATTGAGGTTATGTGAATTTTTTTTCCATTTTTGGCGTAGAATACGTCTTACCTTACGGTATAGGGAGTCATGTCAGATTGTTATTGTTGTAATCTTTATTTTATTGATTATGAGGAAACGGCGAGATAACTTTTCTTAAAAATTTTTTTTAGGTAAATGAAGATGTTATCTTTCGTTTGATATACATTTCATATTGGTTGATATCTTCCTAATATTTAAATTTCTCAAATGAAAATTGTTTAAACACATACACTCAAAGATATGTGTGGTGTTTGGTTGAGTGTTTGAGTTTGTAGCGTGTACACAAACTATGCTGCTGTTTCAGTGTGGACACAAACCTTCAGCTGTTGTTTTGATTGATGAAATATTGAAATATTATTTATCATTTATCCTTACTCTTTTAATTTAAAAACATATTTATCCTATTTTTCCTACCATAAGCTTATGTATATTATCAAAAGTAACTATCAAATAAATAAATTCATTTGCTTATATTATTTATCATTTATTGTTATATATGTTTTCTGTCTTATCGGCCGAAGGCCTCGGACAACTGTTTGCTATTTTTTTCTGAAAGTTCTGAATCTCGGCGATTTGACTTTTTTCTACTTTTAAAGACCTTTCCAACAAGCCCAAAAACAAAAAAATCCGACCACTGGCTCAGAAGTTAGCAACTTTACCCTACTACCCTCCGACCAGCAATCCGAAAATTTTGAACCCGCTGCCATTTCGCACCCTTGCATTTTCGGACATGGTCCTAGTGGACTTTTCTTCATGAAATGAGCCAAGGAATACGCTGGAGAAATTTGTCCGAAACTTCCTGAATCACCCTGTATAAGTATAACAAGTTTTATGTACACTTTTTGTATTCTTTTGTGTACACTTATTCAGCTTTTTTTGTATATTGCTGGAACATTCTCTGAACTGTATTGGAACTATTATGAACTTTCTTTCAATTTTTGTGAACACTTTTTATACTTTTGATACTTTTAACACTTACATATGTGTACACTTTCTGTTTTTTTACGGTACATATTTTGAACTTTTGTGTACCCGTTTCGTACCTTTTTTGTTTGACAATCCAGATTTCAATACCCTTCTAAAAAAAACTGTTGCACTTCAAAAACCCGCCTAATGTTACAGACCGTCCTTATTTGAATGTGTCAGTTGCCAAATCGATTAACTCCACTTTCCCAAAATTTTGGTATGTTAGTGTCTGTGGGTTAAACTAATGTACCCAGTTCATTTTGAATTTAACTATATAATAGATACAGCTGTAGTGAAGTAATATATAATGTCAGTTTGCATTTATAATGAACGTGGAATTTGAAAACCCAGCGAAAATTTAAGTTTCTACAGGTATTTTTTGATGGAGTTAATCGATTTGGAAACTGACACATTCATTTAACAATCAAACTGTCGTCTAGTGATTTCAACAAATTTTTATTGTGAAAATAATTCGCTCAGCCGCAGTGTAACTACAGAAGTTTATACGAGTCACAATTCATAAAGACAATGGATTTCCTCATTAGAATTCGTCCAAAACGCCCAATTCATTCAATCGTTTCAGACCGTATCGCAAGTGTTCATGCAACTCATCCCTGGCATATATAGCATCCAGCGTCTTAGCTTTATACTCTTCATTGGCAAAAGCTTCAATGCTTGTGTCGCACAAAAGCTCTTTGGGCATGGTCACCATAGACAAGAAGCCAAAAAGCGCGAAAAACCCATATAACTCACGAGAGCGTAGTTCATATTTCAAATCTTCCATGGATGGCACAGGCGAGTAGCGCAAGAATTCCAAGCTCTGACAAAAGCTCTTATAGTAGCATTCAATTAAATCTTCGCGCCGGGTTCTTAATAGATCCAATGGCACACTGGTGTTCAAGAAGAAATTCAAATCGCAGGCCGGACTTCCATAGAAGCTAAATTGGAAGTCAACCTAAAATTCTGTGTTAATTTGTTTGTGACTAATGAAAGATGCGAATGAAATGAACTTACAAAAATTGACTTAGTCGGGATGTTTGGTCGGGTGTCGTCCTGGTAGGCAAACATAAAATTGTTGATCCATGTGTCACCATGATTGAGAACTATAATGCGATCGCCTTCTTTCTCCTTGGCCAATTTGTATGTAATTTGTTTGAAGTTGTCGTAGTAACGTTGTACTTTCTCGCTGATCTCTTCGTATCCCGGCCACATTTTGGAGATTTTTATAATCTGTGTCAAGTCTCCCCCAAACATTTGGAAATACGTATCGGTATATAGAACAGTTTCCTCACATAGCAATCCCTTTTGGCATTTCTTGACAATGGAGGGGTCCTGCGAATTGTTTATCAAAATATGTATTTGGTTATTTCTGTGCTTAACTGCAATAACTAACTATGTCGAAACTGTAATAATCCCAACTATGGCAATCTGAGTTTGTTTTGATCAAATTGTATAAAATTTTAATGCAATTACAATGCGAATCCTATTGGTCGTTAAGAAAAATCGACTTGGATTGTTTTTCCAGACAACTATAAATTTCGCCTTCAATTTCATTGCCTGCAACCCACTCGTTGCAAAACCTTGTACTTACTCTTTTGGCTAAAACCATCGATGAAGCGTGGAACTTGCCCAGTTGCTGCAGAATAAGGACAGAGTGATTCCAATCCAGGCCATTTTGACGGGAGGCCAGTGTAAATCCATCAGTCGTAAGGTCATTGAAAACAATCGTCTGTACTGGTGTCTTTGTTGCATAGAAGCAGCTGAAATATGGCAAACGTTAAAGGATACGTTTTCTTAATGAATAGAATTTTATTTTATAATTACTGTGCTCCGAACTTTTCGCCGCCAATCAAAATGTTCAGACGCGGCAAAACATCCCTATAGATGATTTTCTCCTTTATAAACACTCCGGCATCGTCCAAGAATTGGGTATGGCTTGTTATGGGTATTGTTTTTACTATAAGAGATATTTGCTGACTCCCCACCGGGTGGTTCGATAATGCCTTGTATGTTATCCCCATACGATAAATGCTGGAACAATAATTGTCGCCAGGATTGCTGCCCCAAGAAACAGCTATTTCATTTATTTCTATTTGAACTTCACGCAATCCCTCTTCTAAAGCTTTAACGAAAAACTCTTCATTTAAATACTCTGGCACTGAGATATTGCTCATGTTCTTCCAAATCATTTCTAATCAAATATGAAATTACTGCTTGGTATTTGAAAGTCCGTGTTTAAAATCAAAATTTGACTGTTTTGGCGAAATGCAAACGTCTGTATGACACGTATTTCGTACTTCCAAACGTCGTTATGATGCCGGAGAGCCAGCCCATCTTGCCAGAAAATAACGTGTTTTTCAAGAATTCTTGTCTTTCACTCTCAGTTGCTGATTAATGTGTGTCGCTCAAATAAACACACATTTGCGGGCACACACACACACATAGATACACTCAGAGAAATAAATTCTTAATATTGAAGAAGATCTTTATAAATGTGATGAAAATTTTCATTGATTTAGCTTCATGGAATTTTCACCATCACACACACACATAGATACACTCAGAGAAATAAATTCTTAATATTGAAGAAGATCTTTATAAATGTGATGAAAATTTTCATTGATTTAGCTTCATGGAATTTTCACCATCAGGTCGATTATGTACGACTGAGTCAACCAAACTTTTCATCCAATACTTTCATGTCTTCCATGTCTTATCGTGATTAACTTCCAATCATTTCAGGTGATTATCATTGTACTCCCAACAAAAATCATCATCATGTTCCAGCTACACAGCTACCTCAAGAATGAAGGGTTAGGTAAGGTAGAAGTGATTGTCACTGTTACCGCATTTAATCGAATTAGGACCGTTGTGATAGCACGGGATGTCATATTCTGTCCCCATCGTTGAACCCATAGAGAAAGCTATAAAGACTGTGCATGTGTGTTTCAGTTCCACCAAATTCTCCTCAAAAAGTCACTGGGCTAACGACAGTTTTGAAACGTTCTTTTATGCCAGTTTTTTCTGCCAGAATTTAGACTTAATACAAATAAAAATTAAAGAAAATTATTGTGTTCTTCAAATCTAAACTAATTTATTGCAAATAAAGATATTTTAAAAGTTGAAAATGGAAGTAAAATTAAATTTAAAGTTAGTTTTTTCAATGCTTTCAATTCTCCTTTTCAATTATATCCTGCATCAAATTTGCAGTTAGGAGATCGACAAGCTGTGGCATCCATCAGTGTTGAACCTGATATGGTTATGTAAAGGTCGAAACGAAATAAGAAAATTCTGAACAGTTGTATATTATTTGTTTTTGTATATTACATATGTATATTTTCATTTGGTTTACTTACTTTACTTTCATAGGGTCAGATTGCTTACACATATTAATTAAACAAACAAATATGGTTGTAAATAAATTCAAAAAATTTTAACATATTTCTCCAAATGGTTCTATCCTTCGCCTTTTCCTTCCAATTGGTAACACCAAGGGAACGGAGGGACTCTTCGGCCTGATCTTTCCAGCGGAGTCTTAGTCGCCGTCTTTTCTGCTGCCATTGGGTACGATATCGAAAACCTTTCGAGCTGGATCATTTTCATACATTCTAATAACATGGTCCAGCCAACGCAATTGGCCTAATTTGATTCGCCTAGCTATGTCCACGTCGGAATACAAATTGTATAGCTCTTGGTTCTAAAGACGTCGGTACTCGCCGTTTCCTTTAACAGGACCACATATTTTATGGAGAATTTTTCTCTCGAATACTCCAAGGTGTTTTTCATCCGCTTGCGATATGACTCAAGTTTCGAAGCCTTGTACCAGGCCAGGTAAAATGGGAGTGGTATGCATGATCTATTTGCATGCACAATTCTCCTAATTATTTCCAGGCTGACGTTATTGTCCTTGTTCACGGCGGATCCAAGGTAGACAAAATCATCTACCACTTCAAAATTAAATCGGTTGTCAACGTTCAAGTGCGGACCAAATCGAGAGGTTTTTCTAGTCGTTGACACCATCCATTTTGTCTTTCCCTCATTAACAGCAAGAACCACCTTCAATGATTCCTTTTCGATTCTTGGAAATACTGCAGTAACCTCTCGCAAATTTCGCCCAATGACGTCTATGTCGTCAGCATACGCCAGCAACATATTTATGACTCTTCGTGTTAAGTGTCTTGTTCAAATTTACTGCAGCTTTTCTCATTATTATCTCCATTAAGATGTTGAAGAGATGGCACAAATATGTGGCACCTAGTCCTAGTCCTTGCATGGTAGAAAATGGCTCGGTGAGGTCTTTCCCATATTCACTGCTGATTTGTGGTTGGTTAGCGTCATTCTACATAGGCGGATCAATTTTGCCGGAATCCCAAGTTCAGACATAGCTTCGTACAACTTTCCTCGTATGGGGCTATCGAAAGCAGCTTTGTAATCGACATAGGGATGGTATTTATCGATTTGCTGTTCGTAGGTATTTTCCAGAATTGGGTGTAGCGTGAATATTTAGGCCGTTGTAGACTCCCCTGGTCTAAAACCACACTGAGAAGGTCCAATCAGGGTATCAATAATTGGTTTTAGTCTTTCACATAATACGCTCGACAAGACCTTATACTCAATGGATTAAAGACTGATACCGCGATAGTTAGAAAACACACACGGATCACCTTTTTGAACATAGGACATAATACACTGAGACTCCAATCGTCAGGCATAGATTCCTCAAACCATATACTTACTTACTTATCCGGTCTCGAACAACCCCGGGAGATTGATAACATACTTCGCCAACCAGTTCGATCATTTGTTTATCTCTCCAGTTGGTAATACCAAGTGTACCCAGGGATTCGTCAACTTGATCCCTCCAGCGTAGTCTTGGTCTTCCTATTTTTCGCCTTCCTTCCTTTCGAAAACCCTTCTTGCTGGTTCGCCTTCATCCATTCTACTGACATGGCCTAGCCAGCGCAATCGCGTTATTTTCATCCGCTTAACTATGTCGATGTCGGGATAAAGCTCATACAGCTCATGGTTCATACGTCGCTGATACTTGCCGTTGTGCACTATAGGGCCATAAATCTTCCGGAGTATTTTTCTCTCTATATATGCCGCATATAAGTTGATGCATGTGGGCTAGCACACCTTCGCTACCGACCTTAAAACCTCAGCAGGTAGCCCATCATATCGGCGGCTTTATTATTCTTAAGCCGGCAGATTGCGGTTCAAATCACGCATTGGCTGGGCGGGGGGCTTCAATCTACACTGTCTTCCTGATCTTCAATGAAAGAGTTTGAGTAGAGTAGTGCTGAAAAGTGGTCTGTCTACATTTAAAGCACACACTGTTTATCTATCACAAGATCCCTATTCTGGTCCTTGCAGGAGGGCAACCCAATATTCGGTGGCCGTCGGTGGTGCAATGGTTAGTGTGCGCGCCTCTTGTACATGAGATCGTGGGTTCGAACCCTGGTCTGACCACCTTAAAAAAAATTTCTTTCGGCGGCGGTCACCTCGCATAGTGATGGCGACACTATCGAATATATAGCCATGAAAAAGCTTCTCAAAATACCGTTCGGAATCGGTGTAAAACTGTAGGTCCCAATCAGTGAGTGAAAACTGAAAAGCGCACAGCTCAGTGATTGTGAGAAGCTCTCCCCTGTCCCTTCATGGGATGTAATGGGAAATCATTTATCATTTATTTATTTTTTTTATTTGACCTTCTGGGAAGGTGGACGGTTTCTGATAGCCATTTACTTGGGAGTGGCCAGAAATGATTCCTTCATTGAACAGTCGAAGAAGCTCACTACTTCCACGCAATTTGTCCTGGGCAATGACTTTATCGGAAACCTCCGTTAGCTAGCTAGAGTGAGAAGGCGAAACAAATGAGCAGTCTGATTGGTTATGCGAGCACTGATATGTCGCAGATTTAGTAAGTGACAGATGTCACTGATGCTCATCAAGCTACACACAGAGAAGATATTCGTTGTCACAACTATATTTACAGCCAACTAAAATTTGGCGGTTCCTTGGACTATCACAGTACTCAGATGTGATTATCAATAATTGTGTTCAGTGTCACCAAATATTGTGCATATCAATTGATTTGTAGTAATTCAGTTTTGGTTGCAAAAACTGCAATATTTAGTTGAAGCCACAGCAACAAGAAATAATTGTGATCTGTCAATCAAGTTTTAGTTCTGGCAAATCCACGAAATACAACCCTGAGCATGGAATTACATTTGGCAGCACACTTACTCTTACACTCGTTCTTTTGGTTTGGTTTGTGTCTAGACTAACATATCGAGGGATATTTTTTGTTTAATGGGAAATTTTCTAGGTGGAGCCTGTTTATTACATTTTGGTTGCAAGAACTGAAATATTTAGTTGAAGCCACAGCAACAAGCAATAATTGTGATCTGTCAATCAAGTTTTAGTTCTGGCAAATCCACGAAATACAACCCTGAGCATGGAATTACATTTGGCAGCACACTTACTCTTACACTCGTTCTTTTGGTTTGGTTTGTGTCTAGACTAACATATCGGGGGATATTTTTTGTTTAATGGGAAATTTTCTAGGTGGAGCCTGTTTATTACATATTGTAGTTTTGAACCGAATACAAAGTAAATTTAGAAAAGCTAAAGTGAAAGAAGTTTAAAAAATAACATTTTCTTAATTAAGTGCGATTTCTTAAAACAGTAAATTTTCTCAAAAAAAAATACCTATTGATATTCTTAAACAATCTACCTTTTCTTAAAAAAATACATTATCTTAAAGAAGAACCTATGCTTTTCTTTAAAGAGCACCTTTCTTGTAAAACAAAATAACTTTTCTTGAGATGTGTACCTACTCTTAAAATTGTACATGTTCTTTCGTAAAAAAAAAGCTTTCATCAAAAAAAATATACCTTCTCTTAAAAAAATACGTTTCCTTTTCTTAAAAGTACCTTTTCTTAAAAAATATAATACCTTTTCTTTTCTTTTCTTGAGATAAATAGCCTTTCTGAAAATAAGTAAATTTTCACAAAAAATAACCTTTTCCTAAAAAGAGCACCACTTCTTTAAAAAGTAATTGTTCTTAAAAAAAGTACTTCTTTGTAAAAAACTTCATACTCTTACGATTTTTCTTACAGAAAGAACTTCTTATTAGAAATGGCAGATTTTCTTAAAGAAACATTAGCTTTTAATAAAAGAAGTACCTCTCATTAAAAAAAGGACCTTTTCGGGAGAATATAATACATATTCTTACAAAAGGGACCTAAAAATATACTTTTTTTTTAAAAAAAAAAATTCAATAAATAAAAAATTTCTTAAAAAAAGTTTATCATTTTACAAAAAGTATCTTTTCTTAAAGATCCGTTTAAATTACAGTATTTTTCAACAGGCGTGTTGGAACTAACTACAGAGTGTTTTTCAAGCCCGATAGAACTTCAAATTGTAAAAAAATAACACAAAAAATTAAATTTTAATAAAGTTTTTTTTTTTATTCGAAAGATCAATACGTGGCATTATCATTTGAAAATGATTTCGGGCATATGGGCACCGCGGCTGTTCTTGACGAAGCGCATTCTGGACGTCCAATTTTTGGCCACTTTTTCGAGCACTGCTGGCCGTATGTCACGAAGAACACGAATAATGTTGGCCTCCAAGGCGTCAATTGTTGCTGGTTTATCAGCCTTCACGTAGCCCCACAGGAAATAATCGAGAGGTGTCAAATCGCACGACCTTGGAGGCCAATTGATAGATCCATTTCTCGAAATCAACTTATCGCCAAATTTTGATTTCAATAAGTCGATGGTTGCGATCGCCGTATGGCACATAGCGCCATCCTGTTGAAACCACATCTCGTCTGGATCAATGTCATCCATATTTTCAAACAGAAAATCATTGATCATGGTGCGGTAACGATTTCCATTGACCGTAACGCGAGCTCCGATGATGCCACCAGCGTGTAAGCCGCACCAAACGGTGAATTTTTCTGGATGTAATGGAGACTGGAGGGTCTCTTGTGAATTGGTCTCACTCCATATACGGCAATTTTGCTTATTAACAAACCCGTTAAACCAAAAATGAGCCTCATCGCTAAACACAATTTGGCGATAATACAACAGGTCAGTTTCCAACTGAGTTTCAAAGTAAATTTGGATAATTTTGCAGCGTTGTTCAAGCGTGAGTCTATTCATGATGATTTGCCAGAGTATACTGAAACAAATAATACCAATTTCTTTATTAAAATTTAATTTTTTGTGTCATTTTTTACAATTTGAAGTTCTATCGGACTTGAAAAAACACCTTTAGTACATAATATATAGCGAAAGGAACTTCGTTCCAACCGGGTGTCCCCTGACACCTCATGAAATTTTTTTGAATAAAAAATCGCTAAACCGCCATTATATATATATATTTCGCAAACGGAGCGTTCAATCGAAATGTAACTAATTTTTTTGGCTTTCTAGGGGTTTTTCATAAAAAAGGGTTTCATTTTTTCTAAAAATCGCCAAAATAAGTAAATCGCTAAAATATCGATTTTAGCGATTTTTTTTTAAACAAGTGATGACGCATTTAAAACATCCATTGGTTAAAGTCACGTACATATAGCGGTATCCAAGTTATTCATTTTGAGATTGGACGCAACGTTTCCGAGTTATAGCCATTTTTTATTTCAGAGATTTTAATATTTTTGAACAAAATATTTTCCTTACGATTGGACCGCTTTATGAAAAATCCTTAGAAACTCTTAAAGAATAGTTTTGTTTTCGATTGGACGCTCCGTTTGCGAGATATTGGCATAGGGGCGTTTTTTGCGATTTTTGATTCCAAAAATTTTAGTTTTAGAGATTTTTTAAAAATAAAAGTGATGCCGTATTGAAAAGATATAGCCATTTTTGTAGTTCAGCGATTTTCTTATTTTGGCGATTTTGTGAAAAAAAAATTATTTCATGCGAATTGGAACATTTTGTGAGAAACCCTTAGAACGATTGGACGCTTCGTTTTCGAGATATAGAAATTTTTTCTAAATTTTTCATATTTCCGATCAAAAATCGGGATGGGTTACCCTGGGTATCATATGTATGTTTAAATTAATTTGGTGTCATCAACAATAACAGTTCCTCCAGCCAAGTTCCCCCAATTGTTTGCATGTGTTTGTGAAGGCGTCAATTGGGGCGTCAGAATCAACGATTGTGTTTAAAAAGTGTCACTTCAACTCAATTTATGATAATATGTATTCTTCGCTGGCTGATATCTATACACTTTATTGTTTTTTCACAACTTTGTTTATCACTTTCTGTTTAAAATATTAGTCTTTCTGTAAAGTCCTCGTGTAACATTCAAATATATGTAGTTTCTCTTTAACAGCAAAGCCTCTTGTGAAAAATCGAATACATAACTTTGTAACAAATTTTTTTGCAGCAGAAACTAAATTATGGTTACAGTGACTAATATTTGAACATGAATTGTAATATTGAAGTTTTTATTAGTTGTACCTTCCATTTCAGATGAATGAGGTTTTTGAAATACTCAAATTGGTTAATACAACTAAAATTCGATAGTAGCAACTTGTATTTAGTAAGACCTATTTTCAATCTATCAATACCATCGGCAAATAATTCTGATGTATGACAATTTTGAATTCTAATCAAAATATAGACTTTATCATGGAATTTCCAATGCATGTATTGATTTCCATCAAATTTTTTCCCTGTGTGTAACGGGCACATTCTTTTGTCCTTAGAAGGCAGATGTGCCAAACATATGAGCCAACGATGGATAGAAACCAAAAGAAAAAAAAAATTAATGTGAGTCCGATCACAGGGGAGATGTGTAAACATCTAGTAATGAAAAATTTTTCTTAAGTTGGAAGTACTTATGCTTTTAGTATATGTTTTTAATTAATCAATTAAAAGTATCAAAACTTTCAATATTGTAAATACCTAGGAATTTGCTGGTTTTTGTATGTTTTATTTAACTTATTTGGTTAGTAAATGGGCACACTGCAGTATATATGTACCGCATTAAAAATTACAGTAAGCAGTAAATTTACTGGTTACTGAAAAAATGCAGTAAATTTTTACTGATAATGAAATTTAATTTGCATAACCAGTAAAATCATAGGGCCGTACTCATAATAATCAGTAATCGGGCATTACTGATTACTGAAAATTCAATGCACCTCATCATAACCATGTAGGCACTTTATAAAAATTGCTGAAAAAAATTTTAGTAATCAGTAAAGATTTACTAGTTAAAGAATTATTTTTACTGAAATTTTAGTAGTACTGCAAAGTGCCCATCTATGGTAAATGTCTTAAGTACAAATAGTTAATATTGGCTTATGGTAACTAAAATAAGATACATATATAAATTTTTGACTCGATTGTATTTAAAAATCTATGGAAAACTGCATCTATAGTAGTGGAATTGTTAGTTGTGGGGGTTTGTGGAGAATTGCTCATATGCAAGTGGAAAACGTCAAATAAAAATTTTGATAAAGCTTGCGACTGTGGGTTTGCACAATTAGTATTAAAATCTCCACCCATAATAATTGGCATGAGATGGAGATTGTTACCCAATTGTCGTGCACCAGCTTCAGTGTAAGGCAACAGTACGTAATGAAGATATGTTATAATCTTAATTTATATTGGAATCTAATAGAAATTTTATTAGAATTAACATTACCTCCATTCAGCTTTGATACCCTTTGTGTTGTTTTATGTTCTGAGTTATAATTTTTTTGGTGTTTTGTAAAATATTTTATTATTTTGTAGTTGTTGCGGTTGACAAGTTATTAATCAGCTGTTTACTGAAATGTAATGCATGTAGTTATTTTACAGCAATGGTTTTCGAAAATTAGTAGATACTATTGCACACTAGATGGTGCTTATATGCAGCTGTTACGTATGAATGACAATCTCAAAGACGAAGAAGACTTATAGTTAGACAAGTTTAGTTTTTAGTTTTCCTTATTTTGCTTTGTTTTAGTAAATTTCTTATTAAAAGTGCAAAAAATCTTTTTAAAAGTTATAAAAATTTAATGTTTTTGTATTCATTTTATTTATTTGTTTTCATTTGCCTACGATACCATAATGTACGACAATTAGTGAAAATTAGTAGCTACTATTGCACACTAGATGGTGTTGAGTATATTGTATGCAGCGTATGATTACACTAATACACTCATACATAGCTCACACCGATTTGATAACGCTTTACGATTGGTTAACGATTACATCGCACATCTTACTCTAAATTTGTGATTGTATTGTGAAAATGATTTTTACCCCCAGCGTATAGATGTTTAAGCCGCATTCACAATGCATGCGACAATTTCGTTTTTCATGCTATCTCGTTCTCACACACAGAATTTCACATAATGGCCTTTCATTTTTTTTACAAAAATGTAACTCCAATTTGTCGCTGAAGTTGATCTATTCCTACTCCAGCAACATATTTGTTCGAATAAATAATGTACTATTAAGCGGTAGATGGCGCTGTACTTCGAATTTCATTTTCAAACTTAAAAACATCAATGAAAATTGAACCCATTTGTGTTAAAAGACGCATTATAAAACGTTATTTTATCTGTAGAATCTTTTAATACCAAATATGTTTAAATACATTAACATTTTTTAATATTTGAAATACAACCCTGAATGTGACATTTGTGACATTTGAATCATGATGCAACTAATAGAGGTTGTGTTATAAGAACAACTTAAATGATTTGCTTTTCCTTCTGTTCATTATATGAAGAATCAAATTCAAATGTATTTGGTTTTATAATTTCTGGCTTACTTTTATTCTTGACAAACATTTGTGTTAACTTTGACATGAAAACAAAATATATTGTATTGTTGCCTTGATACATTGGCCGTAATACTGGTATCACCTGTTAGAACAAACATCTCGATTCGAAGTAAACTGTAGCATTGCATTGTGAACGCCTTTTGAAAATGTTGCTTGCATTGTGATTGCGGCTTTACACATCAAAAATCCAGGTTCGACATATTGCATCACGGTCAGCGTATGATCCATACTGGGCGGCTGTAATCACATATCCTGACATATATGTCCATGCACAAGAGCCACGCACACTCACCATTGCACCACCGACGGCCACAAAATTGATGCGCCTACATAGTTTTCTATAAAGTTTTGTTAAAATGAGTGCGATTTTATAATTTTTTTATTTTCTAATTTATAAATCATATCTTATATTATTCCATTTGTGGTGCAATGGTTAGTGTGAGCGGCTCTTGTAAATGGGAACGTGGGTTCAATCCCTGCTCAAACCACCTAACATTTCTTTGGACAACTGTCACCTCACTTTGTGATGGCGATACTATCGAGTACTTAGCTACGAAAAAGCTTCTCAAAATACCATTCAGAACCGGTGTAAAACTGTAGGTCGGTCCCAATCAGTGAGTTTAAAACTAGCAAGCGCACATCTCACTGATTGTGAGAAGCTCTGCCCACAACCTTCATGGGATGTTATGGAACACCATTTTCTTTTGTTTGCCTTTGTTGTCTTGGTATTTGACCCAAAACATATTGTTACGAATAAGTAAAAGCTTTTGCTTACTGTTAATGACTCTACTAACAGTATGTAAACATCAGGCGGTTAGTGCTGCGCCTGAAAGTATGCATTGTAACAACGTACCAGCTCGCTAAACCAGTAGCATGAATTCACCTCAGTAAAGATAATTCTCCGCCATTCGAGATGGTTCTACAAAGATAAGTAACAACAACAACGTCTAGAAGTTTCTTGAATTCGCTAGATATACCTTCATTTGAGTATGGTGAGTTGGTATAAATAGCGGAGGTCTTTGGAATGGAGAGTTCAGTTTGTGATTAACCGCCGTAAAGTAAGCAACGCGATTTGATAGTAAAATATATAAGACTTGTTAAAGAGTCACAAATAAAGTAAACTGTTGTACTATATAAGTAAAATAAAAGGAAGTTAAACCGTTGTAATTATCGTAATTTAAAACGAACCTTGTTTTATTATTGGGAATAAAACAACGCAAAAAGGACGAATATGGAAATTCGTAACAAATATGTTTTTCCAAGAAGAATGTAAGGGTTGCCATCCCAGCACAAATAAAATGAAGTAGTTCTAGTAGAAGTTATTATTTTTGTACATCGTCTGCAACATTATGCGCGTTTTTAATGCAATTTTGATTCTGATCAAAAACAACTCCGAAAAATCTACATTTGCATCACATCCATTATGATGCAAATTTATTAAAGAGCTAAAGGGATAGTGGACAAGTGCAAAGATGCCTAAATATATTACTTGTTTTTAATTTCTATTTACTTTCTTTCAAATCGCTTTTCATTTCCTTTCTTTTTCACCTGTTGACAGAAGCATTTGGAGTACTAATAAAAGGTCAATTAATAAAATAATTAATTATATAAAAGGTTAAAAAGTTAAGACCTAAAGTTGTAGCTTAAAGTCATAACTTATTACCAAGTTGCAAATGACAAGAAATTTAAAAATTGTTGAAATAATAGTTTTGGTTGATCGTTTGCGGACGAAATGTAGCATAAAAATGTTAGCATAAACTGCTCTTCCAAACAGTCAAATAAGAAGAAGTGCTGCGTTGGACAACGCCATATTAAAAGAAGTACTTCTGCACCTAAATTGGTTGTTACTACCAAGTAGTTGTGGTGCAAATTCTACTTCTTGGTATACTCTTTTTTTGCTGGGATAATCATAATAACAGCAAATTTAAGCTCCAATAAGCCTATTGGTGTCATTTCGTGCTCAGTAAAGTTAAATTCCAGTAGAGTCAGTTTTTTTACTGTTATATGTTTCCAAGGTGGCGAATGGGTTGAGAAGCCACGCTCGCGACAGAGCTGGTAGGCAAGTGTGCCACCACAATTAAAATTTTGGAGAACAATTCATAACAATATGGTAATCCAATAGTTAACAATCTACTTAAAAACTGCCCATTAGAGACTCCTTGTAGTGGGATTCTCTCATTTGGAGATTTCGAAGAAACTAACAGCTGATTTTTTATATTGAAAAATATATGTTTGCTTTTATGACCAATTTTCTACTTGTATACAAAAATTGTATGGTTAAACGAAGTCTGCAAACTGGAGATATCTTTTTTAATGTGTTCAGGACTTTAAAATAAACTTTGTCAAATCAATCATACGTTGTCAACGATATTATACAAGATGGCATAACGTCGCTGTGCCTGCAAAAAGGGCTGTGTAATTTTTTGAAAAAATTATGAAAAAAATGTAAATTATAAATAATTTAGGAAATTTTTTTAACAATACAATAATATTGAATGTTGTTAAATGATACACTCTTAGCAGTAGCAGCGCTGATGTAAAATTACTATTATTATTCCCACACCCCATAATTAATTTATAAAGATCACCAGAGTTTGGAGAGAGAGCAGAATTCACTCTAGCGTAAAATAAAAATCTGATTCACTAGAAATTGGTAAAACCAATTACACAAACAAAACAAGACACACACGCACGTATCCATCACTCAACCATAAGCTGTATTTTAACAATAAATTGAAAAAGTTCTTAATGATATTTAAATACTCGTCTATTACATATTAAAAGCACTAAACGAATTCAATTCATTGCTGCAAACCAAAATCCCAAACATCTAAAATGAAACCGAAAAAAAACCCCCAGACAAAAAGAAAAACCGTAACAAAAATTTGATAAATTTCCCCAGAGGCAACTTGTTATGTTAAAATGATAAATCTAAACTGAACAACAACAAAATATGGGAAAAAAATTGCATTGAAATATTTATAATGGTAACCATCTGAATGTGCTACTACTGGGACTAATAAAATCGAGGGAGGTCAAACAGTAAACCCAACTCAGAACTCCTCTTCATTAGCATCGGAAATCCATTTATGGTTCACTCAACATTTTATGGTAGTTTAATAATCTCAGCACATCACATCAGTCAGAGTCGGCTGTGTTGTTTTGTTTTGTTTCGAGTTGTTATGTTTTGTCAAAACAAAATATAAAAGCAAACAATAACTAACTTTCAGTTCTCTACACATCGGATGTGACAATCGGATGTGTCAATGAACACTGACGGGGCGGGCGGGGGGCATTCACATCAAAATTATATACTTTGTTTGAAACAATAAAATTAAAAAAGAATATTAATATTTTTGTTACCATTTTAGTTTAATACCAGCAACAAAACACTAATGCACAGTGCCAGACAAAATTATACTTCTGTCTTACTTTTAAAACAAAATACAACAAACGCAATAAAGGCATTACATTTGACGTAAATACTTGCATTTAGGTTTCTACTAAAGGCTAGCGCGAGATGCATTGATTGAGTTGTGATTTGTGTGACACTAATACATTGTCATGTCATGCATGTTGTTACTACTTCCCAGCGGCGGAATTTGCGAGGCCTTCCACGAATAAGGCATGCGGAATCATTCTTTGGTAATGCCTACTTTAATAATGCCTGCGAAATGCATGATTTTATAAGGCTTCCACAGGCCTGTTAAAAGAATGCCAGAAGACGCTGTTGTTCATGAAACCCTGTCTTTCCACATGTTCGCAATTCGTTGTTGCAAAATCATAACATGCGATAGCCCAGTAGAAAAAGCGTCCGATTGTAAGTTCTAAGGTCATGCGTTCGATTCCTGTGGCTGCAGAATTTAAAAAAATCATTTATAAGAATTACAATTGGTTAAAGTATAAATCTGAAATATAAAGCTAATTTCCATATATATTTTTTTATTTTTACGTAAGTCCTTCTAAATCTACTCTCTTTTCTAGTAGAGAGGGATGGAAGGCCTTGCCTCCCAATCTCACGCAATGTTAAAAAGAAAGGAGGAGGTAATGTGTAGGGAAGGCCTGCCGTATTCTATAGAATACCTTCTTGGTCATGATTTCAGGCCTTCCAGCTCCTGATTTCCGCCGCTGGGTAATTATTTTTCACTTGTTTTCTTAAAATATGTACCTTTTCTTTAAAAAAGTATTTTTACTTAACAAAAGTACCTTTTCTTAAAAAGAAGTACTTTTTCTTAAAACTTATATTTTCTTAAAAAACATTCCTTTTCCTAAATAATCAGCTTTTTCTTAAAAAAGTAAATTTTCTTAAAAAATTACTTAGTCTCATAGAAAATACATTTGCATACATTTTTATTCTTACTTAATTTTTTCTTTTTTTATTTTTGTAATGAATTCCTTTTTTATGTTACTAAAGTAAATCAATAAAATAAAAGCAAAACAGTCACATACTTACATAGATTGCTGGTACAACACGTATCACAACACAGTTCAACCCAATCATTGGGTAGTCATAGCATCGTATGACGTGACGGTTGCGTCGCAATGACTACTATGAGTGGGTTTAGGTGTAGACATGACATGGCTCGAACCGCTGCTGGCGTCGGCTTTACAGACACAGCATAACATTTTGCACGATGAATTAAATGAACCGAAACATGCACTTGTGCTAGCCCTTAGTTTTTACCTAAAGCCCAGTATTCAGTTTTTATCCAAAATTTTTTCCAAAATTTCATGAACCGAAAATTCATTTCCCTAATACTCAGTTCGTTGCGAAAATTTCGTAAGCAAAATTAATTACAGGGTTGTTACGCCAAAGTCATTTTGTACGAAAAAAAATTGCAGACGGGTGAAACGACTTAAATATACCCTCACCCGAACTCATCCATTGCGACCGAGTTTTAGTTAATATTGGCAAATGTGCCAATATTCAATAGCAGAGTAGCATTGCGCTAAATATTATGCAATACCCAACTTAATTACAATCCTAAGTGATTATGGGGAGTTATCGTGACTACCAGCCAACTCTCCGCGCAATATTTATATGGGAGGCACAAAAATGGGCTTGGCGAAGTTGTTCGTCTGTTTTTACACAATATTACATAAAATATTTATCAGAACGAAATAAATAAATCGAGTCGGCCAGCCAAAAACCCACCCAACTTTTGAATAAGAGGTGCGAAAATGGACGTGGGCAGTAGGGTGTCCCATCAACAAATTATTTTTTTTTGCTTAAGCTTTATTTGAAAGCTTATAGAGTAAAGTATTTTTAAGAATTTTTTCAGATTTTTCGGAAGTGGTTTAGAGGTCGCGCAAGTCGAATTACCCCAAAAATCGGGTACTCCGGACGTGTTTTCAATTTTACTTAAGACTCGGTCAATAACCACGATTTTCTTAGTTGGTAAGTTAACATTTTTGAATCTAAACGTCCAAACTTTTATTGTATATGCACAAACCACCAGTTTTGGGATTGATTTTCTTCAATATGGTACCACGTATCAAATTTTTTCGTACATTTATCTTTATATATCTTTTCTTTTAATCTTTTATCTTTTAAAATTCCTTTGAAAATTTAAAAAACTTATGATGCATCTTAACAGCCCTATTCTGGCAGGGTTACAAAAGTCACCACGGTTACTATTCGACAGCAATGTGACAATTGTTACAAATCGGTATTCTGACAAATTTATTTGGTCACAAAAGTAACAAAAATTGTTACCTGCCATAGAGTAAGAGCGCATGACAGCTGTTTTATTTGCCAGAAAGTTGATACAAATTCATTTTATAAATTCTACAAGTAAACAATAAAACTGTATACGGGAAAAAATAATAATATATTTTGTACCAAACGACAAGAGGGCATAATTAAATGAAGGAAGGACTTTTGTTACTTTGTCCTATGGAAATGGAGCAGAAAGAAAAAAGAACTTGATTTTGTGTTAGAAAGATTGAAAAAACACGAAAAATATTACAAAACTTTTAATGTAAATATCTCCGGTCTTTCAAGGGATTTTGAGTAATATATATACCTTTAAAAAACGCTAAGGTCTTGTGTTATCGGGACCTGCCAAAAAATACGTATAATAGTACATTTAAAAAAAAAAAGAAACAAATACATTTTTAGCAGAAAAGTGAGGTCAAAAAACGTTTTTTTAATTAGCTCCCCAATGGGTTAATAAAAATAAATATGTTTATCTACTGATTTATAGAACTTAGTAATACCTTTATAATGATACCCATTTCAACCAGATCGGATTATAAATATTGGGGATACGAACGACTATATACTCAAGCTTTAAAGCCCTATATCTCAAGAAGGTGGATCGACCGCGGGGTAGGAAAAACTTTTTGAACTCAGCGCAAGAACTTTTGTCGGTGGTGATATTTTGATGTATATCAGATAGAGTTGGCGTTAAAGTAAATTACTTCTTCTACTCGTATTTGGCGCGGATGCGTAGATGTATTCTTTCCGCTTAGCATCTCTGGATGTTCCTTGAAGAAGGCAGTCCAGCTGTGGCTTTGCGGTGCGCTCAAATTCTCTAAATAATAATGTATTAATTTTAATTCATTAAAACATAAATATATTAAATTCTTACTTTTCCTCTTTTACCGCGTTCATTTTGTGCAGAAAACCATATGTTTTTATTTTTTTGTCCCTGCTTTTCACAACCTGTTATTGTGAGGTGAATTATTTGTTACGAGGTGAATTTTTCGTTGTCACTGTGTTGCCAAAATACCAGATACAATCAATGGTGACAACTTGGTAACAATTTTGTGGTTACAATTTGATTGTTGCCACATTCATAGAATAGGGGTGTAAAAGATGTAAAAATTCCAAGCAATTTTGTAGAAAAAAAATTTTAATTTGCTGTTACTGTTACAAAGAGTTACACGCAAAAAAAACGGTCCCGGTAACATATTGCAGGAAACATAGAAGTTTTTGCAAGCAATCATATATATGGTTCCTGCAATATGTTGCCGGGGTCATTTTTTGATACGTGTAATTCTTTGTCGTTACTTAGCGCATGTAGATTTTTTCAATAATACAAACAGTTTATAATATTATTAGGTTCATACAATAGGTAAAGAGTTTTAAAGTGACATAACTCTGGAACAGTACCTGCAAATTCAAAATTTTTCTACAAAATTGCATGGCATTTATCCGTCTTTTAAATTGCATCATTAGTGTTTTAAATTTTCATAGAAATTTAAAGCAAATCCGGTGCAAAAATGGCAAACAGTTTATAATATTTTAAGGTTTATACAATGGGTAAAGGGCTCTAAAATGGTATAACTCGCTTTTGATGACATGAAGCCTATAACCTAATTTCATTAAGATCGGAAGTGTTTCACGCGAATTATCGCATTGACAACCCGGACGACCACCAAGCTATTGTATAGGAGGTACCAGAAGAGGTACGTGGCAACCTCTCCAATTTTCTCCAGTTAAGTAGACATTTACAGATTATTAGCCAATGTTTGAGTTGAAGCTAATCACATCTACCACAAAAACGTTTTAGAAGAAACATGATTTTGTACTAAAATGTGTCGATTTGTATGGGAGGTACCAGAAGGGGTGTGGCCAAAACGCCCATTTTGATTGGGACCTACAATTTTACACCGGTTCCGAACGGTATTTTGAGAAGCTTTTCCATGGCTAAGTACTCGATAGTGTCGCCATCACTAAGCGAGGTGACCGTCGTCGAAAGAAATGTAAGGTGGTCTGAGCAGGAATCGAACCCACGTTCTCATGCACAGGAGCCGCGCACACTAGCAATTGCTCCACCGACGACCATATATACAATAAAAAAAGCTGCTCGTGTATTGAAATATTCAATGAAGAGAGTAAGACGGAGAGCAGGGAGTCGGTTTCTTTGTTGAAATTCCACGCGACAGAAATTTTGACTGTCAACTTTACTACATAGTTTTTAGGTATACAGTTGTGTAGAGTTTGAATGGAGACATACTACTAAAGGGAAGCCATGAGTGTTTCAGCTCCACCAAATTCCAGTCGAAAGTTACTGGACTAACGAAAGTTTTTTTATACCAGTTTTTTCTGCCAGAATGTGGATGTAATGATGTAATACAAGTAAAAATGAATGAAAATTATTGTATTCCTCAAATCAAAACTAAATCATTGCATATAAAGTTATTTTAAAAGGCATAAGTGCCGATAAAATCGAAATTTAACGTCAGTTTTTCCAATTCGCCTATCACTCATTCTCTTTCACATTCTGTCCTGTATCAAATTTGAAGCTAGGAGGTCGACCAGCTGTGTCATAGAATAATATAGACTAATATAGAAATGAGAGAAATTAAATTTAAAATTAACTTACACCAGGTGGAGTTACAAAATATGTTCACTTAACTTTTTCATGTTGTTTTGGTGTAGAACTGAAAAATTTAAATGTATTTTGCACTTTTTTGTAGAATTTTATCGTTGGTATACATTTGTATTGTATTTAACACAACTAGTTTGCCACAAAAACACGAAATTCGGGTGTTGTTCCTTTGTTGGACGTTGTTTACTATTGTCTCTATCTAGTATTATTGAACCCCTGTTTTCCACCATGCAATGTTTACTTTCCACCGTACCTATGACGTTTAATTTATTGAGAGAATAAATGTATCTATAGCTATATTCCTGAATACCTGAAAGTTTGACAAACCGAAACGAACGAAATGATACAAAATATATGTTGTCGCTGCTTACAGCTACAACAACGGCTGCTTCTACTACCATGTACACATACAAAAAACCGCCTCTGTAATATCCCAGTAAACAACTGTTTCCGACGTGTCGGACGTCTGTAAGTTCTCTTAAATGATATCAGACAATTAGCCGAAATATCTGAAATTCCTTCAGTCATTTAGACGAGTTTTCTGTACATTCTCTGGCAGCTGGTTCTGCACATTCTCTCAAATTCCATACGAAAATCATGCGAGGTTTCTGCACATTCTCTGAAGGGAATTTTTCATTCTATTTGATTTTGTTTTCATTCCGTAACCATGCGCCAGTAAGGGAATTCCCGGAAAATGTTTTTACTGTACTCGTATAGTTTCGATGAATTGAATTGTTGTTATTGTTTTGTCTGCATCATTTCGTTTGTTGTCTTCAGTAATAAACGAGCAAGCAAGTGCGGTCGTCAAATAAAAAAAATCAAATGAGGTGTCATGGGAGAACCGGCTGGAACGAAGTTTCTTTCGCTATATATTATGTATTAGTTAGGTCCAGCACGTATACAGCACCCGTTGAAAAGTACGATAATTTAAATGGAATTTTATGAAAAGGTACTTTTTGTAAAATAAAATACTTTTTTTAAGACATTTTTTTTTCAGCAATGCAAGCCTACTTATCTCAAGAAAAAAAAAGTAATATTTTATTTTTAGGAAAAGGTACTTTTAAGAAATTGAATTTTTGTAAGAAAACGTATTTTTTGTACCAAGATACTTTTTTGAAGAAAAGGTTTTTTTAAGAAATGGTATTTTTTTTAGAATTGGTCCTTTTTTCAAGAATAGGTACATTTTTAAGAGTAGGTAGATAGTAGATACTTTCCTCTTAAATGAGACAAAATTAAACCATAGACACAATGTAATATTTAAAAATTATAAAATCATAAGCAAATAACGAATTGATGCAACAAGGGGTGGGGGAACTGCTATATTAATCAAGAATAACATGAAGATACTACAGTCACGATAACAAAAGTAGATATTCGCTGGATGCTTTAGGAACAAGTGCCATAAAAATAGCCGTTGACTGCGACAATTTTTTTGTTATTACCTGTGCGTACTATCCGGCCGGCAATATAAATTCAATACGAGCAGACTTGCAAAACTATTTGATTTTAGAAATCTTTAAAATTCAAATAATTACTTTGTGCTAGCGGGAGACTTGAACTGCAAGCACACAGAATGGTGTAATACTGTCAATAACGCAAAAGGCAATAACCTAAAAAAGTCAACATCGAATTCCTGACACTTCCAACATGTTCAGCGAATCCCGCTTTCCTTAGCCGTAATTATGTGATAAGGCCTTCCATTGAAGCCAGCACACTTCACATGGGCCTGACTATCACAAAGCCAACATGAAAGAACACAACCCTCATAAACGTCATTGACTGTACAAATCTAGTAATAATTACCAAATCCCAAAAGTATGCAGAACAATACTGGGTTGTATACTGGGTTATATCGTAATACGGTTAAAAAAATTGTTTAACATTTTTTCATTTAGCCCCCATCCCACATCGTGCGATAAGGAACTTCGTTCCAATAATAATTAATTTGTACGTGCATATAACTATAAACGCATATGTATGTAAATGATCCGAAAAGTCGGAACATTCTCCCATGTTTGTTCAGACGTCTCTCCAAAGTTGTCACGACAAATAGTACAATGTGTCAGAAAACGATCGAAAAAGTCGGACCATTATCGGATGTTTTTACATTTCTCTACGAAATATGTAGGTACGACAAATCGGACAAAGGGTCAGAAAATTATTGGTTAAGTCGGACCATTATCGGATGTTTAACGAGACTTTATGCCGACTTCATCCAGCTACGTCCAAAAATCCTTCAGAATTTCCCTTAGAATTCTCACAGAAATCTATCTGAAAACTCTGCAAACTCTTCCTAATTTCCTCCGACAAAACTTTACGAATTCTTGTCAACCGCCTATACGATTTTCGGTACGTTGTCTGACCGACATCGGCATCAGACTCGACAACTTGTGCAGATGTTGGACAGATTTCTGACCGAATTCGGAATAAATTATTTACTGGTATATTCTCTCAAACACATTCTGCAGGAACCATGTACTCGTATACGTATGGAACACACTCCAAATATTTATATACATATTTTCAAATCCTAAACTCATTTATATTTAAATGCAAACATTAGATGTTTACGTGCAAAGATGCATACTTTTGCGTGGAGTCATATGCGTGTTTCATCCCAAACATCCATGCACTTACGTCGACGCATTCGTGTGCTTCCCGCCACACGAACGATTGACAACGAAATGTATGAAACTGAAACGCTACACATCAGCCAACATAAGAAATACTCAATTCATTTAAACACCCATTGAGGCGTGGTGGGTGCCTGTACCTTTGGTGACATGTGCAGTTTTGATGCAAACTTCAGTTATATTTTCCAACTCGGGTGATGATACAGTTCTAACTCTGCGACTGAGGGTTGCTCGAGCCGCTGCACATAGATTTTTTTCCTGGATGAAGTTTTCTTATAATTGTGTAATTGTTTCGCGATGATGCTTTTTCGGCCGAGGGAGACCAGTCCCCTACTTAGTACGAAGTTAAAACTAAGAGCAGCTTCACTAGGAAACTCAGACCAGAAAGTATGCCTATGTGGTATCACGGGTGTGGTTGGCCCCCTTGTGGGAGTATCGTGCTGGCTGTGGTTGCCTCCAAAATCGTTGGTAGATGATATGTAGTTGCCTTGTATATGAGTTACTAGTAACAAAGTATGCTACGCAGGTGTATATCCTCGAAACATGAGATCCGTTGCCCTTATCTCTGAAGAGGTGTGTATAGCATCTCAATCTATGCCAAAGAGGAGTAGCTCACGTACAGAGAGTTTTGGTAGCTCGTGACCGGAAGAAAGAAATCGCGCTGTCGGATATGCGAATATGGGGCGATCGTTCTCCCACGTAATCGTCTATGCCAGCGGTGTAAGGCGTCCTATTCCTGATCTCTTGTTTTCTCCTCAATGGGGTGTAGCACAGGTATCTTACGGGCTGCGCTAACAGTCGTATCAAACATGTTCTTGGTGGGGCGGTGCTCACCTCTGGTTAAGGACTTCCGGTCGAGAACCATATTAAATCACGTCGACTCTGTTCTCAGCCTTATTATGCCGACATATATCAATTCCTCTTATTGTTTTTACGTCCATTAGGCAACCCAGGAACTTTCTTCGACCTGGTAACGCGTAGTACCATCCGGAGAATGCCATGTATATTTATGAATGTCCCGATGTGGGAATTTAGTACCACCAGTGAATAGCTGGTTGCTCATCCAGAAGTCGATGGGACGTTCACCATTTTTGTTGCGGTTGTTTTTTAGACCACCGACTCCCAAAATTGGAAACTGATTGGTGTTATTGTTGCCGACTTTTGCGTTTATATCTCCCATCACAATGTTAATGCCACTTTTGGCGCATTGTTTAGTTGATAATAGAAAGAGTTTTTGACGTCGTCATCAGCCGCTTCTGTTGCTGAGTAACACTATATCAAAGTGATAGTACGATATTTAGTGCGAATACGAGTATCCTTTCAGATATCAGGTTGTATGCTATTATGGCTTTCTTCATGCTGTTCGTGAGCAGTAACCAACTCTGTTTATATGCAAATTCGGGTTTCCACAAAAGAAATAGTGGTGTCCAGAGATAGATCACAGCTCTCCCCTACCTTCCCATCTGACCTCACATAGTCCTAGGAAATCAAATCGACATCTCTCTATTTCGCTGCACACTTGCGCCAGGCGCGATGTTTCCGATAATATCCTTACATTCCATGATCCGAATCTTGTCCTTGTACGACAGCCAATAGGTTGTGCCGTATTATCGATTTCATTTCTTATTTGTTGTCTCGTCTAGTTGATAATGAGTGTTTGTTCTTCGGCTTATCAGGCTGGCGAGGATAGGGTTGCCCCGTTACCTGAAACCATTTTCCTTTATTCGGGCTCGCGACTGTCGGGCGGAGTTACATGAATCCTCACGCTTTCTGGTAAAGAGTTCGACTTCGGTTTTCTAAAAAGCTATAGTTCAGATAATCTGAAATCTTGTGTCACGGTCCTTCAAGCCCGATGAGGTTGAAGCAGCCACTTCTTACTTTCAACCTTCTGAAACTCTTCATTCATATGGTGACTGGATGATTATGCTGCAGAAACTTGATTCAGTAGCACTCCGATATCTCGTGTATAATATAACCCTCTTGATTCACCAATTAATGATTCCTGAGTCTTTAAAAGTTTCCCACTACTGAATCCTAATAAACCTGCTGACGATTGAGACTATTACTCTTAAAGGTTTTAGAATCCTTATTCTAACCATTCCTGAAAAGGCATTTCCTGCTTGCCGATCACCAACATGTCTATAGCAAAGTGCATAGCATAAGTGGTCGCAGTATTGGAATTTCTTAAAGCTTTCGACACAGTCGATCATTCGGTCCTGCTTCAGTTTGGTACTGCTATTGATATCTAAACCTTTCGAGTGTCTAATTTCTAGAAAATCTTAGTCTTTAAGCGTTAAAGTGAGTCATTAAAATATTTAAAGCTAAGACTTTTTGAATTTCAAAAGGTCCCACATGAGGCCGTGTTGCCGCCCACTGTCCATTCAATTCGGCACAAATCAAATTTGAGTTTTTCACCAACATCTTTCGTGTGAAATGATTTAAAATTCACACGTTTTTTTTATTAATTTATCCAACTTCTGATTTATGAGATCAAATTGCACTGCAATTTATGTTTAATTGCATAAATTAAGGAATTCAATTTGATTATAATTTGTTCGTATTAAATACATTTGCGTACATTTCAGGAGTTTTTTTTACAGTTCATTCGCTTATTGTTGGAACAATTTCACGAACAATTTCACTGCTATTTAAATGTTAAAACTCAATTTGTTTTTTTTTTTGTTAATGAACAAAACTTTTAAGTTCCCCTCTTTTTTAGGGATCAATAAATTTTCTGTTTGGAAACAAATTTGAATAAATTTTATTTGAATATACATATTTTATATAAGCGATAAACGTTTGTGTATTAACATAAATTGGAAGGGGCTTTTTATATCCCCACCACTCGGAGAAAGGGAAATGCCTTATGTTTGATATGTTTGTCATGCCGTTTGTAATACCTTAACATAAAGAATGCATTCCGCTTAGTTTAAGCTAACATTTTAATGTTAACAGTTGTTCTAATATTTGGTCATGTTAGTGGAATGTAATGTTATTGGTTACGTACTGGTAATAAGTAGTAATACCTTTGCATACTTTTTGGCTTTAACGAGTATAATGAATTCACCATGAACGAGAGAATTTCAGCTTAAGTGGAAGATCAGTATAACGGAAAATGAGAAGAAATTGGTGCTATCTGGTACCTAAGCTGCGTAGTTTTTGTAGAGGTTTCAATGGAAGTTACGAATGGAAGTTATGGAGTTACGAAGCCTCTTAGAAAGACTCATCTTCGACTATGAACCAATGGGGGAAAGACGTCTCACTAGTGAAAGGCTGAACATAGGAACATTAGAAGCCATGCAGAAGAAACGTGACTTGAGTAGGTACATAATCGAGTTAAGGGCGCATTAAATGGAACATTCGAGGCTATGTGACTAAGGATAATACTGGTGTTAGACAACACTACAATACGGTAATTGAAGGACTCTTCTGAACAGATCGGGGTTTGGCTCTATCTTCTTTTGAATATCAATTGCTCTGGCAACTCGCTGACTGTGAATCCAATGTAATCGAAAGTAGTAAAATGGATTACAACATGCCACTGAAATTGTGACTTAATCGAAGAATACATTGACTATCGACAGTTTCAAACTCTGGGTCCGAATTGTGACCAATTGATGTGTAAATTTTTAGGTACATACATATAAAATAGAGGGGCTCAAAAATGGTAATTATTCCCAAAGCGAAAAAGCAGAACACACAACTCCCGAAACTGTTAGGCCCAACAACCTCATTAAAGGTTGACACGACCTCGGTAGAGGGTGACATATCCTCGTTAGAGGTTGTCAAGTCCGAATTAGGGGTTGTCACAGCCGAATTGGAGGTTGTCACACCCGAATTAGAGGTTGTTACACCCGGATTTAGATAACGTCACAAATGAATTTTGAAAGTTATTTTTATTATAAGGTGATGGTTTATTTTCCTGTATTCTTATAAAAAAATACAAAGCGGGAAAGTAAACTCATTTATATAGGGAATCTTTAGGGTAACAAGCTTGTTTTATATTCCACTTGCGACCTTTTTTGAAGTCCCGGCCATCATGGGTCACTGCACTATTTTGACGTGATATATCTGAGCAATTTTGATTGTTGCATCGGAATTAATTTCAAATTCGATTGTTCCAATCGAAATTTTAAAAAATTTTGTTGACAGAAAAAATGTTTTTGGAGATTCAGTTGTTATAACCGAATCAATTATAGAACGAGGTTGCTCCAACCGAATTTCAGTTGTGGGGACTAAATTCGGTCGTGGCAACCTCAATTCGGTTATGGCAACCGTAATTCGGATGTAATGCCGTTCCATGCTCAGCGACATTTTATTTTTTTAAATTTTTGAAAACCCAGTTTTTTGAATACACTAGGTCTGGCCGATAAAGCTAATACATCATTCATTTATGCATGCTTTGTCGCTGTACGAATATGTTCATCGAAAGTAAGTTAATGTAAAATTTCGTCGCGTCAACATAAATATTTACGGCACAACGAAAAATTCGGTGTATTTAGGAAACTTTTCTTTCTGTAATGATTATTCCAGTTAAGGAAATCATTTTCGATGAAAATCTTTTTCTTTCAGTGTAGTGAATTAGGACTACACGCAAAGAAAAAAAACGTTTATTGCTCAGTTGCCAGAACAATACTTTGATTGATTTCTATTAATTTATTAATCGCAACCGTGCATGTAGTTCTCCCAAATAAACTCATATATCGCAAATGTGTATCATGTTGTTGCAAACGAGTTCTCGTTTGCATTAGACGCGTACAAGTTAAAACCCGTTAGCGATAACTGAAATTAGCCATTTTTCTAACGGGAGCACAGATTACGAAGAACGTAAATTCTCTCATTCTCTCATTCTGTCGACTGTATATACACTCTTATCCACTCGTTTGGCATACACATTCATGCATACACATTAAAGTGACTACACCCTCTAATGCTTCTGCCTTGTCGATATATCTTGGATGTGCAATTAATGCGTAGACAAAAATGCCAAAATTTTTTAAAATAAACTTTATGGGTAAAATCAAAATCATAGAAGTTGGAAATTTAAACAAAAAAGAGCTTATGCAGGCCATAAATAAAAGCTTTAATTACAACTCGGTTGCTGTAACCGAAAGAACAGTTTCTCACAAACGTTTTTCAGCTTTAATTTTTCATAACTCGTTTACTGCAAAAGTTTTTCGGTTCTCACAAAGGTTTTTGCAAACGCTTTTTCCAGCTTATGTTTTTCATAACTCGTTTGCTGCAAACATTTTTCGGTTCTCCCAAACGAAATGACATGTATGGCTTAACAGAAGTTCGATTCTCCCAACTACAGTCCCAAACGAACTTCAATTATCTGAGAGTTCGTTTGGAAGGAACGAGTTTTTTCTTTGCGTGTACTCATAAACTATCTGGCCATTTACTATACAAAAATGTAGGCGATTAGCGAATTGATCGTTTTCCTGTCATCTTATCTGATAACCAGGCGGCTATTAACCACCTGAAATCAGTCGGTCAATAACTTAAATTGTACAAATCTCCTGTTGCAAAATATCAACGAAATAAATCAACACATTGTAGTAATAACATCCAGTTTCTCAATTTCGTACGAAGGCTTTAGGTCGTGTTCTAGTCGAAAGAAAGTTGATTTTGGTGCAACAGTTTTGTCATTTCAAATCGAATGAAAACAGTAAATTATTCTAAACTTTTCAGTACAAATTTCGGTTACTCTATTTCGAATATGTTGTCGTTTGGAAACAGAATCAGGCGAACGAAAATTTCGACTTAGATAAACCAAATTTGAGTTGAAAGCGAGTGACTGACTTTCTTTCCCTTAGCCTTTCGTTCGAGATTTGGAAACAGACAATAAGTTGTTCACTCAAAATATCACCAACATGTATCGAGCAATATTTTAAAGTTTCTAAGAAAAATGTAACAACGAGGCAAACGGAAAATGGCAGAAAAAATTTCAATTTTATCTACTCTCATTCAATTTCTTAAAAAAGAGAGATTTTTGCTATAAAAAAGCTTAAAACCCGCTATAACAAAAACAGTACAGAAATTTCAGTCAGGTGAACCGATTTAAACATACCCTCAACCCTTAGCCATCTATTGATTCCAAGTTCCATTAAAAACGGTTTATACATTTTTGGAGCACACCAAACCCATAGATAAATAAAAAACCATAGATGGTGAAAGATAAGTGGTGGATTTGAAAGAAAAGAGAAATATTCTAGATGGCGCCAGGGTGGTGGATATGGGCAAATTCTCTGGAAACAAAAACTATTGGAAAAAATATATAACCATGCTTTTTTGCCTCTTGTATTGTCAACAAATATCATTAGCAATATTCTTTTCTATTATTAATATTATATTTTCAAATTTAAACAGCAGAATCGAAATAAAAATTACTTTAGAGTGCTTTTTCGTCGCATCCAAGTGAAAAATGTTCGTACGGAAACAGCACGTGCCCTCTGGTGAAAATGGTGATTAAGCAAATGAACCATCTATAGTTTTTATTTATCTATGCTATCAAAGCCACAAACCTCTACATATAAAATACTTTAAAAACAGAATTGCTAGCAGTCAAACAAATTCAAAACAATTAAAAGCATTTCCATATTTCATTATAATTGGCATCCGATTCCACAATATTTGCATTGCCTGCAAATGCAAATTCAAAATTGTTTAATAGTCATTGCGAACAATGGTAATTCTTTTGCATTTGCATTAGATAAAGTATTGCCAATTAAAATCCAATGCAAATTAAAAAAAAACCCATGTATAGCCTGGTATTCAGTTTTTATGAAATTTTCGTTGTCATTCGTTGAAGTACGTGTATAAAAAAATAACGAAAATTTCATGAACCGAAAATTTTGGTCACTTTTCATTTGCATGGCACTTAGCTCTTAGTGAAATTTTCGCAAGCAGAATGAATTACAGGGTTGTTACGCCAAAGTTATTTCGTACGAAAACGATTGTTTGATAATGGTTTGAGACCAATCAGAAGTGACACTACATGCGTTAAAAATAAAATGGAGAGCGTGGAGGAATTATAAGTGAAATATTTGCAAGGTAAACCAAAGATAAGTGGTAACTCTCTGCAACAACATTTTCCGTTTAGAGATACATGACAAAATTTCTTACGAAAATGTCGCAAAAACTGAATACGGCGCTTATGGTGGTAACCCTCTTAACATCTCTGTTGCACGTACATATCTAGCACTACCCAGAGAGATGTAAAGTATCTTCTAAATGGTTCTGCTTCTTTTGGGGATCTGGAAGATTTGGCACATATAGGGACCGGTAAGAGCTAACGCTTAAACTCTCACACGTACTGGCACAATGACACCCGAGGCCCATTCGCAAACTTGCCGCCTATTTGACAAGTAATATAATATTTAAATATTGTAATGGACGCGAAAATGTTAAGATTCCATTGAGTCTAACAAGTTAACGATTTTGATTATTAATAAAGTCCAATTTATCCTGGATAGAAGCTCAGTCGTTCATCCAAGGGTTATATTGTTATTTTAATTAAATTATATTACAATTTACATATATTTCATGTTGTTTCATGCTTTATTTAAAAATACAGCGATTTTTTTATTTCCTTAATTTCCTCATTTTTTATATTTACAAACGGAATTTAAATTACCTCTGATTTTGTTTACTTATCAACATGATTTGAATTTTGAATCAATAACCTTTAGTGCGAAAATAACTAAATATTATTGGCAATAAAATTTAAATTTCACAAAAATACTCAAAATATCCTAATTAACATAATACATAATGACAAGAGATATCAAAAATATCTTAAAGCGCTCTTGAACTTTAACGAAAATAAAAACCAAAAAACAAAAAAAAACATCACGTGCAATTAAGATTTTAAGATTTAAGAGCCATATTTCCCAAATGTTTACATTTAGTTACTACATAGTTGACCATTACTACATAGTTGACCCTTACACAGTCCAAAAATTGCTTTCTTTCACAAAACGAGTATTTTACTATATTTCCCTTTAAGTTTTTGAAATGTAAACCAGTTGTACGTTAAGATCATCCCTGCGACATTATTAACAATTACTCAGCACGTGACGTCACATGGCTGGTTAAACAATTTATATTTAATAATGTCCAAAAACGTGAGTTGATGTTAAGTTTGGAACAGATTGTTAAATGCATCATTATCGTTGATTATTTGTGGTTATTTATTTCTCTTTGTCAGTAGTATTTAGCTCTCGCAAAACAGAAACACTTACATTTTTCACGCAGATGTTAGGGATTTCAATTTAAAACAAGTAAGACAGAGACTAGAAATCACCCTACACTTACAGAATTAAATGTTTGAAAGGAAATTGTAGCAACCATGAATTCGTCTGTTGTCACCGAATTACGATTGACATAACTGAATTGAAGTTATTCCGACTAAATTTAATTCCCATAACTGAAATTCGCTTGAAACAACCTCGTTCGAACTATAATTGATGCGGTTGTGGCTGATCGTAATTCTGAATTTCCACATATATTGATTCTATCAACTAAATTTATTTTGCAATACCCAAAGTTGGAAACAATTCGGTTGCAACAGCTGAATTTGGCATCGAATTGTTTGCAGCCATCGAATTTGATATTAATTCGGTCACAACAACGGAATTTAGTAACAATTTGGTTGCAAAAAACCGAATGTGGTGTCAATTAAGTTGCAACAATTGAATTCGCTACCAATTCGTTTGAGACCATCGAATTTGGTATCAAACAATTCGACCGCATCAATCGCATTTGGTACCAAATCGTTTGCAACCATCGAATTTGGTATTAATTCGGTTGCAACAACCATATTTGGTAACAATTAGGTTGCAAAAAAAGCGAATGTGGCATCAATCAGTTGCAACAATTGAATTCGCTATCAATTCGTTTGAGACCATCGAATTTGGAATCAATCAATTTGACCGCAACAATTGCATTTGGTACCAAATCGTTTGCAACCATCGAACTTGGTATTAATTCGGTTGCAACAACCGAATTTGGTAACAATTAGGTTGCAAAAAAAACTAATGTAGTATCAATTCAGTTGCAACAATTTAAATCGACACTAATCCGTTTGCCACCATCGAATTTGGTATCAATTCGACCGCAACAACCGATTGGGGATTCAAGTGGCTTGCAAAAACTGAATTTGTCATTAACTCGGTTGCAACAACCATATTTATGGAAAATTAAGTTACTGCAGAGCCTCTTCAGGGGCTGGACCCGAAATAGCTGTACTGGGTGCCAGGAGACGGGTGGGTCTTGAGCTTCAGACGGGTGGGTCTTGGAGACGAGTGGGTCTTGAGCTTCAAAAAATACAAATTATCAGTTCTATTAAAAGAGGCCAAATAAATGAGAAACTCACACAAGTGATAGTGTCTGTAAAGTAGAATAGCATCCTCTTTATATAGCCCTGTCAAATGATTTAAGAATGGTCATATCATAATTGGGGGATGTGACCCATAAAGGCTGGTACTTCAAAAATGGTGGTTTGGTTATGACACGATTGAAATTCGGTTGTGACAACCTTAAATTCGATTGTGGCAACCTCTACTTCGGTTGTGATGACCTATAGTCTGGTTGTGGCAACCTCTAGATTCAGTTGTGGTAACCTCTAACTTCCGATACGACTAATTCGGTTGTCTTAACAGAATTTTTTTATGTGTGTGTGTATCACAAATTAAGATTTGTAGTTCTTGTTATAATTTAATTCTTAGACACTATCTGCTCAACGTCAAATATCAACTTGCACAAAGTAGTTGATATTGTTTCCAAAACCACGGCTCTAGGACGTATGTAAGAATGAACTCTGTGTTGAATCCAATAATTTTTATTTTTAACGTAGTTTTATTTATTGTTTTTTTTTTTACAAATTACGATAGCGAGAGTAGAGTCTCTTTATTTTAGTTAATAATCGATTTTAACGTTCAACGCTTATTACTCGAGATGTGTAGAGTTTGCGCTTACAATTCTGATTAGCTCGAATCTAGAATTTTCGAGAAATATCTGTACTTACAACCAGTGGTGTAATAAAAGTTAGTTCTTCAACCTACTGTTCTTCACCCTACCGTGGTGAATTTTAGCCAAATTCTATCTAACAAAAGTTAGCGAGTTCTTCACCGTCCTGTGTTCCAATTCCACCAATTCGTTCTTGCTTTTTCAACTGAAGAGAATCGAACGTCGAGAAGTTGCAAGGTTTAACGTCAAGAGAAGAATTATACCGCTAATAAACACAGCCGAAAATATTATTGTTATTGTGCAAAATTTAGAAATGTATGAGTATTAAATGGATGGCTTTTGTTCGATGTTACAGCAAAACTGTGAAAAATCACAGAGTGAAACTTCAAATGAGAGAGTTGGGTATATTTTAATCGGCTGGATTTTCTGCGTCTGCTCTCAAGTTACTTTGTAAAACACCATCCTCTCGCAAGCATTCTATTGTCGCCATTGTCTATGTTGGATCTATATATTTTCGATAGCATTTTTTGTTTCGAAGATTCCCAGTGCTGTTTCATTCGCTTGCGATATGACCTATATGAGAGGTTATATGAGAGTTTTATATGGCTGGATCTTTGTTTCTCGATAATGGATTTATCTCTGAAGTGCTTGCTTATCCAAAAATAAAGCAAAGGTTTGCACAAGGTTAAGTAGAGAGAAAAGCGTAAGATATCAGACGCAGAGAAATTAGAATTACCTCTAGAATTACCAGAGGTAGCCACAACCTTCTCAAAGAAGCTCTCGCAACTGTAGGCACAAAACCAACCCCTTCCCGATGATGATCCTGAAGCGCAGTGGAAACCCATTTCAGACTCTATAAAAACAGCCGCAACAACCGTACTAGGTTTTGAAAACCCGCTTTGCAGCAATCCCTTGTACTATGAAGAGTGTCGCATAGCAAATGATGAAAATAACGGTGCATGTATGGCAATGCTTCAGTCAATTGCAACGCAAGCTGCAACTGAGTGCCATCGGGAAAAGAAAGGAGGTAAACTGTCTCTTCTGGCTTAAGAAACAGCAGTGCAGAAAACGCGAGACTGAGAAAATTGAGACATACAGATGGAAGGAAGAGTTTCACGTTACGCCAAATCCTGCAGAAGACCCACGAAAACAAACCGACACCTATCATCTATGTGTCGATTATAAGACGGCCTTCGTTAGCCAGACGCGGGAGAATCTCTACGAATCAATATCTGAGCTTGGTATTCCTCCAAAACTCATACGCCTTTTTCGTACCAAAACACCAAATTCGAAGTGAAAGTTGGAAGGATATTACTGAATCTTTTGAAACTAAGCGAGGCGTCAGGCAAGGCAACACGCTATCGTGCAATCTCTTTAACATCTTAATGGAGAGCATTATGAGAAAAGATGCAGTCAACATGAATAAAATCATCAGCAGCAAAAGTCACATGTTGCACGGGCATGCTGATGATATAGACATCATTGGGCGCATAATGAGAGAATGGGCTACGGTGTTTTCGAGAATTGAGAAGCAGTCAGCAAAAGTGGGTCTGACAGTAAATGAGGATAAGACAAATTTAATGGTTTCAACAAGCAGGTCCTCCATGCGATTAGACCAAAGCGTGACAATTGATAACCGTGGTGGACGAATTTATATACCTTGGATCTGCCGTAGACAAAAACAACAACGTCATCCTTGAGATCAAGCGGCGAATAGTGCTTGCGAATAGATGTTATTTTGGGCTAAACAAGCACTTTAGAGATAAAGCTCTCTCTCAAGTAACAATAGTCCAGTTATACCAGACTTTCATACAAACTGTCTTGCTTTATGGCGCAGAATCCTGGGTCCTATCGCAAGCAGACGAAACATCTGTAGGAGTCTTCGAAAGAAAAATACTCCGAAAAATTTATGGCCCTATAGTGCACAACGGCGAGTATCGGCGACGCATGAACCATGAGCAGTATGAACTATATTACGATATTGAAATAGTTAAGCGGGTCAAAATAACGCGATTGCGCTGGCTAGGCCATGTGGATGGAGACGAACCTGCACGAAAGGTTTTCGAACACGAAGACGAAAAATAGGAAGACCAAGACTCCACTGGAGGGATCAGCTTGAAGAATCCCTTCGTATACTAGGTATTACCTACTAGAGAGATTAGGCAAAAGATCGAACTGGTTGCCGAAATATGTTATCTTCATTTTGTAAGGTCCCTGATCCCCCGTGGTTTTTCGAGACCGGATAAGTAATATAGACTTATGTGTTCTGACCCAAATGTGGCTTTGTTTGTTTTTGCTGTTTAAAAAATGTGACGTGAAACAAAAAGGCAGCAGATTTTCAATCCATGAAATAATGCTTGCAAACATGTACATGGTTCCTGCAATATGTTGCTTGGCCGTTGTTTTACAGCGCGTAGAAATCATGTAAATTTGCGTGATTTCCCTTACAACCGGCAAATCGGGTATTTTTACGTGGTTGTCTGTGAATTAAGAAAAAAATGCTTGATTTGCTTCAAAAAGGATGTACAAGTAGAGAGAAAAAACCGGCGCAATTTGGCAACCCTAGTAGGAGAGAACTGATTCACTCAAACGCAATTCTTTCTCGTGTCATAACTTGATTATTTCATACTTTTTACATACTTTGTGTAATTTTTTTTAAATATGGTTGCAACTTCTATTGTTAGATACAATAACATCATCAGAAAACTGCTCGTGTATTGAAATATTCAACGAAGAGAGAGTAGAGAACGACTCCCTTTACTCGTTTCTTTGTTGGCATTCCACTCCATGAGTAAATTTTCTTCTCTATACCATAGTTGCTTTATATTCGCTTTATGCAGCGTAGTTTTACTTCACACTGCGAATGAAATGTACGTTTGTTTACAGCAATTTCATTCAAGGCGCATTGAAGGGGTGGTACCAATAGAACAACCGACTTATTTTTTCACATTTCTTAGGTATTTCTTGTTTCTCAAATTCAAATGTATTTTGTTTCTGTACTTTATTTTTATCTTTTATACTTGGAATACATTTGTGCTGAATTAGATTGTGCCAGACAAAACAAAATGAATTATTGGGTTTGTTGTCGTAGAACACTCTTCAACTCGCCTTGACTTACAATCAAATCCACAAAAAATGCAATGGGTGCAATAAGGTGCAAAGTAATTTGTAAGAAAATAAATGGGCTGGCCGTAGACATTTAAATTGACTAAAAAATTACAGCAGACAGTCGTCCGAGGCCTTCGGCCACGGACTGTCCCTGCAGGCTGTGTCAGAGACACGGCCATTAAGTTTAACGTAGAATACGCCATCCGATAAGACAGAAAACATATATAACAATAAATGATAAATAATATAAGCAAATGAATTTATTGTTATATATGTTTTCTGTCTTATCGGATGGCGTATTCTACGTTAAACTTAATGACCGTGTCTCTGACACAGCCTGCAGGGACAGTCCGTGGCCGAAGGCCTCGGACAACTGTCTGCTGTAATTTTTTTAAACTTAATTTAATTTATGTATTTTAATTAATATTTTTATTGAAATAAGTTCTGCGAATGTTGAGAGGGCCGCCCTAATATTAAAAAAGGTTTACCTTATCGAGTCTTCGCAGTAGCATTCGAGCGTTGTGTGAAAGCTTTACGCTTTACAATTCAAAATTAAAGTTACAACAGCTTTATTGAAGCTTTCGCAAAAAAGCTTTATTACGTTAGCTTACTGTTTGTTTCACTTTTTACTAGATACATGTTGCCAAGCAACATTAGCTTGCTGTTCGTTTCACTTTTTACTAGATACATGTTCCTAAGCAATGTTGAGCAACCAAAAACACTCAACCAAACACCACACATATGTTTGAGTGTATGTGTTTAAACAATTTTCATTTGAGAAATTTAAATATTAGGAAGATATCAACCAATATGAAATGTATATCAAACGAAAGATAACATCTTCAAAAAAAAATTTTAAAAAAATTCATCAACCGTTTCCTCAAATTCAATGAAATAAAGATTACAACAATAAAAACCTGACATGACTCCTCATACCGTAAGGTAAGACGTATTCTACGTCAAAAACTAATTATAACTCTAGAATTGTCCTAGGATGCTAGAGAAAAGATATATCATATGTTAAGAACTGAATTTGCATAACTACTTTGGACAATAAATAATTAACTGCCAATAAAATGATACGAAACCAAGCAAATTTTTTACTGCACTAACTCATTCGTGCTAGTGTTTTATTAATGGAAAACAAATTCAAAATTCAGTTGTGACAACCTCTAATACGGCTGTGACAATCTCTAATTCGGGTGAGACAACCTCTAATTGGGCTGTGACAACCTCTAACTCGGTTGAGACAACCTCTGACTTGTTGAGACAACCCCTGATTCGGCTCTGATGCTGGACCACCTCTAAATTCGGTTACGGCTAATACGGCTGTCTCAGCCGAATTTTTCTGCTGGTGTACACGATATTGTCGCCGCCACTAAGCGAGTTTACCGTCGTCGACAGAAATGTACAGTGGTCACAACAAAGATCGAGCCCACGTTCTTATAATATCATACATATCTCTAAAGATTCTAAACATCTGTTCTTATACTAGCAATGAAAAGGTTTTTATGTTAAAATTTTAAATTTCAAAATCATAATTATATACAACCACTATAAAACCATTAAAACAATTAAGCAAGAGTTTCACTTTAATTGCACGCGATTAAATCATTGAATTCTAACTCTACCACAGGTAACAGTAAACAAAAACTGTATGTGACCCACCAATGTTGCTGCAACATATGGGTTATGTTTAGCAACACGTTATCTCATTTACAATTTGAGTATGAGTATTTCACCACTCTATTTGTGATATAACAAAATAATAAGAGCGACCGTAATTCTCCCTCTCTCTCTAGCGCTTTAATAATTTTAACTTTGAGTTAAGTACTGGATCGAACTTGGTTTAAAAGGCTTAAAACCTTTGCAGGCAACATTTAGTAACGGCTGAGCTATCTGTACTGAAGCTACAGCGCGCAAACGAAACGAGTTTTCCGGTTAAAGTGATAAAGAATTTAAAACTAAATCAATAAATAAAGTAAAAAAATTCTGAATAACCAACAAACACAAAACAGTGAAACAATCAAAATATCTAAAAATGAAATTACTACTACCTTTATTACTAAGTCTCCTGGGTGTTGTTGTGGTGATAGAAGCCAAATTAGAAGAAAAATTCCATTGGAAACAATTGGTTTTCGATTGGCCAACACCAGAGGCTGAAACGGCTGCCCTAAAAACGGGTCAATATATTGTCGAGAATAACTTGCCTCTGGGTGTGGAAAAATGGAATAACAAACTCTTCATTACAGTGCCAAGGTAAGAGGGGTGCAAATTAGATAATTTAGGGGGGATATATTTCTATTTTAATATTAATTTGCTAATCCAATGACTGTATGTTATTTGCCGATAGCAATCATTCGAATTTTTGGGAATGTTTTGTGATTTCTTTTTTTTCGTTTGTTGGTGAAATCAAATTTACTCAATATGAGTAAAATCCATACTAAATTATGTTGAAAAATTTAACACAAGTGTGGTAAATTTGTAGAAAAATAAAACAAATATAACTTAGGGACAGTTTTAAAAAAAACGAACTTGAACGAACGAGCGAATAGGTCAAAACCAAAATGTAAATAAATTCATTCATTATTTTATAAATTTATTAAAGGAACATGTAAAGAATGAATATCCTAAATAAATAACTAATTGGAACTATATTACTTGTATTATTTATATTTAAATTTTGATTGATTCGTTCGTTGGTTGGAATCCATCAATTTTAATTAATTCAAAGTCATTGCAAATTGACTTTACTTGAAGTCAGTTCGTGGAGCAAATTTCTTTTAGCAACAAAATTGGATTTTTTTCGTTTTTTTTTGCCTGGTGGAGCATTAAATGCGGATTTAGAAAAAAAGAAAAAAGTATGCGAAAGTCCATATTTTCCGAAATATACAAGGTCTCCAAAACTTGTATGTATAATCGCGCATAACTCTGGCATTTATTATCCGATCCTGATAAAAATAAATTTCATAAATCGTTAAATTTATATTCCAATTAGTCACCCGGCCATCCGGCCGGGCTCACGCAGGAGGATCAAATTCCCTCTGTAGCTTAAGTCAATGTGTGACAAAATCAGAAAAATCGCGCGAGTTTTTAGAAATATTTTTTTTATTTTTGTGTGTAAAAACTACAACAAAAATAAAAGACAACAAAAACAACCACTAAAGACAAGAACAACAAATTGATTAAGCCAAAAAAGTGGGGTTAAAAACTATTTTTTAGATGAGCCCTCAATGGGTTAATAAAAGAAAATATATTTATATACAGTGTTATAGAGTTTCACAAGGGCTTTGTAATGATACATATTTCAAGCAGATCCGATGATAAATACCTGAGATATAACCCATTATATACTCAAGCTTTAAAGGCCTATATCTCAAGAAGTTGGACCTAGCGCAAAAAGCAAAACTTATTTTTAGCTCAGCGCGAAAGCCTTTACCGTTGGTGAAATTTTGGTGCATATCTGATTTTGCTGCTAAAATAGTTGTATGCCAATGTAATTATATCGTGCTTATGGCCAGTTTTTCAACCAGTGGGGTAAACTTCGATTCTCAATTAAATAACACCGAGTTGTATTTTTCAGTCGATGGTTAACAATGATTTAACCAAAAATGATGTACAGGTAGAGAAGAAAAAACCCCGCAATTTGGCAACACTAGTAGAAGAGAACTAAAAAAGTCGACGCGATTCACTCAAACGCATTTCGTGATTATTTCATAATTTTTACATACTTTATGTAATTTTATTTAAATATGGGTGGAATTTCTATAGTTATATACAATAACATCATCAGAAAACTGCTCATGTATTGAAATATTCAACGAAGAGAGTAAGAGAGAGAGCAGAGAAACGGCGCGCTTCACTCATTGTCTTTGTTCGCATTCCTGTCCATGAGTAAATGTTCTTTCTAAAAAGTGGTAGAAATTAACTCAAAGGCATTTCTCTCTCGCGTCATATCTCGATTATTTCATACTTTTTGCATAGTTTATGTAATTTTACTTTAACATGGTTGGAATTTGTATAGTTATATACAATAACATTATCAAAAGTTGCACGTGTATTGAAATATTCAATGAAGAGAGTAAGATAGAGAACAGAGAATGACTAGGGTTTCACTCGTTGTGTTTGTTGGCATTTGAGTGAAGAGAAATTTTGACTGTCTATCCGTTGTAGTTAGAACCAAAAAGGATGTACAGGTAGAGAAGAAAAAACCCCGCAATTTGGCAACCCTAGTAGAAGAGAACTAAAAAATTCGACGCGATTCACTCAATCGCATTTCTTTCCCGCGTCATAACGTGATTATTTCATATTTTTTGCATAGTTTATGTAAGTTTACTTCAATACTATCAAAAATAACACCCAAAAAGTTGCTCGTGTATTGAAATATTCAATGAAGAGAGACAAATTGTGACTGTCTACTTGTACATCGTTTTTGGTTGTAGTTAGAACTATATGATTTTGACAATCGCATTGCTGATATTGGTGATTGTGAGAAGCTCTCCTCAATCCCTTCATGGGATGTTATGGGACACAATTTTTTTTTTATATTGGTGAAATTCGTGAATTGATCTCTAGCATCTTCCTTAAAATTTGCATTAAGCCTGCCGAATAAGAATTAGTAGCAGACCTGCTATAAAATTAAATGTCTGTATCACCCTAAACATTTGTTTCATATTTATAAATTATAAAAATTGCATTTATTTATGAGACATTTGTTATATTGAACTTACGACCATTGGAGTGGTACTCTGACATGCTACTATCTATTATGTAAACGTAAACAATAGCAAATCCTAATATTGCACCTCGTCAACAGAATTGTAAACGCCTTCTGTATTCCTTCGAAAAGAAGGAATGATTCCAGGCCTTCTAAAATAAAGGGAGCATGAGTGTGTATCGAATCTGCGATTAACCAAAGCTGTGATTTGAGCCAGAAGTATTTAGCCATGAAAATGCTTCTCAAAAATACCGTTCGAAACCGGTGTAAGACTGTAGGTCCCAATCAGTGAGTATAAAACTAGAAAGCGCACAGCTCACTGGTTGTGAGAAGCACTCCCCGATTCCTTCATGGGATGTAATGGGAAACCATTTTTTTTTTACAAGTGTTTTATCACTTCCTATAGAACAGCTTCAGGAAACAAAAATGAATGAGGAAACTATAAGTAGGCCTACAGAAATGCGTACATGTAGCAGGCATTTCGACAGGTTTATAGAACCAAACAGAAAATCTTCTGAAGAACAATTTCGAATTGCTGGGAGACTTCCTCAGGAAGCGACGAATAAAGCTCGCCAAAAACGACTTTCATAATTTTCCCTGGGAATATTAGATGACTTAGGGCATAGATAAATAAAAACCATAGATGATTCATTTGCTTAATAACAATTTTTACCAGAGGGCACATGCAGTTTCCGTACTACCATTTTTCACTCCGACCATGTAAACCTTCCTAATGCCACGAAATTGCCATAGTCCAAGCGACGAGGCCTGTTGATCGGTAAAACTCGATACGTGAATTGAATTTTGTACGGGAAAAACTTTAAATCAGTACGAATTATGCGACAGAGAGACGTGCGAGAGATGCCCAACTGCAAAAATCGGCGACGACTTGAAGGTTAGGGTAGTATTCTAAAAGTGCCAAAAGTGAACGTAAACGCAGAAGCGAACGCGAACGCCAAAGTCAAAAAATGCTAGTTTATATATCACTTCACGCTTGCGTTTGTTTACGAAAGCTGTCACTGACATATGCGGTGTATAGAGTTGCCAAACTAAAATAAGCAATTATAGATCAGAAAAAGTTATCTCGAGTGAAATGCTCAGAATGAAAAAGATTAAAAAATTTAGCTCTATTTCAGTAGATCAACAGATTTTAAGATTGCTTTATTTATAATACTGGAAATACCAACAATATTCACATAAAATGTGTAAAAAACCTATGTTATTTTGGGGTTCAATGTCCAATAAATTTCCCCATCTATATTAAATTAGTTGTCTTTTGAAAAGCACGTGCCATTTGGCGGTATGTATTGACTGTAATGTATTGGTTCTTTTGTTTATTATTGTCAACATCAACTGATGTCTATAATTTTTAAATATAATTATAATAGTTTTTCAACGCATTATTTATTTGAACGTTCCATTTCTAATTTTATTTTTGTAAATAAGAATTTCAGTGCGTAAACAGTATAATTTTGAATTATTAAAAAAAAAAAAAGCTTGAGCTCTATCCGTCGAATGCATTTCAGCCAAAATTGGCAACTACTTATAAGCAATGAAATGCAAAATACTTCCATCTGCCTGTCCTCGATCGACATTTTGCTTTAAATGTGTAATTTCTTCAACTAACGCGACAAACTGTCGCGTGTTTAATTTGGCAGCTGAAGTGATCAAAAACGTTGCGCAGAGTTTTATAAACTACCCATTAAATAACGTAACTCAACGCAGATAGTCACCGAACAGCTCTAACGTTTTATAAACTACCAAAACGACAAAAGTAAAACGAAGTGACTGATTCGCGACTTATAGAATACCACCCTTAACCTCTCAACGCTGGCATCTACAGCCTTAAGGCCCAACTATAATGTGCTTACGCTGGCTTATGGGCTTAAGCGAACTCAACGAAAAGCCTGTCAAATGCTTACTGGAATTCCATGAGACTTTTAGGTGGCTGGAATATACTTTCGTGACTTTGAAACTTTTAAGCCACCGCTGCATATTTATTTAATTTATTTAATCGCCCAACATTTTTGGGGTCACTTTCCGCTTTTGGGCAATTTTTACTTGGACGGTTATTCGCATAGCCATATTAAATACTTACCACTTTTGTTGCACTTATCGGCAACATCCATCCACGTCCTTTCTTTAACGCCTTTATTAAAATAAAACGCGTCCCTCTTGTCATAAAGACATTTATGTTTTTCAACATTTTCAATAAGGCACTGTATAAATTCAGTTTCAGTCGACATTTTGGTTTGTTATTATTATATTTGACCAAACAAATAAACAAACAGCTGATGGCGTAAGCAAAGTTCGGCCAGTAGCGAGCGCTGCTTAAGCCGATGACACTTGACGAAACTCAACGAAAAGTTGCCGCAAGTACATTATAAACGGCCACATACGTTTTATATGTATTCGAGCAGTGGCTTAAGCTGACTTAATCCAGAAAAAGCATGATATGGTTGGGCCTTTAATGTTCTCTTCAGATCGTCTCGGACGACATCGGCTTTGATGACGGTCATTGTCAAAATTGTCGGCGGCGACTAATTTTTCGGGTAAATGCTGGCATGTACTGTTCCATTGCACAAATTTACTTGGAGTGACGCTTCGAACGCGCGATGTCATTAGACGATATAAAACCAAAATAAAAAGTTATTGGGTTGCCAGATGTGGTGGTTTCAAATGGTCCAACTGTTAAACTGCAGTTACATCTACCAAGTTTATCGCATTTTCGGAATTATAAATGTCAAACTCCATAAGAAACAAACACCGATAATCCCAAAAGTGCGATAACCTTGGTAGGTGTAAATGCCGCTTTATTTTAGTACTATGCTGGTTTCAAATAAAGGATGCCAAAACCGGTCATAATAACAACAACGGCATTTCGATTTGTGTGTTAAAATTATTAGTGGTCTTCATGAAAGCTCGAAAGAACCTCGTAAACTCGAAAACATCGTAAACTTGCACAGCAAACGTCAAAACAAACAATTTTCCCATACAAAGCGACTTGCTCAAAAGTGGAAAGTTTTCGAGGCAAATTTGCTGAGCAAACGTGGGATGGAGAAACGTGTAAACTTTTGACATTTCGTTGTCATCTGACTAGGATGGATAAATAAGGTGATAGCACTAGAACAGTAGAAAAAGTACACATACATAATACATGCAATTGCTACTGCTACCGCCTTATGTATCCATCTTGGTCAGCTGATATGGTTTTGAGCACAACTACGCTGAGCAACTTTAACTGGTGCCTCATGCAACGGTGCGAGGGAAACTAGCGCTGAGCAAAAGTTCTCGGCTTTCACGTTTGCATGAATGCCGCTATTGTGTTAAATACTAGTACAACACAAATGTATGCTAACAATAAGTCATTAAAAAGTGTAAATAACATTTAAATTTCACAGTTTTGCACCAAAACAACCTGTAAAATGAAAGCCAGAAGTTATTGTAATGTCACTTTTCGTCAAACATCTCTCTATCATACCGACCGCATCACGAAGAGTGTGAAAGGAAACGTCAGATGAGTCAAATATTCTCTTTAGTAAGATTTACTCTATGCCCGGTCTCATCATTCAAATATCGAGCTACGTGGTTTTGAAAATAAATTCAACAAATTCCGGAAGCCCGGGATTTTTTGGCAGCCTAGACTTTTTTGGAATACTCTTCATTTTAATAATATAAATTTTCGTAAAATAGTTATACATAATAAATTTTGAAAGTATGACTTTGGATTTTACCTCCCAGTAGTAAGAATTGAGTTGAGATGCTTTAAGATTGGTAACCTCAAATGATTTCACAGCAAAAAACCCATCCTAAGTTTCTGAACTTATTTGGTCGTAAAAGAGCTAAAATACTGAAGATATTGTCGGATAATTGTTATCCAGATGTTTGAAGACACGTCTTAAACCTACTTGTTAGGGTACATATTTCTTATACTTTAATACTATATTTAACGATGACACTGATGTTAAATTCATTATCATACCTGCTTCGTATTAACATTTGGTTACCAAAAACCACAAAACTCGTCACAGTTTATATCCAACTCATTTGAAATAAACAAAGTGTCTGTAGGTCTTTTTTTTACCATTTTTGTTTATTTAATATTTAAAAGGGGGTTTTACTATTTCCAGAATAATTAGCACCAACTAGTTTATATCACTTAAGCCAAATTGAATGCAAATAACCAAACATGCATATTCATTAATAATCGATATCTTATATATGTATATTATTTATAAAATTTATTATTAGGTCTGTCTGCGTACTGATAATTTGTAACAATTTGTACAAATTGTTACTGGATTGTTGTCTGTTTACACCAAAAAGCCAGTAACGAGAGAGCAAGAGAAAGATTATTTTGACAGTTCGATGATAGAGAACTTACAAGTTTTTACTGGACACATTTTTGCCAATAAGAATTTGGAAGTTCGGACATATGGTTTGCGTAAACAAAGAAAATTGGGAAATATAAAGAATATAAAATAACAAATTAATCATTGGAATTTTATTTTTTAAGAGAAGATGTGAATTTTCAGGGCTCTGTAATTGGCCTTTAACTATTTCCTTTAAAAAGAAGACACATTTGTTGATTTGTAATGTTTTATTCGAACTGCCGATTGTTGGTTCTTCCAATGTTTACATTGCAAATCAGCTGTTCATATTTCTTCCAAGTTTTTACTGGATGTCGTCTGTGTACTTTTTGTGATATTTTCTACTGTTAGAGTCAAATCTATCCTGTTCTCTCAAAAATAGTTACTGGATATTTGTTACTGGAAAGTCAGCAGACAGACCTATTATTATACAAAATATACGGCATGATCACGAGGTGTTTTTAAATTTAAAAATTATAACAAACATTAGCTGACTTACTGTGAATATGCAAAATATATAAATTTACGAACATCGTGAATGCACAAAATTGAAAATGGAGGATCTTGCTCGATGTTCGCACAATTTCTTATAAATAAAGAGCTGACAGAAGTTCGTTTTTTCATGGAGGAGCGTAAAGAGAATTGTCAGATGAAGCGAATAACAAATCTATGTATAAATTAATCAATTTGTTTACGATCGGTTTCAGAGCTTCGTATGTTAGGGTTTTGTTTTTCCTGGTTGTGTCCGTCTCTTGTCTTCTTTGCCGATATCCTAGTGAAAGCGTTGTCATTCGTCTTGTGCAGTGAGTGCTTACGCATGTGCTTAGACAGTTATTACGTTGGAGTGCATTAGGCTGGTTTTCAGTAAGTGTCCAGTTAAATATACTGCTTACTTGAAAGCAAGTTTGTAACGGAGAGTTAAGCTGACAATCGCTCACCGACATATTGAAATAAGTCATGATTTTGTATAGCCAAATGCCATTATTTAGTAGTAGCCTAACCTAACCTTGTAGTAGCTTGGATGTTTTGAAATGATGCCAATTAAAAGCACAGTATGGTGTTCAGTGTTGAAACTGTGAAATCTTAATTTATGGTAATATTGAGCAATTAGCATATTAATAATTTATACTGAGTATAAAGTTATTGTATTTTATAAATATCAACTAAATTATACTTTGTACAATTATTACATCATTTAAACTGTCGCGGGAGATTGGTAGTTATTCGTAAGAGATCGTGACATCATATCCATTGCCTGACTTGCATTGCCTTACGGTATCGCCTACAAGGTAGTGACATGGTAAGTAATAAATATTACTTCCTCTGAATTTGTCAACAAGTTTAAAAATTACATAAAATGTTATGCCTTACAATAGGCGTGTTTTAGTTACACCATCTGCTTAGATTATCACTTATTTTGTATGGAGAGCTAAGCGATATTAAGCGGCACCTGAAGTTACCGCTTCCATTGCAGTCCTAAGCAGGCATAAAGTTCCCAGTCTGAAAAAAATCAGAAAAGCAGTGTTGGTTATTGTTATTATGAGGTCAAAAATAAGGAGAGAAGAGTAATATACTAAGAGTTTGCAACAGTTGTTTTCTTGGACGGGAAATCAATGAAATTCACTGGAAAAGTTGGAGCATACAGTTATACAAACTTTGCAACCCATGCAGAGGGGAAAATCTTTATTTTAATAAATTTGTGTTTAATATGCAATCTCTATAAATAATTTTACTCTAACACTTCATTACATTTTGCTTTATTTCACTTGTTAAAACATGTGCACTCGAAATCTAGAGATATCTAGATTTCGTGGCCTAAACATCTGATTTCCCATACACAAATCAGCTGTTCCTGTGAATTAAATCTAGACAATCGAGATTTCGGTTGCAGCATAAAAGCGGTATTACCCCTTTTTTCCTCGATTTATTTACTTACTTACTTATCCGGTCTCGGACAACCCCGGGGGGTCAGGGACCTTACAAAACGAAGATAACATATTTCGCCAACCAGTTCGATCTTTTGCTTTATCTCTCCAGTTGGCAATACCAAGTGTACGCAGGGATTCGTCAACCTGATCCCTCCAGCGGAGTCTTGGTCTTCCTATTTTTCGTCTTCCTTCGAGTTCGGTTTCGAAAACCCTTCGCGCTGGTTCATCTTCATCCATTCTACTGACATGGCCTAGCCAGCGCAATCGCGTTATCTTGATCCGCCTAACTATGTCAATGTCAGGATAAAGCTCATACAGCTCATGATTCATGCGTCGCCGATACTCGCCGTTGTGCACTATGGGGCCATAAATTTTTCGGAGTATTTTTCTCTCGAAGACTCCTACAGATGTTTCGTCTGCTTGCGATAGGACCCAGGATTCTGCGCCATAAAGCAAGACAGGTTGAATGAGAGTCTGGTACAGCTGGACTTTTGTTACTCGAGAGAGGGCTTTATCTCTAAAGTGCTTGCTTAGCCCAAAATTACATCTATTCGCAAGCAAAAAATCTTCGATTTAATTATCACAAAAACACTCTCAGTTGATGACTCTTGTACTTTTGGTTCAATGCACAAAGGAAAATGTGAGAGAAAATCATTAAGCAACCCTACATACTTCCAGTCATCTATCGCTATTTCTCTTTCTTACTTTATCCTGCATGTTTTGCCAACTCTAAGGTTGATCAGCTGTGGCATAGAACCCCCCTGGAGAGGACTATAAATACTTTTGCAAGAATAACTACACACCTTGCGTTTGAGCAAGACGATTATATGTATTTCCTGTTGGAACAGGCAGAAAGTTGCCAGTATGAAAAATATAAAAAGCAGTGTTGGATATGGTTATTGTGAGCCAAAGATAAGAAGAAGAATAAACACATATTCAAGAATACATACCAACCATGCGTTAGAGCAAGACGATTATAAATATTATAATAAATTATCGCAAGTTTTGCGTTTTGGGTACTAGCAAAGCGCTAGCTTGTAACGAAAACACTTTCGGATGTTATACGTGTAAGGGCTTTAGTATGGGGAAAAAATTATCATACTTCCCAACACTTAAATCTTTTTGCTTGGCGTGTTTGTTTGCTTACCTCAATGCATTTAATGTGATTAATACATTTATGCCATGATTTTTTTATGTGTACAGCTTGTGTGCGGTTTTTATACCTTTGTGTACACTTGTTGTGCTTCTATGTACATACATTTGTAATACTTTCGTCCATATATAAAGGAAATAATAGAACTTTGTTCACTAGATACTGTCCTATACTACTGTCACTTTCATTGAAGTTTCCCATAATTCTCATTGACGTTTATTAAAAACTGTGGGAAATTTTTGTGAAAATAATTTAAACAAGTAAAAATGTGACAAAATTTAAATGATTTTATATAATAGCATTTATTTCGTTGTTAGGATAATAAAACCCGTAAGACCGCCCAAAGATGAATACGCCGGAACGACTTTTTAATCTAAAAACTTCCCCGCGAAAAAACTGGGTCAACTTCTGTGGTCGCAGATGCCAAAACCGTTAGAGTGTCTGAGAACTCTCAACAAGGAATGGTAGCTGAACCGGAGGAAGAACCAATCTATTAGGACATAGTCGATGGTGACATGGCTTTGCAATTCGATGTCCATCAGATATTCTACTTTAAGTAACGTGTTGTATTCTCGTTTCGAAGTGATATTTTTGTTGAAAATTATTTTTTCTTTTGTGAAATTTTAGAATTTTAATGTCATATTTTTTGACTTTTTTTTTTGGGAACAAAAAAATATCCAATTTAATGCTTTCAACGACATCTAGAAAATTACCCATTACACTAAAATTCTCCCAATACTTTTCCTTCATCTATTAAAAAAAATAAATGGTTTCCCGTTACATCCCACGAGGAGATTAGGGAGAGCTTCTCACAACCAGTGTGATGTGGGCGTTCTAGTTTTACACTCACTGATTGGGACCTACTGTTTTACAACGGTTCCGAACGGTATTTTGAGAAGCTTTTTCATGGCTAAATACTCGATAGTGTCGCCATCATTAAGCGAGGTGACCGCCGTCGGAAGAAATTTAAGGTGGTCAGAGTAGGGATCGAACCCACGTCCTCTTGCAAAAGAGCCGCGCACACTACCATTGCACCACCGACGGCGTCTATTAGGTTACTTTATCTATGCTGTCGTCTACACTCTTTTTACTTTTGTGTACACTTTTATAATTTTGTTTACACTTGTACTTTTTTATACACTTTCTGTGCTTTTGTGTACTTTAGGTTGGTTACAGTGAATGTGAGTTCCTTCCATGGAAATTTAGGTAGCAGTGATGCCGATTTGAAGAGCCACGTTACCTTGAAAAGAAAGTATAAACAAAGAAGAATGTGCCAGTAATATATTGGGATTACCCGGTTATAACCAATTAAGACTGTTAATCTATTTTGCAAACAGAATGAGTTCCATACTCCCCAGTTCCGGTATTCTGTAAAATAAAGGCTTCCCAAAGTTGTCCTCCTTATGTCTGCCAAGGCTGGGCAAGATAGGAGATAGTGTTCAGGAGTTTCCGCCATTAGCTCGTCGTCACAGCTACGACAGTAACGCCTGTATTATATTCAGCAGCAAGCGTACCAATCGTCTACTGACCGGTTATAATAGCTCTCATTTTGGCTATTGTATTCCTGTTTATAGTCATCCGTAACTCGGCATAACTTTGGCATAACAACCCTGTGATTAATTTTGCTTACATAATTTTCGCATATAGCTGAGTACCCAGCAAATAAAAAGAGAGAAACATTTCGGTTCACGAAATTTTAGTTACTTTTTCTACACGGTTTCCTTATGGCAACAAAAATTTCAAATTAACTGAATACGGAACTTAATAGTCCAACAAGGCCCTAATCGGGTTTTAATATGAAGTTCAGACTACGAATGCAGATTAATCTTCATAGCCGGACATCCACATTTAATGTAATTGGTTATAGTAGTGGATATTATCCGCATTTTAAATTTAATTATCTCTAGAATTTTATACGTTAAAGTTTTTAACGAAAAGTCATTACTGATTTTTGTATTTCTATCCAAATCAATTATGAAGCCATAAACTTTAAATACTTGACACTTTTTTTATAACCAGTTTCGTTCTGTTTTTATTTATAAATTCAAAACATTTAAATGCAATTTATATCCAACTACTAAAACCATTAATTATCCGTCACATTATTTTTTGGTAAATTTTGTTTTTAACGTTTAATTTTTATACAAGAATTCGAGATCCAGCACTGGTGTATAACAACTGCTGTGTTAATGAATCTGAAATGAATCGGCCAAAACAAATCTCAAGTGTATACACTTAACACGTACAACAGTCAAAATTACAACGCCAACCGCCAAAAAAAATAAAATAAAAATGATAACAAATTCATGGAAACCCGCAGCAAAAAATGTTTATATGCATATGTATAAACAATAAATACCACTAAAAAATTTAATTTAAGCAATTGTGGTTTCTATCTGCATGTACACCAGCGGATACATAGAGAGAGATTCTCGTAGATACTGCTGAATACTCATTTGGGCCATTAACAACATCAACAACAACAACAGCCTCTGCGTTAACCATGACAGTATTAACCGGGTAATAGAATATGTAGAAACGATACAAACCATTGGAAATAGGGGATTGTCGTACTGGGGTGATAGCAAATAAAATTTGCTGTTGAAGTTTCAAAGAACCATGACAAATTAGATGTTATTTTGATGTCCCTTAATTTCGAGAATTTTATCTCAAAAAATTACAGCAGACAGTTGTCCGAGGCCTTCGGCCACGGACTGTCCCTACAGGCTGTGTCAGAGACACGGCCATTAAGTTTAACGTAGAATACGCCATCCGATAAGACAGAAAACATATATAACAATAAATTAATTTGCTTATATTATTTATCATTTATTGTTATATATGTTTTCTGTCTTATCGGATGGCGTATTCTACGTTAAACTTAATGGCCGTGTCTCTGACACAGCCTGCAGGGACAGTCCGTGGCCGAAGACCTCGGACAACTGTCTGCTGTAATTTTTATATTTACCAACGGCATTTGATTCAAGTCCGTTTAAAAAAAAAATATTATGTTAAATTTTTTTAAACTTAATTTAATTTATGTATTTTAATTAATATTTTTATTGAAATAAGTTCTGCGAATGTTGAGAGGGCCGCCCTAATATTAAAAAAGGTTTACCTTATCGAGTCTTCGCATTAGCATTCGAGCGTTGTGTGAAAGCTTTACGCTTTACAATTCAAAATTAATGTTGCAACAGCTTTATTGAAGCTTTCGCAAAAAAGCTTTATTACGTTAGCTTACTGTTTGTTTCACCTTTTACTAGATACATGTTGCCAAGCAACATTAGCTTGCTGTTCGTTTCACTTTTTACTAGATACATGTTCCTAAGCAATGTTGAGCAACCAAAAACACTCAACCAAACACCACACATATGTTTGAGTGTATGTGTTTAAACAATTTTCATTTGAGAAATTAAAATACTAGAAATATATCAACCAATATGAAATGTATATCAAACGAAAGATAACATCTTCATTTACCTACAAAAAAAATTTTAAAAAAAATTCATCTAGCCGTTTCCTCAAATTCAATGAAATAAAGATTACAACAATAAAAACCTGACATGACTCCTCATACCGTAAGGTAAGACGTATTCTACGTCAAAAACTGAGAGAATTTTGTTCCTCAGAAAATTTTATTTGAGTAGCTCAGGGAATTTTGTGTGAGTATCTTAGAGAATTCTGACTTAGTAACTCCGACTACCTTGATTTCCGTCGACGACGGTAACCTCTCAAGTCACGATGACACCATCGAGTAATTAACCAAGGCTTCTCAAGAAACCGTTCAGAATCGGTGTAAAACTGTAGGTCCTATGGTACAAATATCATGGTAGTAGCAGTAGGTGCTGTGATAATTGTGGGAAACGTCAACAGGCATTCTGATTATGTAGCTCACTTGGCTTCTGCCAAATTCACCACAAATGTATACCAACAACAAAAGTTAACAACAAATTACAAAATTGCTAAATGCCACGGCAAGAAAAAAATCTAATCAGGTGTTCTTTCTAATAACACAACAGTTAAATCATGTCTGAACTAGTGGAGGTTCCAGCATTAGAAAAGCTGATTTTGCTTTCTTATGCCGTTATCTCTCAAATTCAGTGTATTTGGTTATTGTAATTTGACCGTTTAGAGTCATGAAACAAGAACAAAATGCCTATTGTTGGATTTGTTATAAAATTGTACTGCTGTAATAGTTCTGAGTTATGGCCAGTTTTTAATTGGGTAGTTAACTATCGGTTTACTTAACCGTAATTAGAACATAATTATGGCCAGTTTTTCAGTCAGTGGTGATCTTCGTTTCTTAGTTAAATTGTGGTTAAACATCGGATTGTGTTTTTTAGTCATTGTTAACTCTGATTTAACCACCCAATGTTGGTTGGGTAACTTATAGTCAGAACCATATTATTTTGACAATCAAATTAGTGACTGTCAAAGTGAGAAATGAAGATTGTATAAAATACATGTTTCAGATTTGCGTATTTGTACACATACGTTGAGTCTAGATCGTTAAATAGTTTATATAGTTTTTTACACATTTTTGTTAAAATGATTTCGATTTTATGCATCTATTTCTTATTTTACATAATTCCATTTTGTTTCTTCCCCTTTGTTGTTTTGGTATTTATCCCAAAACACACGTTTTTTCCAATAAGAATACAAAGGTTGCCATAATAGTTGACAATATGGCGACTTACATTAACTCACCACTGAAAAACAAAATGCAAAGTTAACCTCTAATTAACTTAGAATTACTATTAAGTAAACCGATGTTTAGTGGCCGTCGGTGTTGCAATGGTTAGTGTGCGCGGCTCTTGTACATAAGATTCTGGGTTCGAACCCTGCTCTGACTACCTTCAAATTTCTTTCGGCGTCGGTCACCTCGCATAGTGACGGAAACACTATCGAGTATATAGCCATGAAAAAGCTTCTCAAAATACCGTTCGGAATCGGTTTAAAACTGTAGGTCCCAATCAGTGAGTGAAAACTGGAAAGCGCACAGCTCAGTGATTGTGAGAAGTTCTCCCCAGTCCCTTCATGGAATTTAATGGGAAACCATTTATTTATTTATTTATTTATAATCCGATAATTAACTACCCACTTAGAAACTGGCCATTAGACGTTAACTTTGCATTTTGTTTTTCAGTGACAAGTTAAAGTAAACAGCCATAAAGTAAACAATTATGGCAACCCTTGTATTCATATTGGAAAAAACATCTGTTTTTGGCTAAATACCAAAACAACAAAGATGAACAACCAAATGGAATTATGTAAAATAAGAAATAAATTAATAAAATTTAAGTCATTTTAACAAAAATTTATAAAATACTATGTAGGTGCAACAATTTAATGATCTAGACTCGAAGTATGTGTACAAAAACTCAAATCAGAAACATGTATTTTATACAATCTTACATTTCTCATTTTGACAATCAGTAATGTAATTGTCAAAATCATATAGTTCTAACTACAACTTAACCAATGAATATTCGGTGGTTAAATTATTGTTAACCATTGACTGAAAAACTAAATTCAATATTTAACCACAATTTAACTAAGAAACGAAGATCACCACTGACCGGAAAATTGGACATTAGTAATTCTGAGAATTTTGTATTTTGTTCGTGCGAAGGTCTACCGCGATAAAACTCGATATACACTCGATATTCAGTGTTTAACGATGGAGCTTTATCTTTTCATAACTGTTTTGAAATCATCATGCTGGAATACCTTTTTCCTCAATATTCTATCACCCCTCTTTAACGGATACCCTTTTTCCAAACAAATTATATAAGTACAACCATATTTCGCCACACATCTACAGAGACTTTGAACTGGAAACTTCATAGCTTCAACAAATTACATCAAAACCAAAAAATACCAAAGAATTCGTTAAAAAATTAACTGGAAATTATTTTTTGACTTTAGCTCAGTTTAATTGAACTGTCGAGTTTAACGTTAAGTTGTTTCTATTGCCTTTAACGGAAATTAATTGCTATCAAGTCAGCGAACTGTCACAAATGAATGGTTCCGTCTAAATAGATAGATATGTATATATGTATATCCTCGTAGATAGATTTGCGGTTTCGTATGCATTTCCCATATAAAGTAGTTAATTCAATTTTGTTGAGTTTTGGAGTATTGTTGAAGGTGAAACGTAAATAATAGAGAAACTTGAACGGAATAATGTTCTTTTTGTTGTATTCGGTACTTTGTTCAATTAAAGTAGAATTTACTGCATCTGAATTTCATTCGTAGCTGAGACACATGTTGCCAAAGTGAAAGGCATGATTGTATGGCACATAAAGAAACAATTTTCTAAGATTCTCAACCCACAAGTATATGTATAAGCTATTGAAACGAAACTACAAAAACTTCGCTAACAAAGTTGACAGAGCCACTTTGAGAAAATTTCAAAAGCTACTGGTAATAAATTATTTGAAGTGCTCGAAAAAATTGTCTCAAGTATTTCAAACCCTATGTTTACACGAAACAAGACAGTGAGAATAAAGAAGAATTGACAAAGAAGAGAAAAAAGTTTGTACAACGTAGACATCCAGACAAGTATAAAGACAATACAGTCTTAAGCAACCGCCGTCAGTGTCGATTCGTGTTATTGTATTTACAATATTTACATTTTACCAAAATCTATAAATTAAAATTAATTTTTTCAACTTGTGCTGTCTTTTGCGACTATGTTTTGCTTCATCTTCGCAAATTACAACGGAACTTCACCGATTTGGGTGCATACATCAAATCATTTGCCGATTTTACTGTCTTTGGAAAATCAGAGACAGTGCCGAAGGCAATGCAAGAAGAGTAGTAAAAAAGTTTCAATGTGTTGCTATTGTTCCCGCAAAACTGTCTCGTGTAAACGCCAAGAAATAGTATCTGAGCTAAACAAACAATGTTTCGAAAATTGCTTAAACTGAACTTACTCAGGCATGATGGTCAGTAACTCAGCTATAAACCTCTGGACTAAAGCCCTGTTTGTATTCAGCATAGATTAATCTCATACTAGAGAGAATATTTGGCTCATCTGGCGTTTCCTTGCACACTCTTCTTGATGCGGTCGGTGTGATAGAGAGATGTTTGACGAAAAGTGACATACACCAGGTGGAATTACAATAACTTCTTGCTTTAATTTTACGTGTCGTTTTGATGAAAAACTGTGAAGCATACATTTGTGTTGCATTTAACACAATAATTTTAACACACAAAACGAAATGCTGTTGTTGTTATTTTGTTCGTTGTTTTGAACCATTGCCTCTATCTGGTATTAGTAAAGTAATTCTTTTCAGCATCGAGCGTAAATATCACACCAGGCCAAATGTCAAAAATTTGGTGAGAGAACTATTAGGTCTACTATACATATTAGTATATGGACCATAGAGTAAATATGGGTAGAGAAAATCTTTCACTCACCAAATTTCTGACATTTGTCCTCGTGTGATGTATACGTTTGATGTTGAAAAGAATTGCTTTACTAATACCAGATAGAGGCAATGGTTCAAAACAACGAACAAAATAACAACAACGGCATTTCGTTTTGTGTGTTAAAATTAATGTGTTAAATACAACACAAATGTATGCTAACAATAACAGTCAATAAAAAAGTTTAAAACACATTTAAATTTCACAGTTTTTCACCAAAATGGCATGAAAAATTAAAGCAAGAAGTTATTGTAATTCCACCTGGTGTATATCACTTTTCGTCAAACATCTCTCTATCACACCGACCGCATCACGAAGAGTGTGAAAAGAAACGTCAGATGAGAGAATAAGTTTATCTAGGTATGTATTAGTCTATGATATGGACAATGCAAGAAGAGTGAGTGGATTAGTAAAAAAAAGTGTTAATGTATTGCTATTGTTCCCGCAAAACTGTCTCGTGTAAATGCCAAGAAATAGTCTCCGAGCTAAACACTGTTCTCAAAACTTCTTGAACTAAACTTACTTAGGCACAAGGCAGCTTGAAAAGGTAGAAGCAATACTACAAAAAATACAACAAGGCAACAACAACCAGCACTCTTTTTTTTGTTTGGTGTGTAGTGTATGTCAATATCAACGTACTACGAACAACGGACACAAAACAAAGGTAAACAGCATTTGACAGCTAGTGTGCACCACTTTGGCACCACAGCATGAAAAACACATACCACAACCTTATTGAGCAGCCTTGCTTAGGCATGATTGTCTCAGTAACTCAGTTACAAACCTCTGGACTAAAGCCCTGTTTGTATTCAGTTCTTGCGAAATTGTCGTAAGGAATGTTGTGATTTTTCTCTAAAGCGCCTTGGAGACGTTCAAAAAACTACGTCAATCAGGTGCATATGTGTCTTGCCCGCAAACGTTCAACAAAATACGGCAATCATCACTTTTTCTTTGTTTTCATTGTGTTCGGTTGACATGTCATCGTCGGAGGAAGATGATTTGCTTTTGGTAGCATGTGCTGGAATTTTATTAAAAGAAAAAGAAGACGAGAAAAAGAAGAAGAAACTGTGGATGCATAATCGGAAATTTGTCCGTAAAATACAATTTTTTTTACGTCATCCACAGTCGCATTAGGGTACTGCTCTTTGAAAAACTCTAGCAGTATCTCATACTGCTTTCTTTTTTCCTCCCTGTTGCTATAGGCATCCACTTTTGTGTTTCACAGCGCCTGTAAGCACTCATAGCGTTCAATAAAATTTAATATGAATTTTTTTTCGTCCGCGCACTTGTCCATCTCGCACAATTTTTCTCTCCTAATGAGTCATGATTGACAATTATAAATGGACCATCAACAAAATCGCCATCAACAGAAAATATCAACATTTTGTGATATTTCATCAATCTGGCCGACGTCGTGTACGTGTAGCCGATGAAAGCCGATTACAGGCACACACTCAATCGATTGATGGATTTTGTTGAACGTCTCCAAGGCGCTTAATCGTAATTTTTTTGTAGAGCGTTACCAGCTGTCTGCGCTTTACTTTGCAAATATTTCATGAATGTTTTTCCTCTTCGCACTCCATTTTATTTTTATCTTTTATTTATCAAAATTATCGAAATGTCAACATTTCGCTTAATTAGCAACTTCGTACGAAATAACTTTGGCATAACAACCCTGTAATTAATTTTGCTTACGCAATTCTCGCAACCAGTTGAGTGCCAAGCAAATGAAAAGTAACAATCCTGTAACAACTCTGTAATTGATTTTGCCTACGCAATTTTCGCAAAGACCTGAGTACCAAGCAAATGGAAAGTGAGAGGAATTTTCGGTTCATGAAATTTCGGTATTTTTTATACACGCACTTCTTATGGCAACGAAAATTTCATAAAAACTGATTACTTGGCTTAAGGGAATGAAAAGTTCATACGAACTGAATACGGGGTTTAATAAGATAATAGCGGCATTCATGCAAACTTGAAAGCCGAGAACTTTTGCTCAGCGCAAGTTTCCCTCGCACCGTTGCATGAGGCACCAGGTAAAGTTGCTCAGCGTAGTTGTGCTCAAAACCATATCAGCCGACCAAGATGGATACATAAGGTGGTAGCAGTAGCAATTGCATGTATTACGTATGTGTACTTTTTCTACTGTTCTAGTGCTATCACCTTATTTATCCATCCTAGTCAGATGACAACGATATGTCAAAAGTTTACAAGTTTCTCCATCCCACGTTTGCGCAGCAAATTTGCCTCGAAAACTTTCCACTTTTGAGCAAGTCGCTTTGTATGGTACATTTATTTGTTTTGACGTTTGCTGTGCAAGTTTACGATGTTTTCGAGTTTACGAGGTTCTTTCGAGCTTTCATGAAGACCACTAATATTTCCAGAGTTACTTAGCTACGTGGAGAAAAAATTAGGTGATCTAATCAGGTATTCTTTTCTACACCACTTAGGCAACATTTTCTGAGCTAATCATGCAAAATGCTCTGATCTTCGTCAGAGCTTTTCCTATAAAATTCTCAGAGATTGACTGAAAATATTCTCTATTCCTTAAGCTATTTAGAAAAAAGTCTCTGAACTACTCAGACACAATTCTTTGAGCAACTCATACATAAACAATCTAAGAGTTTCCCAAACTCTCGATTCAACGCTTTTTGTATGCCGGTCAAGGTAACTCGATAAACACAAGAGTTAGCAAATCGCAGAGACACTGTACAAAGAGTACACACAAACAACAACTCTAAATTGAGTTCTTCGTCGAGCACACTCACGAACTATGCAACAGCATACATGCTTACACACTACATCGCATATTGTGAGTGAATTAATTGCACCCCGAAAACTCCGACGAACAGAGCTTTTTTTTAACTTTTTGTGCACGTTTTTCAGTTTCGTTCACACGCCGCTCATACATATTAAAAAATTATCTAACTAATTAGAGCAAATTCCTTGAGCTAATAAGAATCTCCGAGCTACTCCGGAAAAAATCTTTCAGCTACTCATACAGGACAGAATTTAATCTAATCAGAAAAATTTGTTTCAGTTAATCCGATAAAAATTCTCTGAGCTACTCAAATAAAACCCTGTAAGATACCCAGCTAAAATACCCCAGCCAATCTGACAAAATTCAGTGAGCTACACGGAAAGAATTCTTTGGACTATTTAGACTTTACAACTATCTCATTTGTCGTGTTGAGGGTGTTTTTAACAAAATGCGCACTTGTCACTCGCATGCAACTTTTTGATTTTATGAGTAGCAACATTCACGCTGCGGAAAAGTTGGAAATTTCTAACTTGACATAGCGGAAAATAGGAATATACTTTCATGTTTTTTCCGTAACAGACTCAATTACCTAAGGCCTCATCCATAAGGCGATCGTGTGTCAGTTGCTCAAAAGATTTCGAAGTATATTCTTCTCTTTCTTTCTCTCTTCAACAATGCCAACTTTTTACCATAGACTAATACATACCTAGATAAACTTATTCTCTCATCTGACGTTTCTTTTCACACTCTTCGTGATGCGGTCGGTGTGATAGAGAGATGTTTGACGAAAAGTGATATACACCAGGTGGAATTACAATAACTTCTTGCTTTAATTTTTCATGCCATTTTGGTGAAAAACTGTGAAATTTAAATGTGTTTTAAACTTTTTTATTGACTGTTATTGTTAGCATACATTTGTGTTGTATTTAACACATTAATTTTAACACACAAAACGAAATGCCGTTGTTGTTATTTTGTTCGTTGTTTTGAACCATTGCCTCTATCTGGTATTAGTAAAGCAATTCTTTTCAACATCAAACGTATACATCACACGAGGACAAATGTCAGAAATTTGGTGAGTGAAAGATTTTCTCTACCCATATTTACTCTATGCTTTTTACGCTGCTTTAATGTGTGAATTTTGGTAGCTTGGTATGAAACTAATACAATCAAAATATTCCGCACAGGTGACAGTGCGGTTTTTAGTTGAAGCCTTACCGGGATTCATAAGCTCTGCCCCAATCGACAACATCTGTTGACCTGGAGAAATGTGAACAAAGGAATCTGTCAAGGGAGAGTCTTATTTTCACTTCTCTGGAATTTAATACTGGACAGTATTTTGCTTGAGCTAGATCGATCAGGTGGCAAAGTCGTAACTATGCTGACATCTTGCCAACTGATCTACAGGCAAAATACCCTTTGGCATACAAAGATGTTTTCCAGGGCTTTATCAGTCGACTTTGTTTGAGAATAAAGCCGAAGAAGTCCCTGCTTTACCAGGAATCAGAAGGTTCCGTATATTGAGCCATAGTCTCTAGGTGGTATGTAAATTTGCCGAAAGAATAAAGCAAATTCTCGACAGAAAACTCAACCTCAATCCGAACACTATGAATAGGATTAGTAAAGCCACAGTGTCACAGTGTCAAAAATAGTTTATTACGGCATTGTGCTGGAAAAATCCAATTACCTAAGGCTGTTGATACAGGTCCAGAAAATGATAATGGTGTATATCACTGGTACTCTTCGTGCAACACCTTGCCTGGGATTGGGGGTTATCCTTCACCTACTACCATTAGATTCGCTAGGCAGGCAAATGACAGCAATGTCACTAATTTTCCTGGAGCATTCTTCGCGATGGTACGAAACTATTTTGAGGGATCTTCAGAAATCAATGTTAGAAGTGGATTACATGAAACCAACGTCTGCCTTTAAGAGAACGTAATCCACTCACATCCCATACATACAAGTATGAAAGGGATGCATAGTAGGTAGTATAAGAGCATTTAGACTTCTACATAGATGGCATAGTGGGGTTTGTACACTATTCTAAATTGGTGGGTCTAGACTATTTCATAAATGCTAACAGAATATTGTAGGGAAGATGTAATGCCAATCGTGGAAATTCCACACTGGACAGGGGTATCAACATCTACTGTAAAAGTCAGGCTGCTATAAAATCTCTGCAATTTGCAATCCTGACTTCAAAAATTGTCCATAACAGCTGCCCATCTCAAAATGAGATGGACAAGCAATGAGATTCCAGGGAACAAAAGATTATTTACTACATTACTAGTTCCGCTGAATATAGATTATGCAATCTCAGATATGCGAATGATAGATGGTCTGGAGGCACAAATTGCAGGATCACCATGTCCAACCTGACTCCATTCCTAGACGCGATATATGGCGATATATATTTAATTTATACTTCCTCTACGCGCTCCATTTTATTTTAAACGCATGTTGTAAAAATGTAACATATATAAGGAGCCATATTAGACCCTTAGTATCTTTGGACGAAATTCGTTTTAGGACTTTTTAAGACGTTTGAGCCATGTCCGCCTGTCTGTCTGTCTGGCTGGCACGATAACTGCCGTAAATCTTTACAGATCACAATAAAATTTTGTCAGTGACTAATATTTGGCAATATTGAGCTTGGGATTGAAAATGGGCGTTGTGACCACGCCCCTTCTGGTACCTCCCATACAAATTGACATATTTAGCACAAAATCATATTTCTTGCAATCCTTTATTCTGGTAGAAGTAAACTCTCACACCGGTTAATAATCTGTAAATGTCTAGTTAACTGGAGGAAATGGGCGAGATTGTCACGCCCATTCTGGTACCTCCCATACAAACCAGGCTGTTCGTCCGGGTTGTCAATCCGATAAATCGCGTGAAACACTTCCGACCTTAATGAAATTAGGTATAAGGCTTCACGTTATCAAACGCAAATCACAGATTAAAACAAATGTGATTTTGCCACGCCCATTGTGGTACCTGCCATACAAAAGTTGTTTGGCTGTCTGGTTGATCAGCACAATAAGTCCCGCAAAACCGAACCAATCTTTATGAAAATTTGTACTAGCCAGTATTTAGTCAAATAAAACTCTCCTATAGAAAATGAGCTGTTTTTCCACACCCATTCTGGTACCTCCCATATAAAAGTTGGGCGGATGAGGTTGATCGACACGATAACTTTCGTAAACTACAACCGATCTTAATAAAATTCGGTACTAGGCAATATTTTGCTAAAAGCTACTGTGTAATTAATAACTGACTATTGTGCCACGCCCAGTTTCGTACATCCCATACAGAAGTTGGGCGTATTTACAGTTTGCCGACTCTATATCTCCAATATATCATAAGCTATCTTTATAAAATTTGGTATTGATCCAAATTTTGGCAACAACTTGCCATGCTCATTTTTGTACCAGGCATATAAATATTCGGAGGGAAACTAACTAATTTGGGTGTTCAATAATATTTAGCGCAATGTCAATCTGCTTTTGAATATGGTCATGGGTTTTTATTACTTAACAGAACTCACACGCAATGGATGACTTAGGGTGAGGGTATGATTAAGTCGGTACACCAGACTGAAACTTATGTACTGGTTTTATAATATTTTCTGCTTGAAAGAATTTGTCTCAGTTCCTTGGACAGATCTTGCTGAGATATTCGAACTAATTTCCCTAAGTTGTTCGGACCGTCGGTCGTGCAATGGTTGGCGTGCGGAACTCATTCACATGAGAACGTTTATTAAATCCCCACTCTGGCCAGCTTTCATTTCTTTCGGCCATGAAAAAGCTTCTTAAAAATCCGTTCGGAATCAATAAACAATGTAGGTTCCAATCAGCGAGTCTAGTAATAGAAGACCACAGATTCTCTCACTCTATCCCTTCATGGCATGTAATGGGGAAATAAGTTTTTTGTTAATATTCGGAAAATATGCTCGGTCCAAATCTGAAATAGAATTATCTCATAATTCTTGAACATTATAACTTGAACACAACCAACCACTGATGCAAGTTATTTCTATCTTCTTGTCACAATTGTCTAACTTATTTCCTATTAATTTGCATCCTTTAGGAAATTACAAAAACTTAACTCTTTCTACTTTTAACCTTTTCAGATGGAAGGCCGGTGTCGCTGCCAGTTTGAATTACGTCGATTTGAATACATCAGAGAAAACGCCCAAATTGCGTCCCTATCCCAGCTGGGAGGCTAACAAAGTACCCACCCAGAAATGTGGCGACAGTGCCTGCCCCTTGAAGAATAATGGCACCATTATTTCTACTTTCCGCTTACAAGCCGACAACTGTGATCGTTTGTGGGTGTTGGATACTGGGTTAGCTGATATTCTCGGTGAAGGTCATCAGGCTGCACCAAGTGCTATCATAATATACGATCTAAAAACCGATAAATTGATACGTAGATTTTCCATACCCGAGAAACAAGTAAAGGAAGATACATTCTTTGCCAATATTGTAAGTGATTAGCTTAAAAAAATGTAATACTTATATTTTGTTAACTTATTCTTTTCTGTTTTCACAGATTGTGGACTCTGAAAGTACCGACTGCTCCAATGCTTATGCTTACGTTCCTGATTTAGGAGCTTATGGTGTGGTTGTTTATTCCTTCAATGACAATCATTCATATCGCGTTAAACACAACTTCTTCCATTTTGATCCTCTGCATGGTGACTTCAATGTGGGCGGTGTCAATTTCCAATGGACGGACGGTGTCTTTGCCATGGCTGTTGGTCCCAAGAAGCCAGACAGCTCCAAAGATATTTACTTCCATGCCTTGGCTAGTACTAAAGAGTTTATGGTTTCTAATTTGGTATTACAAAACGAATCACATGTCACCACTCCTGAGGCTTATTATGATTTCAAATTAGTCGGCGATCGTGGCATGAATGGGCAATCAACCGCCGAGGTTTACGATACACAAACCGATGTAATTTTCTACACGCAAGTGAACAAGGACGCCATTGCCTGTTGGAATACCAAAAAACCCTATACTGCCGACAATCAGGGTCTTATCGACTCGGATTCCCACACATTGGTATTTCCCAATGATTTGAAAGTTGATCCAGAGGGTACAGTTTGGGTTTTATCTGATAAAATGCCCACGTATTTATACAAAGAATTGGATCCGGCTGCTGTAAATTATCGTGTATTAATGGGTAACAACCGCGAGTTAATTAAAGGCACGCCATGTCAGGGGTAAGGGCGGACGGAATCGATATCTTCGTTAGAAAATGAATCATTTTCAATTATCCTAATAAGGGAAAGTTTATAGTTTTAAGACTCACATAAATTTCTTTTATAAACAAGCATTTGAACAAAATAATTATTGTGATCTTTTATAAAATTAAAAATTAAGTTTTGATAAGGACAGATAAACGAGCATTTGAACAAAATAAATTATTGTTTTTGTATAAAAATTAACGTTAAGTTTTAATAAAAAAAATACCATTCTTATGGAAAATATAAAAAAAAAATAAACAAAGCTGAAATCAAGGGACAAGGTTCTTGTATTGCTTTGCAGTCTGCTCTTGGTCATTTATAGAAATTTAATTGGAACGAAATTTCAGGAAGGTGAACAATGGAGTTCCAAAGCGGTATTGTTGGACAATCTCATCCAATTTAAGCTTGATTTTAATATTGCAAGGATTACGAGGTGTAGGACGAAGTAAAAGGCTTGTGTGGGTACCCTTATTATGTAAACTAATTCTTAATAAATTCAAAACCATTTCGTGTAACATTTATAAAAAAATTTATTTTATATAGGAATTTTGCGAATAACTAACTCATTTAGAATTTGATACCATATACAAATACTTTATATATCAGAATTTAATAAGTTTCCGGCCAGTTGTACCTTCTCTCCAGGCTTAAAAGCAGGCATGCCCAAGTAGGGGCAAGTTGAACAACGGAAAGCATCGCCCAAATAGCACTAAAAATAATAATTTGTACAATTAAGTTCGCCCTTAATATATTTAACATGAAGAATTTTGCTTACGCTGCCACAACTAGACTTGGCATTTTTAGTCTCTATTGTTTTGTTTTGTTTCTCAGCATCCAACTCTTCAGCCAGGCCACACGAACAGTCCTTACATGCCTTTCTCTTGCCAGTAGTGCCACAAACTGAAAGGTTAAGGTTTATAAATTCAAAAATGTTTCTTCCGCTTCCTATTTTAAATGAAGCACACCTCTTAAAGTCTCAGGATCCGGTTTCTTTTTATCTTCATCATCCAAAAGATCATCTTCATTGATTAAATCTTCTTCCTCTCCTTCATCATCAATTTTCCAAACCGCTGCTGCTTTATTGTTGCCCGTTTTATTTGCAAATGACAATTTGACCGCCGAACCTGTCTCATAACCCGGCTTTTCACCTATAATCGATTTGCCTGATGTTGTTGTATTTATAAAACCTGACAACTTAAGCTCTTGGTGAATACTTTCGCCATTACCCACGTAACTGGCCAAGTATAATTTCCCTTTGGGCTTCAACAATTGTAACAATTTACCAAAGGCATCAGTCAATTGGGCATTTTCAACCGCCAATAAATCAAAGGAAGCATTAGCATAAGAAGCTGCAATGAAATTCCTTCAGTAACAAAACACTCCAGAACTTTACGCGAGGGCATTAGGTGTTACTCACCAAATGTTAAGCGGTTTACGTTTTCTACTTGTACTTCGCCACCTGTTGCTGCTTTCAAGTCATCTACTTGTTTTTCCAAATTTTCCGTCGAGGACCAAATGTAGAGTGTCTTCTGGATTCCTTTAAATTGTTCCATTTTTTTTTTATTATTTTGCGATATTCCGACTTGTTTTTAACTAAACCTTTCACTTTCTACAATTTCCGAAATTTATGAAATTTGTAACAGCAACAGCTGTTAATAGAGTTGCCGTATCAAAGTATGATGCTTATGTGAACTGAACACATCTTATTGTTCAGGGAATAGTCAAATACTAAAACTACGTTCAGGTTTACGGAGTTTTCGAGATTCCAACCCACGGCAAATCATATAAAGCCTCGCAAAAACGTTGTAAAACGTATTATTCGTGGACTCGATCTTGCAGACCGACTCGATAATTGACAAATCCTACTATTATCATGTGATTTCTCACACATTTTTTGTACCCAAGATCGAATAAATTTACCTCAATAATGTTATTATCATGTCACAAAACATTTCAACCGCAGAGTTGTATACGCACTTTCAGTATGATATTAGGCTTGTTTTGGTTACATCTATAATACTCTGTCCTGGGTAATACTCAGCCGGAAGCCAGGATAATAAAACTCCACAATTTCCAAATTGATCTTATTTATTTCAATAATAGTTTAGGGGTTTTCGGTAGGGATCCAACGTAGCAACCAGAATTCCAGCCAGAAGATTATCGGTCGTAGGGTACCCGTAATGTACTATCTACATCAAGACTCCAAACTCGACTGTGCATTCAAAGTTTGGGCTTGTATAGTGAGCTCAGATTTTGGGAGTCGTTAGTGTATTAGTCACTCTAAATTGGTAACCGAGACCTAACCTATGACTATAAGAATCAGTAGTGTCCCCGTTTACCACTACTTGTGACTGGGCACTATGACTATTGAAATCAGTAGTGTCCCCGTTCACTACTACTTGTGACTGGGCACTATGACTATTGAAATCAGTAGTGTCCCCGTTCACTACTACTTGTGACTGGGCACTATACTGTTAAAATCAGTAGTGTCCCCGTTCACCACTACGGTAGAATTGGTATGCTTCCGTCGTGTGTGGCCATCACTACAACGGTCACAGACCAACTGAAGTTGTCGTCGACCCAAAAGCGCGAATTAAGCTTTGCAGACATGTAGTGGTGAGGCATTCTTATAGTGATCATAGGGGTATGCGAGAGCGTTGTCACCAATGCGAATGTGGTGATGGTGTTAATGGGAGCGAGAGAGTGAGACAATGTTTAAGGGAACAAGAGAGTGGATTGAAGTCGATTTACGGTTGCTGCATTGGATCTCTTATACAATCTACTCTTATACTTAAATGTTAAATATGAATTCATGAAGATGCTTACTGATAATAATAATTAATATTAATATAATAGTTGTAAATAATAATTCAGATATATGATAATATAGTTGTAGTACAGTTTTAATAAATTGTGACGAATGCGTCGTTACACATCGCTTGCTTAAATTATCACTTATTTTGTATGGAGAGCTAAGCGATATTAAGCGGCACTTGAAGTTCCCCGCTTCCATTTCAGTTCTAAGCAGGCATAAAGTTACCAGTCTGCGAAAATCAGAAAAACTGCTGGATATTATATTTATTTAAGGTGATATTATTTTATCACCTTACTTTCCGGTTATTTTTCGTGATATTTGTCACTGTTGCCATATACGCAATAAGATTTATTGACACTATTATCACGTGATTTCTCATACATCTTTTGTACCCAAGATCGATTAAATTTACCTCGATAATAAGCTTGTTGTTTATTCCCTGTTAAACTAATTTTTCGACGAATTTGCCCCTTAAAATCGCTTAATATCGCTTAGTTCCCCATACAAATTCGTCGAAAAATTAGTTTAGCAGGGAATAAAAAAACGGGCTTAATGTTATTATTATATCAGAAATCATTTCAACCGCAGATTTATATACGCACTTCCAGTATGATTCTGTCTGAATAGGAAATGGAAATGCAAAGAAAATGTACTTCACTGAACAGGTAGTTTATTGACAACACAAACAAACATGATTAATATAAGAGGTAGTGTTATAAGAACAGCTGATTTTACTTTATTTTCTAAATACTTAACAAATTAAAAGAAATTCTAAATAAATTCAACATATAAATATCGTTAGTTAAATTAAAAGTTATGTTTACAAATAAAGAAAGAAAGAAATTACTGACTTTGACAGAATTGTATGATACTAATGAATACAAATCCTCCTGCTATCACCTGGTATAATTCCATCATCACATCATGAAATACAAAAAAGGCAAAACTAAATCGAGTGAAGAGGCATGTAAACACACGGCATGTAGACTGATAGACTGTTGGGCAACTGCTAATTACCTTTCTATTAATCCACAAAAATCAAAATGTTTATGTATTCACAATAAAGTTCTAAGACTATTAGTTGAACCTAATATTAAGGCTGTTTTTTATTCCATTAAGCTATCGCCACTTACGGCTTTACAAATAAAACGATCCACACTTAATACTACGCAATGTGGCAACATTTGCTGTAAGGGGTGAAAAAAATGCGATACGGCAACACGTTTGTACCAAGTGCCAACAAATACATGGTAGCATCAAATGTTCTTGTAGTTGTAAGCAGCAACACCGGACATTTTATTTTCGTTCATTCGTTTCAGTTGTCAATCTCTACACAAATATATATCAACAATACAAGTATAACAACAAAATATATATGATTTCGACATGCGAAACGAAAAATGTCATGAAAGAAATGTTATCACATGTTTAAACGACTATATCTAATAGATAATTATACTATGATCAATACGTACAACATTTCCCGGTCGTTGTTGCGAACAATTTAATTCCAATTTTGTTTTCAATCGGAAATAAAAATCTAGAGATATAAAAGTATACGTAGTCTTCCATTAAATAAAATAATTTAAATGAACTGACCATGTGTAAGCCATTTTGCAAAATTCTGCTTTTGAGTCTCTCCTTGATAACATTTTCATTCACAAAAATGATAACAAAATTTATCTAAGATAAATTTTTGTTGCCATTTCTTGAAATTTAACATGTGGCAACATTTTCATTGCTCAAGTCGGAATTTAAGTGGGAAATTGAAATGCCACTTAATATCGCTTTGCTGTCCCGTACAAATTAAGCTATAATTAACTTCAGCGGGGTAAAAAAACACGCTTAGTGTTATCTTTATATATATAATTCTACTGCACGTGTGTTTGTGACTGAGCTCCTCCTAAACTTCTGGACCGATTTGAATAAATTTTTTTGTATGCGTTTGGGTGGCGCCCTGGGTGGTTTAGATTTACTATTCGGTCCAATTGGACAAAGGGGCGTGGTACCTCCCATACAAATCGCTTGAAATATTATGCAGGACAACGTCTGCCGGGTCAGCTAGTTAACACTAAAAAAATTGATATTGTACGAACAGCTAACAATCTTGGTTTAGTCTTCAACGACAATCTAACTTGGACGGATCACGTCAATTCATTGGTTGCACATATATGCATTAAATTGAGAACACTGTGGTCTGTACAGTATTTTACGCCGCTTAACGTGAGAATATTACTTGCAAAGGCATATTTGATCCCAAGTTTAACATATGGTTGTGAACTGTTCTGTAATAGCGATTCTGTAAGTAGGAAAAAGCTTGAAGTATTATATAACAACATAGTAAGATATGTATATGGACTTAGAAAATGTGATCATATCTCTATGTATTCGAAAAACATTTTTGGAGTATCTTTTGAAAGTTTGTTAAAAATAAGAGTACTGATATTTTTGCATAGACTAATTTACACAGAAAAACCAAAATACCTGCACGATAAAATCTGTTTTTATCAATCAGTCAGAGGTAAGAGGATAATTTTACCACGATTTCGTAGCCTGATTTCTGAATGGCAATTCTATATTAATGCAATACGTCTTTGTAATGCTCTTCCTCATAACCAACAATCTCACAGCAATGTAATGAGTTTTAAGAAATTTCTTTTTAATTACTTTGCTTCCAAATAAATTTCTGTTTGTTTTTCTTTTACATTATTCTTTTATATTATCATAAATTTTAATATTTACTTTTTTCTTTTTTTTTTGTAATTTATTATTGTTCTAAATTATGTATATATTGAAATCATTAATTAATCATGTATTTATATTTGGCGACCTAATTTTAATGTACACATTAAATAATCCTGCACTTTAATTATAAGACTTTGTCTTGTTGTGTAGGATACAAACAAATAAATAATTAAATAAATAATCGTGAAATAGTTTTTACCACTTATATTTTTTCGTAGTCAGTGTCCAGCAACAAATCAAGGTTGGCTGCTACATATTCTGTGTTCCTAACAGTTTTTAAAACAAAAAATCAAATTGTTCGACAAATTTAGTGGGATTTACCATATTTTAATTTTCATCGAAATTTCACAAGCATTTGTATGTAATAATGTAAAATTTCACGTGAAATGTCGATCATAGTACTAACTTTGGAGTAAAATTATTTGTGTAGATTGCTATTAAAATGCAAATTGTTAAAATTAAAGACTTTTCTCATTCGCTATAAGTTGTCCAATGAATGTCGATGAAAGTAAAGTTAAAGTATTTCTCTATGGGTATACCGCGATTTCGTAGTCTTCACGATATCAACCAATGGTAAAACAAATGAATAGAATATTCAAAAATTGCAACTGACCCACCAGGTTTTTGGTCATCCGCCGACCGCTAGCTTTCTGAAAATGTTCGCCGGTTTTCATTTTGTTCCAAAATCGTATCTTTCAAATAAAAACATTTTAATTCTACGTTCAATTTTCAATACAATATTGTCCAATCAAAAAAATTATTATTTTCCCAGTCCATTCAATCAACAGTTTCTACACTCACTGATTGCGATTTCTACACTCACTGATTGCGACCTACAGTTTTACACCGGTTCCGAACGGTTAGTGAGTTGTCGTTTGCTTTTTCGAAAACAAGTATTTATGCAGACAATTTAAAAAATAGATGAATCAATAGTGTGTGTTTTAGTTACAAGTTAGCGATTATCGCTTTATGTTTATTGTGTTGTCCTTATCTTTGAATTCACAATGCCCATATCCACCATTGTTTTCTGATTTTTTGATACTGTCAACTTTGTGCCTGTTTAATACGGAAGTACATATAACCTCCTTGCTCTAACACATAGTTTGTAGTTATTCTTGCATATGTATATATTCTTCTCCTTATCTTGGATCTCACAATAACGATATCCAACACAGTTGTGATGAACCTGGTAACTTTATGCCTGCTTAGTACTGAATGGAAGCGGTAACTTCAAGTGCCGCATAATATCGCATAACTCTTCATACAAAATAAGTGATAATCTGAGCAAGCGGTGTAACCAAAATACGCCTAATTTCAGTTGTTTAAATTTTTGGTATGCAAAATTAAAATTTAATTTTCAAAAAGTAATTCATAAAACACACATTTTTTTAAATTTTCTATAAAGTTTAACAAAACAAATTGCTTATATTTAAAAGAAAAAGTTTAGAAACATTTTGTACCACAAACACTTTGAGAATGCATAAACAGGGTTGTCAGTCAATTATTTGTTCAAGCCCGTATTCAGCTTTTAAGAAATTTTCGTTCCCAAAGAGTACGTGTATAAAAAATAACTACAATTTCGCTCTTTTCATTTGCTTGGTACTCAGGGTTTTTATGCCAGTTATTTCTTTCGGAAACAATTGTTTGAGTCCAGTAATTTTACATTGCTATTATTTTAACCAACAAAAGTAATGCCACATTAAAATTAGAATGGAGTAAGAAGGGGAATTATTGATGAAATATTTGCAAGGAATATCATAGATAGTTGATAACTCCCTGCAACAAAATTTCTGATGGAGATAAATAACAAAATGTCTTACGATGAACTGAATACGTGGCTTCAGTAGTTAAAACACTTTTTATGGTTACGTAACTTATGAACCCTTCACTAAATCTTTAAACAATCTACAACTGAAGGTTGTTTTAGACATAATTTAGAGCTTTTTATAAATAAAATGGATAGAATAGTATTAAACGTGAATAAAACAATTACAAATTATATTTCCTTAAATTGTTACTAGATTTGACGGAATTCTTTAAATGTGAACCCTGTCATCAGATAAGTCGTTTTATTTTCAAAACGAGGAGACAACACGAATAAAAAGTTTATAGAATTATTTTTTTTTTTCTTTTGTAAACAAAATTTCTTAATTGTCAAGAAAATTTTAATGGCGAAATCATATAAAAGCTTTTTGTGTATTTAACGAAATTATACATACCGAATGGTGTATATATATTTGTGCATAGCTTTTTTCTGATATCTCTTCCCATATGTGGTTCATTTATATTTTAGGCTGACATTTGCTCCATTTTATTCAAATGAAAATGTCGTAAAATATTATAACTTGTTTCTAATTCTTCGACCTTTATTTTATTAATTATTCTCGACTAATTATTCCAGCTTAAGGTCTCTTCTGATTTCTTAAAACTTTTTTGTTTTCTCGATATTTCGATTAAAATTGTCCTGTGTGAACCAGGTGTAACAGTTATATCTACCGTATTGCCACATTTAATAACTCTTTACATTTAACGTACCTGTGCTTATAAAACATACTGAACGCAATTCACTAAAGAGAAATGTCAAAATTATTTGCAAAAGTTTGTGACTGGCAATACCCTACCGTCGCCATCTTTCTTTTTTCCTAACTATACGACCGCGTGGACGGTATTTCTTGAAAGGTTAGTGAATTTTCTGAAAAAGAACCAAAAAATTCCACAAAATAAATAAATAAGAAGCATTTTAAATGTGTTGTGCTAAAGTGTATTGTGCTGAACATAAAATTAACCGAATATGTGTGCTCTTTCTTGTAGGAAACAAAACACATCAACAGAATGACTAATTCCAAGGGTTATCGTCGCGGCACTAGAGACATGTTCTCGCGCCCCTTCCGTAAGCATGGTGTCATCCCCCTGTCCACCTATATGCGAGTTTTTAAGAGCGGTGATATTGTCGATATCAAGGGCCATGGTGCCGTCCAAAAGGGTATGCCCTACAAGGCCTACCATGGCAAGACTGGTCGTATCTACAACGTCACTCCTCATGCTGTTGGAGTCATTGTCAACAAACGTGTACGCGGTAAGATTCTACCCAAGCGCATCAATGTGCGCATTGAACACGTACATCACTCCAAGTGCCGTGAGGACTTTTTGCGCCGCGTCAAGGAGAACGAACGTCTATTGAAGGACGCCAAGGCCAAGGGTACATGGGTTAGTTTGAAGCGTCAACCTGCTCAACCCAAAAAGTCTCATTTCGTTAAAAAAATCGAAGAACCCATAGTTTTGGCTCCTATTCCATACGAATTCATTGCCTAAACGGATGAGCAGTGAGAAGATAAGTGTGGTGGAAGATGAACTGATATGTTGGATGTCCGTGTTTTTTTTACATGCTGTTTGTTGGGAGCCTAGAGATATTTTTCCATGAAAATGCTCTTTGTGTAAATTTATTTTAAAACAAAATAAAAATGATAGAAAAGTGAAAATAGGTGTTACATCTATTTTGTAACAAAATATATGAAGTGATTTATTTGGAGGACGTTGTATAAAACAGTTGGTGAGTCTCAGTCAACTTATATACAATCAGTTATTGGAAATTCGAATAGTCGGAACATAAAAGCTCAAATGTTTCGAAAACTAAACGCACTATTCGTAGTAATTAAAGTTCAAGAAAGGCCACCACACACACACGTATTATGTTGATTCGGAGAATAGGAACCAAGGTTACTGTACCATTTCCAATTGAAATTTAAAACACATCAATTGGAATTTAAAAGTTCTATTTGAAATACATCAATTGAAATTTAAATCAGCTGAAATTTGAAACGTCAATTGAAATTTGAAGCACATCAGTTGAAATGTAAAATAAATCAAATGAATTTTAAAAGACGTCAACTGAAACTTAAAATTCGTCTTTGAAATTTGAAAATTATTAATCGATTTTATAGTGTTGTTTTATCCGACCTTTCGTATTATATTAAAAATTAGGCTGAAGTTCAGGACCAGGGGCAGGCAAAAAAAATCTTTAAAAAAAACCAAAATTAAAGAAATATTAAACAATGTGAGAAAATTGAAAACTAGCCGTCGCACGGACTATTTTAGTTTAATTTTAAAAAAATGTTTGCCTGCCCCTGGTCCTGAATTTTTACCCAAAATTATAAAGGTCGAGCGTTTGGTCGTTTTTTTTAAATAATTTTATTCTCCAATATTTTGCTGCCCTTGGGTAGCATCGTCAGGAAGATAATAAACACAATTATTAATTTTAAAAAATTATTAATTAATCGGCCTTATTCCCGTTGTCGTCGTCGACGTCGCCATCAGATTTTTGTCAACTTTAGAACGTTATAAATGTATTGTCACATCGTCAACAACAAAGTTGTTGATGTCTATGATCCAAAAACAACCCTCTTAAAACACCACGCAAAATTTTTTTTGTCCAAATGCCTTCAAGCCGCCAATAAAAATGGTGGCGATATTGTATTGACGTCCACGACGACAACGGAAATAAGGGTGAATATTTATGCTTATCTTCCTGACGGTGATTTAGATTTTAAAATATTTGATTTCTTTTAAATTTCAGTTTTTTGTTTTAAATTTCAATTGGTGTCTCAAATTCCAAATAGAATTTTTAAATTTCAAGTTGTGTTTCAAAATTTTTAAATTTCAATTAAGTTTTTCATTTCAATTGGAAATGATGCAGTTTACAGGAGTATTAAGACAATATAAAGGCAAAGACTGACTTTAAATGATGGTCTTACAAGTATACACTATGACTAAGCTTAACCGTTTCACCATTATCCCTTGTTATACTGAAATATCTTTGAGCGTTTTCCAGTTCACTAATACATAAATATGATATTTCTTTAAAAGCCAAATTGGGCAATATTTTTCATTGCTGGAAATTTATTTTTAAAATGGCCTGCACCGGCATTCAGTAACTTTTTTACGATAAAAATCGATAGTTAAACAGAAATTTTGGAAATGTACAATAATTTTCGAACAACTTGTACCTGTTTGGAAATGCACCTGCTGATGTACATATATGCTTGCTTTTCTGTTGCACATTTTGTTTGCAATTGTTCTCAGATGTAGTTTCTTTTTATCGACTGATCGGCGATTCAAAATCACCGTCATTCTATTAAAAAATGTATAGGTCGCAATTATGAATCAATTGCAGAACAATTTTGAGAAAACAATTAGACCACGCTCAAAAACATTGGGAACACGGATCCCGGGTGCGACTTTCAAAGCAGTCGATTTGAAGAATTTGTGTAAAATGCCTCGGAATAGCCAGCTGATTTCATTTTTTTTGGATAACACTCAGTTATTTTTTTTAGTGTAATTTTTTATAATTTTTAATTTCTGAATAAACAAATAATATACAGACAGTCATATACATACATATATTTACAGTGATGATTTTTTTTTGTTTTTCATGTGTGTTTTGCTTGCGATATTTTTCGAACACTTGCATTATTGGAAAATTCTCAATTCAGATGAGTTTTCGTTTGCATTTAGTTTGATGAATTTTTCAAAAGCAGCATTCCAAAAAAACGCTGATGAAGATCTGTGGCGATCTGTGTATACGGGTTTGCCAGGAATCATGAGGATGCATTTGCAAAACATCTTCTTTTTTAAACAACTATATCTATATTTATAGAGATATAGAAAATGGGATAGCCACAAAATTCTGTTTTTTTCCAAAAATAAAAATTCTGTCTGACTAAAATTCTGTTTTACAAAATTCTTTTTTTGAATAAAATTCTGTCAAAAAAAATGCCGTTAAATTCTTTATTAAGAATTAAAGCCAGATTATTATGAATAAGAAATGTTACATATAATAACGTATGTGTATGGTTAGATATTTATTCGTTGGAAACAAATTATGAAATATGCAATAAATAATTAAACAGATTAATGGATTTTCAAAATCGATCTAAAAAAATGCATATCATTGAAAAACATATTAATTCAAAAGAAAAACATTAAATAAAAACACAAATTAGTTAAAAATCAATTAAATTTAGACAAAGTTAAAAATAATAAAAAATCATAGCAATTCAATTTAACTGATAACAATATTTAATTAATTATAAACTAAGTTTTTTGCTATTCTTTTTAAATATTGTAGTTTTCTTAAACGATTAAATTGTTTTACAATACGTGAAATATTTTTTTTTTACATTTCTTTTATTTTTTTTTAATTTTTCTCCATTCTCAATCTTTGAGACAATATTTTGAGAATAGATTAATTCTCCTTTTAAATGTTCTACAATTTTGTAGAGTCCGCTTTTTTTTCGTCCAACTACAACACTCAAACGTCGGTGCCATGACTCGACATTGTTTGTAGTTTTCGGGTATTTTTCAGAATACTCGCAATCAAATATCGTCCAAAATTCAGGTGGGTATTTACGAGCGTTATAAACATAATTGGCCTCGAACCAGGTGGCCAATTTAATAATATCTTCGTCTTCAAATGTTCTTCGGAGCTTCGAATAATATTTGGCTACCTTTTCTGGACGAACATACGCAAGCGCTTTTAAACATCTTACTTGCATTGAGAAATTTTCGTCATTGCCGTACTTAGTAACCAATCCGAAATGATAATGTTGTACATATTACAAGTTCATTACTATAAATTATAAAAGTTATTAAAAATTCTTTCCGTTCTTTTTGAATACGGCGCCCAATATCTGGGAAAAATGGAAAAAGCACCCTGCGAATCTGGAAAGTATTTTCTAGCTGCTGACACGAGACCAACTTCGAAGTCAGATATAATACGATTAGGCTTAAAAAAAACTACATATTCCAAAGCAATTTGAATTACGCGTTTAAAAAATGCTTCATAGAGTACTGCAGATTTTTTGGACATTAATTAGGCAGAATAGGAGTGGGACGACCTGTCGTTCAATCCTTCCATGAATGGAAAAGAGTTGGCGCATTATTGTGGGCACAACACCAAAAGTGCCGTCAACGAGCCAACAATCGCTTTTTTGTAGAAGTTGAATTGATGATTTTGTGCCGAATATAACCATATATTCATCTCCCACTTTCTCTTCTGCCAATATAAATAATTCGTTATCCAAAACGTATAGATTTAGAGGGTAATCTATTTCATCTATTGCTTGCGGCTCTCTGAAAAGTCCCATTTCATTCCGAGTGTATCCTATTTTTCGCTTTTGCGCGTACTTCGAGGGAAGGTAATCGCGACATTTTTGGTTTGTAATTACCACCGATTGTTGCACTATTTGACTTGGATTAAGGGGTTTGTTTATAGCGGCATATTTTACAAAAGTATTTGTTCTGCATATTTCCACTGCACTAGCAATAGGTTCGTGGGTATGCTTTTTTGGATATCTTATTAAAACATGCTCGTTATTTTCCATTGCTGTTATTATTCGAGAGGAACACTTATCTGGAATTCTTCTCGAGCACGTCCAATTAAAGGTTCCTTTTTGTCTTTTCATTTCCAAAGAATAAAAATATCCGTTGAGACACAACATTTCTTTATTTTTATTGGTTTTATTAATTGCACTTTATTCATTTTTATTTTTTTAAACACGACACATTAAACAACACAATTGCGACTAATTTTAAATAAAATGCTGGAACATAATTTTTGACCAAACACACAGTGTATGTGATGCATTTTATTTAAATTTGCAAAGTGTTTTTTTAAACAGTATTTTTTTTTTAAATGTAAGGGAAAGTTAGGGCAGAGTGATTTCTTAATTGTTTTATTTTTATGTATGTGTTTGTAATTGCATTTTCAGTTAAATAAAAAAATATTTGAAACAAATCGCGCAATTTTTTTCAAATAATTTTTTATTTAACTGAAAATGCAATTACAAACAGAATTTTGTGAACCAGAATTTTGTGAAACAGAATTTTGAAAAACAGAATTTTGGAAACCAGAATTTGAAAAACAGAATTTTGTAAAACAGAATTTTGTAAAGCAGAATTTTCGTCGAACAGAATTTTGTACCCAACCCATAGAAAATGGTCTTGAGCTTGAATAATAAAATAAAAAAGTATATTTACACAAATTAAAAATTTTAATATGCTTAGAAATAAAAAAAAACATTTTACAGCTTTACGACTAAATTTGAAAATGAAAACTTCTCAATTGTAATCCTTAAAATGTATAGATTATGCTAGTTCAACATTATTAGCAACAAAACTTGACGGCTGTTGATTTAAATTAACCATAAATGGCATTACTGTTTGGTTATTGAATGAATAAATTAAACTAATTAATTAAAAAGAAGTCTATACTTCATCTTTCAAAATTATTTAAATACTTATTTTTTATTTATTTTTATTTATTTATTCACACTTGTAATTTTAAGCCTTTCGGCCAATTCAAATAAGTTTTTACACATTCACATTCAAAAGTTTTTACACATTCCTGAAATTTAGTTAAAAACGCTGCAAAGTGAAAAAAGTCATTTGCTTAAATGTTTGCTCATGTTGCTTAAAAATTATTTTATTTCACATAAAAGCTATCACAGGTAACATTCACTTTTGTGGAATGAAAGAGGAAAGTGAAAGTGGCCCAGTGGCGATAGTTTTAAACAAGTAGTTTTACTAAATGTAAATTGTATAGCTAGCCACTGTTATTCATCAGTGGTCGTGTGGAGTGATGCTATTACAAAATGCAAACAAAAACTCAATAGCAACGAGAATTACTTACAATGCAAATGTTCGAAAAATGTTGCAAACAAAAACACAAGAAACATTCACACTATCGACAATTCGTTTAGTTATAGAGATATCGTTAACGGCGCGATTTTTTTAATTATTGTTGAATTGTATGAGATATTGCTTTAGAGCACAAATGTAAGTATGTCAATAATCTGTTTTAAATAGTAAAACTTTTTAATGTTTATTTAGATTTTCTTCGAATTGTGACATCTGGCTTGAAAGTAAAAATATAAGTGGAAATAGCCGCAACCAAATTTTTGCATGATATTCTTCAAGAACATTTTTAATTACTTTAAATTGTAAAAGGTGCTAAGAATGAAAATATTGATATTTTTTCTTTAATTCAAGTACCCACACTTGGTGTTTTACAGGTGGATCGGCTTCCCAATTCTCAAGAGCCTCTTACACTAGGTCTATATCTTCCAAGGCTTGTTAAGATACAGTTGGTTCATGCATTGATAATGCCAGTTTTTTGTATGGTATGGAGGTGTATTCTGAAGCTCTGGGTTATGTGTTAAGAAAGCTCCGTTTGGTTTTTAACAGGGTTATGAGGTATACATACTCCGTTAGATTGCATAAACATATTTCCAATTATGTTGAAGAATTTTTAGGTTGTTCTTTTTCGAATTTTATTAAGATTAGAGACTTCCTACATTTTTCGACTAGAACTCCTCTATTTTTGTTGGATATGTTTGAATTTGGTAGATCGACAAGAAACAGGCAAATTGTGATACCTAGAATGTCATCTTGGCTGGATCGTTCTCTTCTTGTTAGGGTATCCCAGTTGTACAACAGTTTGCCAAACTCCATCAGGATAATGGATTGTTCTAGGAAAACATTTAGAAAACAACTGCCAGTACATGCAGTTGAAAGCATGATAATTGCAATCGTATGTAGGAACATTCCCTGGTAATATTGGGGAACCAATATTATATGTATGCTTTATTTATTTTATTTATTCACACTTGTAATTTTAAGCCTTTCGGTCAATTCAAATAAATTACAAAAGAACTACTCCATTTATAACACACATTATATGTTTTCATTAAATAAGAAATTACATAACAATTATATTATATTATAGTTGATAACAAAGTTAAATTAGAGATTATATAATTCATGACTAATAATAATTCAGAGTTCCTAAAGGTGTTTTCAAATAGAAAACTACACAAGCTCTATTGAAAATAGTGTATACATTATTTAATCAGTTGAATAAATCAACAATTTCCAAAGGCAAAAATAAAATATAAAAAAAAAATATCAGAGGAACATTGTAAAAACAAAAAGAAACATTGTCAACTACTGCGTTATTTCTCCAAAGTGTTGAAGAAGCTTTTTGCGATACGTAGCACTAGTGAAGTTAAATACTAGTAGTGTAGAAGGAAGCAATTTGAACAATCTGGCTATTCTCACCTGAAAGGACCTATTCATATAACCCCTCGCTCTAGGAATTATTAATTGATTCGTACGTGATGAACGGCCAAATTTAAACAAATTCGTGAGAAAGGTAGGAAATTGATTTTTGAACATTTTGTAAAACAACAACAGAGATCGGAAATGTACAAAATTTGAGAAACTACAACCCAAGAATCGGTTAACAGAGGGAGTTACATGGTCAAAAAGTCTGATTGAGTATAAATACCGCACTACTCTATTAAAAGCTAATTGAAGTCCCCTCATATTTTGGTTTTTAGATCCACAGTATACTTCTAGAGAGTATAATATGTTGGGCATAACGAGAGCATGTACAAGTTTCTCCTTTATGCTGCGTAGCAATATTAAATCGGTGTTGTATAATTGCCGAAGCGCAAAATTAGTGTGACGAATGACACCGTCTATGTGCAAATCGAAGGATAACGTATCGTCTAAGATAACACCTAAGCACTTCACGTTACGAACAAAATCAATAGGAACATTATCATATTTCAACTGCAAATCTGTAACAGCAGAAGATGAAAACAACAGCGCCTTGGTCTTTGAAGCATTTATACTAAGTTTATTCGAAACCATTCACATACTTAAAGAGCGCAGGACATAATCAATTTTAGCCTGCAATACGTCCACATATTGATACCCTCCACTAAATAGCAGCTGCACATCATCCGCATACGCATAGGGCGTGCACCAATCGCCTATAATGTCAAATAAGTCATTGAGGAAAATAATAAAAAGAAGAGGCCCCAGAACCGAACCTTGAGGAACACCACTCCTAACCGCCAAAACACTCGACGATAGCCCATTAACTGAAACATACTGCTGTCTGTCCTTTAAATATGAATAAATAAGCTTGCAGGCACTGCTACCAAAACCGTATATTTGAGATAGCTTGCATGTCAAATTGAAATAATTTACCCTGTCAAACGCTTTCTCCAAATCTAGGGAAAGCAAAACACACAACTTTTGGTCGGCCAAGTTATTTCTTATTGAATCTGTTAAACCAAGTAGTAACATAGAAGTGCTTCTACCACGCCGAAAGCCACATTGACAGTCATTCAGCAGAGATTTGCTTTCAATATAAGATATACGTTGTTCCTTAAGGACATGTTCCACTATTTTGGACAGGATAGATAATAGGGCTATCGGCCTAAAACCCTGAACAGAACTAGCATCTGATTTTTTCGCAATTGGATTAATTTTAGCAGTCTTCCATTCATCGGGGAAAATAGATGTCATAAGAACAGTGTTGACCAGATGCACATCCAATTGATTATTAACAAATGACACGTTCATATCATTAACATCAAGTGACTCTGCAGGCGCTAACTCTGACAGATTCTTACCAATCAACCCATTGTTTCTTATAAGAGGAAAATATATAATTGCAAAATAAAAATTGACAATGAGTCATATACAAAAGTAATATCCTAAAAAAGGCTTAAAATAGGATGGGACATATGCAGAGTTTTCGATGGCACGACAATAATGCAATGCTTCAAATGTAAAGGGTACAATCATAGAGCATCGGAATGTAAAAACCAAGAAACGTGCTATAAATGCCATGGAAACCATAAAAATGAAGAGTGTAATAAAGAAGTGATTATTAAATGTATAAACTGTGTCAGAAACAATAAAAGACTTAATTTGGATCTGGACGAAGACCATTTAACAAATAACAGAGAATGCCCGGTATACAAAAACCAGCTACAAATGAAAATGAGAATGATAGGTCTTGTGGCCTAACAATCAAAGAAAATAACTGGTATCTATACAAATATACAAGGGCTAGTTAATAATTTCAATCAATTAGAGATTATTGCTGATGCGAACAACCCAGATTTTATAATTTTATCTGAAACTCATTTAACAGAAAATATAGAAGAAAGTGAAATACAGCTTCAAAATTACGCGCATTATATGACATTGTCGAAATCAACCAGGACAGGCGGTGTATATTTCAAAAATCAGTGGAATATTACAAAAATGTATGAACAAATTTTGCGATACTAAATATTGGATAAGTGCATACATGGCAAAATACAAACAAACATGTTTTATAATAATAGCTATATACAGATCACCTAGTAGCCAAAAAGCAGAGTTCTGTGAAATATTCGAGGAAGTATTGGAGGAATTATCTGAGAAGAACATTGACATATTGATAGCTGGCGATTTTAATATCGATTGGAAAAAAGATTTTTATAAAGAGAAGATTGAATATGTGCTGAATGATAATGGATTAAAACAAATTGTGACAGAATATACAAGAATTACGCAGAATTCAAAAACACTAATCGATTACATTATAACGAACAATGAAAATATATCTGTAAAAACAATGTAAACAACAAAATATCGGACCATGAATCAATAGACATCACAATAGAATGTCCAAGAAACAATGAAGATAAAAATAATGAAATAGAAAGTTTTAACTATAATAAGCACCTATTTAACAGAGAATTAAGAAATACATTATTATATAATACAACCTTTAATATGAACAATAAAGCATATTTTCTGGATGCATCCCTTGAAAATACAATAAAAAAATTTACGTATACGAAAGTAATAAATAAAAAGCACAACACAAATAAATGGTTCAATCGTCAATTAGATATATTAAAAAAGGAACAAATTGTTAAATATCAAGCAGCACTAACGAATAATACAATAGAATCGTGGAAAGCATACAAAACGTATAGAAATATGTATAAAGTTGAGATTGAAAACAGGAGAAATGAACACACAAGTTACAGGATAAGCAAATCAAAAGACCAAAGAGAAATGTGGAGAGAAATTAAAAACCTAGTAGTGAAGAAACCAAAAGATGTGATAAAAAATGTGATTTTGAAAGTAAGGCAAAATTGATGGAAATTAATATGAACACTTGCACGGATTTCAGAATAAACGACGAGATAATTGAAAAAGTTAAAAATATAAAATACTTGGGTTTTTTAATAGACAAATTCCTGAAATTTAAAGATCATACAGAATACATTTGCAGAAAGATTGGCAAAAAGAAAGGTTTTTTCAAACGAATTAGAAATAAAGTTTCAACTATTACTGCAATAAATATTTACAACACAATTATAAAACCAGGTTTTGAATATGGATCAAATATTTTATACACGTGCTGCACAAAACAACAAATTGAAAGACTGCAAAAACTCCAAAACAAATCCATGAGATCGATTTTAAAATGTAATCGTTACACGTCTACAAGATACATGCTTGATACGTTAAAATGGTTAAATATAATTAAAAGACTTAAACTTAATACTATCCTCTTTATTCAAAAACTTAAAAATAGAAACGGAGCGGAATACCTAATAAGGCAACTTCAATATGTCGGAGATGTACAACCATATAACCTCAGAAATGCAGAAGATTTCAGAATACAAAGGGTGGCTACAACTGGTATGCAGAAGTCGCTATTTTATAAAGAGCTAGAACACTAACAAATTGAATGTCGATATAAAAAATGAAAGAAATATTACTAATTTTAAAAGGAAAATTGTATTTTTTATTAGAAATAATGAAAACTGAATTTTTGTTATATAAATGAAAAGTATTTAAAATACTACTAAATAAATAAATAATAATAATAATTAACCAAAGGGATTTTGGGGTCATATTCTTATCAAAAATTCCAGAATGAGCCTTTCTCTTCTTCTTTCTCTTAATGGTCTTAGTTCTGTTTCTAATTTTACAGTAAATTTTCCAATTATTTTCATTCCTATCATTCAGAAATGCCCCATAGGCCAGATCACTCATGGAATCATGATAACGAACAAGAGGGCATTTCATCCAGTTGTCAGATTCAACTTGTATTTTTATAATCTTCTTCCTAAAAACTGAGTGGGCATAAAAGAGGTATAAATTAATTGATATCCATTATTTGCAAAAATAAACATCATTATTATGTCAGATCGTATTCGATTTAAATCGATCGCTTTCCATCATATACCGGATTATGTATATTTAAAAAGTTATTTTTTTTATACTTTTTGCTCGCTATTATGTGAAAAAGTATTAAAATTTTTTAAGTCTATGAAATTCTATCGTTTCCACACAGCTACAACGCATTTTCCGACAGGGAGTTTTATTCGCGAAAGCTGCAAATATTTTAATTCGCCTTGGACTTGAAAGTTACAACGTACAATTTGTAGAACGAAAAACTATATGTTATATACTCTGAGCACATCGGACCAAATACCTTCAAACCAAAAAAAAAATTGTCTACGTTTGTCTGTAGCGTTGGACAAAACCCAGCATACAATCAAGTCATTTTCTTTTTATGCCCATTATCAGTACTCATAGCAATTCAAGAAATATCACAACCATTCAATTCATTACAATACTAGACGTTCATCAGTTTTTTTCGGGAATACTTGTTTTATTATACTAGTACCAATAATACAGTATTAACATAATTTTATATGTATTTATTAACTTTACAAACAACAGAGGTATTGGAATAGTTATGTTATACGATGTAAACTACAATTGATAGATTTATGTCCCAGGTATAGGGCTAACAAATGAATTACGTTATAAAACGATAATACAGCGGAAAATTTACCCCTCTCATCAACGTGTTCTACATTCTTAACGCACCAAATCCTCAGGGTTAAACATGCCTCTGGCACGTCTCAAAATCGAATCTTTGCTAGCGTCGTAAGGATGATCTTTTGAGGGAATTTCCAACACCGCTGGAACGGGTGATGTGTGGGCATCGATCACGTGACGTATTAACTCAGCGTAATTCTGGTTAATGAGTATGATATCGATGTCATCGCGTTTTAAAAAGCGCTTGAAGCAATCCTCTATCTCGCTGACGGCCGTGTTCTTATCCACGACCATGAAGTTGGGATGACGATTCTTATTAATTTCACCGACACCACCCAAAAGGAAGCCAACACAGGTGTCCTCGTCACCAATTACAGAAATCAATTTTCCTTTAATAGCTGAATGTAAAGCCATGTTTTCTTCGCTTTGTTGGTTCCTTCGGTGCGATAAAACTTTCAATGAAATGTCTACACAATTTGTTTTCTTTTTTCACTAGGTCAGATGACAAATGTCAAAGACGACTTTTTCTACTTGCATTCAGAAGGAATGATGACACTAAAAACCAAACGTTGCCACATTATTTTGTTTAGTGAAGGGGGGCGGTGATTTTACAAATCTCAAAACAAACCAAAAGATGTGTATACAACTGCAGTAACACCAACCAAGATTATCGCTTTTTCGGGATTATAAATGTCAAACTCCATAACAAAAAAACTTCGATAATCCCGAAAATGCGTTAATCGTGTTTGGTGTAAATGCCGCATTATGGATTTCGGGAATTGCAGTTACATCTACCAAGTTTATCGCATTTTCCGGATTATCGACGTTTTTCCTTATGGAATTTGACATTTATAATCCCGAAAAAGCGATAATCTCGGTAGGTGTAAATGTCGCTTATGTCCTTTCCTTTCCGACTTTCACTGCGGATTTGGTGTTCGTCAAGGTCATCCTGCAAAGGCGTATGAGTTTTGCAGGAATACCAAGCTCAGACATTGCTTCGTAGAGTTTCTCCCGTATCGGGCTATCGAAATCGGCCTTATAATCGACAAATATATGATAGGTGTCAATTTGTTTTTCGTGGGTTTTCTCCATGATTTGGTGTAGCGTGAAAATCTGGTCGGTTGTCGATTTCAGCGATTATTGGTTTCGCACATTATACTTGATAGAACCTTACATGCTATCGGCCATATTCATAAAAAGTTATGAGAGGTTTGAGAGATGATTTCTGTATGAACTCTCATAACTTTTTATGACTAAGGCTGTATGGATAAAAGGCTTATTCCACGGTAGTTGGCACAGAGACTCGGGTCAACTTTTTTAAAAATGGGACATATTACACTGAGACTTCAATCAACGGGCATGCATTCATCTAACCAAATTTTGCTAATGGGTTGATACATGCACCTTATCAGCTCATCGCCGTCAGCCTTAACAGTGCCGGGGGTAATCCCTCGGATCCTGCGGCTTTGTTGCTTTTAAGCCGGGCAATAGCTGTTCTGAGCTCGTCTTAGTTAGGAGGGGGCAATCGACACCGTCGTCCAAACTATGACCGACTGTTCTCGTTATTGGATATCTCAAGTTCCAATAGCGCAGAGAAATGATCTCTCCATATTCCCAACATACTGTGCACATCTGCGATGAGATTTCTGTCCTGTCTTTACAGAAGGGGGCCCTGAACCATGTCCATTAGTTCCGTTTTTGACTTTTCGATAGAATTTTCGGGCTTCGTTCTTCCATTTTCGCACTCTCGCGCTTTATCCACTGCCGTTACTTACGCCTAAAGAGACGTTTTATCTCCTTCCCTTTCTCCCTATAACGCTCAGTCGCAGCTCTCGTTGCAATTGACTGAAGCATTGCCATGCTTGCAGCGTTCTTCTCATCATTTGCAATGCGACACTCTTCATCGTACCATGGTTTGCTGCGAAGCTGTTTTTCAAACCCAAGTACGGTTGTTGCGGCAGTTTTTATAGAGTAGGAAATGGGTTTCCACTGCGCTTCAGGATCGTCATCGGGAGGGGTGGATTCTGTGCCAAAAGTTGCGAGAGCTGCCTTTGGCTACCTCTGGTAATTGCAGCTTTCCGATGTCTAGTTTTCTCTGCGTCTGGTTTCGTACACGTCGATACGAGCTATTGAATGAAATAGAGCTAACTATTCTTTTTTATTCTGCGCATTTCATTCAAGATAACTTTTCTAATCCATAATTGTTTATTTCAGTTATGCAACTCTATAAACCACAAATGTCGGTGACAGCTTTCGTAAGCAAACGCAAGAGCGAAGTGATATAAAAACTACCATTTTTTGGCGTTGGCGTTGACTTTTGCGTTTACGTTCATTTTCGGGACTTTTAGAATACTACCCTAGTTGGTTTAAGGATATTAACACAAATTGTCAAAAAGGTTAACCAAGGTCAAATAACCGGCCTTCGGATTGTTTGAAAATTAAGTTGGCAAAAATTCAGGATTTAAAAAAAACCAAAATTAAAGAAAAAGTAAAGAATGTGAGAAAATGGAAAACTAGCCCTCGCAGGGACCTATATTGCTCGTACCGTGTGGTAGACCTTTTTCAAAATCGTTAAATTTATATTCCACCTAGTCGCAGGCAGGGGGGTTCAAATTCCCTCTGTACCTTAAGTCGATGTATTTTCTCATCTCATGGTCACTGTACGTACAAAAGTGGACTTATATGGGCTTACAGATATCCCACGAAAGTTGAAGTACCCACACTAATCCATACCCACATATACCTGGTTGTGGCGGTATTTTGGACCCTGTGGGCTCCATAGGTCCATTTTCCATTTTCTCACATTCTTAAATTTTGGTTTTTTGTTTTAATTTTTTTTGCCTGCCCCTAGTCCTATACTTCAGCCATTACGTTTTTTAAAAAACCGGCATACGGTTAATAGCCAAAACAAACGGTTCCACAAGTTTTTCGGATTCGGTTTTGGAAACTCTAACCATAATACAATTTCTGAATTTTTTTCGCGTGTATTCTTATCGCAAATACGAAGGGGCTATCAAGTTCATTTGATTTATGTTAACAGCTGTTTTGTTTATTGTTTTTTCATCGATTGTTTGTAAACAAAAGCCCAAATTTATTAGGGACCTAAAATTTACGAATGTAGATTCAAATTGAATTCATTGTAAAATGGATAATAATTTTATAATATGTGGTGATTTTTCATTAAACGACGATTTTTTTTACGATTTTGAACTATGTGGCGACAGCAGTTTTTTGTGGCAATTAGAAGCAGAAGGCCAAGAGTTCCTTCGAACTATCGCCACAGACTCGATTGAAAATACAGAAAATTCAAATCAACCAAATTACAATGGAGACCGAGAGATCCTTCAAACCGTCATTTCGGAATCGAGTAAAACTATAGAAACTCCAAATAATGAAACGCATGATGTATTATTACAAAAGTCTGATAATTATAGGCAACTATCACAGGTCAGCGTTTCACCAACAGCAACAAGGACAGAGGAAAATATAAAGGGCTTTGAGGTACGTATGTATGTATATTTAGCATTTGTAGTGGTTTTTAAAATACAACTTTTCATTTACTCCCCTATTTTTAGTGTTCGTTGTGCGGGAAACACTTTGTACAAAAATCCTCCTGTAATCGTCATAATCGCGAGCAACATCTACAACCAGGGAGTTTTCATTGTAATAAATGTGGTTTAAGGTAATAATATGATCACCAACATTGTAGTGCATTTAACAAACAGAATAGTTACTAGCACCAGCTTTCAGTGTCGCAAGTTTCACATAATTTCTCGTATTTCTTAACCTTTTCTATAGCAAGTATCTCACAGAATCCCTATGAAGAAAAGTACCTTAAAATTAATGTATTTCACAAACTCAGCAACATTTAAAAACGTTTAAAATGTATTGCAGATTTTCTAAGAAATTCAATCTTCAAAACCATCAGAAACGTGCCCATTCCAAACAACTAAAGTATACAAATAATGGCTTTAAATGTCCACACTGTTCATGTATTTATACCAAAGAATCGGCAATTAAGAAACATATAAAAGATTATCATGAGAAAGTACAACTCTCACAAAGCGAAACCACAACCCAGTCGCTATCAGCTGAGGATAATGATCCTCAGCGCGAGGCAGAAAATGTTTTAAAACAGTTAATGCTTCTCCAAAATGATATTGAGGGAGCAAATGCAAAATATACAAAACATACTGCAGATGAATTAAGACAAACAACACCTGATACAATTGCAGAGATAACTTCTATAGATGAAACAATAGTGGAACAGGTGACCATACGCGATCGTCTGTATCCCTTTGGTGAGGTTAAAGAGCTAAAAGTGCAGCAAATCAAAAGAAACGATGGGATACCGTATTTAGTTTGCGAATACTGCAGCAAAGAGTTTCGAAAATCATATGGTTATTTAAGGTCAGTATAATAATAACCTAGATTTCATGAGTAACCATTAATAACTACCTGTTGTTTCCAAAGGCACCGTAGAATTCACACTCGAATTCGTCCTTTTATCTGTGTCGTATGCAAAAAATCATTTCCCACACAAAACCAATTGAAACGTCATTGTTCTACGCATAAATTGGTAAAGAACTTCGGAGTATTTAAACGCTGCTACAAATGTCCAAAATGTTTTGAGATTATCTCAAATATTTCACAATTTGACAACCATTTAAGGTAGGTTTTAAAATCCTTAAGCGAATAAATAGTATGTCTAACAAAATTTTTATAATTTATATTTCAGTTCCCACTTACCACATTCCGTAATTGTTTTCAAATGCCGAAAATGTAATAAATCATTTCAATCGTTAAACACATTCTTTCGTCACAAACACAAGGCGGATGATCCAGAATTAAACATGTTAAAGTCTCTACTGCCCTCTCCTTTATGTTTAGTAGACGGTGAAGAAACTTTAAGTGTATTCAATGACAAAACAAGCGGAAATTATCAGTGCTCCTTGTGCAGTTTGAAAATGTCATGTAGTATTTCTCTCAAACAGCATGAAAAACGTCATCGACATTTAAGAAACTATCAATGTTTCTTGTGTAATGGGTAAGAAGTTTCCGAATTTTTCATTATTTTTTATATTAAAAACATTTATTTCTTGATTTTAATTTTCCTTTAGTTATTATGCTTCAAAGTCTTCTTTAGAAGTTCATATGAAAATTCATCTAAATCAGCGAAATTTCAAATGCAAAAGATGCAACAAAGTGTTTCGAACAAACTACCAACTCAAAAGACACGGATTAAGGCACACCAGCATAAAAAACTACAAATGTAGATACTGCAATCAAACCTTTAAAACCTCACAATATTGTCGTAGTCATATGATGACCCACCTCAAAAAGCTGCTAAAAACAAATATTGAATTGCAGCAACAAAAGGAAAATGTAGTCTCAGTACAAACATTAATAGAAAACAAAGATAAGACAGAAATAGTAATCACGGAAATGCAAATTTTTAAAAACAGTCGAAGCGAAAGCGGTAAGGTGTGCTCTAAAAATGAAAAAATTAATTTACCTTACAAGTGTCTGAAATGTCCCCGACAATTTCGTTATAATTCCTGGCTAAAGAAACATATCGCTCACACACACTCCAATGAAAGACCCTTTAAATGTGACATTTGCCAAAAAGCTTTTCGTAAGAATCAAATCTTGAAGAATCATCTCTTAACGCATGACGACGTTAGGTCTAAAGAAACTTGTCTGGTCTGCGGCAAGAAATATGCCTCAAACAAATCGTTAAAAGTTCATTTACGACTACATACTGAAGAGAAACCATTCAACTGTGAAATATGCCAAAAATATTTTAGGACATCCGGTCATTTGATACAACATCGAAAATCAAATCATAAAGATGTTTCTGCATAATTTTAAGTCCCTTTTTAGATTATGCTTGTCAGGCTGCAATTATTACGCTATTATCTTTTTAAAAGCCTACGTAAATCACGATTAGATTACATTGTCCGGTTTGGTTTGCAACTTGAGAATTGATATGAAACAAAATGGCAGAAAGTTCTATCCGGCCAGCAACACCATACCTCTCACCCAGAAATCGTGGTAGGCACGCGTCGAGGCCATGCGTGAAAGACATAATGTAATGATGCTCTAAGTTGTACAAAAATTTAAGAAACTACTAAATAATAGATCTGTCTTTCTTTTCCAGCAAAAAATATCCAGTAACTATTGTTAAGATAGATTTTATTCTCCCTGTAAAAATATCCCAAAAGTACACAGACGACAGCCAGTAAAAACTTGCAAGAAATTAGAACTTTTGTATGTAACCAGCTGATTTGCAACGTAAACATTTGAGGAACCAGCAACCACAGTTTGAACAAAACCTTACAAATCACTAAAACTGTCTTCTTTTTCAAATAAATAGTTAAAGGTTAATAACAACATTACAAATCATTGTTTTTTGTTAAAAAGTAAAATCCCTGTGGCTAATTTTTTTATTCTGTTGTTTTATGTTTCCTTAGTTTTTTGTTTATATAGAACATGTGCTTCAAACCGTATGTTATTTCTTGCAAATTCAAATTGGCAAGAATTTCTAAAGTAAAAACTTCTAAGTTCTCTATCGTCGAACTGTCAAAATAGTCTCTCTCTTTACTGGCTTTTTGGGGTAAACAGACAGCATCCAGTAACAATTTGTACAAATTGTTACAAATTTTCAGTACGCAGACAGACCTAATATTCCAACTATTTCGAAAAGTATTTATTGAAAACCACGTAATATTCATTCAGTATAAGTAAAACCACTTTAATATAATTCATCAAGTAGTAGTTCATACTTTTTAAATGCTTAATATTAAATAGAATATATATATAATATACACATTCATTTCTTTTTAATTCAAACTATTTCGAATTGCAAACAGAAATAGTAAAAGACTTCTTCTGTTAAATATAATTTTACAGTTTTTGCAAAGTATAAAAAAGCTAGAAAGTATTATACGCTATATTGAACTAAACCTCAAACAAATTTACACGTTTTGATTAATCACTTCGCACTGTAGGCAGACAAATTAATTTGAATAATATCCAATTTATATATGAAAACCAGGCGATAAACCGTACGTGAATTGGTTTTCTCGCTCTTGACTCCTTGCTAAACTTGCTAGTCTTTGTCGTTTATCGGTTAATATAAAGTCATCAATATCATGATCGTCCATCATTTCAGAATCGCCACGTTTACGGGATGTGGTAGCAGTGTTTGATATTTTTTCGTGTCCTTGCGTCGCTATCGCATGATCTTCAGCTTCACTAGCTTGGTAAACTAAGTATATAGGTGTAATACGTTGACCAGATCTGGAAAGAAAATAAATATTTGTTACAATGAATTCATCTATTAAATATGTGTATGAATCTCACATGTCGCATATTCTTCATAAATCTATACAATTACTTACAATTTCAAAAGATACGGATCAAATGGAAAGAAGGTATCTAACGTTTCTTCAGGAGTGGCCGTGTCATTAGCATATACAGTTGCCAGTTTACGTCGAGCATTACGTTCTAATATAGTATGACAGTATGCCAACTGATATGCCCTGGTGACTCCAGCAAATGCTGTGGCCACTGCTGGCAGACATACACGTAATGGATTGAAATTGCAACTTACTAAAGCTGATAAATGTAATGTTTCTAAAAATAGTAAACCTATGCGAAAAAAGAATAAGCAAAGGAATTTTTATCATCTCTCTTGTTTTTATTTTTTCTTTTTCTTCTTACTTTTCTTATCCAAAGTCAAATCCCGAGAACGAAAAGCTATCACATAAAATATGGCTTGACAAGCAGAGAAAAATACTATATTTGCTTTTAGCGAACCATTGGAACGATACTGATCACAATCACGTATATATTTATGAGCCCACGTACACAATTCCTTTAGATAGTGTTTAAGAGTTCTGGAAGATATATAAAAGGTACAATTTATAAGTATAATCTTAAAATACCGTAAAAAAAATTTTTGTACCATTTTCGATAATTGTGGATTGAAATGAATCCCTTGTGTGATACGAATATACTAATATACACATTTAATACTAATACCTTTAAGGTTCAATTATTATTTTCATTTCATTTATAATGTATTTGATTGTAATATAGTAAGTATTTGATTGATATACATGAAAAATTTCAATAAATTCTTATAAAATAGGATTTTTAACGTTAGCTATTTATTTAACTACTTATATACTTTAAGTTGCTAGTCTGTAATGAATTATTGTCCACAGACTGAATAAATGAAATGAAATAAGAAATAATAACGTTATGCTTCTACTTACATTATGCTAAGAAATTTTGATCTCGCCAAAAAACTGGCCATATAACCCACAGAAGCTTGTCTGATTACAGCTGAACAATTTGGATTACGAATTTTTTCCCACAATGAGCTTAAGAAAGTTTCAGACAAACATTGCTAGAAAATAGAACGTACATGCGTTTAAAAAACAGAAAAAAAACTTGAAAGTTTCCAAGATAAATTACCTTCCTGCTGCAGAAGTAGAACAATATAAACTGTGCATGATGAGTATTGTGAATAGGCAAAACTACGTTATCGAAAGCCTTAATAAGAATTCTGAGGAATTTCAAAGATTCCGCAGTATTTAGTTGGCGTTCAGCTTCATTGACTTTTAATGATTGATGATTTCTGGAATCTAAAAAACTGAAAATTTTCATCATGCATAAATCTAGAGTTTGAGCTATTGGATGCTTCATGGGTTGGTCAAAGTCAATTTCTGGAATGCAACAAGGAAACAGTTACAACATTTTGGAGTTTTTTTTTTTGCGAATATTAAAATTATAATTACCCCTTTCACAGTCATCCATTTCAAACATTTCTGGTTCTTCGCCATCGTCTTCATCTTCGTCAACACTTTCAGTCTCTTCTATAGCTGAACGCGGAGCATGGACGTCCAGAATTATCAAACTGAAATGTATTTAATAGATTATAACTTCTTTAAGTTTTACACATGAACTTACTTTTGCATTAGTAGCTGCATTATATATTCTACAAATAATGGTTGGTAGTCCAGTAGTGTTAAAAGATTATGCACATAACCAACTACAATGTGTGTGGGTTTTTTGTAATACGGAAATAACGCCTCAATAACATCTAGAATTGCATCAAATGCCATTGGTATGGCATTTAGTAAACGATCTAATAACTGATGTATTGCCTGCAATCCTTCTGCCAATTCTTCACATGGTGTGCCATTAAGCCATAGCCCAATGTCACTTTCACTGGGTACCCATATGCTTATTAATTTGTTTATGCCAAATTGTAGATATTTATTGTGGGCCACCAGTAAGTCAAGACAAAATTCACAGTAAGCCTTTCGCGCTTTCAATGATCTATTTGTCCAGTCTTGGGATAATAGGGCTTCAACAAGTGTAGTAAATTTGGGACTTAGTTTATTGATGATAGAACGAGCGTCATTGTAAATGGTTAGAAATTCCTGATCCTGTAAAGCATATTTTAAAAAAATGTTATGTAATAAAAGAATAAAATGAATTGAAATATGAAATGTTAGTATGAAGATGCAACAAATTGTAATAAAGGAAACAATTTATCCATAGACCGTGTTGCAATGATACACAAAATCTTGTAAAAGACCGGCATTACCCATCATTTATTTTATCTGGCGTCACCTTGAAAAGTGTTGGTAGTCAGTGTTAGCACCTTGAATCATAACCTCTTTCGAACATCGTCGAGTTTAAAAGTTAAACTGTTTTTGAGACTGTGTCCGTGTCGTCAACAGGAAATTGTTTACTTAAATCTTAATATGGCTACACTGTCAATTTCATTATTACTGTATACAACTAAATAACTATTCCAAGATCAACTTACATCCAACGTGTTCTCCATTAGAAAGCTTACAAATTCGTTCATTGGATCAAACTGTTGTCTTTCCTCCACAGCTTTAACCACCTCCAATATACCTTTCTGTTTTGGCATCTCGAAACGGACCTTATTTATAATGGCCGTTTTTGTTTTCTCCCTTTCAGAGGGAGAATAGGACTTCAAGATCGATGATAGAGACGTGCGCGTTGTTTTTGCACTGATAACAGTCATATTTGAGTTAAAGGCCATGACGACGACGATGTCTCCTGGGTCTGGATAGTAGTATGTGAAAAGCTTGATTATTTTTAAAAGCTTTTAAATTGAACTCAAATAATTTCACAAGTTGTATTAATTTCATATAAAGTTGTTATTCAAAACTCCCCCCGCCAAGCAATCACCCGGAAGGTGTTTTCCGGAATTTCCACCTCCGTTGAAAATAAAAACTGCGCAGCTGAATGTGTGAGGTTAAAGAATTTTCCTTACATAAATCTTCAAATATATTGTGAACTATCACTTAACTTTATAATGCTGGAAGATTTTTCATAAACTCAGCAAGTTAATCGTGCAAATTTTTACTTATTTTATAAGAAAATGTTTATTTTTTATTGTTTTGTAAACGTGTGAGATAGCGAAACAAGCGCACGTTTTCATTTTACTTATTGGAGTAATTTGACATAGTTGACACATAACATTCACCTTGCAATGATAACAAACAATTACCACTGTCATTTACAATAATAGTTTGTTTCATGGTAGGAATCATGGTAAAATGAGTAAGGTAAACTCCATGGTAAAATAAGTAAGGTAAACGCACTAGGAATTGTTACAACAAACACAGGCATTTTGTTTTTGTTTGCTGTCCATAATCTGTCAAATTTTCTTCATGGGTGTACCTACTGTAAAAGTAAACAAAAAAGTACAACAACAAAATGCATGTGAATTTGACATAAGAGTGACACCTAAGCAAAAAATATGTTGAAATCAGCTGTTCTAACGAGTTTACCCATGGTAAAATGAGTAAGGTAAACTCGTTAGAACAGCTGATTTCAACATATTTTTTGCTTAGGTGTCCCTCTTATGTCAAATTCACATGCATTTTGTTGTTGTACTTTTTTGTTTACTTTTACAGTAGGTACACCCATGAAGAAAATTTGACAGATTATGGACACCAAACAAAAACAAAATGCCTGTGTTTGTTGTAACAATTCCTAGTGCGTTTACCTTACTTATTTTACCATGGTAGGAATATAATGGTAGATGCAGTACGACAACAAATACAACAAGCCAGAAACAACAGGCATTTTTTTTTGCTCAGTGATGTGTTGTGTCAAGTCAGCTGATAGACAAATTATGAAAATGTAAACAAATTTGCAAAAAGTACCATTTAAAAAATGATTGAGTGTTATTTGATGTATTGAAAGTGTTTAAGTGTAAAAATTAAAACGTTTCTATGTAATATTTGCAGAGAAATATTTCAAAAACAGCAGTTGCTGGCGAACGGGGGTTGCAGACAAACAAATGTAAACAAATTTTGACATAAGAGAAAAACTTACTAACACTCAGTCCAGAAAAAAGTTCAAATCTGCTGGGCTAGTGCTTCTACCATTTCTTTGTACCATGGTTTGTTTCTTGTCCAAACCATAGAATAATACATACATAGATACTTTTATTCTCTCAATAAATTTATTTATTTATTTAATTATTTCAATATGGCTTTATATGTGGTTACAAATTTCTACTAAACATATCTTCAAGCATATAAAAAACTATCAAAAAATATAATACCTAAAATTAAATCTTCACATTAAAGCCTATACTAGTTTCATACAATAGCTTATATTTAATTTCAAATGGCATAATGATTAAAGAATTTAAAAATTCAAAAACTATTAACGATTACATGTAAGATTAAAGGAATTATGCTCTGAAATTTAAAACTTCAATATAGTTCCAACTAGATTAATATAATATTTGTTTCAACACGTACCACTTCTACCGTTTTCACCATTATAACAATTTTGAATTATATTTGCGTCAAACAAATTTCATTCAAAATAGAAAAATAGCAAAAACAGCAAAATAGTACGTGCGGAAACAAAACTGTAGACAACAGCTTATACATATGTATGTAATTGCAACTGACATAAGTTGAATAATAAGTTGAATAATAACTGAAATTGAATAATAACTTGAATAATAAACGATGTAAATAATAGTTTAAAAAATAAAAATAAAATCGCTAACGATGCTGTAATATCTTGTACAGTGACAATAGTTAATCATATCCCATATGGCACACAAAATAAAAATATAAATGGAGGTTAGAATAAGGTAGTGCTACTAGTTCACATCGATTTTAATGCGTTACTAAACAATCTTAAAATTATTCACCTAACTGGCATAAACATAAGTTAAATCCACAAGGACTAATGAAATCAGAAATTTATTGGATGTTTGCTGGAATTAGCAAGACGTGGTAAAAAACTTACAAAAACTTACATATCCTATAAACCAAGGAATTAAATCAATTAAATCTACCACCAATCTGATAGCCCAGAGGAAAGAGCTGAGGGTGTAGAGCTTTGTATACCATAGAACATCAAACATATCATTATAATAAGCAGCGGATGCTATGATGTGGCGTAATACATATTTTGTGAATTTATTGCAAAAGTAGTTGACGTATTAGTTGGAACTGTATATTAAGCTAGTGTTGATATCAATACATAAGAAGTGCATATCTGATATTGGCGTTGGGTACCCAAACCCACTATCATGAACTTGAACAATAACTACTTAGAATTAGGAAAGTCAGCGGTAGTGAGAAATGCTTGTAGAGGACTAAATCTATCTGTGCTTCATAATTCGGCGACAACTCAGCACAACATTTCGCATGGGCCGACACCATTACCAGATTATTGCCGTTGTCATTTTCTGTCTTGGATTCCATAATCAATTATGTATTTTGAATTATATTATTAAAAGAAGACTTTACCAATATATGCAATTCTTCATGCATTTAACATCATGTACTGGTAAAGTCTTCCTTTAAATGTATGGAAAGAACAATCAAAAGTCCTGAGTGTGCCGGGCAAGATGTTGTACAACCGTGCTACCCTAACAAGGAAAGAATGATCCATCCAAGATGACATCCTAGGTATTACAATTTGTCTATTTCTTGTCGATCTTCCAAATTCAATCATATTCAACAAAAACAAGGGAGTTTTAGTTACGCTAATCTTATAAAGATGCAACAAGCTTCTCATGTTAATATAATTAGAAAAAGAACAACCTAAAAATGCATCCACATAATTGGAAATATGTGCATGCCAACCAACAGAATATATATATCTCATTACTCTATTAAAAACTAAGCGGAGCTTCCTCAATACGTAACCCAAAGCTCCTGAGTATACCTCCATTCCATATAAGAAAACCGGCATTATTAAAGCATGCACCAAATTTATTTAAACAAACCTTGGAAGGGATAGATCCTTCCTTAAAATAAAATTAACTTTTGATGTTAATGAATTGACATGCAATTCAAACTTAAGTTTGCTATCAAGAATGACACCAAGACAATCAAAACTATCCACAACTTCAACAGATCGGCCATATATAGAGACAGATACAGCATCGCGCTGCAAATTACCAAAAAACATCAATTTTGATTTCTGAGGGTTAATCAAAAGCCTATTATCAATCACCCACTCAGACAAAACATCTATTGTGAAATTAATAGTACTCTGTAGAACATTTAAAAACACAAAATCACCTTTGAAAACTATCTGTAAGTCATCTGCAAAGGCAAAAGGAAGACAGTTATTGCTCAAAATACGTTCAAACAAATCATTTACAAACATAATAAAAACCAGTGGTCCCAATACAGAACCCTGGGGAACACCACTGCTCACTGTACAAACACTAGACATAACACCATCGCATGAAACATATTGCTTTTGTACCGTTTCGGTGGTTATAGGAGCGGTGTGAATAGAGTAAGCTAGGACGATAAGACCCATCGAAATGCAACTCTGTGTTTTACTCCCATTTACAACCACCCTGATTGCCTGAAGTATGTTGCGGTGACACATAAAAGATGAGAAATGGGCCGCCATGATGAATGGCATCCGCAGCCAACTTCCCTTTTGGCGGTGAACGTGGCCGAGAATGGACGTGGTCTTTTGAAAAAATCTCCGTTCTGACATCACTTTTCATCAGAAACGGAAATAATATGATTACAAATTAACACCATCGAAACGAAAAAAAAAGCAATCAAAAGAAGACAACAAAGAACGGAGAATTTAAACAACTAGGCAGAAATTGTGAGGAAATCCATTTAAGCCTGCCCCATACGATAAATTTTTCAGCTGAACCCGCGGTGGTAACGAAATGTAGACCATTTTAAAGGTGTCTACGATCAGTAGATCGGCCGTCGCGTTTTTGCCAGAATAAATGACCTCTGGGAAACATTTTCAGAGAGAAAATCGGAAGCCTTTATAGGCTCAAATCATCAACAAGTTTTTAACTACCGCCCTCTCTTGAAAGTCGAAAACTGCAAACCCAACCCTGAAAAGCACGACTTGCGAAGAACTACGAACCCACAATTCCATCATTGTCATCATAACAAAAAAACAAACTTCTGTGAACTTGTTAATATATTTTGTGAGAAGGTTACACAGTTTTTGGCATTGTAGCTGCAATCATGCGTGTGTGTATAAATAAAATCGAGTTTTCAACCCTGACGGCACAAAAAACTAACAGCAAAGATTTACATATAAAGCTAAGATTACACGATTGACGAAACGTGTCAATATTGACGCAATTTAGGCGTCAACAGTGTAGTGCCCCAACTTTTTTGCGTCAATGAGCATCAACAGCCGGTTGACGCTATTTTGCATCAACTCAAATTGACGCAACTGCATCAACCGTGTAGACATTGTATCAACCAATTGCGCCAACCGATTGAAACAACCAGTTTCTAGTTGCGTCAATTTTTTGTTGACAACTCGCACGACAACATGAGTTGTCAACATTTATGTTGATGCGTTCTTTTTGTTAATTTCACCACATGTTTTTATTTGGGTATGTATTTTTGTTTTAAATCCTTTTCTATTAATTTTATATTTTATTCTATTATTAATATTTTTTATCATTTCATTTATGTATGTGTATGTAGAAATATGGAAGAAAGTAAAGAAAAAAAACAAGTGAAAGAGAGCGATGTGCCAATCGAAGAGGAGGACGTGCAATGTACTCAGAAAACAAAGCGTCCAAAGCCCAAAGTCACTGGCGAATGGGGAAAAGACGATGTGTTCATGCTCATACAGCACGTCGAACAGCAACCCTGCATTTGGGATTACTCGCTCAGTGACCACAAAAATTTAAATTTGCGTGACTCTGCATGGCGAAGCGTTGTAAAACAATTTGGCGACCGCTACACCGCGAACGATTTCAAGGCCAAATGGACCAATGTGAAGACTGCATACCAACGCACTAATTTAATTTCAATAAAAGTACAAAATGTCAATTTCAAAATCAAATTAAATGTGTTTGTATTGCCAGGGCAATTCGCCGTCCACTGTCATGAAATAATCGCGATATTCGTCGCGAATCGCATTTACCATTGGGGTTTTCCAACGTGTCGGCATTTCTTCCGTACCTCCATCGGTCACCTGCAGTTCTTCGCGCCTCCAACCTCCCGGAATTAATGCACCATTTTCGTCATAGCGATCGACCATCGTTGGTGCAATGTATGACGAGCACTTTTCAATTAAGAAATTGTGCAAAGCGCAGCAAGCCAATGTCACTCGTTTTGTTTTGTTCGCGTCTAGTTGGATTGCACTGCGAAATACACGAAAACGAGCTGATAGAATACCAAATGCGTTCTCTACAACTCGACGTGCGCGCGACAAACGATAATTAAAAATACGTTGGTGCCCGGACAATGCACGTCCAGGATATGGTTTCATTACATTTGCGCGCAACGCAAAAGCATCATCAGCAACCAATACAAACGGCACTGGCATCTCTCGTCCCGGCAGCGGAATGGCCGAAGGCAAATTCAATTTATCATTGTTCATGGCTTGCGCAAATGTAGTTTTGTTAAAAACTCCTCCATCCGACACCCGGCCGTTGCATCCAACGTCAAGATAAATGAATTTGTATTGCGCATCTGCAACCGCCATCAACACAATGCTGTGTGTTCCTTTGTAGTTGTAGTAGGTACTGCCGGCATTTGGAGGCGCTACCATGTTAATATGTTTCCCGTCAACAGCGCCGATGCAGTGCGGAAAGTTCCAAGAATCCTGAAATTTGGCCGAAATGTCTTGCCACTCTACCGCTGTAGTCGGCGCCTGTCAAATGATGAAAATTATAAATCAGACAAAACATACACACACACACATCTGAAGCACTTACCGATAGATATTTCTGTTTAAGAACTGTGTAAATAGCGTCGCACACTACTGGCACAAACAGCGCAATAGTAGACGGAGCGATCCGGAAGAGTGTCGATAGAGATTTGTAGCTATCACCCGTGGCCAGAAATCGCAATGTGACGCATAAACGCTGCGACGGTTCAATACTCTTGCGCATGTTGGTGTCCTGTTTGGCAATGATTGGTGTCACGAGATCCAATAAATATTGAAATGTCTCTTCTTCCATACGGAGAAAATTTGCCAAAAGTTTTTTTTGGCCTTCTACATCGCGAAACTCCAGCAAAATCTTCTGGCACGCACCTTCCGTTGGCCGCAATTGTAGCCACGGCTGAACCCACACAGTACGCTTTTTCTTTGCTCCTCTTTCTTCTTCGTCAGCAATTATTTTAATAGCGCTGCTCATCATAAGTACAGCAGCAGCAGCAGTAATTTTCCGATTTTTCCTATTCATTTTTTACGTACAAAAAATATCGTACGATATAAATTATATTTTAATTTAATTTTTGATAGCTGATGCGCAAAGGAACTCAACAAGAGCGTAAACAAATAGCATCAATGTGTTGGCACAAAATACGTCAACCATGTAACATAGCGCGTCAATAGTTCTGCGTCAACCATTTTCCCAAGGTTGGCGCATACCGATTTTTTATTGACGCAACGAATAATTGACGCATTAACCGTCAACCGTGTAGCATACCGTGGTCAATAATTTGTGTAAATATAGAAATATCGTCAACAGCGCGTCAACACGTTTACGCAATGTTGGCGCAATTGCGCCAATCGTGTAATTTTAGCTTAACTAGTCAACCAGAAAAATGGCAACAAAAAAAGACATAATAAAACTCGTCAACAAATGAAAAAGGGTACAATTACAACATCCTTAGAACTCGTTAAAAAAAATGCAAAAAGCACAATAATAGCGTACAAAACTAGTTAACAAAAGCAAACTAAATAACAAAAGTGCATAAAACGAGTTAACAAATGTAAAAAGTGCAAAAACAACAAGCTTAGAACTAGTTAACAAATGTAAAAAAGTACAATAACAACAGATAGAACTAGTTGGCAAATGCAAAAAGTACAATAGCAACATGTTTAAAACTAGATAACAAAATAGATAACAAAAGTGCATAAAACTAGTTAACAAAAGTAAAATTAACAATAAGCCGGTCGAACGCAAAACAGCTGTTTCTTCTTACACGACGACGAGGTCTAACCAACACATCATTAATAATAATAACAACAACAAAATACTCTTACACACAAACACACACAGTGGATACAACTCGTATAAAAGAAAAGGCATTTCGAAATAAAACGCAAAAACAAATACACAAAAATATTCCCCTCTTTCTCGCTCTCAACGTAGTAAACAAACAATAACAGTGAATCGAAAAAAAGAATTTGAAGACTTAATTACAACAAGGTGACACCATTGAAACAATAACTACAGCCTACAACAAGTACAAAAACAACAACAATAGCCTAAAGAAAATTAGAAATTGACAACAACAATAGCCTAAAACTAATTATAAATTAATAACAACAATAGTCTAAAACGAATTATAAAATAATTACAACAAGGTGATAACATTAATGCAACAACAAATTAGAAATACAACATCTGTAGCCTAAAACAAATGTAAAACCAACAACAATAGTCTAAATCAAATTATAAATTTTTAACAATGTGATAACATAAACACAAAGACAATTACAGAAACAACAACAATGGCTAAAACCTATCATAAGTTGATAACAACAAGTTATAACATTGATACAACGACAATAGCCTAAACCAATCGCAAAAACAACAAGAATCAACAACGATCGCAAATAAAACGACAATATCTTGAAACAAATTATAAATTTACAACAACAAGCTAAGATCAGCTATAAGAAAATAGAAGTACAACCAACAATAACCAACAACAATACAACAAAAACAGCAGCAACTTCAACATCAACAACTTTAACATCAACTGGAGCATCAACTGCAGCCGTATCAACACCAGAGGCTTATTTCCAAAAGAAGACATCACGATGAATCTGCATAGTCAAGGTCGTAAGTGGGTGAAAGTAGTTGTGTAGAAGTCGTAGATTGTCGAGTTTTGGATAACATTTAATAAATCTTGTTTTAAATATTTAATTAGTCGTCCGACAAAGGAGAAGTAAACTCCTCTATCAAACAAATTTCTTTTTCTGGTATTTATCGAAGTCTCGTCCGAGCTAGGAGAAACAAACTTCTAAACAACAAATAAAATTCTTTTTTCACGATATCCTGCGGGGGTAGAAAAGTCTCGAAAGAGCCAGGAGAACTGGTACTCCTGACAAAAAAATTCCTGTCCTGTGGTTTAAAGTTTTCTTTACCACCATGGCCTAGGAGATCTGGTACTCCTAATCAAAAAAAAAATCCTGCTCTGTGGATCAAGCTTCACTTGATCGACTATGGTTTTGTAAGACGTAACGTCTTTTATTAGAATAATAGTTTACGAAATTTGTAGTTTAAAAATGTTTGCATTTTTTAGAAACTTCTGAATTCATCTCTTTGATTACCATTGTTGTCAAATTCTGAAATTATAATGCATCTCTGAAATTATAAGTCCTAAGAGACGAACATAAGATTAACACATACTAACCATAATACTAGTTAGAAATTAAGAACAATACAACATACATTTGTACTTATATAGTTATATCTTAAGAATTTTTCTGCTCTCTTACTATATTATTCTAAAAATGTACATCATAATATGAAGTCCCGAACTGGGCAATAAAATTATAATGAATCATACACTTTTTGGTACAGGAATTTGTTGATTGGGTTATGGCTGAATAAGGAAAAGGAAAGGTAGGTATTTGGCCGTGAAACATGATGTTAGGGGTGACCCATAATCTTTGGCCTGGAGTTACCACGGATGGTCATTGGAAAATGACAGTGGGAGGGAGCCTGTAGGAAGTCCAACACCGTTTTCCTACATTTTTATTACAGATTGATTGTCTTCGGCCCCTTTTAGTTTTGATAAAATTTTGGTACACTGGTACAAATAAAATGATTGACGATCATTTTTCTATCTGCCTGCAACGAACACCCGCCCATGCCCGCGAGCCTTAGCCGTGCAATAATCGACAAGTTGCCAGTGTAGCATGCAGATAGGACAGCTCTCAGATGAGGGTTGGATCGTGACAATAAAATTTTTGGCGCCCAACGTGGGGCACGAAAAGATGGACATAATCAATAAGAGTTTTGTAGAAGTCAGAGTAGATAGGAAAACTAATTTGTACTTTTGGGGTGAAACTTTAAAGTGAATATAAAGTAAATCCGATTAATTGATTTGAAAAGCTTTGTAAGTCCCGGTCGGACGTTAGATTGTCAGTCCGTTTGCGACAAAGTTGAGTAGAGTCAAAAAGATTTTATGTTTATTTATGACTTAGTGGTCTGTTTCTGAGACACACTAACCGCGATTTAGGCAGAAAATTCTTTTGGCTAGACATTCAGGGTATGTCCAGTAGAAACATGATTTTCCTACTAGAAGCGACTTTGAAGCTCTACTAGCGCGAATTATTTAAATTTTCATAACCAAACGCACATTTTAGCATTCCTTAACTCAAGTAAGTTCCATAACTGCCAGTCTGTAATATTTTTTTCACATTTTGTTTCACGAGTCAAATACCAATCTTATACTTTTATCCAGTTTACATTTAGAGAACATTAAAGAATTTTTAAAGAAAGAAAAAATAATCAAACTGAAAAGTTTATTTATTAAAAGAGAAAGAGTGCAACGAACAACAGATTTTTTTGACAAATTTAAGGAAAAAGAAAAATCTATTTGAAGGTTTCGAAAACTCTTTTATAAACCTGTCTGAAATATTTAACCTAACAATTGTTACTACATAGCTACATAAACCTTTTGAGGAAAATAATTTTTGAGCAAATTTTGATCACCAACTTTGAAATATACTGTTTTGGGGAAAAGCATCATATTTCGTCTGGGGAGACTAAAGTTCCGGCGAATCCTCCAATAATTTTTCACATTCCTTCAATTGAGTTTTTATTCTCAGGAGAGTTGAGTGTATTCATACTTATCCTTTCGCCAATAGGACATTAGACTTCCAGATCTTGATCTGACGAGATTTTTTTTGTAAATTTATCCTTTTGACTGGCTAAAAATAAAATAACGCTTTTGAAAATGGTCTTGACGCGAAGTGAAAGTCAGCGTGGTGGTGATGAATCTAATGAAGCTACTACTTCTACGTCCATTACCACAGCAACAACGACGACCACTACAACAGTGACCGGCACTGGAGCTATACCAAGAGTACCACCGCCGTTACTGACAAATACAGGTATGGATAGTTATTCGGCTCCAGATGAGTCGATGTTCAGTAACGATAGCATAGGCCCTAATACAATAGTTTCGCCACCGTTTAGCAGCATCACCGCGCAGGGAGTGCGTGACGCGTTTCGGCAATTAAATAGCCAGCGTACAGCAAACGAAAATGCCCAGCAGCGTGAAGTAGCAGTAGCAGGACTCATGCAAACGGAAATCATGCGTAGGGTAGATGAAAGGCTAACCATTTTGATCCCTCGTTTAGTACAAGAAAGTCTAAGTGCGTGTTCGCCATATACGAATGTAAACTATACGACACCACTGAATAACGCGGATCAAGGTTGCCAACCGCAGCTACAAGTGCCGAATGCGAGACATCCATTTCACCATGCAAATCAGAACAGCCGACACTATCGCCAAAACCAACGACAAACAATTCGAGCTCAGGTGAATAATTTTCTTCAAGCTGAAGCAGTATTTCCACCTCAATTAAATCAGCCACCTCCAAGCGTTCTAGTACCACAACAGCTGTCATCGAAACCTATCGATAAGTGGGGTTTAAAATTCGATGGAACAAGCAAAACTTCGAGTGTGGAAGATTTTGTATTCCAGGTTAGGACATTGCAGGCGGCATATCATTGCCCTTGGAGTGAGGTGATAACTTCGTTTCACGATCTGCTAAGTGGACCAGCTTTGGTATGGCCTTGGAACCATAGGAGACTTAACAACATCAACTCATGGGCAGAACTAGAAGAAGCCTTAGTATCACAATTCCATAAGTTTGAAGATGATTTCGAAATACAGAACATTTTAAACAGACGTCAACTCAGTCAAGAATCGTTTGATGAGTTCTGTAACGTAGTATTGAATCTTAGGAATCAGCAGCGCGATCCACTGAGTGAGCAAAATTTAGTCAATATCATGAAAGGGAATTTGAAACCAGCAATGGCACAACTTCTAATCTCCGTAAATATTTTCAATTTATCGCAATTTAGACGTGAAGGCCGTAGAGCTGAAAATCTGCTAAACAACCAGCGACAATTCAACGCGAGACAACCGATTCGCCAAGTTAACGAGCTAGACCTTGAGAACCTTTCAATAGAAGAGCCGTTGCAAGTCGACGCAATCAGCAAAGGAGGAAAACTTATATACTGGAATTGCAAAGTCGAGGGCCATACTTTTATGGACTGTAAAGAGGAGAGGTGGAGAAAGTTCTGCTACAAATGCGGACTGGAGAATGTCATTGCACCCAAATGTCCTAATTGCCAGGGAAACAAGAGTGTGAACGGACCCCGAACTGGGTTGGAGACCCGTTCACAAAACCAAACTACCCAGTAAACCAAGATTATACAACACCAACGGACGGGGATAAGAGCATTTCGAATAAGTTCTCAGAAATCATAACACCTGACAAGCTCGTCGATAATAATAAAGACTTTTCTACAACTAAAATTTGGAATAAAGATATTCCTATTTCTGTGAAAAATGTCCATGCCCACAGGAAACCATGGCACATCAGAATGCAAGAATATGAAGAAGCGCGTACTAGAATCTTTGGAGAACCATCTACCAAAATATTAAAGGCAAGACAGCGTTATAAGAAACGGAAACAACTACGCCACAGTATAGCAGCAGCCAGAATATACGCAGGACCTGATACACGCATTTATACCAACATCTCAATAAACGGTTTGACAATAACAGGGTTACTCGGCAGCGGTGCAACGGTATCTTGTTTAGGAGAAGGTTGTTTGGACTTCGTTGAAAAGGCGAAGCTTATAATTTATCCGTTTAATTCAAAGATTCGCACAGCAGATGGTAGCATGAATAGCATTATCGGTCGTGTTAGGTCAGTTATAAATTTTAATGGGTTGGCTAAGCCTATTGACTTTTATCTCGTTCCTTCGTTGAAACTTAATCTCTTCTTAGGGGTTGATTTTATGAAATCATTCAATTTAATTAATTTTAATATTAGTAGTTTGTCTTCAAATGGAATCGCTGTAGATGATGAAACTGAACAGAGTTTTCCGAGGAAACATTCACTTGAGGAAAACCAACGAAAAATTTTAGATAGGACCATTGCATTATTTCCCTGTTTTACGGAAAAAGGTTTAGGTAAAACGTCACTTGAAGTTCACGTGATCGAAACAGGAGATGCAGTCCCTATCAAGGAAAAACACTATCCGGTTTCGCCAGCAGTCCAAAAGCTGATGTATGCGGAATTGGATAGGATGCTTTCACTGGGAGTCATTGAGCCGAGTGAGAGTCCGTGGAATAGTAGAGTTACCTTTGTGCAGAAAGGGGAAAAAGTAAGGATCTGCTTGGACGCTCGCCGACTTAATGACGTCACAGTGAAAGACGCCTATCCTCTTCCACATATTGAAGGACTTTTGAGCCGGTTAGGAGATACACACTTTATCTCGAGCATCGACTTGAGAGACGCATTTTGGCAGATACCGCTAGCTGTCTCCAGTAGAGAAAAGACCGCGTTCACGGTACCTGGAAGGCCTTTGTACCATTTCACCGTCATGCCTTTTGGGTTGTGCAACGCAGCCTAAAGGTTATGTCGGTTAATGGACAAAGTCATTCCAGCGCGCCTTCGCGAAAGAGTCTTTGTCTACTTGGACGATTTGCTAGTGGTGTCTTCCAATTTCGTCGATCATGTTGAAGTGTTGCGAGAAGTCGCTGAATGTTTAGACAATGCTGGTCTAACGATAAATGTATCAAAATCTAAATTTGGTTGTAAAGAGCTTAAATACTTAGGGTATATTGTTGGAGAAGGTATCGTGAAGCCTGATCCAGAGAAAATACATGCGATCGTAAATTGTAAATGTCCGACAACACCGAAACATGTTCGAAGCTTCATGGGAACCACCGGTTGGTATCGAAGATTTATCTTGGACTACGCAACCATTACTGCTCCGATCTGTGATACGTTGAAGAAGACAAAGAAATTTGAATTTACGGAACAGGCTAGAACAGCTTTTGAAACATTGAAAAACTGCTTGATTTCAAGTCCCGTGCTTACCCACCCCGACTTTACTAGAACTTTCTTTGTACAATGCGATGCGTCAGATGTAGGTTTAGGAGCAGTTTTGTTTCAAGAAGATGATAGTGGAGGTGAACACCCTATCGCAATTAAACGCTTCCGACCGTACATCGAGCTAATGAACTTTGTTGTTATAACTGATCACTCAAGCCTTAAGTGGCTCATGTCGCAACGCGATTTAAGTGGACGTTTAGCTCGATGGAGCCTTCAGCTTCAGTCGTTTACTTTCGAGATCAGACACAGAAAAGGTTCACAGAATGTTGTCGCTGACGCACTCTCACGTTATGCAGTTCACGCGCTAGAAATGGATATAAAAGCTTTGATAAATTTGACGTCTGAAGAGTTTAAGTCGAGTGATTATAAAGTGTTGATAGAAATGGTTGAGAATGAAAAGAGTAGTTTACCCGACTTAAGAGTTATAGACGGTTTCGTCTATAAACGAACCAATTTTTACAACGGGGATTCTTTAAGCGAGGAACATGCTTGGAAATTGTGGGTGCCTCCAGCACTGGCACAGTGGGTAATAGAAAATGCGCACAAACCACCTAATGTTGCACATGGTGGGATCGCCAAGACGATTAGGAGAATTAGGGAATACCTATACTGGCCTCATCTAAACCTACAGGTCCGAAATTTTATTAACAACTGTGACGTTTGTAAAGAGTCGAAACCATCAAATGCAGTTCTTAAACCTCCGATGGGTAAAGAAACCGATGCATCGAGACCCTTTCAAAGAATTTTTATCGATTTTTTAGGCCCTTATGTTAGATCGAAACGCGGAAACTGCTACATATTCATCGTTCTAGATTATTTCTCAAAATTCGTTCTGCTCAAACCTATGTCAAAAGCCACGTCTAAGAATGTCATCGATTTTCTGATACGAGAGGTTTTCTATAAGTTCGGTTGTCCAGAAACGCTTGTCTCTGATAACGGACCTGAGTTCGCCGGTAAAGAGTTTGCAAAACTGATTGAACATTTCGGAATCGAACATTTCAGAACCGGAGTGTACGCACCCCAGGCCAACGCGTCTGAGCGCGTCAATCAGTCCGTTTTGGCGGCAATTCGCTCCTACCTTGACGAAAACCATGATGAGTGGGACCTGCATCTATGTGAGATAGAATGCGCATTGCGTTCGGCAGTACATGCAGCAATCGGAACAACTCCATATTTCGCATTATTTGGTACAAATATGATTACACATGCTTCAACCTATAAGCTTGCTCGTAAATTAGATTTGGTGGAAGATTCAGAGAATCGTTTTCAACACAGACATGAATTTTTGGAAGCTGTGCGTGACAACATGAGAGAGAAACTTCATGTCACTTACGAGCGGAACGCCAAGCGGTACAATCAGCGATGTCGTGTTACCAAATTTAGGGTTGGACAGGAGATCTTCAGAAGGAATTTTCAGTTGTCAGATTTTACGAAACAGGTATCGGCCAAGTTGTGTAAAAAGTTTATCAAGTGTAGAATAGCTCGCATAGTGGGTAACAGTCTTTACGAAGTTGAGACATTGCAAGGAAAATCCCTGGGAATTTTTCACGCTAAAGACCTAAAAGCTTAAAGGGTATTTACGGACTAATCCTTTATCATATTAGCAAATTCTGTTTGCTAATATGATAAAAATTTGGAACCCAAGTTGGGAGGTGTGTACCGTTTCGGTGGTTATAGGAGCGGTGTGAATAGAGTAAGCTAGGACGATAAGACCCATCGAAATGCAACTCTGTGTTTTACTCCCATTTACAACCACTCTGATTGCCTGAAGTATGTTGCGGTGATACATAAAAGATGAGAAATGGGCCGCCATGATGAATGGCATCCGCAGCCAACTTCCCTTTTGGCGGTGAACGTGGCCGAGAATGGACGTGGTCTTTTGGAAAAATCTCCGTTCTGACATCACTTTTCATCAGAAACGGAAATAATATGATTACAAATTAACACCATCGAAACGAAAAAAAAAGCAATCAAAAGACGACAACAAAGAACGGAGAATTTAAACAACTTCAGCTCAAAACCAAAAACTACAAAACCACCGATTCTAGGCAGAAATTGTAAGGAAATCCAATTAAACCTGCCCCATACGATAAATTTTTCAGCTGAACCCGCGGTGGTAACGAAATGTAGACCATTTTAAAGGTGTCTACGATCAGTAGATCGGCCGTCGCGTTTTTGCCAGAATAAATGACCTCTGGGAAACATTTTCAGAGAGAAAATCGGAAGCCTTTATAGGCTCAAATCATCAACTAGTTTTTAACTACCGCCCTCTCTTGAAAGTCGAAAACTGCAAACCCAACCCTGAAAAGCACGACTTGCGAAGAACTACGAACCCACAATTCCATCATTGTCATCATAACAAAAAAACAAACTTCTGTGAACTTGTTAATATATTTTGTGAGAAGGTTACACAGTTTTTGGCATTGTAGCTGCAATCATGCGTGTGTGTATAAATAAAATCGAGTTTCAACCCTGACGGCACAAAAAACTAACAGCAAAGATTTACATATAACTAGTCAACCAGAAAAATGGCAACAAAAAAAGACATAATAAAACTCGTCAACAAATGAAAAAGGGTACAATAACAACATCCTTAGAACTCGTTAAAAACATGCAAAAAGCACAATAATAGCGTACAAAACTAGTTAACAAAAGCAAACTAAATAACAAAAGTGCATAAAACGAGTTAACAAATGTAAAAAGTGCAAAAACAACAAGCTTAGAACTAGTTAACAAATGTAAAAAAGTACAATAACAACAGATAGAACTAGTTGGCAAATGCAAAAAGTACAATAGCAACATGTTTAAAACTAGATAACAAAATAGATAACAAAAGTGCATAAAACTAGTTAACAAAAGTAAAATTAACAATAAGCCGGTCGAACGCAAAACAGCTGTTTCTTCTTACACGACGACGAGGTCTAACCAACACATTATTAATAAAAATAACAACAACAAAATACTGTTACACACAAACACACACAGTGGATACAACTCGTATAAGAGAAAAGGCATTTCGAAATAAAACGCAAAAACAAATACACAAAAATATTCCCCTCTTTCTCGCTCTCAACGTAGTAAACAAACAATAACAGTGAATCGAAAAAAAGAATTTGAAGACTTAATTACAACAAGGTGACACCATTGAAACAATAACTACAGCCTACAACAAGTACAAAAACAACAACAATAGCCTAAAGAAAATTAGAAATTGACAACAACAATAGCCTAAAACTAATTATAAATTAATAACAACAATAGTCCAAAACGAATTATAAAATAATTACAACAAGGTGATAACATTAATGCAACAACAAATTAGAAATACAACAACTGTAGCCTAAAACAATTGTAAAACCAACAACAATAGTCTAAATCAAATTATAAATTTTGAACAATGTGATAACATAAACACAAAGACAATTACAGAAACAACAACAATGGCTAAAACCTATTATAAGTTGATAACAACAAGTTATAACATTGATACAACGACAATAGCCTAAACCAATCGCAAAAACAACAAGAATCAACAACGATCGCAAATAAAACGACAATATCTTGAAACAAATTATAAATTTACAACAACAAGCTAAGATCAGCTATAAGAAAATAGAAGTACAACCAACAATAACCAACAACAATACAACAAAAACAGCAGCAACTTCAACATCAACAACTTTAACATCAACTGGAGCATCAACTGCAGCCGTATCAACACCAGAGGCTTATTTCCAAAAGAAGACATCACGATGAATCTGCATAGTCAAGGTCGTAAGTGGGTGAAAGTAGTTGTGTAGAAGTCGTAGATTGTCGAGTTTTGGATAACATTTAATAAATCTTGTTTTAAATATTTAATTAGTCGTCCGACAAAGGAGAAGTAAACTCCTCTATCAAACAAATTTCTTTTTCTGGTATTTATCGAAGTCTCGTCCGAGCTAGGAGAAACAAACTTCTAAACAACAAATAAAATTCTTTTTTCACGATATCCTGCGGGGGTAGAAAAGTCTCGAAAGAGCCAGGAGATCTGGTACTCCTGACAAAAAAATTCCTGTCCTGTGGTTTAAAGTTTTCTTTACCACCATGGTCTAGGAGATCTGGTACTCCTAATCAAAAAAAAATCCTGCTCTGTGGATCAAGCTTCACTTGATCGACTATGGTTTTGTAAGACGTAACGTCTTTTATTAGAATAATAGTTTACGAAATTTGTAGTTTAAAAATGTTTGCATTTTTTAGAAACTTCTGAATTCATCTCTTTGATTACCATTGTTGTCAATTTCTGAAATTATAATGCATCTCTGAAATTATAAGTCCTAAGAGACGAACATAAGATTAACACATACTAACCATAATACTAGTTAGAAATTAAGAACAATACAACATACATTTGTACTTATATAGTTATATCTTAAGAATTTTTCTGCTCTCTTACTATATTATTCTAAAAATGTACATCATAATATGAAGTCCCGAACTGGGCAATAAAATTATAATGAATCATACACTTTTTGGTTCAGGAATTTGTTGATTGGGTTATGGCTGAATAAGGAAAAGGAAAGGTAGGTATTTGGCCGTGAAACATGATGTTAGGGGTGACCCATAATCTTTGGCCTGGAGTTACCACGGATGGTCATTGGAAAATGACAGTGGGAGGGAGCCTGTAGGAAGTCCAACACCGTTTTCCTACATTTTTATTACAGATTGATTGTCTTCGGCCCCTTTTAGTTTTGATAAAATTTTGGTACACTGGCACAAATAAAATGATTGACGATCATTTTTCTATCTACCTGCAACGAACACCCGCCCATGCCCGCGAGCCTTAGCCGTGCAATAATCGACAAGTTGCCAGTGTAGCATGCAGATAGGACAGCTCTCAGATGAGGGTTGGATCGTGACACTTTCTACCAAACAAATAGGAATACATCAACTTACACGCAGTGGCAGAAAATCCGTACAAATAATGTAGTTTTTCCACAAGAATAGCATGGTCAATTTTATCAAACGCCTTTTCAAGGTCAAGTGATAGCAGCACGCAGCAGCCTCCATCGCCAACTCTTTGTCTTACCTTATTAACAATGAAGTAGTACTCCGGTTGCACCTAAATCCCAACTGACAATCATTTAAGAGCGAGTTACCATCCAAATGGCTGACAATATGTATTTTCATAATATATTCCACCATCTTCGACCATCTTATAGAAATAGGTCTATAATTATCCATAGAATCTGAATTACCCTTTTTTTTTTCTTGGAACGACTTTGGCCATTTTCCAATCTTCCGGAAAGGTTGAAGAGGTAAGGATAGTATTAACAATGTCCCAAACATGGAATCCTACAAACGGAAAGACTAGCTTCAAAAATTTCAATGTTAACCCATCGCACCCCACTGCCGTTGATTTAATCATGTTAAAGGCATCAACAACTTCAACATAATCAACCCCTCTAAAAGAGAATCCACCATACGCTTCAGGAATGCATGGATGCCTTCGGCTATTATGCGATTGGTTTGACATAAAAATTCCACTCAATTGCTCAACATCAACATCACTAACTACTCTACCACTATCACTCACACCATAATCATTCAAAACATTCCAAATTTGACTAGTCGACTTATTAAAAAACAAATCACCATGTACACGTCTTTTTATTTGTCTAATTTTTCTTTTAACTCGATTTCTACATCTGCAATAGGACTTCCAATTATAATCAGTTTTTTCAAACAAATAGGCTCTTAAAGCGAAATTTGATATTGAATTTCAGGGCAATTAAACCAATCAACCCCAACTCTCTTACACAAACGTCTCTTCAAAGGTACAATAGTGTGAATGTACCGCAAGTTTTCACTAAGTACTATTATCTGTTCATCAACACAATGCGTGTCATAAATGCCCTGAAAACTGCATTCCACAACTATGTCCTCCACCGAGCGTGTATTAACACTATCATAATCAAAAAACTCATAATATAACTGCGTACGTGGTTTCTCAATATGTATGGATAGGAATATGAAAGCATGGTGCGATATACCAGGAAAAACGAATTGATTAGACAGTGTCAAGACCATAGAATAACACATCCCATAGAAGGTTTTATTCGCTCAATAAATTAAACGTCATAGGTACGATGGAAAGTAAACATTGGATGGTAGAAATATGGGTTCAATAATACCAGATAGTGGCAATAGTATACAGCGATCAACATAGGAACAACAACCGAATTTCGTGTTTTTGTGACAAACTAGTTGTGTTAAATACAATACAAATGTATACCAACGATAAAAGTCAATAAAAAAGTGCAAAATATATTTAAATTTTTCAGTTCTACACCAAAACGACAGGAAAAAGTTAAGTGAACATATTTTGTAACTCCACCTGGTGTAAGATAATTTTAAATTTAATTGCTCTCATTTCCACAAACCTACGATGAGAGTGTGAAATGAAACGTCAGATGAGAGAATAAGTTTATCTAGGTATGTATTAGTCTATGGTCAAGACACAAGCCGGTGACAACAAAAAGTAATCAATCAATGATGTCGACATATGCGCAACATCATAATGAGTAGGCTTTAAATTCTGAACAACAGACACATTCAGCCCTCTACAAAAATTCCGCACTAATGCCGACTTGTTCAAATCAAACAAATTATTATTAAAGTCCCCCATCACAATAACATTAGGGTACCGAACCACTATATCAGATATTTGTTCCTCTAAAGTTGCAATATCACCATGAGGCAAGTAGACTGTACCAACCAAAACTTTTACACTATTAACAATCAATTCACAAAAGATAAACTCACATATACCATAACTACTTCCACTAGCTACTACTCTATAACGTCATAGGTACGGTGGAAAGTAAACATTGGTGCAAAATACATTTAAATTTTTCAGTTCTACACCAAAACGACATGAAAATGTTATATTTTGTAACCCCACCTGGTGTAAGTTAATTTCATTCTCTGCTCTCTCTCTTACGCTCTTCATTGAATATTTCAATACACGAGCAGCTTTTTAATAGCGTTATTGTATATAACTATACAAATTCCAACCATGTTGAACTAAAATTATATAAACTTTGTAAAAAGTATGAAATAATCAAGATATGACGCGAGAGAGAAATGCGTTTGAGTGAATTTCTAGCATTTTTTGGTTCTCTTTTACCAGGGTTGCCAAATTGCGCACATCTTCTGGTCGTCTAGATCTCACACTACGCACGAATAGTACGTTTGTTTACAACAATTTCAATCAAGGCGCATTGATGTAGTGGTACTACTAGAATAGCCGAGTTATTTACTTTTGTTATTTCTTTATTATTTATTTATATTTATTTATTTATTTATTTATATTATATTAATCAACCAACGCTTAAGGACAACATGTTGATAGAATTATTAAAAAAAGGCAAAGGAAAAAAACAATCAAAAATTTATCTGTATAACAAACTCAAAAAAAACTTAATACTAAATTCTAACGCACAATCTTTTATTTAAAAAAAAAGGTTTCAAAGTTTAAAAGTTAATAGAAGAAAAAAAATTGTCAGTGAACAAGAATTCAATATTACTGACCATGTTCCAAATTAGCAAAATATTCAAGCAAATTACGTTTAAAAGTAAATGGCTGCACCGAAAAATTGTTAAGACTATGTGGAGTAACAACCTTGTCGCGATGTAGGGGCTTAAGTGTGGCCAAGGCTGCCTAAGTGTGGCCTTGGCTCCGCGAACTAAAGGTTACCCCGGGGGGAAGTTGAGTCTCGTTGTAGGTCTATCTGTTGATCAGGCCTACTTAAATAACGAATGTCAATGAAGCTTCCCCGACATGGCGATTCTTGCGATTTTGGCGCCATTAGAATATCCAACGTTGAATGCAAAAACACTTTTAAGGTCAAGGTGGTTGGAAGCAGTGCCGAGGACCTAGAATGGCCAGTTAGTGTTAGTTCCTAACAGCTCCCTCCGACGCCAGGGCACGGGTCGGTAGTAATGAAATATGTTGCCCGGTCCAGCTCACGCCGTCACTGGGGTAGACTGTAGTATATTTACTGGCATACTCGTGGGACTAACATGAACAAAAAAGAAGAACTAATGAAAAAACTTATAACAAAAACAGGAAAACAAAACAATGATAACAACACTGCAAACGAAACTGGTACACGAAACAATACTAATACGACATTTGAAACGGAACACAGGCTAATCCACGATAGCATTGTGAAACAACACCATGAGATCGTTTCGATGATGATGAAAACGCAGAGTCTGGTTCATCATACTCATGGTTCTACAGGGGGTGGTGTCTTGACCCCTGTGGTAGTCTGTGGCAAGCACACGAAAAGCCAATGGCAACCAAAACAAGGATGATGACGCGGACGAAACCAAGCGGGGCAGCATAAGCCCTCAGCCTTCTATAACAGGTGGTGACTCCAACTCTGATTCCCAAAGCGATAATAATGAAAACAACATTACCATTTTAGCAACTCCAAAAAATGACGAGGTAAATAGAATGGTCGATGAAGTAAGCGAGAGCATAGCGAAGCTATCTACACAAAAGAAACGACTCTCGGGGGCTCAACGCAGGAAGATTGCAAAGAGGAACCGCTCAGCCAAACAAGCCGAAATACAGGACGTTCCTAAGGACCTGTCGGTGCCTCCCTCGACCTCAACAGAGGCTGAGAAAAGAAACCGATCATCTGAAGAGCAGAACACTGTCAAAATAATGGCAAAGAGGAAAAAGTGTTCTCCGTCATCTAGTAACTCGGAGACGCCCAAACCCCATATTACCCAGGGTATTCAACAGAGCTCCAGGGACAATAGGAGCAAAGCCGATGCGATTTCCAGAAAGGCGAGCACATCAGCCGAGAAGGAAAGGGCGAGTAAACACGAACCCTATTCAACTCTGAAGAGGAAGCTGAATGTGAACACAGGCAAAGAACCGCCTTCCTACGCAAAGGTAGCAAGAAGGCAACTACTGGACGATCTCTGCTATGCAGTAATTGACAGCGGAAATCCAACTGGCTTAATACCGGATAACCAGCACCAAACCGTGGAGGACCTCGTCAACACGAAGGTAATGGACGAAGGAAATGGACATCAAAGTTGCCAATCGGCATGACGACCGGAGGAACACAGCCGGAGACACCGCAAAAGAAGAAGGAGGAAGTGGCCGAATGCATCACCAACATCCAGATTAACCTCCACCGGAGCGAGCCGGCAACCCACGCTCTGTTGGATAAAATTAATAAAGGTAAAATACACATTGCTTTAATACAAGAACCTTGGACCACTAAAGACAAGGTTATTGGATTAAATCATATTAATTACCAACTATTCTACACGAAGACGGGTTCCCGTCCGAGAACATGTATCTTATGCCATAAAAACTTTTGTTTTCTCTTCTCCCCAGAGTTGTCAACATCGGATGCAACAGTACTGAAACAGGGAGATGGGAATATAAACCTGGCATCAGTATACTTGCCATATGATTCGCCGACACCACCACCTTCGTCGGAATTACAGCGACTGGTAGAGAGGGCCAAACAAACAGGTAACGAAGTATTAATAGGTAGTGACTCTAACTCTCACCACACGTCGTGGGGTAGTACTAACTGTAACCGTAGGGGTCATACCCTAGTAGAATATTTGAATACTAACGACCTTTTCACACTGAATATTGGGAACAAAGACACTTTTGTCAACAAGATTAGGGAGGAGGTGTTAGATATCACAATCTCTTCTGAACACCTTATAGATGAGATTCAAGAATGGAGGGTTTCAAATGAGCACACATTTTCGGATCACAGATACATTAGATTCAGGATAACACGGCCACCACCGAAACCGATATGTTTCCGAAATAGGACCAAGACAGACTGGACAAAGTTCGGAAGCCTACTTAGGAATCGACTAGATCACCCTCAGCTCGAATACTCTAGCAGGGATGAACTGGACGACATAATGACAAAGACAACGCACTAGTAAAACCCACTTCGGGAAAGGAAATCGGCCCAAGAAAAACCCTGGGTTATAGGGGAAATACGAAATCTAGGGAAGAACGTCCGTAGACTTTACAACAGGGCCACGCATAAGAAATCACCAGTATACTGGGAGGACTACAAGAGGAGTCTCAGTGAATACAACGCAATATGTCGAAGATGAAAAAATTCCTCTCTAAGACCCACGTACAGGCGGAAACGCTAGTAGATGACACGGAAAAGAGAATGGATACAATGGAACAAACGCTTAGGCACCTGATGGATACACACTTTCCAAATGGGAACGCGGAACCCACAGGGGAATGGTCACAAGGTGAGAATTTAGTACATCAGTCGCCAATCATTACGGACCAAATGGTCGAAAAAGCTATAAAGAGCTTCTCCCCATAAAAAGCGGCGGGACCGGATGATATTTTCCCGGCTATCCTACAGCATGGGGTTGACCAAATATTTAATATATTTACCGCATACTTAAAATACGCCTACACACCGAGAACTGGCAGGAGGCCATTGTAGTATTCATACCCAAGCCTGGAAAATCAAGCTACGCAACGGCAAAGGCTTATAGACCAATTAGCCTCACCTCGTTTCTACTCAAACCCCTGGAGAGAATATGCTGAAGTTTAGGCAACACGCCTATGTCAAAGCAGATCAGTGTATACCGAACTTCATGAGGTAACCTACTACATAGAGCAATCTCTCAATGACAAATTATATACACTCGCTGTATGCACAGATATTGAGGGAGCGTTCAATATTGTCCGGACCGAAACACTTATCCAATCCTTAGACCAGTTTATGGTGGACCGGGCATTAAAAGACTGGATCAACCATATGCTAAGGAATAGATGGATAAACTGTGGTTCCCATCATGTAAATATTAGAGACAGAGTACAACGTGGAACTCCACAGGGAGGGATTATATCACCACGCCTATGGGTCCTCACAATACACAGTCTCCTACGGAAACTTACCGATGAAGGACTTAAACCAATCTACTACGCAGATGACGTTATAATACTTCTTAAGGGAAAGAACCCTAACCAATTATGCATAGAGGCCGAGAGGGCACTGAGTATAGCGTATGAATGGGCACAGCCAAGGGGCTTAAATGTAAACCCGGACAAAACGGAAATATATTCACAAGGAAGACGAAAATCTCAGATTATGAAGACCCACGATTCTTGGGAAAGACGATTAAAATATCCGATAAGGTTAAATACTTAGGAGTTCTCTTAGATCGGAAACTGAATTGGAAGCACCACATAGAGGAAAGGGCTAATAAGGCCTACAGATGCTGGTCGCTATGCAGAAGGGCTATAGGATCCAAATGGGGCCTCAAACCGACTATGACACACTGGCTCTACAGAAGCGTAATCAGGCCCCTACTAACATATGCTTCTGTAGTATGCTAGACGGCAGTTGAGAGGAAATGTAACATCGCAATACTGCAGAGGGTTCAGAGAATGTGCTGCATTGGTATCAGCGGTGCAAAAAGGACAACCTCGACAAGAGGCATGGAGACTATTTTATGTATCCAGCCAATCGATATTAGGATCAAATACGAGGCTGCGCTTGCGGCAAAACGCCTACAAGCTACAGGTGAATGGATCAACAGCGATCTTACGTCAAAACACCAACGGATAACTGGGGCTTTAGTCGAGTACACGCAAGATACGAGTGAATCTGATCGAATACCCGAGATAAGGGTTAAGGCGAACTGCGTGACCCTAACGCCAACTAGAGACGCCTGGCAGAATGGGACCCTGACACCAATGCCAAATGGGACTTGCTGCTACACGGATGGCTCAAAGCTAGGAGACAAAACGGGTCTAGGATTCTTCATTGAAAATCCAGCAACCGAATCCCACCTACGCCTCCCGGATCATAATACGAACTTTCAGGCGGAAGTTCGGGCGATTACGGAGTGTATCAAATGGCTCGGCGATACTACAATCCCAGCCGAGGCAAATATATTCACAGATAGCCAAATGGCAATAAAGGCAATATCATCGGAAACTGTCAAATCTAAAATGACTGTAAGAAGGTGATAAACGATTAATCTATGCACGGCAGACTCAACATCATCTGGGTGCCGGGGCACAGCGGAGTATTCGGCAACGAGAGACCGAACCTCCTGTCAAAGAAATCCAGGGAACTCCAAACGGTGGGCCTAGATGGAGCGACACCCTTTGGGGTGACGAAGGCTGAGTTAAATACAGGGGGGGAGTCGGCACATATAGCCCAGTAGAACCGAGAATCAGTAGGCAGGATGACAAAGATCCTATGGGGAGACCCAGATGGATTGAGGACAAAAGGTTTGCTAAAACTTGGAAAATCCGAAATGAGCAAAATGATGGGAGTCTTAACGGGGCATTCGGGATTACGGGCCCACCTGTACCGTATTCGACTAGTGGCGAACAGTGAGTGCAGGGCATGCATGGAGGACGATGAGATGTTCGAGCACTTCTTATGCCACTGCCCGGCCTTCACGCAAGCTAGATGCAGATATCTTTCGGATAGTACGATACCGGACATGACCAAACTTGTGGGTGTGGACTGGAATAAACTAAGGAATTTCGTGAATAGCACCGAATTCCTATAAGGGATATAGTGAAGTAGTAGGATAAACTTAGAGCGCACATCAGGTCGAACTTAGCAGCTTAAGTGTATGTCTTACTGATATGGGAAGGTTTAGAGTGCTCCTTCTGAACACTCAACACCGCACCCCTCTTTTCAAACTAACTAACTATGTGGCAAAGTAGTCATTTTATCCTTTTTGTTTTCTTTTATTTTTGGAAGTCGTTTGTGCTGAATTGTATTGTGGAAAAATACCAGACACATCAAAATGCTTATTGTTGTAGGTTTGTTGTCGTAGTAACACTACCTCGTCAATGTGCCTTGACTCAATCAAATCAGGAAAAATCCCAATGCTAACACTTCGGATTTTGTTAGGACATTTGATACGAAATCGGGAAAATATTGTGCGAATGAGATATTTCTAAAAAATTGTGTAAACGATGGTTATTTTTTGTTTCTATTACAGCTCATTCGCACTGCAAAATATTTTCCTGATTTCGTATCAAATATCCTAACAAAATGTGAAGTGTTCGCATTGGGGTTTTTCCTGATTTTATTGAAAGTCATGGCGCATTGACGAGGTACTCTTACTACGACAACAAGCCAACAACAATAGGCATTTTACATTGTCTGGTATATTACAAGGGGTATTGATGAGACAGCTGATCAAGTTAGTTCATGGAGAACAAATAGAGAATGTGCTATCAAAGAAGAAACGATGATAGGGACTGGGTTGCATGGTGTGATTTTCAAATTTTGCTGCCGCGTGTCAAGCCAAAAGTACAAAACACAACAACTGGGAGTAAATATTGCCAACTAAATCGAATAAAAAGAGGGATATTCAGTGAAAAAAATCAATCAAAATCAAGTGTTAGAGTAAAATTATTTATGTAGATCCCAATTAACACGCCAATTGTTAAAATTAAAGATTGCTCTCATTCTCTATATGTTTTCCACCTGGTCCACGGAACTCGTTAGTACAAAAAGCAACTAGTGCACAATCTTCATAATATTACTCGGTGGTATTTTCCACAATCAAATTCAGCACAAATGTATTCCAGGAATAAAAGTAAACAAAAAAGTATAAAAACTATATGTTTGAGAAACAATAAATACCTAAGAAATTCGATAAATAATTAAGTCGGGAATTCCTGTGGTACCACCACATCGATGCGCCGTGACAGAAATGGTTGTAAACAAATGTACTATTCCTTCTTAGGCTGTGGGTGCATCGAACTCTTTTAGTCCGTCGTAAAATTGGGTGAATAAATTGTGGTATGGTAGATAAAATTTTGTCATTTTGCTGTGCGGATTCATGCGATGAAATTTTGACAGATTACTAACAAATTTTGACATTCAGTCGCCGCACAAAACAGGACAATTCAGTGAGTGGTGGCGTTGAAATGAAAAAATAAATAAATGAAAAATATGTTGCACTTGCAGTTGCGGCTTTGGAAGAATTGGTGAAGATGCAGTTCAGCCCAAGGACGTTTTTGTTAATATTCCGCGTAAAAGACAAACGACAAAAACCAAAACAAATAAAACATTTGTGTCCCTATTTAGCAAGATGTATTCAATAAGATGGTGGGAGCAGCAGATGTTGATGTTGCATAACAAACTTTGGTTTTAATATGACCTGATTAAAGTGAAATTAAAACTAAAAATAACATAAAATTGCATATATTTATATTTTTCATTTTAAACAATGCAAACACAATTGTTTAAAAAACATTTCACAATTTTCGTTGGGCACCACCTTACCAAATACATCTTATTGTTAAACAAATGTTGTCAAACTTTATAGTAGCCCTGGGGCTAGTCTAATTTTTGACACTAGAAATTCACCACGCAGACTTCAAAATTTTGTTCGGTGCTAAATATTTGAACCAATCCGCCCACAGCCTTAGTGTGAGGTAAAACAGCGTTGCATAAAGCAAATCAAGCATTTTTTCCTGATTCCTACACAAATAAGAAAAAATACCCGATTTGTCGTCTGTCAAAACGTATGGGAAATTGGCAAAAGTGGCAAAATCTAAAAAATCGATGCCAGTGATAATGCTCTAATAACGGCAAAATGCGTATCTCTCTTTACTAAAGTTACACACAGATTTTCTTGGAGTAAGTTTGGGTAATGTGCCAAATTCACTCGTTTTGTTTGTTGGCATTCGAGTGAAGACACATGTTGACTGTCTACTTTATATCGTTTTTGGTGGTAGGCAACAGCAACAGGCATTTTGTTGTTGTTCTTCAGTTGAATAAATGCAAAGGAGTACAAAAACAAAATTCATATGAGCGAAAAATCACATGACAAAATTTCAAACGACTTTACCATGTAGATATTATTGCACCATGTCAGCTGTCTTTGCCAAGATATATTTATATGCTGGAAGCACTAGAGCATGGTACGGTACACAAAATCGATGTACTAGTAGACAGTCAAAATTTCTCTTCACTCAAATGCAAACAAACAAAACGAGTGAAACCCTAGTACTTCTCTACTCTCTCTCTTACTCTCTTCATTGAATATTTCAAAACACGAGCAGCTTTTTGATAGCGTTATTGTATATGGTGGTGACCGTCGGTGGTGCAATAGGTAGTGTGCGCGCCTCTAGTACAGGAGATCCTGGGTTCGATCCCTGCTCCAACCACCTTAAAATTTCTTTCGACGACGGTCACCTCGCTTAGTGACGGCGACACTATCGAGTATATAGCCATGAAAAAGCTTCTCAAAATACCGTTCGGAATCGGTGTAAAATTGTAGGTCCCAATCAGTGAGTGAAAACTGGAAAGCGCACAGCTCAGTGATTGTGAGAAGTTCTCCCCGGTCCCTTCATGGGATGTAATGGGAAACCATTTATTTTTTATTGTATATAACTATACAAATTCCAACCATGTTGAAGTATAATTACATAAACTATGCAAAAAGTATGAAATAAGCAAGATATGACGCGAGAGAGAAATGCATTTGAGTGAACTCCTAGTACTTTTTGGTTCTCTTTTACCAGGGTTGCCAAGTTGCGCACATCTTCTGGTCGTCTAATTGTAAATCGTCTTTGCGGTACAAACATAAAGTAACTATTAAGGGCTAGCACAAGTGCATGTTTCGGTTCATTTAATTCATCGTGCAAAATGTTATGCTGCGTGTGTAAGGCCGACGCCAGCAGCGGTTCGAGCCATGCCATGTCTAAACGTAAACCCACTCATAGTAGTCATTGCGACGCAACCGTCGAGTCATACGATGCTATGACTACCCAATGATTGGGTTGAACTGTGTTGTGATACGTGTTGTACCAGCAATCTATGTACATATGTTTGTGACTGTTTTGCTTTTATTTTATTGATTTACTTTAGTAACATAAAAAAGGAATTCATTACATATGCAAATGTAATTTCTGTCGGAAAAGGTAATTTTTTAAGAAAATTTACTGTTTTAAGAAAAAGCTGATTATTTAGGAATAGGAATGTTTTTTAAGAAAAGATAATTTTTAAGAAAAAGTACTTCTTTTTAAGAAAAGGTACTTTTGTTAACTAAAACTAATTTTTTAAAGAAAAGGTACATATTTTAAGAAAACAAGTGAAAAATAATTAATTGCGATAATTTAAACATCAATACTCTACATTTTCCCTTTTTTTAATTACAATCGTGCGCACACAAATCAAACGTTAGAATAACATAAATTCAGTGTGGGCGACAAAACGTCATCCATACAGTCGTGAATGAGTGGTCTTATGTACCATGCAACACTCAAGTAAAACGATTCATGTTCAAGTAAAACGATTCATGTTCGAACACGTTGGATTGATTTACTTGAGTCGAACGTAACATTGCCGTCTAATTCCTATGTATACCAAGTAGTAACAACATGCATGACATGACAATGTATTAGTGTCACACAAATCACAACTCAATTCATCTCGCGCTAGCCTTTAGTAACTATGGTATAGAGAAGAAAATTTACTCATGGAGTGGAATGCAAACAAAGAAAACGTGTGAAGCGTGTCGTTTCTCTACTCGCCCTCTTACACTCATCGTTGAATATTAAAATACACGAGCAGTTTTCTGATGATGTTAAACTATCTATCTATTGAATTCCAACCATATTAAAAAAAAATACATACTTTATGTAATTTTATTTAAATATTGTTGGAATTTCTATAGTTATATACAATAACATCATCAGAAAACTGTTCGTGTATTGAAATATTCAACGAAGAGACAAAAAGAGCGAGCAGAGAAACGACACGCTTCACTCGTTTTCTTTGTTGGCATTCCACTCCATGAGTAAATTTTCTTAATCTTACTCTCAGGTCTGGGAAACAAGTGTCCAGGAATTTCCAAACTCATTCGAAATTTTTTTTTTCACAATAGGGAAAAAGTTTTTGTTCTAGAAACTTTTTCCCTAGTTCTCCGGACACTACATGGAGTATACCCAAATGTAGCCCAGACCTGGCGCTATCAATACATATAATTATCTTACTCTCAGGTCTGGGAAACAAGTGTCCAGGAATTTCCAAACTCATTCGAAATTTTTTTTTTCACTATAGGGAAAAAGTTTTTGTTCTAGAAACTTTTTCCCTAGTTCTCCGGACACTACATGGAGTATACCCAAATGTAGCCCAGACCTGGCGCTATCAATACATATAATTATCTTACTCTCAGGTCTGGGAAACAAGTGTCCAGGAATTTCCAAACTCATTCGAAATTTTTTTTTTCACTATAGGGAAAAAGTTTTTGTTCTAGAAACTTTTTCCCTAGTTCTCCGGACACTACATGGAGTATACTCAAATGTAGCCCAGACCTGGCGCTATCAATCCATATAATTATCTTACTCTCAGGTCTGGGAAACAAGTGTCCATGAATTTCCAAACTCATTCGAAATTTTTTTTTCACTATAGGGAAAAAGTTTTTGTTCTAGAAACTTTTTCCCTAGTTCTCCGGACACTACACGGAGTATACCCAAATGTAGCCCAGACCTGGCGCTATCAATCGATATAATTATCTTTCTCTCAGGTCTGGGAAACAAGTGTCCAGGAATTTCCAAACTCATTCAAAAATTTTTTTTCACTATAGGGAAAAAGTTTTTGTTCTAGAAACTTTTTCTCTAGTTCTCCGGACACTACATGGAGTATACCCAAATGTAGCCCAGACCTGGCGCTATCAATCGATATCATTACCTTTCTCTCAGGTCTGGGAAACAAGTGTCCAGGAATTTTCAAAGTCAGTCCACAAAAATTTTGTCCAATGCACTGAACACCTGAAACACAGAGAGTATATGTATGTCTCCCAATAAATAAAACACATTCAACACGTTTTTATTATCAAATGATTATTTATTTTGGTTTTATTAACCATATTATTCACTTTTTTTAAATAATTCCTCATTTGTTTACCTTTTTGGTTTGTTAACTTTGGTTTGTTAACTTCACGCTTTGGCTCGAAAAAGAAATTCGGAATTATTGGCAAAGAAATGTCAAAATGTAATTGTGCTACCATATTTATTAATTTTACGGAAAAAATTTATTTAAATGGCAATTCCTTATAGAACCACAGTGATACCATCTAATTAAGTTAACAAAACATCATTATGGCCTGGCAGTACCTAAGAGAGAATAATCATAAATACTCAGAGAGGGTTTTACATCTCTCACAATTTAGTCTCTTTTTCTCTCTCAAATAATTTAGTTTGTTAACTTTGGTTTGTTAACTTCACGCTTTGGCTCGAAAAAGAAATTCAGAATTATTTGCAAAGAAATGTCAAAATGTAATTGTGCTACCATATTTATTAATTTTACGGAAAAAATTTATTTAAATGGCAATTCCTTATAGAACCACAGTGATACCATCTAATTAAGTTAACAAAACATCATTATGGCCTGGCAGTACCTAAGAGAGAATAATCATAAATACTCAGAGAGGGTTTAACATCTCTCACAATTTAGTCTCTTTTTCTCTCCCCAATAATTTAGTTTGTTAACTTTGGTTTGTTAACTTCCCGTGCGCGAAAAAACCTCACATCAGCTGGGCTGACGCGTTTACCCAATAGATCATTTTACCATGGTAGCACGTTTGTAGCCAGAGCCAACAAATACGTGGTAGCAGTAGATGTTTTTGTAGTTATAAGCAGCAACAACAGACATTTTATTTTCGTTCATTCGTTTCAGTTATCAAACTCTACACAAATATATTCTAACAACACAACAACACGAGAAGACAAAAAAGTATAAACACAAAATACATATTATTTTGACAAGTGAAGCGAAAAATGACATGGAAAAATTGTCATCACCTGTTTAAACGACTATACCTGACAGATAATTCTAGCATGATCAATATGTATGTATAACATTTACCGCGCGTTGTTGTGAACAATTAAATTCCAATATTAAATAAAAGTATATCCTTAAAATTTAGAGTTATAAAAGTATACGTAGTCTTCCATTAAATAAAATACTTTTAATGAACTTAAAATGTGTAATGCCATGTCTCCACTGACTCATGGTACCATGCACTGACTGCTCAATTTCGAATTTGTTTCAACCCGTCCACACCGAACAATTTTAATTTCGGTTGACATATCGTTGTTTAAGCGTAGTACTCAGCTGAAACTGAACTTTAGGTTTGCATATAAAATAGATGTAAGTAACCACTTGCTTTTTTACATTAAGCGTGTTATTTTATTTCCCGTTAAACAAATTTTTCGACGACTGATCGAAAAATTAGTTAAGCAGGGAATAAAAAAACAGGTTTACCTAGCCTTTACACATGCCACTGCCACTAACTCAATACACTCACACTTTTTCAATAACCATTTACATTTTTCCAGTGGCAGCTAAAATTGCTTGCGAGTAGAATTTGACATTTGCCTGCCACTAAATGTTAGTACTTGGGAACTTATACCAAGCGATACCGATGGGACAGCTGATCAAATTTGTATTTGGAGAACTTATAGAGAAAATGTTTTCAAAGAAGAAACGGTGATAGGTGACTCGGTTGCGTTGTACGATTTTCATGCTTTTGCAACTGCGTGCCAAGCCAAAAATACGAAACACATCGATTGGGAGTAAATATTGGAAATTAAATCGATTAAAAAAAGGGATATGCAGTGACAGAAATCAAAATGTAATGAAGTCTTAGGCCAAATTTTGGCTGGTTATTTAAATTGGTAGTCAGTTGATTTTGATTTATGTTTGATCTGACTTTAAATACGGAAAGAGTTTTTCAGTGCTTTGACAAATAATCGTACTACCATGTGGCAACAGTGGCAAATGCTACGAAAAATAACCGGTATTCAAACATTTCTAGGCTAATCGTTACGATGCATCAAACTGACGCCATTTGCAAATCAAAAGTGAAGTGATAAAATACAAAATATTTAATGAAATTGGAGAATATTTGAGCAGAAATAAAGTTCTAACTGCACCACATGTTAAATGATATGTTTTTATTGTTATTTCAACTAGGATGGTGATTATAATTGTTCACATTAACAACAAAAGAAGCTTCGTGTGTGTTCTTCTTGTTGTTTTTTGTCAAAATCATATGGTTTAAAGTTTAAATTCCCAACTTTGGCTGTTTCAACAGAAATTAACTATTAAACTAAAAATTAATTTATGGCCAGTTTTTAAGTGGGTAGTTAACTATGGGATTACTTAATCTTAATTCTAAGTTAATTAGAGGTTAACTTTGCATTTTGTTTTTCAGTGGTCAGTTAATGTAAGTCGCCATATTGTCAACTAATATGGCAACCCTTGTATTCTTATTGGAAAAAACGCGTGTTTTGTGATAAATACCAAAACAACAAAGGGGAACAAACAAAATGGAATTATGTACAATAAGAAATAGTTGCATAAAATCGAAGTCATTTTAACAAAAATGTGTAAAAAACTATATAGTAGCAACAATTTAACGATCTAGACTCAACGTATGTGTACAAATACGCAAATCTGAAACATGTATTTTATAAAATTTTCATTTCTCACGTTGACAGTCAGTAATTTGATTGTCAAAATAATATGGTTCTGACTATAAGTTAACCAACCAACATTGGGTGGTTAAATCATAGTTAAACAATGACTAAAAAACACAATTCGATGTTTAACCAGAATTTAACTAAGAAACGAAAATCACCACTGACTGAAAATCTGGCCATTAGAGTTTAAATTATGTTTGATCGTTCATCAAAGATGATTTTCCACTCAAAAATTAGGCCTTAGAGTCAGATTATTAGTGTAGATTCCAATTAACACGCAAATTGTTTAAATTGCAGATTTCTCTCATTCTCTATGTTTTCCAAACTCTTATTAATATTACTCGATGATTTACAACCATTTCAATCGTGGTCCATTGATATGGTGGTACCACTAGAAAATCTAACTGCAGCGGCATTCAGGTAGTTTTTCGCAGTTTTTGAGATTTTGTACGAAATGGCGACGAAATGCAGAGAGTTTGCATACATTTTGACACTTCTGGCAAAGAGGATGTACGTAGAAGTGGACACAACACGTTTGAAGCGTCTACTTTCTATGCTCTCTCTCACTCTCTTCATTGAATATTTCAATACACGAGCAGTTTTCTGATGATGTTACTGTATCTAACTATAGAAATCCAACCATGTTTTTGGTTCTCTTCTACGAGGGTTGCCAAAGTACGCCTGTTTTTTCTTCTCTACTGGTGCATCCTCTTTTTAACAGGAAGATAATTACATTATACTATATATTAAAGCATAGAACGAGTAAGCTTGATTTCTTAACAAACAAAACATTTCAAAATACGTACAGTACTTGTAAACATTTTTTACTACACATCTTCCCTAAAACATAACAACAGCCAAAGCAACCCAAAATTGACGAATGCTTACTCGTTTTTGAGGGAATGTTACGAAGTTGTTGATTCACAGCAAATCATCAACTTACAAGTGTATCAAACTAATATCTATGTTATAGTGCTCATGTTGTTTATGCATGGTCCATCCTCGCGCTACAAGCTACAACAACATGAACAATATTCTATTGCACTTCCTGCATTCTGTGTCAGTGTGGCAATGAAACATTGAAGGAACGCGGATAGCAAAACATCGCTCTCTGTGTAGTAATTGATGTGCCTGTGTATGTATTAATTTGTATACTTTTTTAAAATGTTTTTATGCTATTTCATAGTACTTTCTTTCCTTTTATAATATTTTAAGTCTATTTTATGGATAAATGAATTGAAAATGTGATATACTTATACATTTATTTTTGTATTTAATACCAGATCTACGTGAATTATTTTGATTAGTTTTTTATTGGTACTATTTTTCTTTTGAAGTATTCCAAGTTTTTTTATGTTTTAAGTTTAAAGATGTTGGTAGTTAACCACATTAAATAATAAATTAATATTTATATTACATCTACATTAAAGAAATCTTTTTTCCATTATGTTTACTACATCAAAATAGCTTTACTTGCTTAATAACTTTGCAAAGAATATACATATGTTTGTATATAACAGTAGTAATATTGTATAATGCTTCATGTAAAACAACACAACAGTTGCTATTGTTTTCCACAATATTCTACTACTTGTGTTTTGTTACTGTACTTGTTTGACGAAAGCAACTGTCGCACAGATACACATATGTTATCTACAAGCGCTACAAGCTATCATAACATTGATAATATTCTACTGCACTCGCTGCCAACTGACAGTGTGACAGTCTCGAATGATTCAATTAACACTTCTCTCAACGCAGCAAGTGGTTGATCGTTGTATACCGCGTGTTTTGTAGTTTTTTTTGTTGCTTTGATTGAAGTTCTACGTTGTATGTTCAAATCGTTCCTCAGCAGTAACTTGTTAAACATTAGTTGTGAATGTTAGGCAGCACTTGAAATGGGAACGTGTCATTTGAAACTGATTCAACTCAGCTTGTTTCAGATGTTTACTATATATATATACATATGTCTATAGATTGCAAAAAGTTTTCTTGAGTGGACTGCATACAAAAAACGGGATGAAAAAATTTTAAGTTTTCATCGACGCGGATTAGTGAGAAGAAACTATAAACTTTGTGGAATCCGCGTTTCTTGTTACAGTTCATGTACCACCCATTCATTTTATAGTTTTATTTCATTTCCTATCAAATTTTTGGTTGTGTCCAGGCACGAAACTTTTGCTCATGGTAAGTTTGTAAACTCACAGTTGCCATTTTGCAATAAAATTGCCACTGCGAACGATTTGAATTTCGTTCATGAAATTTTCGTAAATATCTCAATTTCGTAGTTGTCAAAATATATGCGAAATTGAGCAATTTCAACTCAATTTCCGCACAAATTGCGATAGACTTCAATTTAGTAATAATAACATTATCGAGGTAAATGTACTCGATCTTGAGTACAAAAAATGTATGATAAATCACATGATAATATTGTGATTTGTCGATTATCGATCGAGTCGATGTGAAAAATCAAGTGCATGTTAACGCCCTATACTACATACAAATCCTCCCGCCATCACCTGGTATAATCTCATAATGCCATCATGAAATTCAAAAATTTCAAAACTCAATCGAGTAAAATTGCATGTACACACATTTATGCCATGTGTATGTTTTGGACACAGAACGTGTATAAAAAAACAAAGATTTTATGAGCCGAAAATTTCGTTCACTTTTCATCAATTGCAGGCTTGTACGGTTGTTTAATGACAAATGAAATGAATAATGATTGAGGATATTTGGCATAATGGCATTTACCATTGTCCCATGCATAGAATAATACATCCATAGATACATTTATTCTCTCATCTGACGTTTCATTTCATACTCTTCGTCGTAGGTTTGTGGAAATGAGGGCAATTAAATTTAAAATTAACTTACACCAGGTGGGGTTACAAAATATGTTCACTTAACTTTTTCATGTCGTTTTGGTGTAGAACTGAAAAATTAAAATGTATTTTGCATTTTTTTGTGGACTTTTATCGTTGATATACATTTGTATTGAATTTAACACAACTAGTGTGCCACAAAAACACGAAATTCGGTTGTTGTTCCTTTGTTGAACGTTGCATACTATTGCCTCTATCTGGTATTATTGAACCCATGTTTTCCACCATCCAATGCTTACTTTCCACCGTACCTATGACGTTTAATTTATTGAGAGAATAAAAGTATCTATGGTATGTATTATTCTATTATGCATGGTAAAATAGAACAGCTGATTAGAACAGCTGATTTGAATATTTTTCTTGCTTAGGTGTTTCTCTTATATGAAATTCACATGTATTTTGTTTTTGCACCTTTTTGTTTACGTTTACAGTAGATACACACATGAAGGAAAATTGACAGATTATGGACACCAAACAAAAACAAAATGCCTGTTTTTGTTGCAACAATTCCTACTGCGTTCACCATGGTAAAATAAGTAAGGTAAACGCAGTAGGAATTGTTGCAACAAAAGCGGCGCTTTAAAGCGTCGTGGCCACACATCAAACTGTTTGATCAAATTTATGTATGTATGTTTGGTAATATTTTGTTTGACTTAGCACAGCAACACATCAAATTCATACCATCAAATTTCATTTCAAAGTTGGTGTGAAAACGAAAAACGTATGATTTTTTGGTCGGAAAAAATTTCATCATTTGTCAGATTATTTATTGATTGTTGAAAATATTTTTTTTTGAATTTTCAAGTGTTTTTTTTTCAGAAATATTTTTTATCCATTTTCCATAACACCGCGTCACCAACAAAAAATAATGTCACTGCGAAAACTAAACAGAAATAAAATTTGAAGTAATTACGCGCACACACATCAAACCGGCATCAAACGGCAGTGAGTTTGATGAAATATCTAAACTGTTTAGATTTTCGTCAAACTCACATCAACCTATCTGTGTGAGTTTTTTTTCACTAAACAATCAAAATTATAACAGTTTGATGAGCCAGTTTGATGTGTGGCCACGGCGCTTAAGCTGCGAATAAACGTATGATTTTTGGTCGGAAAAATATTCATTATTTGTCAAATTATTTTTTGTTTGTTGAAAATAATTTTTTTTTGGAATTTTCAAGTGATTTTTTTTTCAGAAATATTTTTATCCATTTTTCAAAACACCGCGGATAGGTTGATTGATGTGAGTTTGACGAAAATCAAAAACTTTTGATTTTCACTACCGTCGCTGCAGAGATTTGAAGCCAGTGTGTGCGCGTAATTCCTTAAAATTTTATTCCTGTTTAGTTTTCGCAGTGACATTATTTTTTTTTGTTGACGCGGTGTTTTGAAAAATGGATAAAAAATATGTCGGAAAAAAAATCACTTGAAAATTCCAAAAAAAATTATTTTCAACAAACAAAAAATAATTTGACAAATAATGAATATTTTTCCGACCAAAAAATCATACGTTTTTTCGCTTTCACACCAACTTTGAAATGAAATTTGATGGTATGAATTTGATGTGTTGCTCTGCTAAGTCAAACAGAAAATTACCAATACATACATAAATTTGATCAAACAGTTTGATGTGTGGCCACGGCGCTTTACTTATTCTACCATGGTCGCATGCATGATACAAATACAAGGTAGTAGCGTCAGCACATATGATTTCCTTTGTTTACATTTCATCGTACCCAGTATATGTCAAAGTTGTTTGTGCGTTCTCGTTTGATTTCATCTAGCTATGTTCACGATTGCACATGTATGTGTACATTTTTATCAACTGATTTTGACAATAACTGGGTATGGAAATTACAACAATGCTAATGCTACTACCCTACAAGAACAGTGACAGTCATTTGACCGGTCAATTGACTGTCATTGTTGATGGGTATATGTATCTAAGGCTTCCATCTATCCTGTTCTGCGCAGGATACTCCTGTTTTTTGGAGCAAAATCCTGTGTAAAAACGAATCCTGTGAATGAGCTGAAAATCCTGTGTTTATCCTGTTTTTATCCTGATTTTGATTTTTCAACATCGGAAATTTTCCAATTTAATATTCGAATGTTTTGGGACAACAGCAAACGCCACTGACATTTTGAACGCTGGCAACACTCGACCATGATACAATTATCTACGTGGTAGTGGCAAGAGCACAGCTGACTGCGTTGTTTACAACTGTTGTTTTTGCAAGGTTGTTGCCCTAGAACTAGAACAACACCTGCTACTACCAAGTAAGTAATTGTATCATGCACCCGACGAAATTGCGAGAAATGTCAATCGCGCACACTTTGTGTTTACTGTTTGTGATATACCCTTTTTCCCTGGAAAGCGGAAACGGCACATAGGTGTTGCTGCGGCACAGCTCGCCGGATTGGGGGGATTCTTTCCGCAGGGTAGCACATTTATATTTAGTTCGTGCCGAAAGCAGGGAATGAAACAATTAACAAAACTAGAAAATAACGGGATTAGGAAGGAAACAGGAAGTGTGATATGTGTAGGGAAACCGGAAATGAACGCAACTGAAATTTAAAAGATTTTATCTAAGTAGAACGGGAATGAAAGTCCGGGAAACTAGTATATTGCGATTATGATGGTAAGTAACGAGAAGATTACAAAAAAAAACGTAAAAAAAAGGGTGGATGATGAAGGAGGAGAAAGTTCTTTCGTTGATGCCATTTTCAATTGACCTGTCTCAACATAATCAAGGATCGTGAGTTTTTCGGGATAAAGGTGACGTTATCCCCTGAGGCTTGCCCTCCCCTAACATGACTTTTGCAGTCATCCGTGGCATTTTCTAAGCCTGCATATTTTTTGAAAATACCCCTAATTCACAACTCACCAAAACTTCAAGCAACCGCTACATTCAACCTTAATGAAGAGAGATTAGCACATATTAGTTCAAATTTCAGACAAGATAAACAGTTTTATTTTATAATTAAAATGATTTTATGATTAATTTAATGTACATAACCTAAATCTAAATCCGGATTGTGAAAATACAAAGAAATTATACAAATCATTAATATTTTAAGATTTCTCTTTTTTTTTTACATTTGTTTTTTTTTCTATTTCTAAATTATTTTAACCCAAAAAAAAAGAGATTTTTTTTTGGTAATTGATCTACGTATATTTTTTTGTATTTTCTCTTATTTTATGTTTTTTTTTATAATTACATATATAATATACTTTTCAGATGATTTTTTTTTATATTTAACATTTGACTATTAATTTTAATTTATTTAAGTTTTAAAGATTTTGTACATTAAACTCCTTCGTTTCTTAATTTTCTGATATTGTATTTTTTTTTTGAAGATTATTTTCCTTTTGAATGAGTTTATCCACGTATATTATATTATTTAATTTTTTTTGTATATACTTTTTTCTTATTTTTTTTTTGTATAGGTTATGTAGTTTTTATCTTCAAATTTTCTACAGTCTACAAACACATGATATACATACTTATGTAAGACTTTCAGGGTTAAGTCGGTTAGTGGCGCCTAATCATGGGTATATTTAATTTTTAGATTCTTACACGCGCTTCGCTTTACCTTTTCTAGCACTTAATTCTGATTGGTACTATGGCAACCTTCTTTTGGAACCGTCTTACCTCGTACTGTCTCTCTACCGGTTAATGGTTATGGTCCCAACTAATCATGCGGTTCACCGAGTGGTTAATATTCTTCTCCACCACTGGTTTTTGTCCCTGTTAGTTGGGATAAAAGTTTTAGCCTCGCCTCTGATCTAGTTGATACGAGTTCCCACGAGGTGGCGTTGCCTGATGACGAGATATATATGTATATCCTTTAATGTAGAGGATGAAAAAGATATTCGAGGATATTACAAAAGAAGAAATATTCCTTCGGAACTTTGAGAAACAATTCCTGAACAATTAAATTGAACTCTTACCAAAAAGTAATAATCCGGTGGAAATAATAAACTATTCCGGTCCAAGATTTGCACGTTAATTCACTTTACCGCAATTTACACAAACAAATTTGAAACCTCGCCTAAAAAAAAACACTCAATTTCTTAAAAAAAAATCACTTCAACTACTTTTCCCCTCTCTACCTTTAATCTTCACCACTTATTATATTCACACAACTTACACCGCACGTGAGTCTCGATAAATTGAACGAGCCCTCTATTTCTCCTTGAACTGGTTATCTGGCTTATGCAGTGTCTTCTTTACATCGCTGTCCTAGATGAGGCGATATGGCAATGTATATAATTCCCTATCGTGAATAGTCAATGTGGGTTTATCTATTCACACTCGTACGTTCACACAACAAGCAACGACGAATAATTTGTTAACCCTCAACAATAAAATCAAAATTTGGAAGCAGTTAGCAAACGTAGCCGTCACAAAGCCAACTTTTTATGTGTAGCCTGTGTAACATAAAGAGTTGGGACAAAAACGGCCTTCAATCTATTAAAATAGTAAGGTATCTGAGTAAAAAATATCCTCACATCACCATACATACATACATTCAAGTTTGTTTTCCATTCTCAGACGCCGTCACTACTGCCATTATTCTTGCCAATATCATTAGCAATCAACAACAAATTGAATGGCCTTAAAGACACTCGACCATTTGTTCCCTTTTCTTGCTGTTTGTTTGTGTGTACCATTGTCGTCGTGTGAAATGGTGTGATGTGTTCACTATGGAAAGGAATTTGGTGGTGATTAGATCGCATTTCCATGAGTTCATGGTCAACATACCAGTTTGAATCGATAGTACTGGTACTGGTTTTCTACGGAGACGTGTCGTTCTATTATGTGTATACAAGATGTGTCCAGCCAAGATTATTGAAATGGTTTTTCGGGAAGATAATTTATCCGTTTGTATTTTGTATTTAATTTATTTTTTTTTTCCAATCAGATTGTTTCCAGGCCCTGTTTCTTGAGCCTTTCACTAAAATATTTCTTTTCATTTCATGATTAATTGCTGCTGGTTCCCTTGTGGGTGTACATTTTGAGTGTATCGTATACCAGATGATGCGTCTGCCCGTAACCTGGACCATTCCTTGCCTGACTATATTTGTATCACTGTGATATCGCATTGAGTTACATATATTTAGTGAACCCACCTAATATATATATATATACTTTGTATCATATCTACTTTGTACAATACTTATCATTTTATTATAGTAATATAGTAACCTTATATCAGTTACATATATTTAGTGAACCCACCTAATATATATATATATATTTTGTATCATATCTACTTTGTACAATACTTATCATTTTATTATATAGTAATATAGTAACCTTATATCTATAATTTTTTTGAATTTTTGTATTGAATAGAAAATAAAATTTGATTTATTTTTGAACAATCGACGAAATAAGTCTTTAAACAATAAAATTGTTACCAATATACTTAATTGGCGCAGTCGGTTTACGAACTGAAGAGTAAAAATTGTTGAAAATTTTTGCAAGCATAAACTACGTAAAAAAAACCGTAGATAAAATTCACGGAAAAGCGAATATAAACTTTATGAAATACATTAATAAGCTTTATTTTAACGGAAAAAATAAAAAAAAAAGTGTGTATAAAGACAAAATAATATCCCGAACTTGTACAGAAACGTACAAGGCAAAAAGGAAGATTTTTTCTTGTGTCTACGTTCGTCGCGAAAAGTCGCAAAAAGAAAAAGGATCAAAAAGCAACAAGACAAGAAAAACCAGAAACATATTTTCTTCTCATCATCGTCGAAAATAACCTTCAAAGAAATCATCAAGAATTCAAAATTCAGGACGAGAACCAAACACAAGAACAACATATCACAATGCCACCGATACAAAATACTGTTGATGCATTCCAACTTTTGGCAGGGGTTCCGCAATTTGATGGCACGGTTGAAGAGCTGCAGATGTTTATACAACATGTTGATGAGATTCGCAAACATGTTGTACAGGAACAATTAACTTTATTCGATTTAAGAGTAAGAAATAAAATTGTTTCAAGGGCCAATATAACTTTAATTAACAATAATAACCCAATCAAATGGGAAGAAATTAAGGTTATATTGAGAATAAATTTTAATGTATCTGAAAGTGTTGAGAGCATTATAAATAAGATTAAGACAGCAGAATTGAGAACTAGTATAAGTGATTTTTATGAATATGCAGTAACATTACTAACCAAATTAAATTTAAAAACTAGCATTGATAAAGAAAATGAAAAATGGTATAGTTGTGGTAATAACGAAAAAATGGTTCTGAAAATTTTTATTAGTAAATTGCCTAATGAACCTAAATTAATACTTCATTCTAGAAATCCCTACTCTTTATTAAAAGCAAAAGAAATACTAATTGAAACTGAATATTTTTATTATCCTAAACGCAATACACAACCTTCTTCGTCAAGATATAACAATAATAGAAATGGAAATCAGAACATGCATTTAAATACACTCCAATCCTCTCCACAATTCAATCATTCTAATCAACAAAATAATATAAATTCTCGAAGTTTTAACAATCAGCAAAATAATTACCCAAATTCAGCCCAATATAGAAATTCGGGACAAACTAACACCAATTATGAAGACAATAACCGTAATTGTAATTTGAACAATTCAAATTCCCGTCAAACTAGTATTAATAAACCAATCCCAATGGAAGTTGACAGTATCCAAACCTCAAATTTTCAATTACAGGCCGACGAACTTTACCCTGTATAGTGGTTAGAACAAGAACATCTCCAATAAAATTACTAATAGATACTGGTTCAGGTACCTCTCTCATAAGAAAGGGTTTATTTCATAGTTCTTTTAAAACGAAACTTGAACGTCCAATTATTTTAAATACAATTTGTTCAAAGGCAATTGCTAACAGTAAAATAACTTTACCGCTTTTTAAAGAGTTTAATGCACCAAATTCTTACATTGAAATGTTGGAAACAGAAATAAGTAGTGACTTCGATGGAATTTTGGGTTGTAATTTATTAAAACCTTTGGGTGCAAAAATTGATTTTAAAGAGAATTTGTTAATTACACCTAATGCAAAAATTCCACTCACATTTCAAAACAGATCTGTGGAATATACAAAAGAAGATGAATTATTTTTTCAATCTACAATAATTGATATAAATTTTAATCAACCAAAAATAGATTATTTAACTGCCAAATTGAAAACCAATAACTTAAATATTGAAGAGATCAGAGAACTGACTAAATTAATTAAGGACTTTAACAAAGTGTTTTATATTGAAGGGGAGAATTTATCTTCAGTTTGCACATATCAACATAAAATACCAACGAAAAACGACATTCCAATATATTCAAGAACATATAGATTCCCTGAAATTCATAAGAATGAAGTAGAAGAACAAGTCAAACAAATGTTAGAATCCGGCATTATAACAAAATCGTCTAGCCCGTATAACGCTCCTATCTGGGTTGTTCCTAAAAAAATTTACAACTCGGGAAAACAGAAATGGAGGGTCGTAATAGACTATAGGAAACTAAATGATGTAACAATCGAGGACAAATTTCCTATACCCAATATGGATGATCTTTTTACAAAGTTGGGAAACTCTCAGTACTTCAGTACATTAAATTTAGCAAAAGGCTTCCACCAAATACCAATTTTTGTTGAAGATAGACACAAAACAGCATTTTCTACTCCGAAAGGTCATTACGAATTTACACGCATGCCTTTTGGATTAAAAAATGCTCCCGCATCTTTCCAGAGGATGATGAACGAAATTCTTCACGATTTTATTAATAATATATGTATTGTCTACTTAGACGACATTTTAATATTTTCCACATCACTTCAAGAACACATAGCATCACTAAGAAATATTTTTAAACGTTTGTCAAAATATAATCTTAAAGTTCAAGTCGATAAATGCGACTTTTTCAAACGCGAATCTGAATATTTAGGACACATCATTACTCCAGATGGAGTGAAAACGAATCCTGCAAAAATAAGTGTTATTCAAAAAATTCCAATTCCAAAAACTATTAAGCAAATTCGTTCATTTTTAGGCATAACTGGCTTTTATAGAAAATTTATAAAGGATTATAGCCGAATAGCATTGCCCATGATAACGTACTTAAAGAAACGAACAGTCATCAACGTTGGAAACCAATCTTACATTGATTCCTTTAACAAATTAAAGAAAATTTTATGTACCGATCCAGTTTTAGCATATCCTAATTTTCAAAAACTATTTGTCTTGACAACAGATGCCAGTGATGGTGCATTAGGCGCTGTTTTATCACAGAACGGTCATCCTATTGCTTTCCCCTCACGAACTTTAAATAAACATGAACTTAATTACAGTGCAATTGAGAAAGAGCTATTGGCGATTGTTTGGGGTGTAAAATATTTTAGGCCGTATTTATTCGGAAGAAAATTTAAAATTCAAACAGACCATCGTCCTCTTGTATGGCTTAATTCGTTAAAAGAGCCGAATATGAAACTTCAACGTTGGAAGATAAAATTAAACGAATATGACTTTGATGTCGAGTACATTAAAGGAAAAACAAACCAAGTAGCTGACTTTCTTAGCCGTTTAGATGTCAACATCTTACAGGAAAATGGAGAGGAAGGACAGGAAATACAATCAGATGTGGCTACAATTCATAGTGGAAAGGAAAATCTTAATGACAATATATACATTTCGGAATCTCCGGTTAATATCTACAAGAACCAAATAATAATAACGTTGGGAAATGAGAATAATTATGAAAGAAAAATAATTTACAAAAAAAAATTAAGGCATTTAATTACCCTAAAGGAATATTTTGAGGAAAAAATTCTGGAAATTTTAAAACAAATTTTACCGATTAAAGGAATAGTAGCAATTTTCTGCGAACATTTTGAAATCTATAAGAAGTTGCAATGGACATTTATGAATTATTTTTCGAATGCACCAGGTATGAAATTTGTGAAGTGCTCAAAGTTTTTAAAAGATATTTTTGATAAGGAAATTCTTATGGACATAATGAATAAATTTCATAATGATAAAAATCATAGAGGTGTCGATGAATCATTCTTGGAAATTAAAAATTTGATATACTTCCCCAATTTGAAAAAAGAAATACATAAGTTTATTAACAATTGTGTAGTCTGTAATATGTGCAAGTTTGATAGACGGCCAATCAAAACTAAGTATTGTGTGACTGAAACGCCTGTTACGGCTAATGAGATAATTCACATTGACATATGGTTTTTAAACAAAAATACAACATTTTTGACTTGTATTGATAAACTTACAAAGCATGTGTCTATTCACTACTTATCGGATAAAAATTCCATGACTATTGTTGAAATGCTTCGTGAAAGACTTGCAACAATGGGAAAACCTAATAAAATTATAGCAGATAATGAATTTAACACAGCTCTCATTAAAGATTTCCTCAATTCGGAACAAATAGATTTTCATTTCACATCTCCTAATACACATACGGGAAATTCTGATATAGAACGCTTTCATCTTACTCTGAATGAACATATCCGACTTTTTAAATTAGATCAGAAAGACAAAGATTTTACCGACAAAGATCTCGTATTTAAGTCCGTTCAATTATATAATGAAACAATCCACAGTACAACTGGAAACAAACCAATCGATTTACTTCATAACAAAGTAGACAAATCCATTTGGCAGACGTTACATAATGATGTACATAAAAAAAAAATTGAAAATATTGAGAAACTAAATATAAACAGGCAAGATTGTCATGAATTTAAAGATCGAGAATTTATAAAAAATTTGGGCTTTCAAAACTTAAAACAAAAACCGAAATATATTATAAAAGAAGTAAAGAAGAAAAATAGTACAAATTTTATAGACGAAAAAGATTGTAAGCGTGATAGGCGGATAGTAAAAAGGAATTTTAAATTTCAAAATGATATACCTAACGTAAAATTCGAAAGAAAACTAACGGGAAGAAATTATTCAAATAATATAAATCTGACTATTGATGAGATTTGAATTCATTTACCATACCATTTTTACCATACCATTTTTTTTTTTTTTTTGTTTTGTTTAATTTTAACACATTTCCGGAGTAATATGTAATCAAAGCGTAGGGGAGTTACATATATTTAGTGAACCCACCTAATATATATATATATACTTTGTATCATATCTACTTTGTACAATACTTATCATTTTATTATAGTAATATAGTAACCTTATATCAGTTACATATATTTAGTGAACCCACCTAATATATATATATATATTTTGTATCATATCTACTTTGTACAATACTTATCATTTTATTATATAGTAATATAGTAACCTTATATCTATCATTTTTTTGAATTTTTGTATTGAATAGAAAATAAAATTTGATTTATTTTTGAACAATCGACGAAATAAGTCTTCAAACAATAAAATTGTTACCAATATACTTAATTATTGGGGGATGATGGCACAGACTACACGGCAGGAGCAGGGACGATTAAACGATCTGAAGGCCCTCAGGTAGACATAAATGAACAACTGAAAAAGAGAATGCGTGCGAAGTTTGTTTTTTTTTTTTTTTTTTTTGTTTATGAGCCTACTGGCAAAAAGGTATGCTCAAATTTGAGATTGAATAATTTGCTCATTACTAATGCTTTTCCTTTTTTTCTACAGGTACGCATTCTTTATATGGTCCTTTGCTAATGTCCTTCCTTTTTACCTTTTCCAGATGCTGAATTTACGTATGCGCTGCAATATGTGTGGATAGTTGCGGAATTCGATACCTACGTTGGGATTTCGGTAGTTGTCGATGAGAATTATTTTATTTATTTGTATGTAGATGTTGCAGTTTAAATGATGAATACGATTGCCGGTAGATTATTGTTTTAAGTGTTGTGCATGTACAACACCAATTCTTTGGCCTTTGAGGTTTTCTACCTCATACTGGCTGTTCCCCACTGCACTTCTGATTCGACACTTCAGCCAAGGTTTGCATAGTTTTGCATTTATGCCTTTTAAGAAGTTACTTTGGGTAAAGTTTTTTCGATAAACCTCTTGCCCTGGCTTGAAAGTAATAGTTCTACTGCGTTTATTGTAGTATTTAACATTCCTTTCATATGCATTATGCATCCTTTTCTGCATCTTTTGATGAATAATTTGCATTTGGGCAGCTTTTGGTATGACCATTGATTCACCGTCTGCAATAGCATTGATCTTTCGCAAAATTTCGTAAGCCTGTGCATGGGTTATCATATTATGACCAGTCAGAGCGTAATAGGGAGTTACACCGGTGGATGAGTGTACCGTGGTTCTTAACGAACATTCAATTTTTGAAAGATTTTCATCCCACATCGACTGATCAGATGCCAGGTAACTTCGTATTCCACTCAATATGTTTTGGTTCACCCTTTCACTCGCATTCGCCTGCGGTGAGTGAATTGCAGTTCTCATGTGTTTTATTCCATATATTTTTAATAACTCTTGAAATGATTGGGATACGAATTGCTTGCCATTGTCGGAGTGCAAAATTTCGGGCACTCCAAACTTGTAAAAGATTTCATCTCTTAAGAATTTAATAACAACTTTCGTGTTAGCTTTAGACATGGCTTTTAAGAGTACGAACTTGGTCTGGTGGTCCAATACAATGAATATGAATGCATTTCCAGACTTTGTACGTGGGTATGGACCAAGGAAGTCCACATATATCTTCTGAAATGGTCTCTCAGTTACCACTTCTTTCCCCATTGATGGTCGAAGTATTTGTTTAGAGTGCTTTGTTTCCTTACACGTTACACATCCACACACAAACTCTGCAACTTGTTTTGCCATAGAAGGCCAATAAAAATATTCCCTGAGATTGAACAATGTTTTTGCAGTGCCGCCGTGAGACGTAATGTTCTCATGTGAGTGTTTTATAACGTTGCTAGTCAGAGCATCAGGTACCCATATTTTCCAACATTCCTCCTCGGATAGTACATTACCATTATTAAACTTTGTGCGTTTGTACACAATACCCTCACATGTTTTGAGGTCAGGTAGGCGATCTTTGTTCTGTTCAATGGCATCGACCAGAGACGCATACTTCTGATCTTTAAATTCCTTTGAATTTAAATCAATGAAGTTCGGATGTGCCACTGTGATTTCTGCCATGTCCAGTCTAGACAACATGTCAGGGACAACATTTTGCGTTCCTTTTCTATGCTCAATGGAGAATTTATAACCTTGCAGTTTTAAACTCCATCGAGCTAGACGTCCATGTAGATCTTGTTGTCGCATTAACCACTGTAGGCTGGAATGATCAGTTAGCACAGTGAACTCCATTAATTCAATGTACTGTCGAAACTTTTCAATTGCGAGTACTACCGCCAGACATTCTTTTTCCGTGGTCGAATAATTCTTTTGTGCCGCATTTAATTTTTTTGAATAATATTCAATCGGATGCTCTCTACTATCGTTGTCTTTTTGAAAGAGTACGGCTCCGATGCCTACATTTGATGCGTCACACTGCACAAAGAATGGTTTTTCGAAGTCAGGGCTAGATAACACTGGGCTCGATACCAACCGAAGTTTAAGTTCTTCGAACGATTTTATGGCTTCCGGTGATAAAACAAATTTGGGAGTTTTTTTCAGGGTGTCCGTAAGGGGGGCCGTTAGTGTAGAAAAATCGTGGATGAATCGGCGGTACCAGCCTACGGTACCTAAAAATCTTCTAACATCCTTCTGATTTGTTGGTTGTTTTATCCGCATTATAGCATCCAATCGGCTACTATCGGGTTTCAATTTTCCTGCTCCTACTATATAGCCAAGATATTTCAATTCACGGTAGCAAAATTTGGATTTTTCCATGTTTATCGTCAAGCCTGCGTTCGATAATCTTTTTCCTGCTACCTGTAACATGTTCATGTGCGACTCAAAATTAGGCGACACCACCAGCAGATCATCCAGGTACACAAATATTCGGTCTCTCAACTCTGAAGGAATCACCTTATCCATCAAGCGGCACAACCTTTGAGCAGCGTTACACAGTCCGAAAGGCATCACTTTGAATTGGTAGTGAGGTCTTCCTTGGACTGTGAACGCTGTCTTAGACCGGCTTGATTCCTCCAGAGGAATTTGCCAGAATGCGTCCTTTAAATCGATAGCTGATATGTAGAAGGTGTCTCCCAGTCTGGCCAATAAGCCGTCGATGTTGGGTAGAGGGTAGGCGTCTTTCCTGGTGACTTTATTTAACTCTCGTGCGTCTAGGCAGAGCCGATTTTTATTAGGTTTTACTACTAACGTTACCCGATTATTCCACTCGGCATTTGTAGCCTCCTCGATGACATCTAGTTCCAACATTCTGTCGAGTTCAGCGTATATTAATTTTTGCATGGCTGGGCTGACAGGGTAATATCTCATCTTTTTCGCCGGAGATTCGCCTGTGTCTATGACATGCTGTTCTACGTGCGTTTTTCCGAGACCATGTTTAGTGTAACATCGAAATTGACTTTTTACATTTTGTAATTGTATGGTTTGTTGCGGTGTTAATTCATGTAGTGGTATTTCTTCATCTTTTACCTTTTCAATTTCGTCAATCATCACGTTGTCCATACAGATTTTTATTCCTACCTGTTGCCAAAAATCGTAACCCAGAATCAAATCCTGTTGCAAATTAGGTACCAGGTAAAGTAGTACATTGTGCGATTTGTCACCATAGGTAACGACAATATCGGTTTTGCCGACAATTATGTGTTGTTTCCCATCAGCCGTTTTTATAGAAGATTTGAAATCGATTATGGTAGCCTTCATCTTCTTGATATTCTCTAGGCAGTTTTTACCTAAACAGCTTACCGTCGCGCCGCTGTCCATTAAGCCTTTAAGGTGAATCCCATTTAATTTGACCTCCATATACGGTCTAATGTCAGTTCCTGAACCTAAACAAGCTATCGCCAATTTCCGTCTTTCTTGTTTCCTATTTTTATACCTGTTCCTGGCCTTAGCTACTTTTTTTGTAATGGTAGGAGTGAAACCGCGAAAGATCTCTTCTCTTTTTGCATTATACTTTCGTAATCTTTCCTCGTAGGGTACTAGTGCTCGCAATTTTATGTTTTCCGTACTCTGATTGACTATTTTGTTATCTAGGATTGTAACGTTTGCACTTAGTTGTATCGGCTGTTCCTTTATATTGTCAATACTAACGCTGTCATCATCGTCGCTATATTGTAGTATCATCTCATGTCTGTTTGTTGTCTCCTCTTTATCCTCCTGGTTAAGAGTCTGTTTGTAATTAACCTTAGGTTGACTTATATCTTTCCGGAAAGTGATCACATCGTCCTTATATGTTGTCTTCGTATCATTTGTGTCTCCATCACTGCATTTCCAACTGTTTGTTATTGTATTTTGTTTACTTGCTATGTGATTTTCAAGTTCATTTTGCTTATTTGTTATTTTTACTGAGCCTGCTGTTGTCTCGAACCGGTTGGCCCAGTTTTCACCGAGTTCATCTGGCCGTTTCCCCAGCACTTCGGACATTTAGGGTATGTTACGTCAGCGAACCCGCATTTGTAACAGAATAAGTTACGCTGTTCCACAGGACATTCTATAAATGAGTGTCCTGGCTTGCGGCAATTCCAACAGGTCAGCTGTTTGCCTGCCTGTGTAGCTCGTAGTGCTTCCAACTGAAAATCGTCGTCATCTACCTGTATGTCATCATACTGTATTTCGTTTACACGTCTAACATGGAATGGGGGTGGTCGGTAAGGGGCTCTCTTCGCTAAATTTCTCTCTGTTGTTTTACAAACTTCTAGCAGTTCATCCAACGTGTGCACCTCCTTGGCAAATACTACATGGAATAGACCATCTTTTAAATTACCTTTGACGGTCTGAACTAAGTCCGATTCAGGATAAGGCATTCGCATTTGTGTTCTGAGTTTCATAATCTCAGACAAGAATGTGTCCACTGATTCAGAAGGAGCTTGTTTTCTCTCATCTATGCGACGACGGATTTCGTTGTCGTCCGCGAAATTTCTGAATCGTTTTAAGAAATGGTATTTTAGATAATCCCACTGACACATTGGGTTTTGGTGCCTAAAATTCCATATCCAAATTTCCGCTTCTCCGTCTAATAGATGGTGAAACCCTTTTATAAATACATCCCATGGGCAATTGTAGTCCAATCTCAGAGACTCCGCACGGAAGACAAAAAGCTCTACGCTTATGTTTTTATGAGCTGGATTAAATTTTAGACCCCATTTGGATAAATGGAATGGTGTATGGATATGGTATCCCGTATGTGTGTATTGTGGCATATAATGAAATGGATGGTTATTGTTGTTTGTGGGTTGTTGTTGATGGTATTGAGGTTGATGATGTTGGTTCGAGTAGTTCGTTTGATTCTGAAAATGTTCGTTACCTAACGGTCGATTTTGGGGAATGAATCCATCTGAAATATTGTTGCCTACTGACGCCAATCTCTCTGACCTTAGAGAATCTCTCACGATTCTCGGTATCATTATTGCCAGACTTTGTTCAACATTTCGCATTATATTCGCCTGTGCTGCTCCTACGGATGCTCCAACGTAATCTCTCAGACTTAAACCGTCCGTGTTAATAGTCATGTCCGGATTTATTTGCTCATTGACCGTAGGTAGTCTCGAGCTTGGTCTGTGCATAGTGGAAAATTCTCTTTGGATACTCTGTGCCGTCAGGCTACTGTATGGCGGTGCGGTAATTGATGTATAGCTTTCAGGGGATGAATTTGCTCTCGGACCAACTTCAGGTGGAAAACGGATTGACATCAATGGTGTCACGAGTGATGTATTAATTGCCGTTTGATTTAAACCGTTCGCTGATGGTGCAGAACTATTACCTGTGGTATTTACACCATTTGTTGTGTTGTTTGTTGTAGTGTTAGCGGGGTCATTCTGTGTATTCTGCTCTGTATCGATCATAGTATCTCGACGTTCCGTATTCTGTATTTCATTTACTCTATTGTAATTGGACCGACTTTTGTTTGTCGCGATTCTTGCAGAGAATCTCGATGGTTGAGAACTATTAGGCATAATTTAGATTCCTACCGTCTAACCAAAATTATCCTCGCCGTTCGTGCCAGCCCTACCAAGAACCAAAGAAAACTTAATACCCCGTGTATTGACTTAATTGTCACTAACTGATAGCAAAAATCTGTACGATGAAAGTGAATCTTTCCCCTAAGATGTAAGTATAATTTTCTATGTAAATGGAGTTGTGTTTCAAATGGAGTAAAATATATGATTTAGCAACGAAAAAGATTAGTATATGTTCCTAATATTACAATTTTTTTTTGTTGTTTTTTTTTTCTTTTTTAGTAACTACTATTGTTAATTATTGAGAAGAAACAAACAAGCTTAATTATTTACTCACAAAAATGTTTTTGTTATTGTTTTTCTTTTCAGAATAATTAATATTACGATATGTAAGGTTGAAATATTTGTGGCGGATACTTTTGGAAGTTGGTGTATGCTAAAAACTCACGGACTCTTGAATATACAACAATTTCGTATTCAAATTTATAATTATTTTCTAATATTTTTCATTTAGAAAGATTAATGTATTAGAATGGAGTAATGTTGTTAAAAATTTCAAGTTGTTTTTATTAATAAAAAGTTTTAAAATTTTGTTGATGACTAACAAATGAATTTGGTTGTTATTATTGTGGTTTGTATGAAAAAGGGCATCATCGAAAGAAGGAATAATTAGACGTTACACAAGACATTACAACATAAAGTTAACCAAGCATAATCATTTCATGCTACATCTCAAATCAGAAAGCAAACGAACACTTAGCTCTATGGCTCTTAGGTTCATGTCCTCTTATTTGGATATAGTTCGATCTGATTTGATTGGCTGCTCGATATTAGAAAACTTTGGGATATCGTCTGCGACGCTGGCATGGAACTGGAGTACCTTCCGGGACATCCGATATCCGTAAAGTATTCTTATAACGAGAGTTGAGAGTTTATTTTTTTTTTTTGCTGCCGAAATTTTCTTTCAACAAAATCTTTAAATCGTTGCTACTTCGTTGCAACATAGGCATGATACTTATGTATCTTCCGGGACATCCGAAGTAGAAAATTTAAGTCTTGCAATGTGGCCTTAGTTAAAAAAAAAATGCTCTTACGTTGGGCGCCAAAATGTGATATACCCTTTTTCCCTGGAAAGCGGAAACGGCACATAGGTGTTGCTGCGGCACAGCTCGCCGGATTGGGGGGATTCTTTCCGCAGGGTAGCACATTTATATTTAGTTCGTGCCGAAAGCAGGGAATGAAACAATTAACAAAACTAGAAAATAACGGGATTAGGAAGGAAACAGGAAGTGTGATATGTGTAGGGAAACCGGAAATGAACGCAACTGAAATTTAAAAGATTTTATCTAAGTAGAACGGGAATGAAAGTCCGGGAAACTAGTATATTGCGATTATGATGGTAAGTAACGAGAAGATTACAAAAAAAAAACGTAAAAAAAAAGGGTGGATGATGAAGGAGGAGAAAGTTCTTTCGTTGATGCCATTTTCAATTGACCTGTCTCAACATAATCAAGTATCGTGAGTTTTTCGGGATAAAGGTGACGTTATCCCCTGAGGCTTGCCCTCCCCTAACATGACTTTTGCAGTCATCCGTGGCATTTTCTAAGCCTGCATATTTTTTGAAAATACCCCTAATTCACAACTCACCAAAACTTCAAGCAACCGCTACATTCAACCTTAATGAAGAGAGATTAGCACATATTAGTTCAAATTTCAGACAAGAAAACAGTTTTATTTTATAATTAAAATGATTTTATGATTAATTTAATGTACATAACCTAAATCTAAATCCGGATTGTGAAAATACAAAGAAATTATACAAATCATTAATATTTTAAGATTTCTCTTTTTTTTTTTTACATTTGTTTTTTTTTCTATTTCTAAATTATTTTAACCCAAAAAAAAAGAGATTTTTTTTTGGTAATTGATCTACGTATATTTTTTTGTATTTTCTCTTATTTTATGTTTTTTTTTTATAATTACATACATATATAATATACTTTTCAGATGATTTTTTTTTATATTTAACATTTGACTATTAATTTTAATTTATTTAAGTTTTAAAGATTTTGTTCATTAAACTCCTTCGTTTCTTAATTTTCTGATATTGTATTTTTTTTTTTGAAGATTATTTTCCTTTTGAATGAGTTTATCCACGTATATTATATTATTTAATTTTTTTTGTATATACTTTTTTCTTATTTTTTTTTTGTATAGGTTATGTAGTTTTTATCTTCAAATTTTCTACAGTCTACAAACACATGATATACATACTTATGTAAGACTTTCAGGGTTAAGTCGGTTAGTGGCGCCTAATCATGGGTATATTTAATTTTTAGATTCTTACACGCGCTTCGCTTTACCTTTTCTAGCACTTAATTCTGATTGGTACTATGGCAACCTTCTTTTGGAACCGTCTTACCTCGTACTGTCTCTCTACCGGTTAATGGTTATGGTCCCAACTAATCATGCGGTTCACCGAGTGGTTAATATTCTTCTCCACCACTGGTTTTTGTCCCTGTTAGTTGGGATAAAAGTTTTAGCCTCGCCTCTGATCTAGTTGATACGAGTTCCCACGAGGTGGCGTTGCCTGATGACGAGATATATATGTATATCCTTTAATGTAGAGGATGAAAAAGATATTCGAGGATATTACAAAAGAAGAAATATTCCTTCGGAACTTTGAGAAACAATTCCTGAACAATTAAATTGAACTCTTACCAAAAAGTAATAATCCGGTGGAAATAATAAACTATTCCGGTCCAAGATTTGCACGTTAATTCACTTTACCGCAATTTACACAAACAAATTTGAAACCTCGCCTAAAAAAAAACACTCAATTTCTTAAAAAAAAATCACTTCAACTACTTTTCCCCTCTCTACCTTTAATCTTCACCACTTATTATATTCACACAACTTACACCGCACGTGAGTCTCGATAAATTGAACGAGCCCTCTATTTCTCCTTGAACTGGTTATCTGGCTTATGCAGTGTCTTCTTTACATCGCTGTCCTAGATGAGGCGATATGGCAATGTATATAATTCCCTATCGTGAATAGTCAATGTGGGTTTATCTATTCACACTCGTACGTTCACACAACAAGCAACGACGAATAATTTGTTAACCCTCAACAATAAAATCAAAATTTGGAAGCAGTTAGCAAACGTAGCCGTCACATGTTTAACAGCCTTTGTTTACTTGGTGCGCCTCACAGTCGCATTTTCGCTAATTTATAATTGAGTTCGTTGTTTGTGAGAAAATACTAATAAAAAAAAATGCCGAGAGTCTCAAAAGGAAAGTGTGTTTTCAACAGCGATCTGAAGGAGAAGTATCTGTTCCTCGAGACTACTAAATCATAGAGCATTGTCCAATGCAAAAAGTGCAAATCAGAGTTTTCTATTGCATCTGGCGGCAATGCCGACATCGTTCGACATATGAAAACCGACAGACATTCGGCGGCGTTGAAAGCAGCATCTTCCAGCAAACCAATCCAAGCATTTTTTACGTCGAAATTCAACGCTGAACTTGCTGCAATCGAAACCGTCTGGGCATACCACGTTGTGAACGCCAATCACAGCTTCAAGTCGTCAGATTGTGCCACCAAAATCATACGAACATGCTTTAAAGTGAAATCATTCGCATGCTCGCAGACAAAGTGCCAAGCGATTGTGGTTAATGTGTTGGCTCCACGCTTCAAAGAAATGGCGCAAGAGGACTTGAATAAATGCCACTACGTAACCATTTACACTGATGCTTCGAATCACAGAAACGTGAAATTATGTCCCGTCCTCGTTCGATACTTCATTCCGACCACCGGCGTACACGTCAAAGTGTTGGACGTGCAACCCTTTGGTGTTGAGACGGGTGAAATGATCGAAGCACTTTTATCGAATGTAGCTGACGAATACGGATTGAAGAAAAAAATAGTGGCGTTTTGCGGAGACAATGCGCCGACGAACTTAACGCGAGGAGGAGATAAAAACGTTTTCTCTAGAATGCAGAAGTGGTTACCGCACTTGATTGGAATTGGGTGCGTTGCCCACATAGTACACAACGCTCTAAAAGAGGCGTCCGAGAGCCTTCCTATCGACATGGAATGGATCGTCGTGAAAACTTACTCGTATTTCTATCGCAACACGACTCACATTGAAGCGCTGAAGTCCATTTGTGTTGGCATAAATATCGACTTCAATGAACTATTGGGTTATGCAAAAACCCGATTCTTGGCCTTGGGCCCAGCTGTCAAACGCATTCTGCAACTCTTCGATGCATTGAAAGAGGTTTTCAATGGTATTAACAATCGTAAATACGCTAAGTTGAGAGATTTCTACAATGATCCATCGTCGAACTTTTGGTTACGTTTCGGTCTAGAGCAAGTACTTATTGAAATTTTAAGAAATAATTTCAGTTTTTTGATTCGAAAACTGACGAATATTTTTATTTATATCTGTCGTCTAGGCTGAGTTGTTTGCTGAGTATGTATTGAAGATTGAAAGCGATTCCGTCACAGCCATCGAAGTCGTTCATCATGTGAAAGAATTGCAGATGACTTTAACAAATAACGCGGAAGATGGCTTTTTGTCACCAAATACATTGACCGAGAAGGAGAAACTGCTCGAAAAAGGCTTCAGCGATAGTTATTTTACAGCCGTCTGCAAAGAATTTTCGAGTATTTATTTCTTCCGTTCCGAGACATTTCAGAATATGGCTTTGTGAAAAATTACTGCGGAGAAGCAAAAATAAAGCAGTGGAATGCGGATAAGGTGGAAGTCTCAACGCGATGGGTTGAAATCTTCCAGCATTTGGACAGCGAATCTTGCGATTATGAAGAGATCACCAAGATCGCTGAATTCGTTCTCTGTCTGCCCGGTTCAACCGCTTCCGTTGAGCGAGTTTTCTCCAATGTGAACGACACTTGGACAGAAGAAAAAACACGATTGAAAGTTGAGACGCTGAAAGCAATGATTTCGGTGAAAGTCAATTCGTAAATGTCATGCTTGGAGTTCTACGGATTCGTGAAGACTCAACCGGAAATGCTCCGTAAGGTCGCCTCGAAAGAGAAATACACTGGGCGCACCGAACAAATCGACGACGATTCCGATTCGGACATCAAATTATAACTATTCAGTATTTTTATTCTAGAGACTTTCTACAGTATTCAACATATTTCGACTTTGTAACGTTTAAAATCAACGTTTTTCACTAATAAATAATAAACAACAACTATCCTGTTTTATCCTCTTTTCAATGGTTAAAACCCCTGTGAAATTGAAAATTTTGGCAGGAAAATCATGTTTTCCAGCAATTTTGAGATGGGAGGCTTAGGTATATCCATCAAAGTTTCTATCACATTCTTAAAGCCGAAATGAATAAGTTGATGGAAACTTTTGTGTACGTGTGATTTTGTATCTCCCTCGAACTTATGAATTCGGTCGCCTATAAAACATATATCTGAGCTGCTCACTCTAGTGCTGTTCACTAATCAAAGATTATATGAGTATTAGTCACAGTTGATAGATATATCCATCACAGTTGACTAATCATACTTGATGGATATACCCATCACAGTTGACTAATCAAATTTGATGGATATATCAGTCAAAGGTGATGGGTATACCTTTCATAATAAAAGACGATGTTATTAATGATTTTATGGTATATTTTTATTATTTTTATATATTTTTAATATCTAATTGTATAATAAATGAATGAAGTACAAACAATTAGGGTGTACACGAAGGACTGCTTATCAGCTCATGTGCTTATCTCGCCAACAACAAAATACATTGAAATAAAATAAGCAACTTTGAGCAACCTGTGCCTTTGGCAAAAGCTTATCAGCTTATTTGTAGTGTTGGAAAATACCAAAAATTTAACTTGCTGACAACACTAAAAACACGAAGTTTTAGCAAATGGCATCTCAAATTTTATATTTAAGTATTGGTAGCACTGGTATTTACATCTGTTTTTTGTTTATTAAAAAAAACAATCAAAATGAGCGCAAGTCTGGGGGGTCGGGGAAACCTATGTGTACAAACGCAAAACCATAAATATTTGCATCGTATACATTTCTGACTACTTACCTTTAATGAATTCAATTTCCAAAGTACTCATATTGACTCTGAAGTCCATAATTTGTTGTTTAATGCTCTGCTTAGGCATTTTACAAACAATTTCAATTGTACATTGATGGTTTTGATTTCATTTATCGAACAGCTGATTGAAAAAAATAAGCAGATAAGCAGATAACCAACATGGAAGGGTGTTCACGTAGTCCAGAGCTTATTTTTCATCTTTTCAGCACATAAGCTGATAAGCAGCCCTGCGTGAACAACCTAAATGAATGACTAAGAATGAAAGAATGAGAGTGAATGAATAAGAATAATCGATTAAAAATGAATAAAGTAGTAACTGGGCAAAATAAAATAACTATTTACAATTTGTTTTTAATAAATCTTCTGCTTCATCCTATGGTGGCTTCGTTCAATTTTCTTTTCGCACATCTAAAATTTGAAAAGGAGATATATAAATATATGTATTAATAATAATAAGTATATATGAATGTATATAAATTAATAATTATTTAATCATTTATAGACAAAAATATGTACATACCACGCAGTCTTGTTGCACCACATAGGCTTCCCTATCGCATGCTTTTCCCACCTCTCATCCCAATTGTACATATCAAGCAGGTTATCCGTGAACATTGGGGGGCAGACACTGCTGACATCCTCTGCGGCCTCTGTCAGTGTATTTTCTGTGAAGAAGTATGTATAAATATCAAAATATTAAAATATCGAACCATAAATTTTAGTTTGTTGATATTGCCTGAGCAAAATCTTGGGTACCCAATTTCTGCTCTACCTCTTGCACCTCTGTAATGGTCAGTACCTCGTTTCTGTAGTTCTCGAATCGAAAAAGTTTTCACATTAAGCCTGAAACAAAAAATTCCATCGTTTCTCGATTTGTGAGTAAAAAGTATTTCTGTATATCAATGCGAAAAGAGGCAACACTGATGAAGTTTTGATTGGAATATTCCAAGAAAGCTGTCAAGTAAGAACAAAATATAAACAAACAAAATAAACTAGTGCGAAAAGAACAACAAAAAGAAGTATATACATGTATTCAACTGCATTTTATTTTTGCTTTCTTGATTTTTCTGTAATATTTTGGAAAAATTAATTGAAATACATAACAGAAAAGATATAGTTATTATCTTCTCCATGTTTTAATTTCTTAAAAAACCTTTTTGTAGAAACAATGTCAAAATCTCGCACCGTTTTAATTTGTGAGTATTTTTGACGTTTCACATTTTAATTTTTTCGACTCACTACTTTTTAGAAACAGATTTTCTCGCATTTTTCCAATAAGAATGAAAAAAGCAGTACGCCACAGAAAGTTTTCGCAAAACAAACGTTGTAGAAACAGTCACATGTGAGAAGCGATTTTTTGTACAGATTCCTAGCGTTTTTGTTTCAATTCACATGTTTCATGTGAAAACTTTTTCGATTCGAGAACTACAGAAACGAGGTACAGGAAAGGGAGCATGCTGCCGACTTCATTAATGATTTTGTCCTGAGTTTGGCCAGGCATGCCAGACAGAATCTTCCACTACTTTTTGGTGGCTTTTAAATGCCTCATTTTTCATAATCATTATCTTTGATTTTTGGATCACATAAGTTAATTCATTGCCACTGTTTATTTTTATTTCACGATATTTAACGATAATGAAACTTTTGTCGTTGCACTTTGTCGAGGATTCACAAATTTTACTTTTAAAACGTCAACAAATTCAAGTTTCCATCAACAGTGACAGTCGAATGACCGAAACTATTCTTGTAGGGTTGTTTCACTCTTGCAAATGGAACTCAGTATAAAATAGTTGCAAGTGTATCAGTGCAAAAATATTGTGTGTGTTATAGCGTAGACAGACGACAGCGTTAATTTGCATTAGCAGTCTTAATTCAAATTAACTTGTGAATTATCCCCGTCCCAATGTGTATTAGCTTTGGCGTAAATGCATGAAATCAGAGTGCATTTATACTGCATTTAGGTATTTCAATATGGCAACACCGTCGACAATCAATCAGCTCAAGATGTATCTATACATAGAGGTGATAGCCGAACACAGTGGAAGTGGAACTTTCTTGTGTTTGTTGTTTGCTTTGTTGATTTTATGTACTGATCATGGTACAAATAAATGGTAGAAGCACTAGGCCAGCTGATTTTAACTTTTTTCTGGAGTGAGTATGAGTAAGTTTTCCTCTTATGTCAAAGTTTGTTTACATTTGGTTTCTGCAACCCCCGTTCGCCAACAACTGCTGTTTTTGAAAAATTTTCTCTGTAAAAATCACATAAAAACGTTTTAATTTTCACATTTAAGCACTTTCAGAATATCAAATAAAACACAATCATTTTCTAAATGGCACTTTTTCCAATTTTGTCAACAATTTCAGTATTTTTCTATCAGCTGACTTGACACAATACAGACACTGAGCAAAAACAAAATGCCTGTTGTTTTTGGCTTGTTGTATTTGTTGTCGTACTGCATCTACCATTATATTTGTACCATGGTACTGATGCTTGACACCGCTGAAGTGGATGTTATTGCAACAACACCACCTACTATCACCATGTATTTGATACATCTTTAATCAGCTGTTGTCAAATTGTTTGCTATCGTCAATTGAAAATGTATTCAAAGTCAGCAAAGGTGAGTTATTTTGGCTTAAACCTAGAATAGGTCGGCAACTCGCTTCGGCTCCAAACTATTACCATTGGATAGAACTTTTAATTTTAAGTAAAAAAAATTAAATAAAAAAATGGGGGCAACGCCTATTTTCGGAGTTGTGGGCACCCAAAGTTCGGACATACAGGATGATACTACGAGTGTGGTGCCGTGTTATGGGACCGATTTCACAACTTTTTTGTGTAAAACGAGTCGAAATAAACAAAAATAAATAAATACATTTTTTCGATAACTGCTTAGTTATCCACGTATCGGATTTTTAAAAATATCCAGAAAATATTTTTTTTTTCAAGCAATCGAGTGATTTTTCGGATTTTGCCACACATCGACTTCAGGTACAGAGGGAATTTTAACCACCTTGCCTGAGCCCGGCCGGACGGCCGGGCGACTAATTGCAATATAAATTTAACGATTTTCCAAAAGTTCTACCACACGGTACGAGCAACATAGGTCCCTGCCAGGGCTACTTGGCCCGTAACTCCCAAAATAGGGGTTCCCCCCGATTTTTTTATTTTACTTTTTTTACTTAAAATAGCGATCCCTACAACCAAAAAAAAAATCAAACAAATTGGACGTGCCGATCTATACTAGGTCTGTTCCGTTATTTTAATTGTTTTTTGCAAAAAAATGAGAAATATTTAAAATCGAAACGAATTTTTTCCATTTTAAGATTTCCAAGGGAAAGAAGCGAAGCGTGTGTATCGTATTTTCCGCCTTCTATCCATTTGATTTCGATGTAAAAGTCAAAAAAATTACTTGACAAACAAACAGTTGTTTACAAACAAACAGCTGTTTACTAAATGCAAAAACTGTCGACTGTCAGGGCAAAATGTTAATTCACATTAGTGAGCTTTTAATGCAAATTAAAGCTGTCGTCTGTCTACGCTATTAGTTTCCATCATTCATTTCTTGTAGGGTACCTTGTATTTGTATCATGGTCCCATGCATAACACAAAATGTCTGTTGTTGCTGTCCACAATTACAACAAATGCTACTACTCAACCTCTACTAGATCAACCATTATGTGTGTGTGTTTACGGAAGCCACATGTTTTTTGTTTTGTGTTTCTACCTGAGTAAAGTATTTGTCTTTTGTTCCTTTAATTGCTTGTTTGCTGCAAGAGCAACAAAATGTCGTTATTTGTGCTTGATACCTCGGGTAATCAGGATTTGTTAAAATCTGACAGATTGGCCGCGCCAAAATTCCAAGTTTCCAAACAGCGAAAACTTCTAAATGAGGCCCTCAGTTCTAACGTTACTGAAATTGCTTCGGTGTTGAAGAATGAAAAAGACACGGAAAATGAACAAGGAGAATACGACTTCTTTGGTAAGTTTGGATTAATTGCTTAATATCTTATATTAGGAAATGTGTTGCGCAAATAATTAATGAATACAATTTGAAATAATCTCGCAAAATGCATGTGGCCAACTCCGCACCGGTTACAAGTATTTATTTTGTTTGTGCCCTTGGAAGACAAGTTTCCTCTGGCGCGAAAACGGTCATAGTAAACCCTTAAAGAATAGATGCGATTCCTCAATATTTTGCTCCGTTCTATTAATCTTACTGCCATTTTTTGTGTTATATGTAGGCCTTCCTCCGCCCAGTGTGGACATTTCAAGCATTATTCAAAATACCCTATCAGTGACGCGTAAAAAGCCATCAAAAATCGAGCAGCAAATGGATTATGTTATTCAAATGGCAGATGAAGCGTCACGCAAAAAAACTATGCCCAAAGCAAAACTTAAGCGCATGGTTGATCTGGATCATTCTGATTTCAACGAGATGACGGGCAAAAGAGATGAGGCTCAGATTTTCAAAACTGACGTACAAAAGGAATTAGCTACCTCAGAAATGGTGCCGAATTTGGAACAGCTTAAAGATTTGCCCAGCATAACCAGAAAGAATCAAAGGGATATAAACAGGGTAATAAGTTCACATTACAAAAATATTACTTCATTATAATGCAAATTAACCTGATGACATATTCGACATCATAAAGCCATTCCCAAGAGGAATTGGTCATAGTGTTTTAGCAACATTGCTTGAGACGCTTACAACATCTAAAGACTCGCGTAAGGATAAGCAGATCTACTGCTAATGTTTCAACCGTTGTAATCTTAGTGGCTGTTGTTTAAGTCCTAAACTGTTGCTGTAAGGCCAGCGGTAAAGTAACTTGTTCCAACACATGTAGACTGTTGTTCGTTTGTAAGTTTTAAGCTAACAATTTATATGGGTGTTAACATTTAGATCAATCAATGAAACTGGGTTTACTTATTCCTTAATATCGTAACGATGTAAAGCGTTGAGATGTTGTTAAAGCCATATTGATGACATCTTTAGTAATCTGATGATAAGAGTTATGTTTTACAAAACTAAACACTCCCTTTTACATGAAAGTAATGCTTTTTTTTTGCTTTTATTTTACTAAGGTCGAACGTTCCAAAACCAAGGGCAAGAAATGGTTCAATATGCCTGCCACGGAACTAACCGAAGAAGTTGAGAATGATTTGAAAGTTTTGCAAATGCGTTCAGTTTTGGATCCAAAACATTTCTACAAGAAAAACGATTTGAAAGTGTTACCTAAATACTTTCAGGTAAATATGACGATTTAAACTTACTTTTAGTTATTACTCTCCATTTAATTATTATTCGCAGGTTGGCATCGTTCAACACTCACCGTTGGATTACTACCATGAACGAGATGTGCGTAAGAATAAGAAACACACCTTGGTCGATGAACTTTTGGCCGATGCGGAGACACAGAAGTATATTAAACGTAAACACAAGGAAATTCAAATGGCAAGACAGAAATATGCCCATCGCAAGGTAATGAAAAAAATGAAGAAGCTTAAGAAGAATAAATAGTTGATGTTAACCTACGATTTACTTTGCTCTTTTATTTGTTGATTATTGTTATTCAAATTCGAAGCTATAGTTTCGGCCAATAATTTAAAAGTTGTTGAGTATTCTGAATCCTTATATTTTAAAACCATGGGTAGACCCGTGTCACAACAGTCAGTTATATTGCCATCCAAGGGTATAGACGCCAGCACATTTATTCCCATTTCCTGTGCAAATTTTGTGGTAGAATTTTTAAATATTTCTATTTTATGTTGACAATTGCCGCAGATTGCATGTCCCATATTTTCCGTTAAACCGAAAATAGAAACCCCAAGCGTCTTATACATTTGTGCTCCCCTCGCAGTGACTTGAAGTGCAGCGGTCTGGGGAGTGCTTACCAACAAAACTCCCGATATGGGTACATTTTGTGTGAGTGACAAATGGACGTCTCCCGTACCAGGTGGAGTATCCACCACTAGAATATCCAAAGGTCCCCAAATCGTTCCCTTAAGCAAACGCTGTAAAGCAGACATGACTAAGGGCCCTCGCCATATTATCGCACCACCTTGCTGTGCTAATAAACCCATCGACAGACATTTTACTCCGTAATTAATTGGCGGTATGATAAGATTGTCCTCATTCACCAAGGGTTCTTCGTGAATGTTCATCATTAAAGGTATTGAAGGGCCAAAAATGTCAGCATCTAGTAAACCCACGCGTTTACCCATGTTCGCCAATGTAACGGCTAGATTGACAGCTACAGTAGATTTGCCAACGCCACCTTTACCCGAGGCAACGACCACAATGTTGGCCACCCCAGGTAATGGGTTTCGTTTTGGCAGCCCCCTGGCCATTAAGGCCTCTTGGTGAGGCGTTACTTTTGAAGAAACTGAACGCTGAGATACAAAGGCTCGTTTATATACATTATTTAGAAATTATGTTACAATTATACCTTTATTATGTGACAACAATGATTTCTAATCATTTTGGGGGACTTCCGTTTTGTAAACACAGGTAAAAACCATTTACTATGTAGACGGAAAGTAAGTCATTTGAGTGGACTGTTAACTATGGGAAAGAGAAACGTTAGATTTGAATGCTTCCTCACTCTTACTCGAATACTTCGATACATTGTATACCTACTTTGAGTTTTTGATAATTTTATTGTACATATACGAATACAAATTTCAGCTTTGTTAAGTAAAAGCAAAAACGATGTACAAGTAGACAGTCAAAATTTCTCTTCACACAAATACCAACAAACTACTTCTACTTCTTTACTCTCTCTCGTACCCTCTTCATTTAATATTTCAATACACGAGCAGCTTTTTGTTAGTGTTATTGTATACAACTATACAAATTCCAACCATGTTGAAGTAAAATTACATAAACTATGCAAAAAGTATGAAATAAGCTAGATATGACGCGAGAGACAAATGCGTTTGAGTGAACTCCTAGCACTTTTTGGTTCTCTTTTACCAGGGTTGCCAAGTTCCGCACATCTTCTGGTCGTCTATTGGTTAAACTTTGGTAAAAGTATGAACCATAGATAAAGGAATTAACTAGATAATTTATTGCGCAATGGGATATTTTCTAGATGGAGCTGAATGCAATAATTACAACGTTTGATCCCAAACAAAATATACCTTGCAAAATGTATTTAGAACAGGTGCTAACAAAAGGTGTGGTAGGCAACATCAACAGGGATTTTGTTTTGTTTAGTGGACCGATGCTGTACAAGTCAACATAAACGAATACCAACAATAACAGTACACCAAAAAAGCACATAACCAAAATGCATTTGAATTAGAAAGTGGGAAACACAGCGACATAAAAAAACTAATTTAGTTGTTCGAATAGCACTACCTGGAAAATGAATCTATTTTTGTATTGAAGAAATGTCCCACACTGTTGAATAAACGTCAGTGAATGTTATGAAAAACGTCAATGAAAGTTACAAAACGACAACACAGCACCTAGTGGCAGTACTTGACAACGCCTGTGCGATATCTACTCATTTCCTTTATCTATGGTTCGTCCTATTACGGGGGTTGCCATACTGCACACTAATACTTCCAGTCTACGTCTTGCTGTTCTTCGATACAGGCAAAAACCATTCTAGGTAGACTAGAATTATTAAACTGCAATTACACTACCAAGATTATAGCTTTTCGGGATTATAACTATATATATATATAAAGCAAACTTTTGTAGCGATGCTACTTTATTGAATTTATGTTGTTAATGTTAGAAACACGCTTACGTTTTCGCGTACCAAAAAGAATAGAATGTCCCTATCCGGAAATTGAAAACATATGATCTCGTAATGATAGTTACTGATATGTGTTCAGTGTAACAGCTGGTGTGATCAGTGTTTACAGCATAGATAAAGGAATTAACTAAATATCGCACATGCCTTGGGAAATTTCGTGTTCAATGGGATATTTTCTAGATGGAGCTGGATGCAATAATTACAACGTGTGATCCCAATCAAAATATACTTTGCAAGATGTATTCAGAACAGGTGCTCACAATAGGTATGGTAGGCAACATCAACAGGGATCTTGTTTTTGTTTTGTGGTCCGTTGCTCTCAAATTCAACAGAAACCAACACCAACAATAACAGTAAACAAAAAGATACAAAAATTTAACTTGAAAGTGGGGAACACAACGACACGAAAAAAACTAAATTAGTTGTTTGAATAGCACAACCTGAAAAATGATTCTATTTTTGCATTGAAAAAATGTCCCACACTGTTGAATAAACGTCAGTGAATGTTATGAGAAACGTCAATGAAAGTTACAAAACGACAACACAGCACCTAGTGGCAGTACTTGACAACGCCTGTGGGATATCTACTTATTTCCTTTATCTATGGTTTACAGTGATGAATTTGTTGTTGTCATATTGCAGACCACTAAACTTGGTAATGCCTTGTTCACGCTGCCACGAAATTCAAATCGTTCACACTGGCATTTGATCAATTTCGTTGAAAAATGACAACGGTTTGTTTACAAACATTACCATTAGTAAAATTTTAGTGCCTGGGCACAATAACCGAAATTTAGCTACGAAATGAATGAAACCAATAAAACAAATGAATGGTACGTGAACTTTAACATGATCCCCTGATTCACCACGACTTTTAATTTGTTTTCACTACTCTATGTCGTCGAAAATGATGATTTGATAAATGAGGCGGCATACAATTGTTTTGTTTTTTGTTGTAATTTTAGTAACCACGTGTTCGGTGAATGAAGCCGACCCATAATTATCAACGGCGTTGGAGCAACAAAAAAATTAATCGACGGCGGCAACTGAGTTTTTATTAAACGTGAGGTTACTTTTAGGCTCATCTCGTTTGTTGTGTACAATAAAATTAGATATTTTTTTTAGTAATTCGAGACTTAAAAGCGGTTTAGGCGATAATATCGGCCTAGATTTTAAGTCGAAGCATGCCTTAATGACGGCGACGTGAACTTCAAAAAAATTATCTACGACGGCGGCACACCGGAAAATGTTCTGTCGGCTTCGTTCTCCTTGCATATATGCAAAAAAGAGTACTACGTTAATTTTGTTGAGTTAAAACAGCGTTGTATACGACAATTTCAAGTCAATTTCAACGAAATTGTTGTAAATATCTCAATTTCGTGGTTGTCAAAATATATGCGAAATTGAGCAATTTCAACTCAATTTCAGCCCAAATTGTGAAAGACCTCAATTTCGCGGCAGCGTGTACAAGGCATAAATAACCATCAACTTGGTTATTGGTAACCCTAAAATGTCTTTGGTTGCTGCAAAGACGATTTAGAATTAGACGACCAGAAGATGTGCGCAACTTGGCAACCCTGGTAAAAGAGAACCAAAAAGTGCTAGGAGTTCACTCAAACGCATTTCTCTCTCGCGCAATATCTTGCTTATTTCATACGTGTTGCATAGTTTATGTAATTTTACTTCAACATGGTTGGAATTTGTAAAGTTATACACAATAACACTTTCAAAAAGCTGCTCGTGTTTTGAAATCTTCAATGAAGAGAGTAAGAGAGAGAGTAGAGAAGTACTAGGGTTTCACTCGTTTTGTTTGTTGGCATTTCAGTGAAGAGAAATTTTGACTGTCTACTTGTAAACCTTTTTTGGTTGCTGTAATAGTTATTCATAAACAACAAAAAAAATTCTCATTTAAATTGTCTATGGTGACCAAAATACTATATATCTTATGATATTTGCTAAAAATTACCTAAAAAACATAAAGGGAATTTTCGTGTAACCTTTTCGTCTGAACAAAAAAAAAACTATTACTTTCGGTCCATTGTTTGAAAACCAAACGATTTCTTTGAGGTTATCGATGAAAGAGAGCGGGATAAAATGTCGAAAATAATAAACGAGAGAAAAGCGGAAAACCACAAATTACATAGGATTTTTGGAATTTTTGGGATATGTGTGCAAAAAGGATGTACAAGTAGAGAAGAAAACACCACCGCAATTTGGCAACCCTAGTAGATGAGCAAAAACGATGTACAAGTAGACAGTCAAAATTTCTCTTCACTCAAATCCCAACAAACAAAACGAGTCAAATCCTAGCCATTCTCTGCTCTCTCTCTTACTCTCTTCATTGAATAGTTCAATACTCGAGCAGCATTTTGATAGTGTTATTGTGCATAACTATACAAATTCCAACCATGTTGAAGTAAAATTACATAATCTTTGCAAAAAGTTTGAATTAATTAAGTTATAAGGCGAGAGAGAAATGCGTTTGAGTGAATTGCTAGCACTTTTAGGTTCTCTTTTACCAGGGTTGCCAATTTGCGCACATCTTCTGGTGGTCTAATTCTAGATCGTCTCTGAGAAGAGAACCAAAAAAGTCGACGCGATTCACTAAAACGCATTTCTTTCCCGCGTCATAACTTGATTATTTCATACTTTATGTAATTTTGTTTAAATATGGTTGGAATTTCTATAGGTAGATACAATAACATCTCGTTCTCTTTGTTGGCATTCCACTCCATGAGTAAATTTTCTTCTCTATACCATAGTTGCTTTATGGTGTTTTAGTTTTTTTCTTGAAATATGCTTGTGTAATTCATAGAATAACACATACGTAGAAGGTTTTATTCGCTCAATAAATTAAACGTCATAGGTACGATGGAAATTACACAGTGGAGGGTGGAAAATATGGGTTCAATAATACCAGATGGTGGCAATAGTATACAGCGATCCACAAAGGAACTACACCCGAATTTCGTGTTTTTGTGGCAAACTAGTTGTGTTAAATACAATACAAATGAATACCAACGTTAAAAGTCAACAAAAAAGTGCAAAATACATTTAAATTTTTCAGTTCTACACCAAAACGACAGGAAATAGTTAAGTGAACATATTTTGTAACTCCACCTGGTGTATGTAAACATTTCCACAGACCTACCGAGAGAGTGTGAAATGAAACGTCAGATGAGAGAATAAGTTCTTCTATAGTATGTGTTATTCTATGGTGTAATTATATATATACATATATGTTCGCGTGCATATCAAATGTTATCAACAGTGTCTCCTCATCCCATAAGAAGAAAATTTACTCATGGAGTGGAATGCCAACAAAGAAAACGAGTGAAGCGCGTCGTTTTTCTTCGCTCTCTCTTACTCTCTTCGTTGAATATTTCAATACACGAGCAGTTGTCTGATGATGTTATAATATCTAACTATAGAAATTCCAACCATATTTAAACAAAATTAAATAAACTATGTAAAAAGTATGAAAAAATCAAGTTATGACGCGGGAAAGAAATGCGGTTGAGTGAATCGCGTCGACTTTTTTGCTTCTCTTCTACTAGGGTTGCCAAATTGCGCCGGTTTTTACTTGTATACCGTTTTTGCTCTTCCCTTTCACTTATAGCCTGTTTCTCTATCTCGAACGAAAAACTAAGCGAAAGAAAATCAGTCACTCACATTCGACTCAAATTGGGTTTCTCCAAGTCGAAATTTTCGTTCGTCTGACTCCATATTTGTTCGTAAGTGACAGTACATTCGAAATAGAGCAACCAAAATTTTTACTGAATAGTTTTAAGTTTTCATTCGACTTGAAACGACAAGATTGTGAAACCCAAATTTCGTCTAGAACACGAACGACAGCTTTCGTTCGAGATAGAGAACAGGCTGTAAATGTGTACAATCAAGTAATTGTTGCAAGCGCAAACCATTGATGTTAACACTATGGCGTCTTGCTTCAAATGAAGTCTGTCAGATAAATATTTATGTGTGGACGAAAAATCGATATTTTATCGATAACTCCTTCAGATATGTCTGCCAGATCCATCAGATAATTTGAAATCCACTTAACCACGCTACTACGATAGGAAAAATACACATGTTCGGATCATATTATGACCCCATATTTTTATATTGAAATAGTATAGTTCAAAATTATTTCCTAAGGCTTGTGATCGTTGCAATATGTCGTCGTTAGAGTAATTGTATGTAGCTGTTATGGACCAACAGGTTTCTTGCAAGTTATTCACTTTTGCAGTTATTCACCAGTTAGAAACAAGATAGTGTTAAAAACGATTTGGGTCTTCAAATGGCCCTAACGTAGTAGCGGGGTTAAGAAAAAAATTTCGTATGTAAATAGTTCTGGCGCGAGAAATGCATTTGTCATTAGTATCGTCTTTTTGGTTCTCTTTTACGAGGGTTGCCAAATTGCGAAAATCTTCTGGCTATCTAATTTTTGATCGTCTTTGCCACCAGTCTAAGTGAAAGTAGCATCAACTTTCATACGCATTTCGATGAGAAACGTTCATAAATGAACCTAAAAAATAAATAACATAAACATTATCTGAAAAATATAAACTAAATAAATATGATTTGTAGTTATTTAAAAATATTTAAAGAAAATAAACCTGGCTTTTTTTTCTAAAATTTGTTGATACTTTCGCAGTGCGCTCACCACCTTTCATTTCGACATCTGACAAGAAAATGAAGTTCCCTCAACTAGTTTGAGAGTGTAAGTCCCAATTTTTGACTAGTGAATCATCTTTGATCAACAATCAAACATAACTTAAACTCTGAATTAATTTTTGATGTGTTAACATCTATAGCGGCGTATAGGGACTAAATCTATCAAAGTCAGATTTTATGCTGCTGCTAAAACCAGATTTTAGCTGCTGGTAAAACCAGATTTTCTGCGACTGCGAAAGAGAATAATAACGTGTTAAACAAAAATGAGCGAGCAAGAGAGCAATGAAAGAGTGGAGTGGCAGGGGTGAGGCAAACGAAATTGTGTCTATAGCGTATTTATTAACATAATAATGTATGTATGTACATGTGTCTGTTGCTGTTGTTGAACGGAGATGTAAAGCATAGCCACGCAAAATTTCATTTGCAAGCCCATGGGCTTGCGCAGTTGACGTTATGGTATTACTTCGTACAAAGTATGTGTGATGTTGTGTTTGGTTGTTTCGTTGTTGTTGCTATGGCCAAACAAAGCGAGTCATTTGATGTTCAGCATTGCCCGGTGTATACAAAAAAATTATTATTTTTTATTTTCCAATGTAATATTTACTAATGTGTTCATAGAAATCGAACAGGTACCGTGAAGCAAAAAGGTGTTAACACATCATCCGTGAGTTCGAACACTCATTGATTTTTTTTAGGTTAATAGTTAATTACTGTTTAAACAGCCAAAGTTGGCCATTTAAACTATGATCAAGTGACCATATGATTTTGATAGAATACAACAAGAAGAACAAACACAAAGCTTCTTTAGTTGTTAATGTGAACCATCCTAGTTGAAATAACAATAAAAACGTATCATTTAACTCATAGTGCAGATAGAACTTTATTTCTGCTCACATATTTTACAATTTTAAATATTTTGTATTTTATTACTTCACTTTTCTTTTGCAAATGGCGTCAGTTTGATGCATTGTAACGACTAGCCGATAAATGTATGAATACCGGTTATTTTTCGTAGCATTTGCCACTGTTGCCACTTGGTAGTTAGAGTATTTGACAAAGAACTGAAAAACTCTTTTTATATTTAAAGTCAGATCAAACATAAATCAAAATCAATTGATTGCCATAATGGCAAAATCGAAATTGATGTGAAATAATCGAAGTTCATGGCAACTTATCCACACGTCTAAAGGCCCCTTTACGCTCTTCGTTGAATATTTCAATACACGAGGAGTTTTCTGATGATATTACAGTATCTAACTATAGTAATTCCAACCATGTTTAAATAAAAAGTGTTTTTTACCCCGCTAAAGTTAATTATAGATTAATTTGTACGGGACAGCTAAGCGATATTAATTGACATTTCAATTTCCCACTTAAATTCCGACCATAGATAAAGGAAATAAGTAGATATCCCACAGACGTTGTCAAGCACTGCCACTATGTGCTTTGTTGTCGTTTTGTAACTTTCATTGACGTTTCTCATAACATTCACTGACGTTTATTCAACAGTGCGGGAAATTTTTTCAATACAAAAATAGAATCATTTTCCAGGTTGTGCTATTCAAACAACTAATTTAATTTTTTTTATGTCGTTGTGTTCCCCACTTTCTAATTCAAATGCATTTTGGTTATGTGCTTGTTTGGTGTACTGTTATTGTTGGTATTCGTTTATGTTGACCTGTACAGCATCGGCACACTAAGCAAAACAAAATCCCTGTTGATGTTGCCTACCACACCTTTTGTTAGCACCTTTTCTAAATACATCTTGCAAGGTATATTTTGTTTGGGATCAAACGTTGTAATTATTGCATTTAGCTCCATCTAGAAAATATCCCATTGAACAATAAATTTCCTACGGCATGTGCGATATCTAGTTAATTCCTTTATCTATGTCTATGATTCCGACTTGAGCAATGACAATGTTGCCACATGTTCAATTTCAATGGCAACAAAAAATTATTTTAGATACATTTTGTTTTATCATTTCTTGCGAATGAAAATGCTATCAAGGAGAGACTCAAAAGCAGAAATTTCTAAAATGGCTTACACATTTTAAGTTCATTAAAATTATTTTATTTAATGGAAGACTACGTAGACTTTTATATCTGTTTTTGTGTTTTTATTTCCGATGGAAAACAAAATTGGTACAACAACGCGCGGAAAATGTTATGCCTTGTTCACGCTGCCACGAAATTGACAATTTCGGATTGAAATTGTCCAACGAAATTGAAATCGTTCACACTGGCATTTGAGCAATTTCGTTGAAAAATGACAACGGGTTGTTTACAAACATTACCATTAGTAAAATTTTAGTGCCTGGGCACAATAACCGAAATTTAGCTAGGAAATGAATGAAAACAATAAAATAAATGAATGGTACGTGAAATTTAACATGATGCCCTGATTCACCACTACTCTATGTGGTCGAAAAGTTAAAATTTCAATTTGATGAATGAGGCGGCATACAATTGTTTTGTTTTTTGTTGTAATTTTAAGGGCTCTGGGGACGATCATCAAAACTCATCAACGCTTTAATTGAGTGCGTGCAGTCGGCTTTTGTCGGCTACACATACGCGTTGTCGGCTCTGGTTGATGAATATCTAAACTTTTTGATATTTTGAGTTGATGGTTTTTAGTTGATCGTCCCCATCATGTTTGTCAACGATGACATCATTTGTGTTTTGTAGTGAACGAGTGAGGATGAAAAAGTGTGCTGATGAACAAAAATTTTTAATGCGTTTCATCGAAACATACCACTGCCTTGAAGCTTTGTGGAACATAAAAGTAGAGGCTTATTGCAACAGAGATGAAAAAGGGAAACAATATGAAATGCTTTTGGACAATACCCAAAAGGAACTGTGGACGATGTAAAAAAAAAGATTAATACATTGCGGACGAATTTTCGGCGGGAAAAAATGAAATTTGCTAATTAAAACAAAAACAAATTGCTGTACACGCTACCAACAACATATCATCTTCCGACGACGACATATTATGACCGAACTTGACAAAAGCAAAATAAAAATGAGGGTTGATGGTTTTCAGTTTTACGTTTGCGGGCAAGACACGAAGACAGCGCACGCACACAACTAAAGCGTTGATGGGTTTTGTTGATCGTCCCCAGAGCCCTTTAGTAACCACGTGTTCGGTGAACGAAGTCGACCCATAATTATCGACGGCGTTGGAGCAACAAAAAAATGAATCGACGGCGGCAACTGAGTTTTCATTAACCGTGATTTTTTTATTTTGTATACCAAATATATTGTTTAGTACAACAGATATGCCGGGACATCGGACTGTCCTTGGAGGTGGAAAGTTTCTGATAGCCATTCACTTGGGAGTGGCTAGAAATGATTCCTTCATTGGGCAGTCCAAGCAGCTCACTACCTCCACGAAGTATGTCCTGGACAATGGCTTATCGGAAACCTCCGTTAGCTAGCTAACGTGAGAAGGCGAAACGAATGAGCAGCCTGAGTGGTAATTCGCTCACTGATAAGTCTCAGGAATATTAGGTGACCATGTCACTGAAGCTCTTCGAAGTAGTGGACATATTCTTCTGTCCTGTGAAGGGGTATGTGCCAACACCCCTGGCCAACGGAGGATCAAAATTGAAGAAACCAAAATCCAGTTTCGACACATTGCATTCTGGTCAGTATGTGATCCATAATGGGCGGCTGAAACATAATCATCCTGGCAGTAGGTACAATGCAATGGCCTGGGTTTGCCTCCCGCCACCGTTATATTGACAATGAAAATACACAGAGAAAACAATGAACAAAGAAACCCCCAACTGTTGACGAACTGGTGCCACTTTCCAACTGGCGGATGTCCTCGGAAAATATAAAGCTGACATCACAGCGATCCAAGAAATGCGATGGACAGGATATGGTTGCACCAGAGAGAAAAACTGCGATATTTACTACAGCTGCCATGAGCGAAAGCACGAATTCGGGTGCGGATTTATAGTTGGCAAGAGACTGCGACACCTAGTTTCAAGGTTAAACCCAGTGAGTGAACTCATAGCCACAATTCGAATCAAAGCGAAATATTTTAACATCTCGTTAAATTGTATGCACGCTCCGTCAGAGGGTCAAAGAAACATTTTATGAGCGTCTGGTGGAAGTATAGGAACGCTACCCTGACAACGATATTGAGATTATTCTAGGCGATTTTAATGTCAAATAAGGAAAGGAAAGTGTCTTTCGACCAACTCTCGGTTATCAGTCTACACGATACCAGCTCCGATAATGGAATAAGACTGATAGACTTCGCCGCTGCAAAGAAAATGGTAGTTAATAGCACACGATTCCAGCATAAGGACATACATACATAAGGCGACCTGGATATATCCTAATCAGAGGACGAAGAACCAGATTGATCACTTGGTCATAGATGGCAGGCACTCTTCTAGTGTAATGGATGTACGTGTGATTCGAGGTGCCAATACTGACTCGGATCATTACCTGGTGACTGCACAAGACTGAACAGGGGAAAAACGTACGAAGCCGAACACAGAAAAAACTAGATATTGACAAGCTACAAATACCGGAGATATTAATGTCCTATCAACCTCCCTCACCTGCTAGGGCAGAATACCCCCTCCCGAGGACCTAGATGCACAGTGGAAGCACATCTCCCATTATTATTATTATTATTATTATTATTTCTTTATTAGTATTTCAAATACTTTAATTATTCATACAAGAGAATTAAAATTAACAATTTTACGTTATTGTACTATAATATTTAACAAAATATACACAATTTCTTTTAAAAGCATTTATATTTCTTTCGATTTTAACATTATCAGGTAACATGTTGTATAGTTGCAATCCTTTATAGAAGAGGGAGCGTTGCATTTTAGTTGTTGTTCGTTGTAGTCTAAAATTTTCCATATTTCTTAGTTGATAGGGCTGTACTTCGCCAACATATCTTAATTGTTCGATTAAATATTCTGGAGCGTTACCAATTTTCATTTTCTAAATAAAGTTCAGTGTTAATTTCCAGTCTTTGTTGAATGTTGAGCCATTTTAACGATTCTAGCATAAATTGAATTGATGTGTATCTGTTGCATTTTAATATAGTGCGCATAGCTTTGTTTTGTAGTTTTTGGAGTCGGTCAATTTGTGTTTTTGTGCAGCATGTATAGAGAATTGTAGATCCAAATTCAAAATGTGACTTTATAATTGTATTATATATATTTATTGCCGTCAAAGTTAATAGTTTTTTTTCTCACTCGTTTAAAAAAACCAATTTTTTACCATTTTTTTTTGCATATGTAGTCGATAGGCTCTTTAAAATTTAAATTTCTGTCTACCGCTGCAAGGACTGAACTTGGCTATCAAAAACCGCAGAAGGATAAGGTACGACGAAGCATGTCGCATTGCAACTGATGGAAAAGACGCTGCACGTATGGCAACGAAAATGTAAGTTACAACGCGTGCTGCGAGTGAGCGGTACAAGGGGCTGAGAAGGGAGCAACACCAACTATTTAGGTGGAAAAAGGGCAGTGGGAGCAGAGGGACAGTGAAAAAACTGAAATGTGTAGGATTAATGATGAATCCCGAAAATTTTTCCAGAGGGTAAGACGAATAATGGGCTGCCCTCCTGTAAAGAGGAGAATGAGAATCTGGTGACCGATAAGCAGTGTGTGCTTAGAATATGGAGAGATCTTTTTTCCACACTGCTCCGCTCAGATTCTATCGCAGAAGATCAGGAGGTAATGCATGTGGAAGACAGTGTAGATTGTACCCTTCCCCTCCCAGCCAAGGCAATATTAGAACGGCAATCTCCCGGCTTAAGAATAATAAACATGCTGGTGCAGATGAGTTACCCGCTGAACTTGGCGAAGGACTGCTAGTCAACATGCGTCGACTTACATGCGGTATATGGCTGGGGGAATCTATGCCTGACGATTGGAGTCTCAGTGTATTATGTGCTGTATTCAAAAAGGGTGATCCATGTGCCTGTTCCAACTATCGCGGTATCATTATTTTATCCATCTCGTATAAGGTCTTGTTGAGCGTATTGTGTGAAATACTAATTATTGAAAACCTCGTTGGACCTTATCAGTGTGGTTTTAGACCAAGCAAGTCCACGACTGACCAAATATTCACGATACGCCAAATCGTGGAAAAGATCCACGAAAAGCAAATCGATACATAACACCTTTTTGTCGATTAGCAAGCTGCTTTCGATAGCCCCATACGGGGAAAACTGTACGAAGCTATGTCTGAACTTGGGATTCCGGCAAAACTGATCCGCCTCTGTAGAATGACGCTGACCAACACCAAATAGATGACCAAAGATAAGGCGACACATTGGGAAAAGCTGCAGTAAATACGAACTAGATCATTAACATGAAAAGCTATATGTTGCTGGCGTATGCTGACGACATAGACATCATTGGGCGAAATTTGCCAAAGGTTACGGCATTATTTTCAAGAATCAAAAAAGAATCAGCGAAGGTGGGTCTTGCTGTTAATGAGGGTAAGACAAAATTGATGGTGTCAACGACTAGAGAAAGCTCTCGACTTGGTCCGCACTTGAACGTTGACAATCGATTTAATTTTGAAGTGGTAGATGAATTTGTCTACCTTTCATCTGCCGTGAACAAGGACAAAAACGTCAGCCTGGAGATAAATAGGAGAATTGTGCTTGCAAATAGATGCTATTTTGGGCTCAGCAAGTAATTTAGGATCAAATCCCTCTCTCGACGGACAAAAGTCCAGCTATATCAGACTCTTATTTTACCTGTCTTGACATATGGCTCCGAAACTTGGGCCATAATGCAAGTGGATGAAAAACACCTGGGAGTATACGAGAGAAAAATTTTCCGTAAAATATATCGCCGTTTTCCCTGACAACGAGTACCGACGTCGCTGGAACCAAGAGCGATATAATTTATATTCTGGCGTGGACATAGCTAGGCGAATCAAATTAGGCCAATTGCGTTGGCTAGGCCATGTTATCAGAATGGATGAAGATGCACCAGGGCTAAAAGTTTTCGATAACGTACCCGATGGAAGCAGGAAAAGAGTACGACCAAGACCCCGCTGGAAAGAACAAGCAGAAGAATCCCTCCGTATCCTTGGTATTATCAACTGGCGAGAAAAGGCGAAGGATAGAGCCAGTTGGAAGAATATGTTGAAATTTGTTTAATCGGTTTGTTTAATTAATATATGTAAGGCGTCTGACCTCATGAGGTTGTAAATTAGTCAATAAAAGTAGCAGATATGCCGAAATCGATGTTTTAATATCTATATTTGACATGAAGTATGGAAAAACTAAAGGAGTTCTTATATAGAGTTCAATAACCGAGGCAATTATGCAGATGTAATAAAAGTATATAATAATGAAAAAAAAAACAGATTTCTTTAAAATGAAAATATATAGTATAGATAATTCCAACACCCCTGGCCAACGGAGGATCAAAATTGAAGAAACCAAAATCCAGTTTCGACACATTGCATTCTGGTCAGTATGTGATCCATAATGGGCGGCTGAAACATAATCATCCTGGCAGTAGGTACAATGCAATGGCCTGGGTTTGCCTCCCGCCACCGTTATATTGACAATGAAAATACACAGAGAAAACAATGAACAAAGAAACCCCCAACTGTTGACGAACTGGTGCCACTTTCCAACTGGCGGATGTCCTCGGAAAATATAAAGCTGACATCACAGCGATCCAAGAAATGCGATGGACAGGATATGGTTGCACCAGAGAGAAAAACTGCGATATTTACTACAGCTGCCATGAGCGAAAGCACGAATTCGGGTGCGGATTTATAGTTGGCAAGAGACTGCGACACCTAGTTTCAAGGTTAAACCCAGTGAGTGAACTCATAGCCACAATTCGAATCAAAGCGAAATATTTTAACATCTCGTTAAATTGTATGCACGCTCCGTCAGAGGGTCAAAGAAACATTTTATGAGCGTCTGGTGGAAGTATAGGAACGCTACCCTGACAACGATATTGAGATTATTCTAGGCGATTTTAATGTCAAATAAGGAAAGGAAAGTGTCTTTCGACCAACTCTCGGTTATCAGTCTACACGATACCAGCTCCGATAATGGAATAAGACTGATAGACTTCGCCGCTGCAAAGAAAATGGTAGTTAATAGCACACGATTCCAGCATAAGGACATACATACATAAGGCGACCTGGATATATCCTAATCAGAGGACGAAGAACCAGATTGATCACTTGGTCATAGATGGCAGGCACTCTTCTAGTGTAATGGATGTACGTGTGATTCGAGGTGCCAATACTGACTCGGATCATTACCTGGTGACTGCACAAGACTGAACAGGGGAAAAACGTACGAAGCCGAACACAGAAAAAACTAGATATTGACAAGCTACAAATACCGGAGATATTAATGTCCTATCAACCTCCCTCATCTGCTAGGGCAGAATACCCCCTCCCGAGGACCTAGATGCACAGTGGAAGCACATCTCCCATTATTATTATTATTATTATTTCTTTATTAGTATTTCAAATACTTTAATTATTCATACAAGAGAATTAAAATTACCAATTTTACGTTATTGTACTATAATATTTAACAAAATATACACAATTTCTTTTAAAAGCATTTATATTTCTTTCGATTTTAACATTATCAGGTAACATGTTGTATAGTTGCAATCCTTTATAGAAGAGGGAGCGTTGCATTTTAGTTGTTGTTCGTTGTAGTCTAAAATTTTCCATATTTCTTAGTTGATAGGGCTGTACTTCGCCAACATATCTTAATTGTTCGATTAAATATTCTGGAGCGTTACCAATTTTCATTTTCTAAATAAAGTTCAGTGTTAATTTCCAGTCTTTGTTGAATGTTGAGCCATTTTAACGATTCTAGCATAAATTGAATTGATGTGTATCTGTTGCATTTTAATATAGTGCGCATAGCTTTGTTTTGTAGTTTTTGGAGTCGGTCAATTTGTGTTTTTGTGCAGCATGTATAGAGAATTGTAGATCCAAATTCAAAATGTGACTTTATAATTGTATTATATATATTTATTGCCGTCAAAGTTAATAGTTTTTTTTCTCACTCGTTTAAAAAAACCAATTTTTTACCATTTTTTTTTGCATATGTAGTCGATAGGCTCTTTAAAATTTAAATTTCTGTCTACCGCTGCAAGGACTGAACTTGGCTATCAAAAACCGCAGAAGGATAAGGTACGACGAAGCATGTCGCATTGCAACTGATGGAAAAGACGCTGCACGTATGGCAACGAAAATGTAAGTTACAACGCGTGCTGCGAGTGAGCGGTACAAGGGGCTGAGAAGGGAGCAACACCAACTATTTAGGTGGAAAAAGGGCAGTGGGAGCAGAGGGACAGTGAAAAAACTGAAATGTGTAGGATTAATGATGAATCCCGAAAATTTTTCCAGAGGGTAAGACGAATAATGGGCTGCCCTCCTGTAAAGAGGAGAATGAGAATCTGGTGACCGATAAGCAGTGTGTGCTTAGAATATGGAGAGATCTTTTTTCCACACTGCTCCGCTCAGATTCTACCGCAGAAGATCAGGAGGTAATGCATGTGGAAGACAGTGTAGATTGTACCCTTCCCCTCCCAGCCAAGGCAATATTAGAACGGCAATCTCCCGGCTTAAGAATAATAAAGATGCTGGTGCAGATGAGTTACCCGCTGAACTTGGCGAAGGACTGCTAGTCAACATGCGTCGACTTACATGCGGTATATGGCTGGGGGAATCTATGCCTGACGATTGGAGTCTCAGTGTATTATGTGCTGTATTCAAAAAGGGTGATCCATGTGCCTGTTCCCACTATCGCGGTATCATTATTTTATCCATCTCGTATAAGGTCTTGTTGAGCGTATTGTGTGAAATACTAATTATTGAAAACCTCGTTGGACCTTATCAGTGTGGTTTTAGACCAAGCAAGTCCACGACTGACCAAATATTCACGATACGCCAAATCGTGGAAAAGATCCACGAAAAGCAAATCGATACATAACACCTTTTTGTCGATTAGCAAGCTGCTTTCGATAGCCCCATACGGGGAAAACTGTACGAAGCTATGTCTGAACTTGGGATTCCGGCAAAACTGATCCGCCTCTGTAGAATGACGCTGACCAACACCAAATAGATGACCAAAGATAAGGCGACACATTGGGAAAAGCTGCAGTAAATACGAACTAGATCATTAACATGAAAAGCTATAAGTTGCTGGCGTATGCTGACGACATAGACATCATTGGGCGAAATTTGCCAAAGGTTACTGCATTATTTTCAAGAATCAAAAAAGAATCAGCGAAGGTGGGTTTTGCTGTTAATGAGGGTAAGACAAAATTGATGGTGTCAACGACTAGAGAAAGCTCTCGACTTGGTCCGCACTTGAACGTTGACAATCGATTTAATTTTGAAGTGGTAGATGAATTTGTCTACCTTTCATCTGCCGTGAACAAGGACAAAAACGTCAGCCTGGAGATAAATAGGAGAATTGTGCTTGCAAATAGATGCTATTTTGGGCTCAGCAAGTAATTTAGGATCAAATCCCTCTCTCGACGGACAAAAGTCCAGCTATATCAGACTCTTATTTTACCTGTCTTGACATATGGCTCCGAAACTTGGGCCATAATGCAAGTGGATGAAAAACACCTGGGAGTATACGAGAGAAAAATTTTCCGTAAAATATATCGCCGTTTTCCCTGACAACGAGTACCGACGTCGCTGGAACCAAGAGCGATACAATTTATATTCTGGCGTGGACATAGCTAGGCGAATCAAATTAGGCCAATTGCGTTGGCTAGGCCATGTTATCAGAATGGATGAAGATGCACCAGGGCTAAAAGTTTTCGATAACGTACCCGATGGAAGCAGGAAAAGAGTACGACCAAGACCCCGCTGGAAAGAACAAGCAGAAGAATCCCTCCGTATCCTTGGTATTATCAACTGGCGAGAAAAGGCGAAGGATAGAGCCAGTTGGAAGAATATGTTGAAATTTGTTTAATCGGTTTGTTTAATTAATATATGTAAGGCGTCTGACCTCATGAGGTTGTAAATTAGTCAATAAAAGTAGCAGATATGCCGAAATCGATGTTTTAATATCTATATTTGACATGAAGTATGGAAAAACTAAAGGAGTTCTTATATAGAGTTCAATAACCGAGGCAATTATGCAGATGTAATAAAAGTATATAATAATGAAAAAAAAAACAGATTTCTTTAAAATGAAAATATATAGTATAGATAATTCCAACACCCCTGGCCAACGGAGGATCAAAATTGAAGAAACCAAAATCCACTTTCGACACATTGCATTCTGGTCAGTATGTGTCCATAATGGGCGGCTGAAACATAATCATCCTGGCAGTAGGTACAATGCAATGGCCTGGGTTTGCCTCCCGCCACCGTTATATTGACAATGAAAATACACAGAGAAAACAATGAACAAAGAAACCCCCAACTGTTGACGAACTGGTGCCACTTTCCAACTGGCGGATGTCCTCGGAAAATATAAAGCTGACATCACAGCGATCCAAGAAATGCGATGGACAGGATATGGTTGCACCAGAGAGAAAAACTGCGATATTTACTACAGCTGCCATGAGCGAAAGCACGAATTCGGGTGCGGATTTATAGTTGGCAAGAGACTGCGACACCTAGTTTCAAGGTTAAACCCAGTGAGTGAACTCATAGCCACAATTCGAATCAAAGCGAAATATTTTAGCATCTCGTTAAATTGTATGCACGCTCCGTCAGAGGGTCAAAGAAACATTTTATGAGCGTCTGGTGGAAGTATAGGAACGCTACCCTGACAACGATATTGAGATTATTCTAGGCGATTTTAATGTCAAATAAGGAAAGGAAAGTGTCTTTCGACCAACTCTCGGTTATCAGTCTACACGATACCAGCTCCGATAATGGAATAAGACTAATAGACTTCGCCGCTGCAAAGAAAATGGTAGTTAATAGCACACGATTCCAGCATAAGGACATACATACATAAGGCGACCTGGATATATCCTAATCAGCGGACGAAGAACCAGATTGATCACTTGGTCATAGATGGCAGGCACTCTTCTAGTGTAATGGATGTACGTGTGATTCGAGGTGCCAATACTGACTCGGATCATTACCTGGTGACTGCACAAGACTGAACAGGGGAAAAACGTACGAAGCCGAACACAGAAAAAACTAGATATTGACAAGCTACAAATACCGGAGATATTAATGTCCTATCAACCTCCCTCACCTGCTAGGGCAGAATACCCCCTCCCGAGGACCTAGATGCACAGTGGAAGCACATCTCCCATTATTATTATTATTATTATTATTATTATTATTATTATTATTATTTCTTTATTAGTATTTCAAATACTTTAATTATTCATACAAGAGAATTAAAATTAACAATTTTACGTTATTGTACTATAATATTTAACAAAATATACACAATTTCTTTTAAAAGCATTTATATTTCTTTCGATTTTAACATTATCAGGTAACATGTTGTATAGTTGCAATCCTTTATAGAAGAGGGAGCGTTGCATTTTAGTTGTTGTTCGTTGTAGTCTAAAATTTTCCATATTTCTTAGTTGATAGGGCTGTACTTCGCCAACATATCTTAATTGTTCGATTAAATATTCTGGAGCGTTACCAATTTTCATTTTCTAAATAAAGTTCAGTGTTAATTTCCAGTCTTTGTTGAATGTTGAGCCATTTTAACGATTCTAGCATAAATTGAATTGATGTGTATCTGTTGCATTTTAATATAGTGCGCATAGCTTTGTTTTGTAGTTTTTGGAGTCGGTCAATTTGTGTTTTTGTGCAGCATGTATAGAGAATTGTAGATCCAAATTCAAAATGTGACTTTATAATTGTATTATATATATTTATTGCCGTCAAAGTTAATAGTTTTTTTTCTCACTCGTTTAAAAAAACCAATTTTTTACCATTTTTTTTGCATATGTAGTCGATAGGCTCTTTAAAATTTAAATTTCTGTCTACCGCTGCAAGGACTGAACTTGGCTATCAAAAACCGCAGAAGGATAAGGTACGACGAAGCATGTCGCATTGCAACTGATGGAAAAGACGCTGCACGTATGGCAACGAAAATGTAAGTTACAACGCGTGCTGCGAGTGAGCGGTACAAGGGGCTGAGAAGGGAGCAACACCAACTATTTAGGTGGAAAAAGGGCAGTGGGAGCAGAGGGACAGTGAAAAAACTGAAATGTGTAGGATTAATGATGAATCCCGAAAATTTTTCCAGAGGGTAAGACGAATAATGGGCTGCCCTCCTGTAAAGAGGAGAATGAGAATCTGGTGACCGATAAGCAGTGTGTGCTTAGAATATGGAGAGATCTTTTTTCCACACTGCTCCGCTCAGATTCTACCGCAGAAGATCAGGAGGTAATGCATGTGGAAGACAGTGTAGATTGTACCCTTCCCCTCCCAGCCAAGGCAATATTAGAACGGCAATCTCCCGGCTTAAGAATAATAAAGATGCTGGTGCAGATGAGTTACCCGCTGAACTTGGCGAAGGACTGCTAGTCAACATGCGTCGACTTACATGCGGTATATGGCTGGGGGAATCTATGCCTGACGATTGGAGTCTCAGTGTATTATGTGCTGTATTCAAAAAGGGTGATCCATGTGCCTGTTCCAACTATCGCGGTATCTCGTAAAAGGTCTTGTTGAGCGTATTGTGTGAAATACTAATTATTGAAAACCTCGTTGGACCTTATCAGTGTGGTTTTAGACCAAGCAAGTCCACGACTGACCAAATATTCACGATACGCCAAATCGTGGAAAAGATCCACGAAAAGCAAATCGATGCATAACACCTTTTTGTCGATTAGCAAGCTGCTTTCGATAGCCCCATACGGGGAAAACTGTACGAAGCTATGTCTGAACTTGGGATTCCGGCAAAACTGATCCGCCTCTGTAGAATGACGCTGACCAACACCAAATAGATGACCAAAGATAAGGCGACACATTGGGAAAAGCTGCAGTAAATACGAACTAGATCATTAACATGAAAAGCTATATGTTGCTGGCGTATGCTGACGACATAGACATCATTGGGCGAAATTTGCCAAAGGTTACTGCATTATTTTCAAGAATCAAAAAAGAATCAGCGAAGGTGGGTCTTGCTGTTAATGAGGGTAAGACAAAATTGATGGTGTCAACGACTAGAGAAAGCTCTCGACTTGGTCCGCACTTGAACGTTGACAATCGATTTAATTTTGAAGTGGTAGATGAATTTGTCTACCTTTCATCTGCCGTGAACAAGGACAAAAACGTCAGCCTGGAGATAAATAGGAGAATTGTGCTTGCAAATAGATGCTATTTTGGGCTCAGCAAGTAATTTAGGATCAAATCCCTCTCTCGACGGACAAAAGTCCAGCTATATCAGACTCTTATTTTACCTGTCTTGACATATGGCTCCGAAACTTGGGCCATAATGCAAGTGGATGAAAAACACCTGGGAGTATACGAGAGACAAATTTTCCGTAAAATATATCGCCGTTTTCCCTGACAACGAGTACCGACGTCGCTGGAACCAAGAGCGATATAATTTATATTCTGGCGTGGACATAGCTAGGCGAATCAAATTAGGCCAATTGCGTTGGCTAGGCCATGTTATCAGAATGGATGAAGATGCACCAGGGCTAAAAGTTTTCGATAATGTACCCGATGGAAGCAGGAAAAGAGTACGACCAAGACCCCGCTGGAAAGAACAAGCAGAAGAATCCCTCCGTATCCTTGGTATTATCAACTGGCGAGAAAAGGCGAAGGATAGAGCCAGTTGGAAGAATATGTTGAAATTTGTTTAATCGGTTTGTTTAATTAATATATGTAAGGCGTCTGACCTCATGAGGTTGTAAATTAGTCAATAAAAGTAGCAGATATGCCGAAATCGATGTTTTAATATCTATATTTGACATGAAGTATGGAAAAACTAAAGGAGTTCTTATATAGAGTTCAATAACCGAGGCAATTATGCAGATGTAATAAAAGTATATAATAATGAAAAAAAAAAACAGATTTCTTTAAAATGAAAATATATAGTATAGATAATTCATTTTTAAAACAAGTAGTATATACAACAGATTTGTTTAAATAATATTGGTAACAGATTCCCATTCCTAAATATAAAAAGTAGTATAAAATTGCAATAATATTGACATTTAACAAGGGAGACCACAACGAAAACGCGAACACTTATCCTTATTTGTTAAGAGCTGGAGTTATTAGAAAAGTATATGTGAGTTGTAAACTTATTGCGCTGAAGTGTGGAGCACCCCTGTGGACATACTCACAACACAGACTGAATTGAATCAATCCATCTATATATTGCATGTGACGTATCGGTACAAGTGTTGCCACTCTACCTAATCACAATACAATATAATTTACTACCAATTGTTTGTTGTTTGCTATTCCCAGGGGTTAGTGTACTATATATCAAGGGGTGGTGTTACCAGAAATTCATCAATTCTAATTTCTTCGAAGCCATCATGTATCGTCATCCATTAAAGGATTGCCCTCAACTCCGGCCGACACACAATTACAACGTGAACTTCACCTCGAAGAAGTCGCTATCCCAGCAGTAGGTGGTCACTGGTATTATAAACGTCCTGCACAGCTAAACTCGCGGGGCGGGGTGGAGATCTTTTGCCATACTGCCGAAAACCCAATACACTACCTCAAAAAATCTTCAATACCAACTAAACAAATGCGAACTTCGCTTTTTGTTGTGACAGCTATTTGAAGTTCAAGAAAATAATAAACTAAAATGCTAGACTTAACTAGCTGGCCCGAAGTATTAATAGCCTGTAGAAGGTGGACACAAACGCAAAGGATACATTGGACAACACAAACACATACACATGTTAGACATACTCGCCGACCGTTGTTATGCCGGACACTGGTGTATTTACCCTCCCTTATTGGAACCGCTAGTGTTCCACCGTGACGCCGTAACCATTTATCTTTTAAGCGTCCCAACATGATAACTTAACGTTACTCTACTCCCATAGATCGATTGATTGTTTTTCCTTCTTCGCCGTTACCTACCTGTATTTCTTCTAGTAATAAAGCATTTTGCAAAATCTTTTAAATTCGATTTCAAAAATTTACAGAACTTGACAACAGTTATTTATTTAATATCTTACAAAAGTTATCGAAATCAAAACATGCTTTATTACTTAACGCTAACTAGAATTTCATAAAACTAAGCAAAACTTTAAGTATTCAAGACTATATCCATAGATTAGTATAGATTTAGCTTTGAATTTCGTCCGTCTTTCAGGACATATTCTTAACTCAAATGCACAAAACTTTCTATAAATGATTTCTTAATTCGCACAACAAAACTCTCAATAAAACCGCAAAAACTCACAATACTTTAAAAGTTACTTTCACTTGAAATTTCCGTATGCTATATAGATCCAAAAAGTTGACGTTATTATTCTGAATTAAACTTTAAATTACTTTACACTATGGCTAAGAAATCTATTATATTGGTTATTTTAAAGGTTTGCTTATTTTTCTTTCTTTTGTTCTTGTTTTAGTTTTTGTTTTTTCTTTTCCTTTAGTTTTTGATTATCTAAACTACGTATTTTGTTTTTCATTGCTTAGAGTTACGTGTTTTGTTTTGGGTTTGGGATTTTCCCTGGTTTTTCTTTTAGTTTTCGGTTTCTTAAATATACATATTTTGTTTCTGATTCCTTAAAACGACGTATTTTGTTTTGATTCCTTAGGTTACATATTTGGTTTTGGCATTTCTTAAATCGATGTATTTTGTCTTCATAAGGCTTAATATAACATTTTCTTTTTCTTTGTAAATTATTTTTCTTTTCTTTCAGGTGTATGGTACTTTCTTTGTTTGCTAATGTACTATTTTCCCTTTCGTTCTATTTTAATTAATTTACTAATTTACTTTACTTTGACTTTAGTTTGTATTTTCTTTACTTTAAGTGCAAATTTATTTACTTCACGATCAATTTTCTTTTCCCCAATTCTAATTTACTTTACTTTAATTTCACTTTTCTTTTCTCTAAATTACTTTAAACTTCAAATTTTTCTCACTAAATTACTTTAAGCTGGAATTGTAATTTTCCTTATTTTAATTTACGTTAATTTTGCTTATTTTCTTTTAATTTCTAAATTTAATTTCAATTTTCCTTATCCGAGCTTATTTACTATTTCTTCCCTTTCCGTGAATCTGCTTTAATCTTTAATTTTAATTTGGACACTTAATTACGGATATCCGGAAAAACCGCACGCGGTACACACTTTGTAGGTTCTTCTCATCTTTCTAATCCGGGAATGCGTGTCCCTTTCTCTTTCACAATTAAGGAAAAATCAAAAAAGAAGACTTACCGGCGGTCTTGCTGGGGCTTTTGAGGTTAGATTGGTTGAAGACGGCGACCTGAATAGTGATGATGATGATGTCCGGGATGATGTTGATGAATGTGCCAAAACTATAGAATGATAATGTCCAGAATTTGATGGTGATGACGGTGAAAATGATGTTATGACCAGATGTTATGACAGAAAACTTGTGACGATGGCTGTTATGTTCGTTTGGTGGATTTTATGGCCAATAAATTAATGCTCGTTGCGGCCAAACTTTGATGGATTTTTGTGGCCAGAAATTTAAAGATCTTGTGGCCAATGATTTTGCACGATTTGTGGCCAAATGTAATTTTATGGCATTTGAGGCCAAATAATTTTATCGCTTTATAAATTTTGTATGGCTTTTGTGGTCAAATGAATTTATCGCTTCGGAGGCCAAACGAATTTTACAACTTTATAAATTTTCAACTCTGGCCAAGAATAATTTGGTTTTGGTGGCCAGAGTGATCTCGCTCGTTTTCGTAGGTATCTGCTGTTTATGGATGGTGAAATAAAAAAAGGAAAACACAATAAGTAAGGATGTCTTTGTTCTGGTTAAATTATGAAATTGGAACAAAGTATGAACTGTAAAATGGCTGCTGCTCCTCATGCTTACCGAATTATAATTTTCAGGGTGTTTTTTTTTTGTTTTACTCACGTCTGCTCTGGATGAATGATGAAATTGGAAAGAATGAATTCTATGACTCACTTGCGCATAGTGTAATAATATAAGTGGAAGCATAAGCCCAGCTGATCAGGCATTTTGTTATTGGGTTGTTTCTTTTTATCATTCTTTGTTTACGTAGTACACTCGAAGTGTCAAACTTGTCTCATCATTTGTTTTGATTCTTATTGTTCGTTATTAAACGTTTGAAAAGTGTTGTGCAAATTAAATTGAAATATAAATATAATTGTAAATTGTATAATTTCTGCCTATTACTTTTTTTTTAATACATGTAATTCTATTCATGTAATTATTTACTTTGGCGTTTTTCCTTTGCCTCTTCTTCGTATATAAAATGATTTTGACATATCGAGTGTATTGTCATAACAATAGTACAACAAAATTCTGTCAAAATCGTTTCATATTACAACAACACGCCACGCGTCGACTTATATTATTAGACTATGCACTTGCGTAATTTTACTTATCGCGTGGGATGACGTAATCGATTGTCAGTAGATATTTCGTGGTTGCCACTCCTGCGCTGTTCGGGTACAATGTGGTATATGGCACAATGTTGTATTTCTTTGGTAGCGTAGTACTTTTATTTTTCTTAAGCGGTGTTCGCATTTTCCAATTCGTTCAGGTTTCGGTGGTTTTGCATTAGTACGTGCACATGACAGAAGTGGAAGCATAAGTGGTCACAGTCATATTAATACATTTAAGTAACAACACTACAATTCATTTATTTACATACCGTTATCTTAATTCTAAAACGGCGTAAGTACCAAATGTCATTAAAATCGGTTTTAGTTTACGGGAGATATCGCATCAATTAACCGGATATTCCTAAATAATTTTACAAACTACTCAACATGATTTTAAGATGTTTTTTTCATACTAAATATCATTAATTAATAATAATTTAAATTATGATTATAATAAAGAGTTCCAAGTTGAAATCAAATAAACGTCGCTCGAATCAAGTAAAAGCAAAAATACAATAGTGGTCTTCATGAAAGCTCGAAAGAACCTCGTAAACTCGAAAACATCGTAAACTTGCACACCCAACGTCAAAATAAACAAATTTCCCATACAAAGCGACTTGCACAAAAGTGGAAAGTTTTCGAGACAAATTTGCTAAGCAAACCTGGAAAAACAATCGTGAAAACTTTTGACATTTCAATGTCAATATTTTTGTATAGAAAATTAAAGAGGGTTTTTGATTTATGTGAAAAAAATAAAATAATGGAATAGGTGAAGCATATACTTTTAATTTTACTTTGTTTATTTACTTTATCAGCCTTTTTTGACAATTGCTGCATAGATACACTGAGCAACTTTCTTGGTGCCTCATGAAAAGCTTCGGGGCAAAATTACGCCGAGCAAAAGTTCTAGGTTTTCTTGTTTGCATGAGTACCACTAATAAATATATTAATTTAATTTTAATGATGAATAGTTGCAGAAATCTACAATCAGTTGCTGCATATGTTGAAGAAGTCGGTTTCGGTATACGGCTAGGTAACATTTAAATGTTTTAATTCGTTTGACAGTGTATTAAACAGACCTGCAACTCTCACACTGAATGATCGTACTGTAATGTGGCAAAGTGTAGGAATAACCATTTGTATATTCCGGATAGACCGACAAAATATGAGTATATTATATAAAGCTTCTCAAAAATACCGTTCGGAACCGGTGGTAAACTGTAGGTCCCAATCAGTGAGTGTAAAACTAGAACGCGCACAGCTCACTGGTTGTGAGATGCTCTCCCCAATCCCACCATGGGATGTAATGGGAAACCATGTTATGTTGTATAAAAACGTTGGACACTTATTATTAAAAATTCTAAAGAAACAAAGAATCAACATTTGGTCTACAAATGCTGAAAATGTGCATCCCAGTAATTTTACTACAAATGGCGTTAATTTTATAAATATAACGTATAGCTCTGTTAAGTCAGAGTTTACATTGGCAATAATTGCTTAGGCAATTGTTTACGATTCTCTTTTGAACTTGCCATTAGTGTTTACACTATCGCAATTCTGTTTCGGCAATTCTTATTTTTATTATTACTGCTTCTGAGTCAGTTCTGACATTCGTATAAATCTGAGACATATGCAGACTATTCGTTTGAAATTTTTACGAATAAGTAAATGAAAATAAATGTCAAATTATTCTGCAGCCGCCATTACTACAAATTTACGAATGAGAAGAACAAAACGAATTGCCGAGTACGGGCAAGTATTTTCCCCGTTCCTTTCCTCTTACCTTTCTCTCCAACAAACTCAACAATTGCCAAAGCAATTATTGCCAATGTAAACACTGATTTGCGAGAGGTTACTGCAGTATTTTCAACAATCGAAAAGGAATCAGAGAAGGTGGGTCTTGCTGTTAATGAGGGCAAGACAAAATTGATGGTGTCAACGACTAGAGAAACCTCTCGACTTGGTCCGCACGTGAACGTTGACAACCGATTTAATTTTGAAGTGGTAGATGAATTTGTCTACCTTGGATCCGACGTGAACAGGGACAACAACGTCAGCCTGGAGATAGATAGGAGAATTGTGCTTGCAAATAGATCTTATTTTGGGCTCAGCAAGCAGTTTAGGAACAAAGCCCTCTCTTGACGGACAAAAGTCCAGCTATATCAGACTCTCATTTTACCTGTCTTGACATTCTCCGTAAAATATATGGTCCTGTTAGGGAAAACGGCGAGTTTGTTTAATTAATATGTGTAAGACGTCTAGCCTCATGAGGTTGTAATATAGTCAATAAAAGTAAAGTAAGTAAACACTGACTAAAAGCCAGCTCAACAAGCTTTATATTCCCTTGATTGGCAGTAGAAACCACTTCCAAACAGTATAATATATTCGGCTTTACAAGGGCATGAACTAAACGTTTCGTTACAAATGGTGGTAAATATAACTTGGTAGTGTAGAGTTGTTTGAGGCAATAATTTACCTTAAGTGGGCTGCACACTAGGGATCATGCTCGTCAATTTTGCTCATATTTATCTTGCTTGCGTATGTGACCGTTCATTTTCGTCAGTCAAAGGTCCACCACAAAAATGTTTGTGGTTGAGTGACAGTCAGTGACTGAACTTGGCTTGGAGTGATGTTAGTACCAAAAAGTGTCAGTCAAGCTTTGTAGTATTTGAAGTGGAAAGATGGACGCCGACAACAATTTTTGGGATACAACAAGCCCAGAGTACATGTTGCGCGAAAAAAATTGTTTGGAAGATGTAAAAGAAGATAAACAAATTTGTATATATTTACAACAATAATTAAAATATATGTTCATTTATAAAGAATAAATATATTATTTTATAAATAATAAAAAAGAAGTAGATTTTAAAATATAATTAAATTAATTATATATGCATACATTAAAAATTAATTATATTATTAGGAGATTTATAATTATAGATTAGGAGGAATTACATATTTTATAATAATATAAATATTAATACTTTATATTTTAAAATTACCTTCTATATTATTTATAAAATAATATATTTATTATTTGTATTCTCTTTCTTGTATCATCCTTTTTTATGAGTGGAGTCACGAGTTTGAGCAAATAATTATAATTGTCACTAGACATTATAAACTAGTTGTTGAAGTCAATGTTTTCTAAAGGCAACCCATCAATTTACCCATTTGCTCCTTTTAATACATTTCTTCTTTTTTTCAGCTAGCGCAATAATTAGCAATGCGCACCCAATTATTTTATTTTCCATACTTATCAGTCAAACTTCACTACTTGGATGATGGTTTGAGCTTCGAACATGAATGATCATTTGACCGCTGCGAACATACAGTCAAAACTGATTCTTTCAAAATATTAGATACAACCTACTTACGTGCTGCTTGAAACGCAACCTATTATCTAAAATAACTCCTAAACATTTCAAATTGTGGACAAACTCTATAACCTTTCCATCATTAGGATCCGAAATGTTTTACGCGATTTATCGTCTTGACAAACATTACAGCCTTCCGCCTTTTATATGGGTGGTACCAGAATGGGTTTGGCAATGTAACACTTGCAGAATACATTTTTACTTATATTTCTTTATGAAATTGTAAATTCACACATCTTTTTAAGAAATTGAATAAAAATTATACTCCTTTTTTTGTTTTTCTTTTCACAAATTAAAAGTTGTATACATACATAGCGATACAAATTCCTAGAAGTTTATATTCGTCTCGCTCTTACACACGGTGTCTAGTCAGAATGCTGCCGTCTCGTCACAGTTCATGACATTCAAATAAAAAGCAGAAAATTTGTCAACATTCATATGCAAATTCAGCATTATTGTTGGTAGTGTGTTTTGCACTTTGATTTAGGCAATCATGACACATTTTCTTGCCTTCATACAAAAAAAAATCATCAACCCCAAACTAGGCAATATTACCGATGGTTATTTTTTCTGTGTAGTTTCGGAGTTATGCGCTCCGAAATTTCGACTATGTGAGAGGGTTATGGCGTTAAGGTACCGTGGAAAGCGATTGATAACATCACTTTTTTTGTACAAAACAAGTCAAAATAAACGCAAACAATTCTTAAGCATTTTTCGATAACTCGCTTATACAGCATTCGCACTGGCATCGATTTTCTTGATTTTTCCACTTTTGTTGATTTTAAGCAGAAATGAAGAAAATTTGCTTGATTTCCCATACGTTTTGACAGACGACAATCAGGTATTTTTTCTTATTTGTCTAGGAATCAGACAAAAAATATGAAGCCTGTGTTAGATAACACGGGCGCATAGGTCAGACGTAGAATACGTTAGTCATTTTGCAATTAAAATATATGAATTAAATATAATTTTTGATAAATGATTTAAATCTAGCAAATTTATCTTTAATTTTTATGTTAAAAATTTAGGGTAGTTTTTAACAAAATTTGGGTACACTTTATATCAATTCGATGCACTTTTGAAAACAAGTGTAAATACTGCATGTGGCAGCACTGGTTCTGTAATGTTCACATAAAACATGCATTGTCATTATACTTCTTCTCTTTCTCACACTGGTTCTGTGATGAACACACAGACAATCGTACTGCTCTTACACATGATGTTATAATACATAAAATACAAAGCATATGAAAATTAATACAAAATTTGAAGGAGTTAAATTTTGATTTACTTATAGAATCAAAAAAATTATATGTAGCAATATGATTATTTAAATACAAATCAAAAGAAGACATATTAAATATGTTACGACCATACTTGAATTTTCTTCAATGCATGCATAAAGTATTAAAAACTTATAATGAAAGTGACAAACATTTTCTCAAAATTTTGTGCTCCAGATCAACACCCCTACCTTACCTTAAGGGGCCCTTAGACCTGTGGATAAGTTGCTCGACTTCAAGTTCACATCAACTTCGATAACTAGACATTAACTTCGATTTTGCTCTTACGCTCTCAAACTAGTTGAGGCAACTTCATTTTCTTGTCAGATGTCGAAATGAAAGGTGGTGAGCGGACTGCGAAAATATCACCAATTTTAAGAAAAAAAAACCATTTTTATTTTCTTGAAATATTTATAAATATCACTATAAATCACATTTATTTAGTATATATTTTTCCGATACTGTTTAATTTATATATTTTTTGGTTCATTTATTTACATTTTGCCGATAATGTTGTTTCATGAACGTTTCTCACCGAAATGCGTATGAAAGTTGATGCAACTTCCCCTTACACTGGTGGATAAGTTGATATCAACTTCAAAAAATCAAAATGGCTTTGATTTTAGATCAACTAGTTTGTACAAACCACCAATTACACCTTACCTGGCGTTTACACGGGACAGTTTTGCTCCGACAGTAGAAATACATTCACACATTTTTACTACCATACTTACACTTCTCTCACTTGCCTCGCCACTGTCTCTGATTTTTCATTGACAGTAACTTCTGCAAGAGATTTGACATAAGATCATGGCTGAACTAGTAAAGGTTGGGGCCATAGAACTACTGATTTTGCTTTCTTATGACTCCATTTGTTAAATTCAGTGTATTTTGTTGTTGTACTTTTTTGTTTACTGTGATTGTCATATGGATCTGTGTTGAATTTGACGGTGAGAGTCATGAAACAAAAACTAGATGCCTGTTGTTGGTTCACACAATTACAACAAATCCTGCTGCGTCAATTTCTACTAGTTCAGCCATCGGCCATATCGGTGACGTTTCGTAGTAATTTGAGAAAAAAGCAAAACATCGCAAACGACTTTACAAATTGGGAAATATATTTGTATTTGATAATTTTGCTAATTTTTATTGAAATATTGTTTGACAATACAAATATATAAACATGAATACATGTCTAATTTTGCAGAGTACATCAGTTCCATTGTAATTTGGAGAAGTAAGACAAAACACAATGGTAAAAGAGCCAAGAAACAAAAAATCAGAGCACGAAATTTAACGAAACGACACTGTCGGCGGTTGCTTAAAACTGTACTGTCTTTATAACTTGCTGGACGCGTACGTCACACAAACAATTTTTCTCTTTGTGACAACTAATACATATTCTCAACTATCTTGCCTCAAACTGTCCCGTGTAAAAGCACCGTTACACCATGGATAAGTTGATGTCAACTTGAAGTCGCTGCAACTTATCCACAGGTCTAAGGGCCCCTTTATGTAACGCTCACACTACTAAGTCCCAATCCACACAGGGAAACTTTTGTCGCCGGCGACTCGAGTTCGTTGGAGAGAGAGGGACGACGTAAGTACCCCTCTTCTTATTTCTCGCCTCCCTCTCCCACGAACTCGTGTCTCCGGCGACAAAAGTTTCCCTGTGTGGATTGGGACTTACGAATAGTACGTTTGTTTATAACCATTTCAATCACGACCTATTGATGTGGTGGTACCACTAAAATAACCGATTTTATATTTTCCTCATTTCTTAAGTATTTATTGTGTCTCAAACATATATTTTTTTATACTTTTTTGTTTATTTTTATTTCTGGAATACATTTGTGCTGAATTTGATTGTAGAAAACAACCAGACAAAGCAAAATTCCTTATGTTGTAGGCTTGGTATGTTTCTTGTCGTAGTAAAACTACCTCGTCAATGCGCCTTGACTTTCAATCAAATCAGGAAAAAACCCAATGCGACCACTTCAGATTTTGTTAGGACATTTGATACGAAATCGGGAAAATATTTTGCAGTGCGAATGAGCTATTAGTTGGGATGTTAAAATTTTTAAAAATTATCGAATATTTTTTTTACTTTTGTCGAACAAACACAATACTTATTTAAAAAATTGCATAACTTAACGAAAAATGCAAGATGTTTCGAATTTATTTTGACTTGTTTCATACAAAAAAATGATAATATCAATAGCTTCACACGGTACCTTAACCCTATTACCCTCTCACATATCCGCAACTCCGAAACTATAAATTTGCCACGATTTTTTTTACTTTACTTTTTTCCTAAAATAACGTGTTCTACCCCTCAAACAATAGTGGTCTTCATGAAAGCTCGAAATAACCTCGTAAACTCGAAAACATCGTAAACTTGCACAGCAAACGTCAAAACAAACAAATTTCCCATACAAAGCGACTTGCTCAATGGAGAAACGTGTAAACTTTTGACATTTCGTTGTCATCTGACTAGGATGGATAAATAAGGTGATAGCACTAGAACAGTAGAAAAAGTATACATACATAATACATGCAATTGCTACTGCTACCACCTTATGTATCCATCTTGGTCAGCTGATATGTTTTGAGCACAACTACGCTGAGCAACTTTACCTGGTGCCTCATGCAACGGTGCGAGGGAAACTTGCGCTGAGCAAAAGTTCTCGGCTTTCACGTTTGCATGAATGCCGCTAAAGTCTGTTTTGTGTAATATAAGTCGTAAAATAGACCTGTTCCAGAATAACACAGCCCGGCTGAATGCCGGCCACTCAAAAGCTTTACCAAAGAAAAAACTGTGCCGAAACAGGTGTTGGATCCTCCCCACAGGAGAAAACCCTTGAGACCGGCCTCGCCGAAAATATTATTAAACAAAAACTGTTTTGTGTTCTGCAAAAAAAGTCGATATGACATTTTTTTCGAGTTCGCATATATTTCTTTAATTTTAAATTTTTTTAAATTGTGGTGCGTTTCTGCCAAATAAAAAGTGCGGTCGGCAATGGAATTAATCGCGGACAATCTGACAAGTCTGTGAGACTTGCTCAATTACAGCAGTTGTGTATTAATAATATATTACATGGCAACCATATTTCCAACAAGCGAACGACCCATACAAAAGCTCAATGCTGTGAACTTTTTTGATTCTGTTCGATTTGACGTTTTGGTCATAGTATAAAATTTTTTTCTAATGATTTTCTTCTTTTGTGCTAAACGAGAAAAATTTTTGGTGAATTATATAGAAAAAAATATTGAAAAGATATAATTAAAACGAAACTTCGAAAATACAATACACACGCAACTCGATAAAACTCAAATCAGCTTATATTACAAATGTAGGAAATAGAAAAAATCCACAAGGAAGAAACGAAATACAAATTGAATTTTATCTTCGATATTTTCTTTTGTGCAAAAATATATAGAAACGAAATAGAGAAGAAGCTAAAAAGAAGGTGCGTATATAAGAAGGAAACAAAAATATTTAGCGAAGTACAAAAAAAAATCGAAGAAAAGGAAGCATTGCACACAAATTCTTGTGTGTGTGTGTGTACACATAGAAATGAAGTAACATAAATCGATTAAAATTTTAGTAGAAAACTAAAAGTGAGAAAAAACATCAATAAAAAATATATAAAGCAGAAATTACAAAAAATATACAAGAAGCAATGAAATGGATGACACAAAAAGGAATGAAGAAACGTAAAGCTTGAAAAGAATTTAAAAAGCCAAGTTTGATGTGAATAAATAATGCAATTAAATTCAATTAAAAAAGTTAAAGTTGAGTTAATTTATTGGTATTAATAATATATGCACAAGCAACGACAACAAGCTGTGACGACGACAAACATCAGCTTTACATCAGTGATGACGACAAATGTTAACAGGGTGGATGAGGAGGTAGAGGCAGCAATCTCAGTGAAATGACCAGTCAGCGAGACAATTCAGCTCGCCAAACTCTATACAAATACAAAATCACACATTCACAGTTAAGCCCAAACAAGACGAGACAGCAAGACAACAACAATAACATTTAAAAAAAAATACTAGAATCCAGGCATGATAAAAAAGTTAGTCAAATTAGTACTTTGTTTTCTTTAAATGTGTCGGGGTGGTTATTTTATTTCGGCGTCCGATGTGCAGATTACAGCTACAGTCGCATTATCAGTTTTATCGGGCAGATACAGAAGTCGGATCTGAAGAAATGTCGATGTAAACACCTGTCACAAAATTTTGAACACGTCTAGTTGCCGACCTTATCTCCAAATAACCCGGGCGCGTCTCAATTCTTGTTAAAGAAAAAACTGAAATAACCGTAACTCCCAAAATAGGGGTTCCCCCCGATTATTTTATTTTACTTTTTGGCTTAAACCTAGAATAGGTCGGCAACTCGCTTCGGCTCCAAACTATTACCATTGGATAGAACTTTTAATTTTAAGTAAAAAAAATTAAATAAAAAAATCGGGGGCAACGCCTATTTTCGGAGTTGTGGGCACCCAAAGTTCGGACATACAGGATGATACTACGAGTGTGGTGCCGTGTTATGGGACCGATTTCACAACTTTTTTGTACAAAACGAGTCGAAATAAACAAAAATAAATAAATATATTTTTTCGATAACTGCTTAGTTATCCACGTATCGGATTTTTAAAAATATCCAGAAAATATTTTTTTTTCAAGCAATCGAGTGATTTTTCGGATTTTGCCACACATCGACTTCAGGTACAGAGAGAATTTTAACCCCCTTGCCTGAGCCCGGCCGGACGGCCGGGCGACTAATTGCAATATAAATTTAACGATTTTCCAAAAGTTCTACCACACGGTACGAGCAACATAGGTCCCTGCCAGGGCTACTTGGCCCGTAACTCCCAAAATAGGGGTTTCCCCCGATTTTTTTATTTTACTTTTTTTACTTAAAATAACGTTCTCTACACCCAAAAAAAAAAGCAAAAAAAATTGGACGTGCCGATGTATACTAGGTCTGTTCCGAAAAATATAAGAACACGAAAAATTTATATATATTTTTGTCGGCCGGATACAGGGGGCCCACAGGGTCCAAAACAAGGATCCAGTGAGGGACGCCTAGACCCAGATAACTTACAAATAAAGTTGGTTAGTGTGGGTACTCAAGTAAAATGGAATAATGAACCAATAAAGCTTGTTATTTTAGAAACTTCAAAAACAAAATTGCAGAAACTGAAGAAAAATTTTCCACTTCATTTTAGAAACTTTAAAAAAAACTGTAAGTCTGAACTTTGGGGACCCATAACTCCGAAGGGGTTGACACCGATTTTATTATGTTACATTTGTTGCTTAAAACAACGAGTCTTACCCCTCCCCACAAAAAAATCGGTAGGTTCCGACCTATACTAGGTTGGTCTGTGATATAAAACTTAAGCCCTCCCAGAGGAGAATGAGTTATAACATAAAACAACTGTGAAGCCGGTGTTAGAACCTTCCAAGAGGAGAAAAATCCCTAAGATCGGCTTACTTCCGTCCACGAAAAACTGAAACAAAACAAGGCTGAAGTTCAGGACCTGGGGCAGGCAAAAAAAATTTTTTTAAAAAAAGAATACAAAATTAAAGAAATATTAAAGAATGTGAGAAAGTGGAAAACTAGCCGTCGCACGGACCTATGGGGCCCACAGGGTCCAAAAAACTGTCACACCCAGGGCCATTTGGGTATGGATTAATGTTGGTACTTCAACGAAAGGTATTTGTGTTACGAATTCCGTGGTGTCATTCTTTTTTTTCGTGGGATGTCTGTAAGTCCATATAAGTCCACTTTTGTGCGTACAGTAACCATGAGATTGGTCATGGTAACGGCCAGAAAAATAATTTTTTTTTAAAGTATCGAGTGATTATTCCGATTTTGCCACACATCGACTTAAGGTACAGAGGGAATTTTAACCCCCTGCCTGACGGCCGGGCGACTAAGTGCAATATAAATTTAACGATTTTCCAAAAGTTCTACCATACGATACGAGCAACATAGGTCCCTGCGAGGGCTACTTTTTCATTTTCTCACATTCTTTACCTTTTCTTTAATTTTGGTTTATTTTTAAAAAAAAAAATTTTTTGCCTGCCCCATGTCCTGAATTTTTGCCCAAAACAACACCATGCCGTGTTGGGCCTACCCTAGAGGATATATGTACAATAAACCAAAATAGGGTAATCGGGTCCCACAAATGTCACACGAAAAAATGAAAACCAACTTTGAATTCGTGGGAAGAATACAGCTAAAAGTTGTATACCAATAACCAAAATTTCCACCAGAGATACGCAGAAGAGGTAGTGCAATTTTTTTTTCTTGGCGCTTTGAAATGTTCGTTTAAATTTGTAGCCATTTAAAAAAATATTGGCAAATGTTGCCAGAACAACGAACAAACCATTGCCAAAATGCTGTTGCCAAAATGTGAGGAATTAAATTGTATTCGCCTGAAAGTATACCATACAAATTACGTGGTGGCGTTGCGAGAGTTTAATTACTAATTTGTCATTAACTCAACACCTTGATTTCCAGCAACGCGCCATCGATCTGTCGAAGACATTGCTCTTGGACAAACAATAACACCATTAGTGACAAAAAATTATATTATAAAATCCCCACATAGTACTTTGTTGGACGTACTGGTTGGGGTAGAGCCATTGAAAATACTCCATTATAATTTTGCTGGGATACCTTTCATTTGAGTACCCGCAATTGCGTTTTTGGCGTGTTCTTGCGTAAACGCGTTTTTTGCCTACATTTTTTTTTGGGTGGGGAACACATCTTACACAAAAAATTTAAAAAAATTTTACTTTTTCATAGAAATTGATCTTGAACCGGAAAAATTATTAACATAAACAACATGATGTCCCATTACATCCCCTGAAGAGATTGGGGAGAGCTTCTCACAATGAGTGAGATGTGCGCTTTCTAGTTTTTACACTCGCTGATTGGGAGCTACAGTTTTACACCGGTTCCGAACGGCGTAAAGCTGTAGAAGCTTTTTCATGGCTATGTTCTGGATAGTATCGCCATCGAAAAAAATTTAAGGTGGTCTGAGCAGGGATCAAACCCACGTTCTCATGTACAAGCGCCGCGCACACAGTCATTGTACCACCGACGGTCACAGGAAAAGTTATTATTAGAGCAAATAGCTTTAATTAAAAGAACACGGAAAAATATATTTTCGGAGTTATGGGCCCCCAAAGCTCGGATATACGAAAGGTTATTTCGTTTTTGTGTAAAAAAGTCAAAATAGTTTAGAAAGAATTAAATAACAATTTTCGATAACTCAGTTAGTAATCGGGATATCGGAAGTTGAAAGTTTCCGTCGAGTTTCGAGTCGAGTTTCCAAAAAAAAATTCGTGTGAAATATTGAACTTGTCATTCCGTCGTGTGATGAAAATCGATAGAGTCAAAATCGAATACGATTTGACGGTTTTTATTGGCATAGGAATTGGGAAACAAATATTTTATATACGCATTAATCAATGGCGGAAAAGGATGAATAAATTAATTGATATCGTGGGTACGAGGTTGGTCGACAACTTTATATTTAACTGATGAATTTGAAAAAATATTACCAAAAAATTTTGTGAACATGATAGTGATGCGTACAACTTCTATTACATTCTTACATGGTATAAAGCAGAGCGGTAATCCCACAATAAATATCAACGAAAGCTGATGCTCCTGCTCATGAATGACAAGCCTGTGGTTCGCTTTATGTGCACAAAAACATCATTATTATGTCAAATGGTATTCGATTTAAACCGATCGATTTCGATCAAAAATAATATTATAATAGGGTTAATAATAATAAAGTAAATGCTAACCAAAAGTTTTAGCTGTCAGTTTGTTTGAAATTTAAAAATTATAACTGTCAGCTCTATCTAGACATTATGATATTAGTCCGAAATGTCGAATCTAGTAAAATGTTGGCACCTGTTGTCAGATTATTTTCAGTGAAAGTTACTTATCGATAAATTGCGTCAGATATATGTATGTATGTGTCAGATAATAAGATAATGCAAACTTCGCTTTACAATGACTTTTTTGGTGTGTGAGCGTTACAAACTGCAACAAGTACTTTGTAATACCTGCTGTGACTTAAGTACCGACAACATCATACCCATTACTATCCGCTGATTTTACTACTGTTGTTGCTGCCACTAATACTTCAGCTGAACTGCTTAATGTATTTGGATGTTTCTTTATTGATTGTTTATTTCAAGAAATTTGTTTTATCTTTTTGCAATTACAAATTTCAAAGCAAAAAGAGTTTTATTTGTGTAGCTGAATGATGAGAACATTAAAAAGTGCCAGAAATAATAAGAACAACAACAACTATATCCACAACATAACGTCATCGGCATCGTGAATCCACCACCTATAAACAAAATTAAGACGTCAGCGATAAACAGGGTGGTGTGTTTGGTGGTAGTGTTAATTTGTTGGTGGTGTCGTTACATTGGTTAACACTTTGCTCTAATCTTATTTCTAACCCCGAGTTTGTGTGTGTGTTTTGTTGTGTTATTGCTGTTAATGACAGTTTTGGCTTTGAAAGTGTTAAACAAAGTCACAAGTCACATTGACGTCGTCACCTCCATCCGGTGAAGAGGGAACATCTTCATCATCAGCAGCATCATGTTGTTGCATAGAATTGTTGCCCGCTAGTCTCGCAGCTGGTCAGTAGTACTCGAATATAAATAACGTTATAAATATCTTTCTACATTTCAGTGATCTGTCTGTAGTGCTTGTCTGTGTTTGCATATTGTGAGTGGCGAAAAAAAGTGTACAACATGGATTAGAACTAATTATTCTCAAATGATCACAATGAAAACCACCTATTTTATTAATTAATTGAAATGCTGTGCACTTTTTTTTAGCACTTACTGTATTTATTATACAGTTTTTTTTTTATTTCGCACACATTTTTCTCAACACTTAACAAAGATCACTTAAAAATTCTTCTAACGTTTTTGTGTCATTTAATTCTATTCAAATATGCACTGGTTAGATATTTGATTTTTTTTTGAATAATTTAAAATTATTTTTGTATTATTATCACAATAATAGTAAAAATAGTGTAAAAATAGAAATTTAGCTTCTATTTATTAATCACAAAAACAGACATAAAAATACTTGCGTTGAATTTTCCATTATCACATTGATATTTAGTGAAACTTTTGTTTGCATAGATTATGCTTTGTTCCTGGGATCTAAAGAGAAATTTTACTACGTTATTAACATTACAATAGGTTGTATTTTAACTGATACACTCACACTGTTAATCTTTGTCAAATTTGAATCATAGTAAGTGGGATAGTCAGAAGGGCATTGCCATTTTTTAAAATCAACTTCAGAGTTGAGATACTGAATGCGAAGATTGTTAAATTTATTGGAGAAAGTATTTTATTCAAGTACCAGTGTATCCAAACTGATCACTCTTTCTAATAGAAAAGATGGAACATAAATAAATGACGTATTAAAATTATATTTTATTAAAGATTTTTTTATAAAAATTAATTTTTTTGTAGAAACGGTAAATACATTCGACGCATAGACGAATTTAGTATAGACACATTAATTCTCGCATCTAACGTTTCCTTTCACACTCGTAGGGTTTTGGAAATGAGAAAAAATTCGACAAAAATTAACGTACAGCAGGTGGAGGTACAATAACTGTTTACTTAACTTTTTCATTTCGTTGTCGTATAGAACTGTGAAATTTGAATGTATTTTGAACTTTTTTTGTTGACTTGTGTTGTCGGTATACATTTGTATTGAATTTAACACATCTATTTTGCCACAAAAACACGAAATGCGGTTACTATGTATGTTGGCGCTGTGTACTATTGCCTCTATCTGGTATTATTGAACCCATGCTTTCCGCCATCCAATGTTTACTTGCAACCATACCTATCACGTATAATTTATTGAGAGAATTAATGTGTCTATACTAAATTCGTCTATGATTTGAAGCCTTCTCGCGAATAACGAGAGGCAAAAAGATACTTAAACTTTTGTGCAATTCCTTTTTGTTTGTCTCGTTAAGTTTGTATTAACTACCATTTTTATTAATTTAAATTATTTAGAAAATTTAATATTTATAGTTTTCATAATAAATAACGTCTTATTACAAATACTAATTGGGTGATAATACGTTTGTACATACAGCGTTTTTTCACTTTGAAGCGGAACTAATTTCGTTGTTAGTTTTGCACTTAAATAATCTTTGCGAGAATTCGAACGGGAGACCATGAAAAAAATCACTAACAAAAAATGTCGCTTACAACGTTATACACAGGAAGGCTTCTTATGTTAAGCATGGTCATGAACATCGGTTATACATAACCTGACCAACCATCCCGCTTTTCAATGTCTTTTCGATGAGGAAAATATAAACGAGATTTAAATAAATGTTAATAAATCGAAACAATTTATATTTTATTTTTAAATATAATTTAACTATTTCTAAATTTTATATTATTTATTAAAATAAATAATTCCGTTTTTTGGGTCAAAACCAGTTGGGTCAGGTTAGTTAAACATAAACAGACAAACTGGTTGTGACCAAATAGCGAGACACAATGGGTAAAATGATAAATTTTTCGTCTTTAAATAGAAAATTATATAAAAATACATATACATATTTTGTTAAATGGGTCTAAATACAGGGTGGCTGACGAATAATGTTACTTTAAGAAACTCAAATAACTTTTTTTTCAGTGTATTGAATTCATTTCTCTTCTACTCAGGTTAGAGCTTATTCAATTTTATTAAATATAGCTTAATTAGTTTTAAAAATAATTGAATTTAAATGCCCCCCCCCCCTGCTCGTTGATGCATGTGCGGCATCTTACCAAAAACTTGTTCATTACTGCTTGGAGAGTTGAGACAGGAATAGCCGCAATTGTTTCTCGAATACATTGCTTTAGTTCATTCAAATTTGTTGGTTTTGCTTTGTAGACTTCCTGTTTGCAATAACTCCACAAGAAAAAGTCGGATACAGTAAGGTCAGGCGAACTGGGGGCCAAGGGAATGTGGAGTTTCTGGATATCAGCTTATTGGGAAATTTTCGTCGCAATTCTGTCATAACAGGCCGGGTTATGTGAGGAGTTCCACCATCTTGCTGAAACCACACAGAGTTGAAAGAAATTCTCATTCGGCGTAATTCTGGATTGAAAAACTCTCTCAACATGCTCAAGTAACTGTCACCAGTAACCGTAACGGTGTGACCGTTTTCTTCGAAGAAGTAGGGCCCGACAATGCAGCGTGATGAAACTGCACACCACACTGTGACACGAAGTGGATGCAATTCCGTCTTATGGAGTATCTGTGGGTTGGAAGCACTCCATATTCGACAATTTTGTTTGTTTATGTTGCCGTTTAAATCGAAATGGGTCTTGTCAGACATGAAAAGACAGTTAAACATGTTGCCGTCCTCTTCCACCAGTTGAAGCATCTTCTGGCAAAATTCCAAGCGAATCGGGAAGTCTGCTGCATTCAGTTTGTTGGCCATTTGAATTTTATAAGGGAATAAGTCCAAATCTTTGTGCAGAATTGACTGCAATGACTGTCTGCTTATACCCATTTGAGCAGATAAGCTTCTTGTCGAAACTCCTCCGTCCGAACTGAAGGGTTTCGATGGTAAGGTCTTCTGTTGGCTGTCCCATGCTTGGCAAAACTGTTAACAAGTCTTGTTATGGTCCATCTGCTCGGAGGATTGCGCCAAACGTGCGCCTATACTCTCTTTGGACTGCGTGATAGCGGTGGACAATCCAAATTCTTGTTTCAGTATCCCAGTTATCATTAAATAGAAAAAAGTTATTAAATTTTTTTTTAGTAGCGGCTTTCATCAGCCACCCTTAGATAAAATAAAATGTTTATGTATTTTATTGTATTTTTTATAATAGATTCAAGCCGGGTGAGAAAAAAGCGGTGCAATCCCGCCAAAAGGGGATTATGACGGAATTTGACAAATCTATGAGATATACAAACCGAAAAAGTAAACAGCAAACATAAAGGAAAATTTGTTGTCGGAAAAACATTGGGTAAAATATGGGTAAATTCATGAAATTTCTTTTTCACTTTGCCATAATTTTATTTTGTTAATTTATAATGTTAATGGTGTACTTTGGTTATGCCCGACATCCGGCTCTTAAGCCACCATTTTATATATGTACATAGAAAAATGTACACTATTGTCACATAAAACATAATTAAGAAATAATGGTTATATATAAATGAAGCTTTATATTCTGCAGCTCCTTCAAAATTGAAAACGACACAATTTAAATTTTTTAAATATATAACTGGTTCAGTTCTACCTAGTTTTGAACTAGAGGCACAATAACCGGTTCAACTTCCTCTAGTGCCATGAACTAGTACTTTTATGAACTTGTTTGTCAGTTTCCTGTTGGGTACAAACAGACCGATTCGCGGTGAGAGAAATATAATGAAAGTCTCTTCCATGCAAAGTGCAAAAAATAGAAATAGAAAAATAGAATAGTTAAAAAAGAATATTGTAAAGGATCATTCGAAAAACTGAAAAAGGGGGTTTCCTCGTTTACTTTGTTTTTGTTCGTTTCAATATAAATTCAAACCAATTAAATAAGGAAATCTGTCAAAATTTTTTCCTGCAAATCATTCTCCTCAGGTTTACACTATTCCCTTCGCTCTCCGCAAATAACAATTTGGACATATCCAACGATTTCTCTAAAAGTCTAACGCGGCCTTTATTGGAGATACCCCAGAGGAGTAAAGCTCTAAGCACAGACAAAAGTTGTCTCTGCAAAAACCTTCCAAACTGTTATCCCATATTTCGATATCTGAGATCAGTTATATCTCGGAGGTTGACATTTTACAAATTACGTGTTGTTTCAGAAAAATTGTGTTTTCTAGTGTAGCTCCAAAAAATTAGCGAACAAAATGTAATAAAGAAGTTTGATATACTGCTTAATTTTATTTATCGAGTTATCAAAAGATGCCGTTTGAGAAAAGGTAAGAAACATGTCTTACTTGGTGAAGTTACTACCGAATTCGCGAGGCAGTGGTTGGAGATACTCAGAAGAAGCATATCTTTCAGCAAGGCCCTGTGTCTCAAAATTCTGATCTCTTAATAAATAAGTTACCAATTTTTTACATTCAATTTTTTCAGCTTACATTGAGGTGACCTATGAAAACATCTTATCAGATGCTTCAAATGCTAAATGATAAATAATGAGTAATGTGTAGAAAAGAACATACTCTTCGCACAAACAAATCTGTGGTCACAAACAATAACAGCCTAACTCGAGTTAAGGCAAAATTGAAAAAAAAATTTTGAGAAGTCACCGTGCTCAAATAAACAACTCTTTTTTTGTTAAGAAGTAAGTAAAAGAATTCGTTTCCTTGTTATCTGTAACAAAGTTATCACAAAAACTCCGAGACCTGATTTCCAGTAAAGATATTAAACTTTAAACTGCTCTCCCTGAAAAATTTTAGAATCGACTTAGGCTGTTATTGTTTGTGACCACAGAAATAGTTTTAAGAATATATCTTAGACTTAAAACTTTAGCAATGAGTAATCATTATAATAATTAAAGCTATGAACAAAGCGGACTACAGACTTGCCATTCATGAGTATGAGCGTGACCGCTAACGTGTTGTCCTGTTGATGGAAATAAAATCAAAATTTAATTTTTTTTTTGATTTTTTTGATGAACGAGCAAGTCATATAAGCATTCAAATCCATAGCTCCGAGCGCGAGTACTCCTGCGAGTGAAAAAAAAACGAGTATACTCTATTTTTCTATGCCACTCGAATAAGAGCGCATATGCTTTGCTCGATTTCGAGTGCGTGTAAAATACGCTCGAAATCGAGCAGATTATACTCTTGCCGAGTACTCTTTTAGTCTTTCTCATCCAGTGGAAAAATAAGACTGGGAGGCCAAGAAGAGAAAAGCAGCAGAATGTATTGTATTGTAAGGGACTGGTGATTTTGTGTACAAAAATACTCGCGAAAAAGATTACTCGAAGATTACGAGTGTTACAAAAATTTTTTATTATTTAATATTGTTTATTAAATTTATTATTTATTATTTAATTTAGTTACTATACTTGCTACTACACACACACACACACTCACACACTAATTGTCAAAAACAAAACTAAAGCCAAAGAATAAAATGCTCCCCTCCTCAAACCCTTCCTTCCTCAGTCACCACTCCACACCTCAGGCCTTAGCAACACCAAAAACCATTTGCTTTACTATATTTACTACTCCACACACACACGCACAAAAGTCAGCAGAAATTTTTTTTTAATATGGCAATTCCGTATCTTCCATTTGATACCGATTGGAGAAATTACTTTGATATCAAGTTGAGAATCACAAATTTCTCAATTTGATAACTAAGAAAATCACCATATAAAAAATGTGCCTTTTAAGTTGAGAAGACTATAATCGGACTGTTGAGGTGCATTTGAGAATTAACGTTGGAGATTTGAGAAAGGTATTTGATCTCAAATGTACCTCAAGTTGATATCCAACAAAAATGTTTATTGGGTCCTTACATTCTAACAACAAGTGTGTGTGTACCATATTAATTTTGTTAACGCATGATTAACTCAAACATTTGTTGTGTATTTAACACCAATTTTCCAAAAAATATTTTTTAATTACGTTGTATCGTCGGACATTTATTTTCCTGTTACACCCAAGAACATTTATCAAATTCAAAAGGAACTTCTCCCCTTAAAAACAGGGTTGGTCCTCTTGTCTTTTTTTCTCTATCTTAAGGTGCCACCGCAAACTTTGTCGTGACGTAAGAAATTTTTAAAGTTGTCGTTTATACAAAAGTGTTTTATAATATCTAAGAAAGAATTGTGTTTTCTCGGTGCGAAAATATGTTAGTGTAATAAGCATTATTTCCTGAGTTACCAGTTCATGAAGTAGTGAAAACTGTAGCAATTTCCTTGCTTCACAACTACTATAGTTAAATTGGTTTCGAAATCATTACTTAAAATGGATTATTTTATTGCGAACTAGTTAGTAATTACTTGTTGCGAACCAAAGATAATCGCACAACATTAATTATGCAAGTATATATTTATTAACTTGGATTGGATTAACTTGGTGGACCAAAAGTCGCGCCTGCGTGTAAAAATTGAATAACTTTTTTGTTTATTATTATTTTTTATTGATTTTTTTTTTTAAATATAATATTATCTTTGTATAACCTAAATTTTAATTATGAAAAATAATGTCAGAGAGATGACCACCATTTTCATCGATGCACAATTGGGCTCTTAAACAGGCGTTTTGCATAACTGCACGCAAGGTTTCAGGCTCTATTGCCCTGATCTCAGCTTCAATGTTGTTCTTTAGCTGCTCTATAGTTTGAGGCTTGTTTACATACACACCCCCATAGAAAATAATCAGGGGCAGTTAAATCCGGTGAACGTGCTGGCCAATTAAATTCTGAATTTTTTGAGATAATTCGGTCGTTAAAAATTGGAAAAGTAAAATTCTACCACTTTCGTTCGTTGCTCAGTCGTTAAATTTTGCATGGTGGTGTAACACGAATCGATGAATAAAATCTGAAAAAAAAAAAAATAAAAAATATTAATAAACAAAAAAGTTATTCAATTTTTACACGCAGGCGTGACTTTTGGTCCACCCTGTATATTAAAACACAAACTAAACTAAAGGATTTCAAAGTTCGTTTAAATTATAAGTTCGTTTAAATCACCTTAATAGGAAGTACAGTTAGCTTTTTGAATCATTAGATGTTCACTATTTTTAGACTCACTGATTGGAACCTACACTTTAACATCATATCGGCACCGAAAGAAATCTATGATGGTAATTGCCGGCATTGAGACTGCGTTCTTATGTACAGTAGTCGCCCACGCTAGCTAGCCATTGCGCTAATTTAAACCAGTGTAAGTTAATTGCACTCTGGATATAATTTTTTATAATGGACAGGCAGTCCATGTTAATTCAAGCGCTAGTTTCAAAAGTTGAAGTTGTCTCACATTCCCTAAATGTAATTTCGAAATTAACACAAAGCTGATAGATAATCGTTATTAGTTCAAATGTTCCCTGTAACTGTTTTGCAATAAGAAATTCTCTCCTTTTGTATGAATACATTTTTTTCAATTACCTTCCGATTAAAATTACCTAAAAGAATTTACTTTCATATCTTTCAAGTATTCATAAGTATAATATTGAATTTATGCAATCAAATTCATGCAAGTAAATCTATAAAAAACTGAATGATTGCCTTTTTATTATTAAGATTAACATATTTGAACCAAGTATTTTGTTCTTTTATTTAAATTAACATAACCCTATTAAAAATTGTTTACATACACAATACATGTATATAACTTGGCATATATATTTTACTTCTGGTAGTGCAGCACGACGTACATACATATTTCATAGTATTTAGCATTTTCACGCAAAAGCGAGAAGGTGGTCGGCTGTTTGATATCGGTGGGTCGTTCGTTGTCATACAGGTTAATTATGTTTTCAGTCTGCCCACTATGCACGTAATCCATATTGAAAGCGTTGCCTAGGTTTCCACTATATGTTGGTGTAGTGTACGTATACATGTGGTAAGTACACAACATTGTGAGATTGCTTACTGAAAAAACCCACTTGCCCATTCAGCGACAACAAAACATTTAAACGCAATTGTATAAGATTTCTTTTGAGCAATGTTAAATTTTAGTTGTTCCCTTAAAATTTCGAAATTTTGCCATTCTTAGGGGTTTTCATAGCTTTTTGTTTGTTCACAGAGAACAAATTTGTTGCCTTTTTTTTCTTCTGAGTTTGTATTTGTTTTATTATTACAAAAACATTACGTTTTTGTTTGCTGTTTTGAGCTTTTCAGATTTCGACTTTATGCATTTTTGTTCTACTTTGTGTATACACTACACCGCTAAAGTATGTACATATTTAAATGGAATATGGATATACATACATGACCTCACCCATAACTGGTATACATATCGTTACCTTAATATAAAAAAGACCCAACTCATAATTATCGGAAATCGAGGTTTTTACTGATGAGTACGTCCTGATACACCTTGTATTAAAATCACCTGCATATTAGATGAAAACTATGGAAGTTATAATTGTATTGCAAGTTACAATTGTATTTTTATATTATGTCCAGTTTTAACACGTTAAGGTATCGATATTGTTACGAATTTCCTTATTCGTCCTTTTTGCGTTGTTTTATTCCCAATAATAAAACAAGGTTCGTTTTAAATTACGATAATTACAACGGTTTCACTTCCTTTTATTTTACTTATATAGTACAACAGTTTACTTTATTTATAACACTTTAACAAGTCTTGTATTTTACTATTAATTCGCGTTGCTTACTTTATGGGGTTTAATTACAAACTGAACTCTCCATTCCAAAGACCTCCGCTATTTATACCAACTCACCATACTCAAATGAATTTATATCTAGCGAATTCAAGAACCTTCTAGACGTTGTTGTTGTTGCTTATCTTTGTATAATCATCTCGAATGGTGGAGAATTATCTTAACTGAGGCGAATTGGTACGTTGTTACAATGCATACTTTCAGGCGCAGCACTAACCGTCTTTTATTTACATAATGTTAGTAGAGTCATTAAGCAAATGCTTTTACTTATTCGTAACACTGCCCCCCACTTGAGCCTGTTGGTCCCGAGCAGGAACACCCCGTTTTCCACACAGGGCTAGTCTTTCCAAATGCACGACTTTCATTTTAGCTCTTAGACTTTGACTTTTCTGGATTCTATAAACCACGTCATTTATTCGTTTGACAACCTTGTAAGGGCCTTCCCAGTGAGTCTGAAGATAAACCATTCTTGCGCTGTGGGTTGAACAGTAAAACTAGCTGGCCTTCATGGAATCCTTCTGAGTTTGCCGCTCGGTCGTATCTGGCTTTCATTTTATTACTGACCATCTTTATTTTGTTGCGCACAAATTCATGGAGATCATTAAGATCCCCCGTATCTTGGTAATTGCCATCACTGTTCGCCGGGTCAGATGCTGGTTTGGTACCGATCTCCAAAAATCCAGGCAGCTTCAGCTCAGTTCCGAAAATTACTCTAGCGGGTGTTCGCGAAGTGGAGTCATGGTTGGCCGTCCTATATGCCAAAAGGATATTTGGTATGTATTCATCCCAATCTCTTTGATCTGCGCTCACTACTTTTCTGAGGTATTCTTCAAGAGTTCGGTTGAATCTTTCAACCATTCCCTCAGACTGAGGATGCAATGGTGTTGTTCTTGTTTTCCGAATACCGTACGACTCACAAATTTCTTTGAAGATGGTCGATTCAAAATTTCTACCCTGGTCCGAATGGAGTTCCGAGGGGACACCAAAACGGCGTATCCAGTTATCCACAAACACTTTAATTATAGTCTTCGCTTCCTGATTTGGAACAGGGTATGCTTCGCGCCATTTACTGAAGTAATCCATAACCACTAAGACGTACTGGTTTCCTGAGCTACTGACTGAAAATGGACCAGCCATATCCATAGCTATACGCTCAAATGGTTCACCTGAGTTGTATTGCTGCATATGGCCATGACTTTTTCGCGTTGGTCCTTAGCTGTCATGCATTGGGTGCAATTTGCTATCCAATCGGCTACCACTTGTTGACAGCCAACCCAGTAGAACCGTTGCTTTAGCTTTTCAATGGTCTTGGTTATTCCTAGATGTACTCCACTCGGGCCATTATGGAATTCTGTCATTATCTCTTTTTCCTTAGAGGAAGGTACCACTATTAATTTTTTGACTATTTTACCATCCTCACTTTCCCATAACCGGTATAGACAACCATCCAATAATTTTAGGCTGTTCCAATGGGCCAATATACTTTCATCAGGGGGCTCTCTCAGGCGATGTCATTGCGTGTTGGTTTTTTTACCTTCTTCCTTTGCAGAAATGATTTTTGCCAGTGTAGGGTCGCTTCTTTGTGCTGTTGACCAGTCTTCGTTGGATTCCAGTCGAAGCAGACGTACGTCAATGATGTTTTCTTTCCCCTCTGCTTTTGAGCTGTGTTTGCATTCCAGCTTGCATGGACGACGTGACAGGGCATCAGCATTACCGTGTTTTCCTCCTTTTATATGCTCAATGCTGAAGTCATAGCTCTGCAGCCTTTCAATCCAACTAGCAAGTTGGCCTTCTGGGTTCTTAAATTGGAGTAGCCACCTTAATGCCGCATGATCGGTTCTTAACTGAAAAGGCTGGCCGTACAGATACTTGTGGTAGTGTTTGACACACTCTATGACTACTCCTTGTCTTTCTCGCTGATTTATACTTGCCAATAGCCACTTAGTCGTTGAGCTATAATCCACACAAAATCGAGTACTTCCATCTTTCTTCTTAACTAGTACCACCGGCGAGCTCCATGGACTTGAAGAGGGTTCGATTACACCATCCTGCATTTCAGCTACAAGTTTCTTCACCTCATCTCTTTTTGCAAGTGGAAGACTTCTGGGCGCCTGTTTTAATTGATCTCGCTTCCCCTGTGTTGATGTCATGCTTTACCATTGATGTTCTACATTGGCATTTTTTTTTCAGGGCGAAGGCAGACGCATGCTTCCACAGTAATTGCTTTGCTTTGTTCCTATCAGATGGCTTTAGTTCTCGCACCCACTCACTGAGATGCGACGCCAGTACTTTCTGCTCCTTTTCTGATAGTTTGCTGCAGTCGGAATTAACTTCACAGTTGATGACCGCTTCGGCTGGTGTACATTCTGCAATTTCTGTCCGGTCGCCGATCACCTCCTCATTGTTGGACAAATTTCGAACTCGTACAGGCAAGTATCCTTCATTATTAGTTTTTACTAGAGCTTTGGCAGTGATGATGTTATAGTTTTTTATACTTGCCGGTTCAACTACCCACAACCCGCCGATCTCACAATCTCCCTCCATTCGGGCCCATACTATGGTTTCTGAGTTTGGTGGCAATTTTACATCTTTGTGAGCGATCAGTCTTTTAATCTGTGCTGTATTGTATCCCACATTGAGTGGAATTTCCACATTAGCCCACATCAAAACTTGCTGCACCATATCCAACTTGAGGCCTTGGGCAATCATAAAATCTGCGCCAATGTAGGCGACAATAAACACGTGTTCGATGCTCATGTTGGCAATGGATAACTTCAATTTAACTTTACCATGTACAGTTGCTGGTTCACCCGTTGCTGTGCGGAGTCTTACACCATGTAACGATTCCATTGGTCCATTTATCAAATCAGATCTGATGATAGATTGTGACGCGTCTGTGTCCTTAGTCAATATGCGCTTCCGACCACCGATAGCTCCGTAGACAGTGAGGTTGTTGTTTTTCTGTTGTATTATTGAGATGGAGATCTTGGGGCCCTCGGTTGTGGGAGCCAGTCTATGCCCCTCTGGGCTAGCTCGTTTTAGTTTAACGGAGATTCATTTTGTATAGTAAAATTTGCCCGTTTATTGCCACGTGGGCGTGAGCTCGATGTTGATCGTTTTCGTGGCTCTCTGCAGTTTCGTGAAATATGACCAGGTTTGTCGCAATTGTAGCACTTTGGTCTGGGCTTACTTCTGCCTGATAACGCCTTGCTGAGGGTTTGGGTCATTTCTTTAAGATCGTTTACGGCACCCTTCAAATCTCCTGCCTCCGACTCCATTTCAATTTTTCTAACTCTTTGTATTTGAGGCTTGGACACAAATTTCGCTGTCTCCTGTGCCAATGCGAACGAAACGGTTTCGGCGAATGTAGCTTTTTGTGTGGCACAAGTCACGTATTTTATGTCAGGATCACGGATGCCGTTGACGAATTGTTCAATCTTAAATTGATCCAAGAATGGATGGGACTCACCAGGATAAGTCATCAACACCAAACGTTCCACCTCGGTTGCGAAGTCCTGAAGTGTTTCATTATGCTTTTGCACTCGGCCTCTTAATTCCATGCGATATAAATCCTTCTTGTGATCGCCACCATACTTGCGTTGTAACGCAGCCAGTATATCCTCGTAGTTGTTTCTGGCACTGACGGGAATGCTCTGAAGGACTTCTGCTGCGCTGCCTTTTAGTTCTAAAATTAGCTCTACTGCTTTGTCGTTGCTGTTCCACAAGGTCTTAATTGCGACCATTTCGAATTGGAATTTAAAAACGTCAAATGGGGTAGAGCCATCGAAACTGGGAGCTTTCAATCTACTAGAGACTTCAGAAATTACTCCCACTGGCCCTTCTTGCAACTGGAGATCATTCATCTTTCTTTCCAGTTCGGCGAATCTTTCCTCCACATCCTGTTCGACCTGCTCGATCTTCTCCATGTTATTCATAGCTTCTGAAATTTCATGTAGCTTGTCATTTGTGGCGTTTGATGTTTCCTGCATAATTCTAGAATTTTCACCAAATTTCTCGTCCATAATTCTAGAATTCTCACCAAATTTCTCGTTCATAATTCTAGAATTTTCACCAAATTTCTCGTCCATAATTCTAGAATTATCGTCCAATTTGGCCATCATGGCAGCAAACATTGTAGAAACATCTACATTACCAGTTGCTTCTTTTGCACAAACCTCCATTTCGTCTTTGCACTCGAACTGATATGTGTCAATTTATTCGTCCTTTTTGTGTTGTTTTATTCCCAATAATAAAACAAGGTTCGTTTTAAATTACGATAATTACAACGGTTTCACTTCCTTTTATTTTACTTCTATAGTACAACAGTTTACTTTATTTATAACACTTTAACAAGTCTTGTATTTTACTATCAATTCGCGTTGCTTACTTTACGGGGTTTAATTTCAAATTAAACTCTCCATTCCAAAGACCTCCGCTATTTATACCAACTCACCATACTCAAATGAAGTTATATCCAGCGAATTCAAGAACCTTCTAGACGTTGTTGTTGTTGCCTACCTTTGTAGAATCATCTCGAATGGTGGAGAATTATCTTAACTGAGGCGAATTCATGTTACTGGTTTAGCGAGCTGGTACGTTGTTACAATGCATACTTTCAGGCGCAGCACTAACCGTCTGTTAATTACATAAAGTTAGTAGAGTCATTAAGAGCAAGCAAAAGCTTTTACTTATTCGTAACAATATATACAAATTATTACGGGAGATACATATAAAGACCCTTGGACAACTACTTTTAAAATTTTTTTACTCGTTTAGTTTATTCTGCAACCTCCAAGTTACACTTCTGTTGTTTTATATCGGTCATTGTATAAACTACATACATCACAGGATACGAAAATGCAATATAAAGTTTTAACACAGAAAACACAAGTCTGTTTCATTGGTATTTTGAGACAAGTATGAACATTAGGGTGAGTAGTTTTTTTTTTTTGGCGGAATATCGTATCGCTCAATATGATTCATCCGAATAAATAATGTGTCTAAAATCTACAAAATCTACGAATGTAGCTTTTTGTGTGGCACAAGTCACGTATTTTATGTCAGGATCACGGATGCCGTTGACGAATTGTTCAATCTTAAATTGATCCAAGAATGGATGGGACTCACCAGGATAAGTCATCAACACCAAACGTTCCACCTCGGTTGCGAAGTCCTGAAGTGTTTCATTATGCTTTTGCACTCGGCCTCTTAATTCCATGCGATATAAATCCTTCTTGTGATCGCCACCATACTTGCGTTGTAACGCAGCCAGTATATCCTCGTAGTTGTTTCTGGCACTGACGGGAATGCTCTGAAGGACTTCTGCTGCGCTGCCTTTTAGTTCTAAAATTAGCTCTACTGCTTTGTCGTTGCTGTTCCACAAGGTCTTAATTGCGACCATTTCGAATTGGAATTTAAAAACGTCAAATGGGGTAGAGCCATCGAAACTGGGAGCTTTCAATCTACTAGAGACTTCAGAAATTACTCCCACTGGCCCTTCTTGCAACTGGAGATCATTCATCTTTCTTTCCAGTTCGGCGAATCTTTCCTCCACATCCTGTTCGACCTGCTCGATCTTCTCCATGTTATTCATAGCTTCTGAAATTTCATGTAGCTTGTCATTTGTGGCGTTTGATGTTTCCTGCATAATTCTAGAATTTTCACCAAATTTCTCGTCCATAATTCTAGAATTCTCACCAAATTTCTCGTTCATAATTCTAGAATTTTCACCAAATTTCTCGTCCATAATTCTAGAATTATCGTCCAATTTGGCCATCATGGCAGCAAACATTGTAGAAACATCTACATTACCAGTTGCTTCTTTTGCACAAACCTCCATTTCGTCTTTGCACTCGAACTGATATGTGTCAATTTATTCGTCCTTTTTGTGTTGTTTATTCCCAATAATAAAACAAGGTTCGTTTTAAATTACGATAATTACAACGGTTTCACTTCCTTTTATTTTACTTCTATAGTACAACAGTTTACTTTATTTATAACACTTTAACAAGTCTTGTATTTTACTATCAATTCGCGTTGCTTACTTTACGGGGTTTAATTTCAAATTAAACTCTCCATTCCAAAGACCTCCGCTATTTATACCAACTCACCATACTCAAATGAAGTTATATCCAGCGAATTCAAGAACCTTCTAGACGTTGTTGTTGTTGCCTACCTTTGTAGAATCATCTCGAATGGTGGAGAATTATCTTAACTGAGGCGAATTCATGTTACTGGTTTAGCGAGCTGGTACGTTGTTACAATGCATACTTTCAGGCGCAGCACTAACCGTCTGTTAATTACATAAAGTTAGTAGAGTCATTAAGAGCAAGCAAAAGCTTTTACTTATTCGTAACAATATATACAAATTATTACGGGAGATACATATAAAGACCCTTGGACAACTACTTTTAAAATTTTTTTACTCGTTTAGTTTATTCTGCAACCTCCAAGTTACACTTCTGTTGTTTTATATCGGTCATTGTATAAACTACATACATCACAGGATACGAAAATGCAATATAAAGTTTTAACACAGAAAACACAAGTCTGTTTCATTGGTATTTTGAGACAAGTATGAACATTAGGGTGAGTAGTTTTTTTTTTTTGGCGGAATATCGTATCGCTCAATATGATTCATCCGAATAAATAATGTGTCTAAAATCATTTTGGGTTCTGTGAATTTATCGTCGGAATTTTATTATGTACAAAATTTGTGTTCAAATAATAATAATCTAGAGATCACAACGCGACCAGTGATACCAAACACATAATCGGAAAATATATACATACTTACGGTTGAATTATGCATAGATAAAGTAAACAAAAAGATGAAGCACAAGTGTTGGGGAAATTTTAGTGTAATGGGTAATTTTCTAGATGTCGTTGAAAGCAATAAATGGGATTTTATTTTGTTCCCAAAAAAAAGGCAAAAATATGACAATAAAATTCTAAAATTTCATACCAAAAGAAAAAATAATTTTCAACAAAAATATCAAGAATACAAAACGTTACTTAAAGTAGAATACTTGATGGCCATCGAATTGCAAAGCCATGTCACCGCCGTCTATGTCCTAATAAATTGGTTCTTCCTCCGGTTCAGCTACCGTTCCTTGTTGAGAGTCCTCAGACACTAACGATTTTGGCATCTGCAACTACAGAAGTTGCTACAGTTTTTGGGCGGGGAAGTTTTTAGATTAAAAAGGCGTTCCGGGATGTTCATCTTTGAGCGGTCTTACGGGTTTTCTCCTATTGATATCCCAACACCGGCCTCATGGCTTTGAAATAGTTTTTTATATAAGAAACAAATGCTATTATGTAAAATCACATAAATTTTGTCACATTTTCCATTATTTAAATTACTTTCACAAAAATTTCCCACAATTTTAAATAAACGTCAATGAGAATTATGGGAAATTTCAGTGAAAGTGACAGATGTGTTTCTTTGTCATGTGTGTACCTGCCCCGACGGTCTAAACCTACAGTGCTCTAAACACTGGGTAGATACAATGCGTCTACCAACGCCCCCACATGCAAGCATCTGAGTACCAATTTAAGCACCATGTATGGTTAGGAGCGGAGCCTACCTAGAACTCCTTCCGTTCTATGGGTCACGGCACCCGGTTGCAATGCAACTCCACATCGAGCCGAAACTCCCGCGATTTGGGTACAAACCACAGCCACCACGTGTCTCCCCGAAGGTCCACACCACAGTCAGGATGGAACCGAAGTTCCATGGGCACCTGACTCCCGTGTTACCAGAATTAGGTCTCTGGTCAGACCTCGTAGCCGAAGCTACTACCAGTCGAACCCCAAACGGTTCGGGGAAGTGAAAGTGACAGTAGTACAGGACAGCACCTAGTGAACAAAGTTGACAAAGGTCGCGCTATATCTATTATTTCCTTTATCTATGATTGAAAGTAGTCGCGATTTTACAAGTTCACAAACTAGTGACATTGGAAGTAGTTTACATTTTTTTAACTACTGCGACCGTGTCTCAATGGGCTAGTTCAAAAATATTCGGCCTTGCATTAAGTGTTTTTTTTTTAAATTTCATAAAGTAAGATTGAAGATACTAAAAACATTTATTTATTTGTTTTTTACTTTTCCTGTGCAGACATTTGCTACCTAGTATAGTTTCGTGTTCAATTGTGGATACGTCTTGTTTGGTGGTTTTTGACTGTTTACAAAAATAACACCAAAATTACACAATACAAAAGAAAATATAAAATTAACATTAACAACGGCAACACTACGCAGTCTACAACAACATTTAAATGATTTTGTTTGCTTTTCATGTGCACGCATTTTTGTTGCTTTTACATTTTTATTTCTTGATCAGCAATTTTGTTTTTGTTTCTGTTGTACTTAAGAGGCAGATATTTTTAAAATTTTCCAACTTTGTTTATTTTTAGTTTTTGCCAGGGAATTGCTTTTAATATTCAGTGAATTCGTTCTTCCTTAAAAACAGTTGTAAATATATCAGAATTTTGTTTAATTAATATTTCTTAATATTAAATTAATTTTAAGGAAGTGGTCGGTTGTGAGAAGAGGTCAGAAGACACTTTTACATACATATTTGGGAAACACTTGACAGCATGTTTTTTCTTTAGTGATTAATTTAAATTCGTACATATGGGTGATTGTTCGGAAATTGTCATTTTCTCGTCCTTTGAATTTTCCCACCCTAAAATGGTCGAATGGTGATTAAATTGCGACATGTTCCCGAAGCTACGATGGTACTCTATTATTTCCATGAAACACATTCCATTCTGAACCGTGTAAGTCGGTTTTAGGGAGAAAAAACTGTTCAAAATGTCACAACCATGGCCTGTCCTCCGTATCGAATTCAGGACTTCAGCAGTAATATCCGTCAAGGACGTGGCTTGAAAGAAGTTACCTGCATATATGTTCTAAGGGACATTTAGATTTACAATTCTACGCAAAAAAAATTGGAGGAATATGCACGCCATGGTTATTGAACGGTCCACGAAGTCTGTCCAACAGTTTTGTCAGAATTTTGTACAATTTGAATTCGACTGTGGTGGCGCCATCTCCGGGGTTTCAATATGACCCACTTGCTGGCATTTTGGAGTGGAGGGGGTAGTGGCAGTATTTACACCGGCAGAAATCAACACACGCACATGTATACGAAGGGGAATTCAATTCGAAAAATTGAAAAGCTAAGTCACAAAATAATACGTCACAACCGTTCTCTTATGATCCACATATGCCGTACGATATTTAGGCTTGATTCCCGGTTATGAAAGTAATATTTCATTGCCTGAACTTCATTGTCTTCGGAACTTGTCGAATTCTAAACCGGTCTGGAGCACGGTTAGGTTAAACACTGAAAGTCACAACCGTGTCATATAGTTTCCAATACTGACTAAAATTGATAAATAATGGTTTCTTGACACTGAATGATTAATGTGGAGTAGGCTGTTGCAAAGACCTGACAACACAGTAAACTTTTGCGAAGACCTGGCAACACAGTAGGCTTTTGCGAAGACCTGGCAAAACGAGAGTGAAGTATTTGACATATCTTGTGGCAATCGTCAGTCGTGTGTAGGTCGTGAAAGGTATTAGTCTATTGGCGAAGTTAACTAAATAAATTAGTTAAAACATTAAAATAGTGCGTTTTATTCAATTGATATATATTAGCGGTCATTACAATTAAGTTTCGTTCAGGCAGTCACTACCGTGGCATCGGAATACCATCAATGCTCCATAACTTCGATTGCTTTGGTGTTGTAGTATAGTGATCTTCAGATCATACTTTTGGACCATGATAACATTCAGAAACGTAAAAAAATGGTACTGCAGACATATCGAGGTTTGGAAAAATTGCTATCTGAAAAATAACAATTTCCGAACAATCACCCATATGGCAATTGAGTCGTGTTGTATATTAGGATTTTAAATTGACTAGTGTTGTACATATGGCAATTTCCGGTTGTTTTCAACCGGTTTTTTAAATTTGCGGTTTTTGAACTATTCCATAAACCGGTTTTACTGTGTCGAACTAGTCGGCATTTTCGAATACCAAATTTTTCTAAGTAACCACATTTAAAACAACATTAAGAACAAGCAAGGAGGATAAAATATTTTTTTTCTTGTGTTGGAATAATTGAACTTTCAGTTCTTCCGATGAGTCATATCCATCAATTGAGACTGAACTTGCAAACAATATTCAACCAAAAGACCAAAAGAAAAACAAGCGAGTTTGCAATGGAAGTAGCTGTAAAAATGTTATCCGACGACTCTGCAATACTATGGACTCAGAATGAGTATATACAGTATGTCAAGAATGACTTTACACATTGAAAAAAAAAAATTAAAATTTGCATATTTATTAGCAGAATGAATACACTTTTGATGTGTTAACATCTATAGCGGCGTATATGGACTAAATCTATCAAAGTCAACACATGCAAACAACACACAGACAGGTTTTCTGCTGCTGCTAAAACCAGATTTTATGCTGCTGCTAAAACCAGATTTTCTGCGACTGCGAAAGAGAATAATGACGTGTTAAACAAGAGAGCAATGAAAGAGTGGTGTGGCAGGGGTGAGGCAAACGAAATTGTGTCTATAGCGTATGTATTAACATAATAATGTATGTATGTATGTACATGTGTTTGTTGCTGTGTTGAACGGAGATATAAAGCATAGCCACGCAAAATTTCATTTGCAAGGCTTGCGCAGTCGACGTTATGGTGACACACTAATATTTATTATAAATTATAAATGAAATGTAGGTGCGGAGCAATCTCAGAGCAAAGAGGATAATGACGTGGTTATACGTATATAAAAATGAGATAGCAAGAGAGCAACGAAAATTTTGTGAACTTGTGTAGCGTATGTACGAACATAACAATGTATGTATGTTCATGAGTCAGTAACTTTCCATTCTCTTTGTTTTTTGTGGGAATAAAACAAAAAGTATTAAGCATGAAAATAATGGCACATGCGCTTGCACTTGTCTTTAAATAATTGTAAGTATTAATATTATTTAAATGTAACGTCATCATATGATTGAACGCTGTTTTTTATTTTCCAATGTAACATTTACAAATGTGTTCATAGACGTTGAACACCGTGTAGCAAAAAGGTGTTAACACATCGCCCGTGAGTTCGAACACTCATTGGATTTTTTTATTTTAAAACATATATTTTTTTTATTTATTATAATTATATATTGTGGCCGTCGGGTAGTGTGCGCGGCTCTTGTACATGAGATCCTGGGTTCGAACCCTGCTCTGACCACCTTCAAAAGAAAAAAAATTCTTTCGGCGGCGGTCACCTCGTTTAGTGACGGCGACACTATCGAGTATATAGCCATGAAAAACCTTCTCAAAATACCGTTCGGAATCGGTGTAAAACTGTAGGTCCCAATCAGTGAGTGAAAACTGGAAAGCACACAGCTCAGTGATTGTGAGAAGTTCTCCCCGGTCCCTTCATGGGATGTAATGGGAAACCATTTATTTTATTCATTTATAATTACATATACATATATAGTATATATAAAGGTTTGATGAGAAACAAGAGTAAGTTTAGTGCAAAAAACAAGGTTGAACCAAAAAAACTATTATTTCATTTTTAGTAGTGTGAAGAATGTTTCTTCACAAATGAGAAGATGTGTATTTTGTTTTAAGTAAACTAACAAATAACAATATTTTTAACTTCTAATAATTATTTCGTATAACCACCCTTTGCATCTACCACGTATTGTAGCCGCCTTTTCATGGAATAAATTAAGTTTGGCATATCATAATTGGTAGGTATTCTATAGCAGTTTTTAGGGCGGTTCGGTTTTTTGTTGCCTTTTAGCGAAATTTTTCTTTAATAGGACCCACAAATTTTCAATGGGATTAAGGTCAGGACTTTTGGCAGGCGTATCAATAACTTTTCCGCAGTCGTAGAGAAGCCACATTCCTACATGATGTTCCTTATACTTGGGGTCGTTGTCCTGATAAAATTTGTATTCAGCTTATTATCCCTGATAAATCCAAATTTTCTGGCACTGTTTATTAAATGGGGTTTTAAAATATTCAAATATTGTTGCGCGTCCATAGTAGTCTCAATAAAGGCTAAGTCTCCCACTCCTTTACTTGCGATACACCCCCAAATCATAATAGACATTTGTTCAAATTTTACGGTTGGAATGATGTTCCGCTTTTCTAACGCAGTTAACGCCTTGCCCCACACTCTATTGGGTCCATCGTTGGAATACAACATCGTTTTCGTCTCGTCGCAGAAAATGACGTGATCCCAATAATCGGTTGGCTGCGAAATATGCGTAATGGCGAAAGAAAAACGCTTCTCAACATTAAGTGTAGAAAGGAGTGGTTTTTTACGCGCTGCTCTTGATGAGTATCTGTGTTTTAATATGGCCTGCCGAACTGTTTCACACTCTTCCTTAAGCTCTCTCGCAAGCGCTCTTGTCGAAATTTGAGGGGTTTAATCAATTTTTTTGAGCATTAAGCGCCCTGTCCGTCCAGTTATCTTAAGCTTAGGGCAACCTGCACGCTTTGGCTCCAATCTATCTTCTTTTTCAGCTCGATTCAGAATGTTGTAAATTGTTTTTCTTGACACTGAAAACATTTTCGCTGCGAACTTTTTCCCAACTGATGAATAAAATAAATCAGTTGAACTACCTCCAATGATGTCTTCTTGCCTGGCATATTTTAAGCACAATATTATATGCGTCACAACAAAAATTTATAACCAACTGACTAAAGAAATCTTAGAAAAGAACAATGCAGATCATAGATAACGGAAAAATTACCGTTGATCGTTAATTGAGTGGAAACGGGAGTAAAAAATGAGTTGTGTAAAAAGATTCTTGACACTAACAAAATGTAGTAGCATTAGTTTTTGATGTAATTTTCGGTTCTTGTGCATTGGGCTTGCACTCTATTTGCATGACATCTTACTGTATAAAACAATAATCGATGATAAAAAGTTAATTGTACAGAAATAAATGTTTATATTATTTTGAGAATTAAGTTAAAAAGTGCAATTTATTTTCAATGTGTAAAGTCATTCTTGACATACTGTACATTTTTACTGAGAACAATTTCTAAACAAGATATTATTCTTTAAATTTGTTTGCATCTGTAGTGCAAAGAATTAAATACTTAATATTATATTTACACTCAGAAAACTTTCCCCTATCTGAAGAATAAGTTGTCATATTCGTCCAAAAATATTATTGATTGAAAATATTATTGAATTAGACTTAACCAACCTACAGCTCAGAGTCTGATTTGGAGTACTTTAAATCCGCAGCCAAAATATGTTTATTATTTAGATAAATTTTCAAAGAGATCAGCAAAGTTGAACCTGCTGTGTAAAGCTCTATTGACAATTAATCCCACTTCAGCAATCTATGAGCGTGCTTTGTCCGTATCGTAGACAATTAAAAATAAATTGAGGAACCAAATGTCGCCAAAAAAAATTCTAATGTGCAATTTTTATTAACTCCTATAAAAACATGTGTATAAACTAACGGCCTTATTCATAAAAAGTTGTCATATGTTAAAGGTTTAAGAAGGTAAAGCCCAAAAATTGTATTCATAATCGAAAAATTAAGAGTTCTCTAACGTCGCCATTTTTGTTGAACTTTTAACCCTTGTTTAAGGTTATTTTATACGCATTAATTCACAAAAGAAATGTTTTTTGGCGTAGAATACGTCTTACCTTACGGTATAGGGAGTCATGTGAGATTGTTATTGTTGTAATCTTTATTTCATTGATTATGAGGAAACGGCGAGATAACTTTTTTTAAAAAATTTTCTGTAGGTAAATGAAGATGTTATCTTTCGTTTGATATACATTTCATATTGGTTGATATCTTCCTAATATTTAAATTTCTCAAATCAAAATTGTTTAAACACATACACTCAAACATATGTGTGGTGTTTGGTTGAGTGTTTGAGTTTGTAGCGTGAACTCAAACTATGCTGATGTTTCAGTGTGGACACAAACCTTCGGCTGTTGTTTTGATTGATGAAATATTGAAATTTCGTATATTTACTTATGTATGTAAGTGAAACAAAATGTTAAATGTGAATTTGAATTTAACATGGATATATAATTATAAAAAAGTAACTATCAAATAAATAAATTCATTTGCTTATGTTATTTATCATTTATTGTTATATATGTTTTCTGTCTTATCGGATGGCGTATTCTACGTTAAACTTAATGGCCGTGTCTCTGACACAGCCTGCAGGGACAGTCCGTGGCCGAAGGCCTCGGACAACTGTCTGCTGTATTTTTTTTCACGCTTGTCATACTTAAATATTTATTCGATATAAACACGTGGAATTATTTTGCGTCTATTTGCAGCGTTTATAGTGCCACATTATCCTGCTAATAACCTTTTCACACTAGGCCACATCTTACATCTTCAATCAATTTGTAATTTAATTTATTCATTCAATAACCAAGCAGTAATGCCATTTATGGATAAATGTGCTACAACAATTGAGCTACTACATAATAAAATATTTATAACAATAACAATTTAGAACTTATACTTTAAAAAATAAATAAATTCAAAACTCCCATATGTGTAGTACTCCAAGATTTGTCGTTAATTTAAAAGTTATTTAAACAGTAATTTGGAAAAAAATATATATATATTGCATTACAAATTTCAATAACAACTCAAATTTATACTTAGAACAAAACATAAATTAAAAACTTCCATTTGTGTACTACTCCAAGATTTGACGCTAATTTAAGTTATTTAAACAGTAAATTTAAATTAATTAATTTTTTTTATAGCTAATTTATTTTAAGTAAAGTACATAAAATAAAGGAAAACTGCCATTTATAAAAAAGATGTAACATTTCCCCATACAAATTTGACACTTTGTGAGCTCAATATCTTTCAACATCTTTGAAAAATGTTCCTATTCCATTTCGTTTCGCCCCACGTCATTCGATAGTTTTCAGTCCATCACTAGAAAAATATAAAAAAAATTTACAGAAATTCAAAAACAAAACCAAGATATATTTATATCAGTTGGGAGCGCTTGAACAGCTGATTTAAATATTTGCAAATCTTTGCCTCCATTGACTTTTAAATTCATATGTATTTTGTTTTTATACTTTTTTTCTTGTATTTCAATTGTATAACAAATTTCCTCTGAATTTGGCACTGGAATGAAACCAAACATATATAAAATAGATATTGTCTAGTCGCAATATCACCCCCCGATACAAATACATCTTGACGAAATAAATATAGGAAAACCCCAATTGCAATAAATATGAAATATTAAAAAATAGACGTTTCATGAAAGTCATTCTCCATTTTTTCGTTTCCGGGCCCAAATAGACTATAATTGCAGGCATACTTACATATATTTCCTAAACCATTTTAGTTCGTTTATTTTTGTAACAAAAATTTGGCTACATCGATGTGGCATCTTAATACATGAATATTAGAAAATGACAGATGGAAGATGTAAGATGTTGCAAGTGTGAACGGATGTTTAATTTTTTCAACATCTTCCATGCGTTCCCCCAAAGTATACGCTTGTGTGAATAGGCTATAAGAAACCAAATAGTTTCGTTACAATTTTTAAAATTTTTAACCAAAATGAACTTTTGTTTACATAGTGATGATGTATAGAAAATCAATACATTGAAGCTACAACCTATTATCTGGTTTTATATTCGACTACCCAAAACTGAAATCCATTTCAATATAATTTTTTGAAACCTCTTCCAAATTTAAAAATATAGCAAATATTAATTGATGTATTTATTGAATAGTTCTTTCAGTTAATGTTTAAAATTTGTCAAAAATGCTTTGACGCATTTAAATAAAAAACATTTAATTCAGGCTATCGGTTATTGTTCATATTGTTTTTATACATCACAAGCACTGTGAGAATACATAAAACAGGGTTGTCAGTCAATTATCTGTTTCCTAGTTAAAATACTCATTATGAATACGTTACTAATAAAACCTTCGCCAAATCTTAAAGCTTGCAATAACTGATCAATTCTTTGGAGCTAATTGAATGTTTTTTTTTAGTTATGATTTAGTTATTAATATTTACATTACATTACAAATAGTATTAGCAGAAATATGTTGAATTTTGTTTTAATACTGAAATACGTACAAATATATTTTTTTTTTGCTAAAAACAAATCAAATATTTTTTTTATTGTTTTTTTTTTGCTAAAAACAAATAAAACATTATTATTTTTTTTCCTTTTTTGCAAAATGGAGAAATCGGTTATTCGAACCTTTTCTACATACAAAAAACCGAAAACCGGTTTCTCACACAAAACGGGGTTTTCAATTATTCGAAAACCGGTTTTTACTTGTAGAATTTTTTAACTCTATGGACTCACTCGTGAATCTTGTGTATGAGAACGTTCGATCCCTGCGCTAGCAGCCTCAAATTTCTGGCTTTGTTACCATGTTTATGCCCGTTTTGAAAACGTTTTCATTCTCTCAAACCCATGGCATAAACAGCTATTAAATTAGTTTTGAAATTTCGAAACGTTTTCACTGACACTGCTTTTCAAACCTGTTTGAGCCAGACCATAGAATAACACATACTATAGAAGAACTTATTCTCTCATCTGACGTTTCATTTCACACTCTCTCGGTAGGTCTGTGGAAATGTTTACATACACCAGGTGGAGTTACAAAATATGTTCACTTAACTATTTCCTGTCGTTTTGGTGTAGAACTGAAAAATTTAAATGTATTTTGCACTTTTTTGTTGACTTTTAACGTTGGTATTCATTTGTATTGTATTTAACACAACTAGTTTGCCACAAAAACACGAAATTCGGGTGTAGTTCCTTTGTGGATCGCTGTATACTATTGCCACCATCTGGTATTATTGAACCCATATTTTCCACCCTCCACTGTGTAATTTCCATCGTACCTATGACGTTTAATTTATTGAGCGAATAAAACCTTCTACGTATGTGTTATTCTATGAGCCAGACCTAGCGTTTTCAAAATTGAGTATAAACGCATACGCTTTTGAAACCTTTATGAAAATCAGCTGTAAAGAATGTTCTGTCAAATTTGATGGGGTTTCCAATTTCTTCCATTGGTTGTTTTTATTATTCTATGTGTATTATTATAGAAAATATGAAAAAATTAGAATTTGGTGATAATTTTGTGGTATTGCAAGAAGTAAGAATCAGCTGTTAGTTAAAACAGTTTTAAAATTGTTTCGACTTAAAACATAGGCATAAACGCATATGAAGTTATCGTTATGAGTGAAATCGTTTTGTGGCCAACTGATTTCAAAACAGGCATAAACTAAGCATGTGTCAGCGAAACTATCGAGTAATTAACTTTGTAAAAGCGTTTCAAAAAAACCGATCGGAACCAGTGTAACAGTGTAGGTGCCAATCAGCCAGTGTAAATCTAGAAACCGCACGGCTCATTGATTGTGAAAAGATCACCACTGCCCATTCAGGGGATGAATGGAAGAGTATTTATTTATTTTATGGCAGAAATATGCAACTCTTTGTAATATTTCCAATTAGCTCATTTGTATGGAAAAGCATAGCAAAATTTTAATTTTTCAATAGAAGGGGTGACGTTTAACAAAGCATTGCCGTTCCAGATTAAATAAAGATTAACGATAACAAATTCATTAGTGTTTTGTTCTATGAACTGTTATTGCCGGCATAACGATATGGTTTGGAGGAATATCGTCATACATCATTAGGCCCCATTTCGTTTTTACGGAAATTTATTTTATGGACCCGCCAGCCAGCCGGCCAAACCGAAAATGTAAAAACACCGTGATGCGTATTTGAGCTAAAGGTGCCAAGAGCTTTTAGCGGCTGTTTTTATTTTTGTGGGGAATCCTATTGTTGGTGACTGTTTTCGTTTGTTTTTTAATTTATCTTTATATGATTTTTCTATTACAACACACGTTCAGATTGAGAAGGAAATCTGGATTTTACATTATATTCAATCTGATTACAATATACTTATATTGAAACATTTTGCGCTCAAATTGTATATTATCGCAATAAAAAAATTGCCATTTAAATCCGTGGCATGGTTTTGCTTCCTTTTAAAATTTATGTTGTAGTTGGAAAAAAAGAGGGGCAATTGTTGATTGAGAGTTTAAACATTTCTATCTCGCAAATATGAAAAGTATTATTATTATTGCTGCACATGGCTTCGTCATAAAAGGTTAATCAACTTTTACTCGGGTTATATACTCTGTTTGCTACAATTGACAGTGCATAAACAAAGCGTATGTACATATGTGCTTGGTTTTATCGCACATCCAATTGTTTTATTCAGTTCAGTTGAGTTTAGTTTTGTTTTATTTTCATGATTAAGTTTTCAATATTAGTTCGAACTTATTTTATATCTCAGTATCGTGTTGTGACCGTCGTTGGCGCAATGGTTAGCGTGCGCGACTCTTGTATATGCGAATGTAGATCCATACTCTTACCCACGTTACATTTAATATATTTATTCGATCAGTATCCATGCAGTAGTGACATTTTAAATCTTCTACAACAAAGGAGCTATTAAGTACATTCGAAAATAATTATAATTATAACAATAATAATTTGGATTTTTATTTAAACTGATATGTGCAGTAACTAAATTAGAGACAACATGTGAAAAATTGTCATGTGTGTACTACTCACAAGATTCTGCTACAACATAGCAGCATAACGTCAACTTAAAACTTATTTATACACCTTAACTTCCAAATTAAATAATTATTTGTTTACCAGCAAAATTAGAGAAAATAAATGAATGGTGAAATGTCACTCACAAGATATGATAGGAACAAAGAGCTAAATATAACGTTAATTTAAAACTTATTTAAACCATAGACTAATAATTATAGTAGACTTAACAGTTCTCTCAGCAAATTTTTGACATTTGGCCTGGTGTGATATCAACTTTGGATGTTGATAAAAATTACTTCAATAATACCAGATAGAGGCAATGGTTCAAAACAACCAACAAAATAACAACTACGGTATTTCGGTTTCTGTGTTAAATGGCTCCTTTGGAGCAGATTCAATAAATCATAATAAAGTCTTTAAAAAAAAAATGCAACAAAAATGAGCAATTACACAACAGCAATTACACAAAATACATTTCCAACAGAAGACTATAAATCGGCAAATAAAATGCGAATTGATAATTTCATAATTAAATTGAAGCCCTTAGTGGAAGAAGGTGTTAACTCAGTTTTTTTTGTCCAAAACAATATTTTCCTTCTTTTAATGTTTTCATGGTGTCTGATTTAAAAAAAAATTGTTAAATTTAATTTTAATAATTTAAATATCAGATGTTGACTTTTTTCTTATCTAAAACAAAATCAGATACCATGGAAACAATTACAGAAGGACAATATTATTTTTGAAAAAAAGTGAGTTAAGTTAACACTTCTTCCACCAAGGGCTTCAATTAATCAGGAAGTTTTTTGTTAATGTATGAGAAATTCATACTACGAGTACAACCTTACAAGTCATGAACATTTTTCTAATTGAAAAATGGTTAGTTTCTGTTGGAAATAATAGACAATTCGGTTCAACACACACTCACTGGCATGACTAGTTTCGAACTCCATGACAAGTTCATCACCAAATGCCTAACTACTGTGCCTGAATTGATACCATCGGTTGATCATAAATCGTATTGTATATACAAACTCAATTCTGCAATTCACATGTGCGAATTAGTATCGATCAAAGGTCCCTAAGTATCAACATCACTGAAAGGCCTATAATTCCAACAACAAAAACAGACAAAACTTTTCCATCACGTTCTTCTTTTCCTCATGCGTTCTCGCATTGTTGCAGTGCTTTGAGGTTAGTTTTTCAATCTATATCACAGAGTTGTATTTTTCCGTGGTATTGCATTTTTGAAGACCGTACTAGTGTCAGTTACGTTTATTTCAATTTTAATTTTATTGACCGATTTTTGTTAGTTTTAGGTTAATGTAATGCTTCTCGAATAATATGATCAAAGCCCCTTATTACACTAATGACGACTATATTCGTAAAACTTTAATGACAGGTTATGTGCCTCCAGAAGCCTTTATTTATCTCGATCAAAACGATAGTGTACAAGATGAAAATGATATACCCACAGATCAATCCTAAAGAGCTTCCATTACTCTCTTCGATGCCTCTTCATGACGACGAGATAGTAGATCATTTAAACGAGTTCGTGTTGCTTTCGTAATTTACTTTTTGGTTGGCATAATACGGATAGAAATAAAAGGGAATGTGTATTTTCGTTCGATGCAAACATAATTTAGATGTCATCATAGAGTAATATACATAGAGTCTGCAACAGCTTTTTTTCTTGGACCGGAAACCAAGAAAAGTCACTGGAAAAGTTGGAGCAAGAGTTATACAGACTTGGCCATGGAGAATGAGAAAAATCTTTATTTTAATAAATTTGTGTTTTAATTGCAATCTCTAAAAATATATTTACTCTAACACGTCATTACATTTTGCTTTATTTCACTTGTTATCCCTTTTTCCTCGATTTAATTATTACAAAAATACTCACAGTTGATGATTTTTGTACTTTTGGTTCAATGCACAAAGGCAAATATGTGAAAAACGCATTTAGCAACCCTACATACTTCCAGTCATCTACCGCTGTTTCTCTTTCTTACTATATTCTGCATGTTTCGCCAACTCTAAGATTGATCAGCTGTGGCATAGAACCCCCTGGCTGTCGTTAGTATCAATCAAACACTTTTAAACTTAGTTTCTTACCTTTCTCAGTTCTCCACCAAAATGACATGAAAACTTTAAGTTAACAGTTCTTGTAACTCCATCTGATGTAAGTCGAACATCTCTCGTATCATACCAACTTCACCACGAAGAGTGTGAAATGAAACATCAAATGAGAGAATTGTTCACACTATATATGATTACTATATGGTACAGTTAGATCGGAAATTGAATTGGAAGCACCACATAGAAGATATAAGGCCTATGTAGAAGGCCTAAATGATCCAAATGGGGCCTCAACCGGGAAATAACGCACTGGCTCCATAGAAGTTTAATTAGGGTCGTACTAACATATGCTTCTGTAATATCGTGGACGGCAGTTGACAGGAAATGCAATACTGCAGAGGGTTAAACGAATGCGTTGCATTGGTATTAGCGGTGCAATGAGGACAACCACCACAAGGATCATGGGGACTATTTTATGTATTCAGCCAATCGAGATTAGGGTCAAATACGGGGCCGCCTTTGCGGCGGAACGCCTACAGGCAACAGGTGAATGGATCAACAGGGATCTTAAGTCAAAACATCAACGGATAAAGGGTTAAGGGTGAAGGCGAATTGTGTGAATATAACGCCATCTAGAGACGCCTAACAGGATGGGACCCTGGCACAAATACCAAATGGGACCCGCTGTTACACGGATGGCTCAAAGCTAGGGGAAAGAACGGGTCTAGGATTTTTCATTGAAAATCCGGCAACCGCCAGCCAAACGGTGAGCCTAGAGAGCGCGAAAACTTTTGGGGTGACGAAGGCTGAGTTGGGTAAATGGCCGAATCGGCCCACAAAGCCCTGTGGAACCAGGAAACAGCAGGCAGGATGACAACGATCCTATGGTGAAACTCAGATGGGGTGAGGACAAAAGGTTTGCTAAAACTTAACAAGATATTCGGGATTACGGGCACACCTGCACCGTATTGGACTAGTGGCGAATAGTGAGTGCAGAGCATGCATGGAGGACGATGAGACGATGGAGCATTTCCTGTGCCAATGCCCGGCCTTCACACAAGCTGGATCCAGGTATTCTCGGACTGTATAGTACCGGACATGACCAATCTTGTGGGAGTGGACTGGAATTTCGTGAATATGAGAGGTATTGTGACTTAGTAGAGAAAATTGAATGAAAATTGATTGTATGTCCACGATCAGGGGAAGGATCAGAGTGTTTTTTTAATACTGCATCACACCCCTCTTTTCAAACTAACTAAAGATATAGTACCATAGACTAATTATTAACCTAGAATTAACATTTCTCTCAGCAAATTTATGACATTTGGCCTGGTGTGATATGAATGTTGGATGTTGAAAAGAATTACTTCAACAATACCTGATAGAGGCAATGGTTCAAAACAACCAATAAAATAACAACAACGGTATTTTGTTTTTTGTAACGGGGTTTTCAATAAGAGCGCTGCAAAAGTTTTTTTAAATAAAACAAAACCGGTTTAAGATACCAATGAAATTCTTTGTTCCTGTGAAAGTACGTTCGATGCCATTATGTATGGAACTCGATTTCTTTTGCATGGCCACCACGGGCACGCTTGCAGAAGTCCAGACGCTGAACCCAATTTTCGACGGTTTTCAAGCATAAATCGGCCGATACTGCTGCAATTTCACGTTCGATATTCGTACGAAGTTCATCAATCGTCGCTGGCTTGTTGGCATAGACCATAGACTTGACGTAGCCCCACAGGAAATAATCTAACGGAGTCAAATCGCACGACCGAGGCGGCCAATCGTCTGGGCCATTTCGTGAGATAACACGTTCACCAAACTTGGTTTCCAATAAATTGATTGTGGCATTCGCTGTGTGGCTTGTGGCGCCGTCCTGTTGGAACAACATGTTCTCCGAGTCCATATTATCCAATTGGGGCCCAAAATATTCGGTTAGCATTGAACGGTAGCGATTCGCATTCACAGTAATGTGCCGGTCTTGATCATCACGGAAGAGGTACGGCCCAATGCCGCCGCCGGCCCATAAACCTCACCAAACCGTAATTTTTTCGGGATGCAATGATGACTCATGAATTACGTCTGGGTTTCTGTCTGACCAATAACGCATATTTTGCTTATTGACGAAGCCATTCAGCCAGAAATGAGCCTCATCGCTGAAGATGATTTTTCGATGAAAATCCGAATCATTTTCAAGTTGTTGCTCAGCCCAATTCACGAACATACGACGCTTATGGTGGTCAAGCGGCTTCAGTTCTTGCGTCAATTTGATCTTGTAAGGATGTAGGCCAAGATCTTTTCCCAAAATTCGCCACAACGACGTCACAGAGATGCCCAACGCTTGAGAACGACGTGTGAGAGACACATTTGGGCTTTCTTGAACTGAAGCCTCAGCGGCAGCAATATTCTCGACACTACGGGCACTTATTTGTCTCACTGACACGGGAACATAAAGTTGAGGCCACTGACTCCAAATTTCGGTAGTAAATTTTAATAATTTCAACTCCTTGTTGGCTCGTATATCTTTCCATGATTAAATGGCAAACCTTACTGAAGAGAAATGTCAAAAGAGCGGGAAAAAATGTGGCGTCGTTTGCTGTCCCTATCGATTTACTTTTGTAGCGTCTCTGTTGAAAACCCCGTTATATGATGATGTTTAGAGACGCCATCTCTCTCAGTATTTTGATGACATTTAGTGTGTTGCATATGGGCGGTTACATGTTGGAAATTATTGCTTTAATAATACCAGATAGAGTCAATGGCTCAAACCATCCAACAATAAATCAGCAACGGCATTTCTATTTGTGCGTTAAAATTTTTGTGTAAATACACCACAAACATATACATATGTACTAACAATAAAATATAACAAACAAGTTCAAAATACGTTTAAATTTCAGTCTTTTATCAAAACGACATGAAAAATTGAATTCCACCTGGTTTAAGTCAATCTACGTCAAATAACTCTGTCGCACATACCGCACAACGAATAGTGTGAAAGGAAATGTCAGATGAGAACAATGGCGTCTCTATACATCATTACTCTATGCACCGACCGCACTACGAAGAGTGTGAAAAGAAACATCAGATGAGTCAAATATTCTCTCTTGTTATAATAATTACTCTATGTATGGCACAGTTCACCATAGGCGTTCCGGGATGTTCATCTTTGGGCGGTCTTACAGGTTTTGTCCTATTGATATCCCAACACCGGCCTCATGGCTGTGAAATAGTTTTTAATACAAGAAACAAATGCTATTATGTAAAATCGCATACATTTTGTCACATTTTCAATTGTTTAAATTACTTTCATAAAAATTTCCCACAATTTTGAATAAACGTCAATGAGAATTATGGGAAACTTCAGTGAAAGTGACAGTAGTACAGGACAGTACCTAGTGAACAAAGTTGACAATGGTCGCGCTATATCTATTATTTCCTTTATCTATGCAGTTCACTGAGTATGTGTGTGTCTTTATGCGACATATGTAATAAAAAATATATTTTTTTATTTATCGTTTTTAAACGCAATAAATAGGGTGCTAACAGTTTTGTTCGTTTACTTTCCCAGTAAAAATTTGCAAGAATCTACTTTTGAGAGAGAAAGAACGATTTTACTCTCTGCAAATTTACACAAAAAGTACTCGAACGACTTCCAGTAAACATTTGCAAGGAAACAGCTGATGTAGTTTTATCCTTTGCTACATACATTTTGGCTTGTAGTTACATTAAAAACTCATTTGTACTTATCTCTGCCGTTGTTGATTTATTTTTCACTTTTATTATTACATGAAACAGCTGATTTCAAACAGCTGTTCTGTCTTGCAAATTTTTGTTGGCTAAAATTTCTCCAACCAAAATTTGCAAGATCTCTAACATCGAACTGTCAACATTTTCGATCTTTGAAGTAAACGAACACCATTCAGTAAAAATTTGCACAAATTTTCGAGTAATCGAACAGACCTAATGTCGTAAAACTGTTTAACACAGTGTGTTTTTATGCCAACTGTTCACAATTTGTTAAAATATTTAAAGGACAATTACAATGAATTCAGTGGTAACGGCTTCGCAGATATTTTACTTATGTATACGATTACTGTAAAGATTTTTATTTAATTAGATAAATAATGTTTAAATCTGATTTATGTTCTATTAATTCGAAAAATATTCTTAATGCTTGATGTCAACCGTTAAATTTAAACTATTTACCTTTATTGCACATTTTTTAAATTCAAAAAGTCTGTTGCACTTTCGTAGTCGGTATTCACATTTTTTAAAAACACTTCTTGAAATTTCGATAAGCACATTCCTTTCATACGCTTAAAAGAAAAACTAGTATATTGCCATGTTCCAACTTTCCAAGTGAAAAAAATTAATAAAAGTATAATATACATATAGTATTGCGCAATACCTAAACAACTTTTGTAGCAATTTCTTAAAATAAATTTTTTTTTAAAAAGATATCAATTAAAAAAAATAAAAGACATTATTTCATTGATTTCACTGGCAACATAAATATTTACAAAATAAAAAATCCAAATTCATAACCGTAAAATATGTGACGATAACAATATATGTATGTATATTGCCCTTTCGTCTATATTATTTTTATCGGAAAGAAGATTTATGAAGATTTTATTATATGATGAATGAAGATTTAATTATATTGTGATCGATTGTGCGTCGCGTAGGCAGCAAATTTTTTATTAAAATTATTGCTCATGCTGGACGCATATAATGGAGGTCATTCATAATGTGAAATAGCTGGACGCATATAATGGAGGTCATTCACAATGTGAAATAGCCAAAAAATATGCCGTGAACAAGAGCATTGTGTAACGATTAATAAAAAAATATAAAATGGCGGGATCACTTGATACCACCAACATAGGTGGACGTCCTCGCAAGACATCTGAGCAAACAGACCGAGAAATTTGCCAGTTGATAAAGCAAGATCTTTTTATCTCCTCTATTGAGGTCGTAAATACTTTGGAACTTAACATACACAACAGTACTGTTTGGAGAAGAGCCGCCGAAAATGATTTCAAGAGTTATGCACCATGCAAAAAACCAATGCCCAGAAAAGAACATTTGGATAAACGGTTGGTACAGAGTGTTATTGGTGCAAACATCGTGAAAAACGTTTTTGATCCAATTTTTTTTAGAATAGCATATGAAAAAAATGGTCAACTCTGCTGTTTAGTGACGAATCCAAATTTAATTTATTCGGCTCTGATGGGAAGTGTAACGTTCTCCGCAAACAAGGAAAACGGCTGGATCCACGCTTCTGTAAGAAAACTGTGAAGCATGGCGGAGAAAGTGTGATGGTCTGGACGTGTTTCTCTACTAACGGTGTTGGGCTCCTTCATGGCATTGCCGGCATTATGGACCTTGTCATGTAAAGGCTTTTTCAACAGAGACGCTACAAAAGTAAATCGATAGGGACAGCAAACGATAGGGACATCATGGAAAAATATACGAGCCAACAACGAGTCGAAATTATTAAAATTTACTACCGAAATTTGGAGTCAGTGGCCTCAACTTTAAGAGCGCTACGTCCAATTTATGGTCGTCATAATCATCCTACCAGATCAACAATTGAGCGTCTAGTGGAAAAATTTGAATCCACAGGCACAGTACAAAATGTTCCCGTGCCAGTGAGACAAAGAACTGCCCGTAGTGTCGAGAATATTGCTGCCGCTGAGGCTTCAGTTCAAGAAAGCCCAAATGTGTCTCTCACACGTCGTTCTCAAGCGTTGGGCATCTCTGTGACGTCGTTGTGGCGAATTTTGGGAAAAGATCTTGGCCTACATCCCTACAATATCAAATTGACGCAAGAACTGACGCCGCTTGACCACCATAAGCGTCGTATGTTCGTAAATTGGGCTGAGCAACAACTTGAAAATGATTCGGATTTTCATCGGAAAATCATCTTCAGCGATGAGGCTCATTTCTGGCTGAATGGCTTCGTCAATAAGCAAAATATGCGTTATTGGTCAGACAGCAACCCACACGTAATCCATGAGTCATCATTGCACCCCGAAAAAATTACGGTTTGGTGCGGTTTATGGGCCGGCGGCGTCATTGGGCCGTACTTCTTCTGTGATGATCAAGACCGGCACATTACTGTGAATGCGAATCGCTACCGTTCAATGATAACCGAATATTTTTTGGACCCAATTGGATAATATGGACTTGGAGGACATGTTGTTCCAACAGGACGGCGCCACAAGCCACACAGCGAATGCCACAATCAATTTATTGGAAACCAAGTTTGGTGAACGTGTTATCTCAAGAAATGGCCCAGACGTTTGGCCGCTTCGATCGTGCGATTTGACGCCGTTAGATTATTTCCTGTGGGGCTACGTCAAGTCTATGGTCTATGCCATCAAGCCAGCGACGATTGATGAACTTCGTACGAATATCGAACGTGAAATTGCAGCAGTATCGGCCGATTTATGCTTGAAAACCGTCGAAAATTGGGTTCAGCGTCTGGACTTCTGCAGTTCCATACATAATGGCATCGAACGTACTTTCACAGGAACAAAGAATTTCATTGGTATCTAAAACCGGTTTTGTTTTATTTAAAAAAACTTTTGTAGCGCTCTTATTGAGAAACCCTTTACAAAAACATCTTGGAGACTGTAATGATTCCGTACGCAGAGTGGAACATGCTACTTCGATTCGTGTTTCAAAACGACAATGATCCGAAACACACTTCGAAGTTGGTCACGGACTATTTATAAGTAAACATGAAAAATGTTTCAGTCCTTGATTGGCCGGCACAATCACCAAACTTGAATCCAATCGAAAAGCTTTTTGGAACCCTCAAACGCAAAGTTGATGGAAGGCATTTCAGCAGCCCCGAAGATCTTATAAAAACCATAAAAGAGAATGGAAATCTATTCCGATAGAAACAATGTACAATATTCGTGAAATCCATGCCGAAATGTTGTCAGAAGGTTTTCGCCAATAAAATATTTTATACAAAATATTGAAAAGTTGCTTAGGTTTTGCGCAACTAAAATTTCAGTACATATTGTTTTCGTCACATATTTTACCGTTGAATATTTTTGCAAATAAAAATAAAAAGTTTTTTTTTGAGTTCCTACACGCTCATTTAGATTAGCTGCAAGGGCGCCATGCGGACTCCTATAAAGGAGTGTTTTTGGTGTCCCAGAACGATAATCCGCAAAGACTTGGCACGGATTCTTTTTTCGCCTCTAATTTTTGAAAAGGTCGCCTAAAATCAACCGATAACAACCCAGAATGAGTGCTTCGTGTTGCTTTTCCCAAATGCTCCTAAGTTTATAATTATTTAAAAACATAAGACATCTTCTCCTTTTTTGGAGTACGAAGATAATAAAATGACAATATGATTAGTTCCTAAATATGATATGACAATATGATTAGCTCCCTTTATAAGTGCTAATCTACTAATTTGGCTGGCTGGGAAGTTTCGCACTTTTATTGTGAGCATATTATTTCGTGTGAGCATATATTTTTGCAAAAATCATGACTATAAGTCTGTTCGCGTACTGGATAATTTGTACAAATTATTACTATTTCTTACTTGATAGTGTTCGTTTACACCAAAAAGCCAGTAACGAGAGAGCAAGAGAGAGATTATTTTGACAGTTCGATGATAGAGAACTTGCAAGTTTTTACTGGAGAAATTTTTGCCAGTAAGAATTTGCAAGTAATAACATATGTTTTGAACAGCTGTTTTATGTAAGCAAACAAAATTAGGAAATTAAAGAAATTTAACAATGGCAGATGTAAGTACGAAAAACAACTTTTATTAACATTTTATTGGAATTTCTTCATAAAATAGATTCACAAAAACACATCTAGTGTTTTCCGTTTACTCATTTTACTTCACTTTGTTGAGATTTATTAACCTGTAAGTTTGGACGTCGGAATATCAATAAGACGAAAGGCAAAAACGTAAACACAAATCAGCTGTTTACAAACAGATTTTAATTTCTTGCAAGTTCTTACTGGATGTCGTTCGCGTACTTTTTCTGATATTTTTTACTGAGAAAGCCAAATCATTCTTACTCTCCGAAAACTAGTTACTTGATAATTTTTACTGGGAAAGTCCGCGAACAGACTTTATGTTAAAAATAAAACAAAAATGCATACAAATCTTGACACAGCCCATGTTAAAATATGTAAGGTAAACGCAGTAGGAATTGTTACAACAAAAACAGGCATTTTGTTTGGTGTCCATAATCTGTCAAATTTTCTACATATGTGTATCTACTGTGAAGTTAGTTAGTTAGTTAGTTTGAAAAGAGGGGTGCGGTGTTGAGTGTTCAGAAGGAGCACTCTAAACCTTCCCATGTCAGTAAGACATACTCTTAAGCCGCTAAGTTCGACCTGTTGTGCGCTCTAAGTTTATCCTACTACTTCACTATATCCCATATATAAATTCAGTGCAATTCACGAAATTCCTTAGTTTGTTCCAGTCCATACCCACAAGTTTGGTCATGTCCGGTATCGTACTATCCGAAAGATATCTGGATCTAGCTTGTGTGAAGGCCGGGCAGTGGCATAAGAAGTGCTCCAGCGTCACATCGTCCTCCATGCATGCCCTGTACTCACTGTTCGCCACTAGTCCAATACGGTACAGGTGGGCTCGTAATCCCGAATGCCCCGTTAAGACTCCCATCATTTTGCCCATTTCGGATTTTCCCAGTTTCAGCAAACCTTTTGTCCACAATCCATCTGGGTCTCCCCATAGGATCTTTGTCGTCCTGCCTACTGATTCCCGGTTCCACTGGGCTATATGTGCCGACTCCGCCCATTTACTTAACTCAGCCTTAGTCACCCCAAAGGGTTTCGCTCCATCTAGGCTCACCGTTTGGAGTTCCCTGGCTTTCTTTGCCAGGAGGTTCGCTCTCTCGTTGCCGAATACTCCGCTGTGCCCCGGCACCCAGATGATGTTGAGTGCAGTGCATAGAGTAATCGTTTATCACCTTGTTACAGTCAAGGACCGTTCTAGATTTGACAGTTTCCGATGATATTGCCTTTATTGGATTGTATTATCGCCGAGCCATTTGATACATTCCGTAATCGCCCGAACTTCCGCCTGAAAGTTCGTATTATGATCCGGGAGGCGTAGGTGGGATTCGGTTGCTGGATTTTCAATGAAGAATCCTAGACCCGTTTTTTCTCCTAGCTTTGAGCCATCCGAGTAGCAGCAAGTCCCATTTGGCATTGGTGTCAGGGTCCCATTCTGCCAGGCGTCTCTAGTTGGCGTTATTGTCACGCAGTTCGCCTTAACCCTTATCTCGGGTATTCGGTCAGATTTACTCGTATCTTGTGTGTACCCGACGAAGGCCCCAGTTATCCGTTGGTGTTTTGACGTGAGATCCCTGTTGATCCATTCACCTGTAGCTTGTAGGCGTTTTGCCGCAAGGGCAGCCTCGTATTTGATTCTAATCTCGATTGGCTGGATACATAAAATAGTCTCCATGGCTCTTGTCGAAGTTGTCCTTATTGCACCGCTGATACCAATGCAGCACATTCTCTGAACCCTCTGCAGTATTGCGATGTTACATTTCCTCTCAACTGCTGATTACGCTTCTGTAGAGCCAGTGTGTCATAGTCGGTTTGAGGCCCCATTTGGACCCTATAGCCCTTCTACATAGCGACCAGCATCTGTAGGCCTTATTAGCCCTTTCCTCTATGTGGTGCTTCCAATTCAGTTTCCGATCTAAGATTACTCCTAAGTATTTAACCTTATCGGATATTTTAATCGTCTTTCCCAAGAATCGTGGCTCTTCATAATCTGAGATTTTCGTCTTCCTTGTGAATAGACATATTTCCGTTTTGTCCGGGTTTACATTTAAGCCCCTTGGCTGTGCCCATTCATAAGCTCTACTCAGTGCCCTCTCGGCCTCTCTGCATAATTGGTTTGGGTTCTTTCCCTTAAGAAGTATTATAACGTCATCTGCGTAGCAGATTGGTTTAAGTCCTTCGTCGGTAAGTTTCCTTGGGAGACTGTGTATTGTGAGGACCCATAGGAGTGGTGATATAATCCCTCCCTGTGGAGTTCCACGTTGTACTCTGTCTCTAATATTTAAATCATGGGAACCACAGTTTACCCATCTATTCCTTAGCATATGGTTGATCCAGTCTTTTAATGCCCGGTCCACCATAAACTGGTCTAAGGATTGGATAAGTGTTTCGGTCTGGACAGTATTGAACGCTCCCTCAATATCTATGCATACAGCGAGTGTGTATAGTTTGTCATTGAGATATTGGTCTATGTAGTAGGTTACCTCATGAAGTGCCGTTTCCACTGATCTGCCTTTGACATAGGCGTGTTGTCTAAACTTCAGCATATCGCTCGGTATTCCACTTTTTACCATGTCGTCCACTATTCTCTCCAGGGTTTTGAGTAGAAACGAGGTGAGGCTAATTGGTCTATAAGCCTTTGCCGTTGCATAGCTTGCTTTTCCAAGTTTGGGTATGAATACTACCCTGGCCTCCTGCCAGTTTCTCGGTGTGTAGGCGTATTTTAAGCATGCGGTAAAAATTCCTGCCAGATGGGTTGTTATTTGGTCAACCCCATGCTGTAGGATAGCCGGGAAAGTACCATCCAGTCCCGCCGCTTTATATGGGGAGAAGCTCTTTATAGCTTTTTCGACCATTTGGTCCGTAATGATTGGCGACTGATGTACTACATTCTCACCTTGTGACCATTCCTCTGTGGGTTCCGCGTTCCCATTTGGAAAGTGTGTATCCATCAGGTGCCTAAGTGTTTGTTCCATTGTATCCATTCTCTTTGCCGTGTCATCTACTAGCGTTTCCGCCTGTACGTGGGTCTTAGAGAGGAATTTTTCATCTTCGACATGTCGACGCTATCCACCTGTTCAGTGAATAGTCTCCAGGAGTTGCGTCTCGCTTTTCTCAATATTGCGTTGTATTCACTGAGACTTCTCTTGTAGTCCTCCCAGTATACTGGGGATTTCTTACGCGTGGCCCTGTTGTAAAGTCTACGGACGTTCTTCCCTAGATTTCGTAGTTCCCCTGTCACCCAGGGTTTTTCTTGGGCCGATTTCCTTTCCCGAAGTGGGCAGCTGTCCTCGAAAGACTTTACTAGTGCTTGCGTTGTCTTTGCCACTATGTCGTCTAGTTCGTCCCTGCTAGAGTATTCGAGCTGAGGGTGATCTAGTCGATTCCTAAGTAGGCTTCCGAACTTTGTCCAGTCTGTCTTGGTCCTATTTCGGAAACATATCGGTTTCGGTGGTGGCCATGTTATCCTGAATCTAATGTATCTGTGATCCGAGAATGAGTGCTCATTTGAAACCCTCCTTTCTTGAATCTCATCTATCAGGTATTCAGAACAGATTGTAATATCTAACACCTCCTCCCTAATCTTGTTGACAAAAGTGGCGTTGTTCCCAATATTCAGTGTGAAAAGGTCGTTAGTATTCAAATATTCTACTAGGGTATGTTACAGTTAGTACTACCCCACGACGTGTGGTGAGAGTTAGAGTCACTACCTATTAATACTTCGTTACCTGTCTGTTTGGCCCTCTCTACCAGTCGCTGTAATTCCGACGAAGTTGGTGGTGTCGGCGAATCATATGGCAAGTATACTGATGCCAGGTATATATTCCCATCTCCCTGTTTCAGTACTGTTGCATCCGATGTTGACAACTCTGGGGAGAAGAGAAAACAAAGGTTTTTATGGCATAAGATACATGTTCTCGGACGGGAACCCGTCTTCGTATAGAATAGTTGGTAGTCAATATGATTTAATCCAATAACCTTATCTTTAGTGGTCCAAGGTTCTTGTATTAAAGCAATGTGTATTTTACCTTTATTAATTTTATCCAACAGAGCGTGGGTTGCCGTCTCGCTCCGGTGGAGGTTAATCTGGATGACCTCTAACATTGGTCCTCCAGTAACCGGTCTTCTTGGGAGTTGGTGATGCATTCGGTCACTTCCTCCTTCTTGTTTTGCGGTGTCTGCTCCGCCGAGCCTCCACTCGCTTCATCGTGCTTCGCATCCTCCGGCTGTGTTCCTCCGGTCGTCATGCCGATTAGCACTTTGCCAACTTTGATGTAGACAGCTTTGGTCACAAAGAACACCATACCTTTAGTCTTGGCAAGACCAGCCATGGATGCCGGGCCTATTGCGATCACAAGGAGAGTGCCCTCCTGCCCCTCCTCCCTGTGGAAAACGACCCATTTGTCCACGGTTAGTCCTGCGTTTTGCTTGCCAATGACTTTAAGTATGGAGTCCGATGCAAACTTGCTACCCCATCCTTTTATGTATACGGTAGCCTTCGTCAGCCTTGGGATGCCCTTCTTCCTTACGAGGGCTAGCTTACCGCCTTCCCAGGTGGCAGAGATTTCATCCACCAGCTTCTTTAATGTCTCCGCACAGTGTTGTGAGGCCAACTGTAAAGTGAGTACCTCCCCTTTGAATCCGCTGCTGACGACTTCTATGGGAGGTCCACTTTCGGCCTTCATTATATAGTCCATTACCTTCGTGTTGACGAGGTCCTCCACGGTTTGGTGCTGGTTATCCGGTATTGAGCCAGTTGGATTTCCGCTGTCAATTTCTGCATAGCAGAGATCGTCCAGTAGTTGCCTTCTTGCTACCTTTGCGTAGGATGGTGGTTCGCATTCAGCTTCCTCTTCCGAGTTGGATAGGGTTCGTGTTTACGCGCCCTTTCCTTCTCGGTTGATTTGGCTGATCTACTGTGAAAGTAAACAAAAAAGTCCAAAAACAACATACATGTGAATTTGACATAAGAGGAACACCTAAGCAAGAAAACTGTTCAAATCAGCTGTTCTAACGAGTTTACCTTACTTATTTTACCATGACACAGCCTGTCTTCTACAACTCTCCTCTAGCTAACTGTAAAAGTTCTGCATAGAAAAACAAATTGCAAGAACTCAGAGAGAGAGAGAAACAAAAAAAAAACAATTATTGATCTCATAGTTTATTATTATTTTACAAATGAAAAATAACGGGATATCTTGCAAAAAATAAGCTGCATCTCTTACCTTCTAAGAAGTTAATCATATTCTGGCGTTAGTAGTAATTTTAAATCGCGTTTGTCAACATGGGACGTCGAACATCATTTGAAGTGTGTAAAATAGTTATAAAGCATTTTCAGCAGGGGAAATCCCAGAAAAAATTGCAGAAATTGTAGATTTGAGTTCGTCAACTGTTCAGTATACCATTCAACGCTACGTACGTGAAAACCGTATACAAGACAAAGGCAGAAATGGGCTAAATAAAATTTTTTACTGAAAGTGATGAAAGATGGATACTGAGAAAAATAAATCAAAATCCAACTTTAAGAGCCCCATCTTTAGTTAAAAATGCGGAAAAATTCTTAGGCAAAAAGTGTAGTGCAGAGACTATTCGAAGAGTCCTCCGAAAACATTATTTTAATGGGAGTACTCCGCGAAAGAAGCCATTTATGTATAAGCCAAAAAATCGTATATCCAGAGTAAAGTTCGCAAAGGATCATATAAGCAAGGACGAACAATTTTGGTGGATGGAAATACCAACCTTGAACTCAAAAATTTGAAAGGTACTAAAGTATAAACCATGGTGGTGGACATGTAATGGTATGTGGCTGGCTGTATGTCCAGTGCTTGTATGGGAAATCTTGTTTTTATTGATTTTAATATGAATAAAAAAAAATATTTAAAGATCTAGGATAATTTAATTTCAGTGGTTTTACCAAGATAATGACCCAAAACATAAGTAAATCGAATCTTGGTTTAAACCTGGCTTATATGGAAGTGTCCCCGTGTCCCCACATTTTCCAAACGCCAGCATAATCTCCAGACATTAATGCCATAGAGAATATATGGCATAAACTTCAGTTGGAGATCCGCAAACACACAATTTCTAGCCCTTCTACCTTCAAATCAGCTTTGCAAACGGAATGTCAAAAAATATCACCTGTTTACACAAAAAATTGGTTTCATCGATGCAATCCCGGCTGAAAGCATTACTTGAATAGAAGGGTTACCAAACTAAGAACTAATGTTTTTCAAAATAGTATGCAAACCGATGCTAAATATTTTGAATACTCGTACACGAAATAAGCTGTGACCAATTAATTGAATTAATATTTTTATTTAGTTAATAAATCTGTATCTGAATATTTTTATGTTACTTTTTTTACTTGAATAATTAAAAAGATCTTGAACTTTAAACTGTATATTGTTTTTTTAATAGTTTTTATCATTTAAAAGACTATTTTTTGTGTTATTTGATTAAAATTGTTAACACACGAAATAAGATGAGAATCACTGTATGTACTTACATATATGTATGTGTTTTATCCACATAGCCTGGCCATAGAAACCAGCTTAAAAATATAAAATATGTGTAGTTCTGTTTTAAGTTTTTTTCTTAACTAAAATATAATTTAGTGTAAAATATGTCAATTTTTTTCAACTTGGAAGTCATGAACATGGTTTGACTTATCGCAAAGGCTAAAAATTAATCAGTTTTTATATATTTCCAGTTATGGTTTTGGTCAGCAACGAATGGCAAAACAAAAGTGAAGATGAACAAAAATCGTCCGCAAACGTCGTCGCCTCATCAACTGCAACAGGAACAGTTCCAGACACGCTCCCATTTACAGGAACAACAGCAACAACTACTACAGTTGCAATTACATCAACAATATCACCGGCAACGGCAACAATTGTTAATACAGATATATCCTCCTGTACTTCAGCAACAAATGAAACCATAACACCAGTCGATTCTCAAAATGTTAAAACATCTCCCACAACAACACCAATAGCAACAATTAAAACAACAGAAACCGCAGCAATAATCAAAGCTCCAATAAAGCAAGGAGCTATAGCAGCTAACGATAACAACAACGAACAACGTGAACAGAAAGATAAAATTGCAACAGCAATTGTATGTAATAACAACAAGCAGAACGATAATAACGAAAGTAAAGAAAGCTCCACAAAGTCGCCGTCGACTACGGCAAATTGTAATTTGAAAGAAGACGACTTTATAGCATCCGTCTTGAATTATAGCAATATCAAAATAATGGCTGAAAATGCCAAAGAAACACCATTGAAAGAGGAGTCGGATGAAGTACCAATCGACAAAACTAGCCCAGAAACAAACGTTATCAGTAGCAGTCACAACAACATAGGAAACGAAAGTATAATCAAGGATATTAACGAATCAAATTCTTATATAGATTCCAATACAAATACTTTGCAGCCCTCAGTTACGGTGAAGACACAAAATACACAAAACGCGGAAACATCTCAACAACAGCAAAAACACACACCCCACAATAGACAGCAACTTGTAAATATAAGCCGGAAATTCCAACGGCCCGCAGATAGGGCACAAAATCCAACGGCCGCAGCTGGTTTGCAGCCAAATTTTCTTAGTCAATTGGAAATGACGGAAGATGTAGCAGGACTGCAAACAACTTTCAAGCCCATGTATTCTACCTTTAATGTGTCTTCGGGTGCAGCGTCTGCACCCGATACCACACACGTCATAAATGATTGCAACCTTTTAGATGTCAACAATGCATCGTCATTGACTACAGCGGAGTCTCCATCCTTAGCCACCACAGTACCTAGCAGTGAAAGCACCAATAACGGTCAAGCAAAAATTCTTCTCATATGTGAAGGAAACTCTCATCCTTTCCAGCCACGAACCATTTTTCTTACTCCTAATGTTGAGTGCATGGTTGGGCGTTTAATCGCCAAGAGCAAAGCTGCCGAAAATAATGCAATTTTCGATTGCAAAGTATTATCAAGGAAGCACGCGGTCATCTGGAATACACCCGACGGAAAATTTTGGGTTAAAGACACCAAATCATCCAATGGTACCTTCATTAATGACAATAAATTAGGGGACGACGAAGCAGAATTGCATTTTGGAGATATCGTGAAATTTGGCGTGGATGTAGTGGAGAATTCACGCAAAGAAGTTCATGGTTGTATTATAGCTTGCGTGAAATTGTACCTACCCGATGGTAGAGAGGCTATATCAATCGATTCACCCGCCCATCGTAGTCAATATTCGGGAGAGGGCCGTATTAGCTACGATGATTTGCATCGTCTCAATTTATATATTCAGGAGACATCGCAAAGGGAGAAGGTATTGGCTACAAAGTTATGTAGTATCCAAAATATTTTGGACGCCACGCGTAAGAATTCTGCATTGTGCTGGCAATCGATGATAACCGAAGATCAATTGCTGCATCGTATACATTCGCTGGAAAAGAAATTATCATTTATGGAAAAAAATGTGCCTGAAAACGTGTTAAGGAATGAGGTATTGAATTATATAATAAAAAAATAAATTAAAAATGCACACATAAATATACTCAATATGAAGTTCTTAGACTGATTCGTTTTGTCACCAACAAACTCTAATTCTCGTTGACTTTATTTTTCTTCTAGGTTCTTAAACTTTTGGATGATAAAAATTCATATCAACATACAGCCAAAGAGGCCTTACGCAAAGTCTATCAAGAACGTTGTGATGCCATGCAAATGCTCGCCAAAATGGAATCCGCCTATACTCAATCTGATAATGAATGCGCATTGTTACGTGATCAGATAATGAACTCGAAGCAAACGTTGCAAGATGTCAATACACGCCTATTGCATCTGGAAACCGAGTACAATGACTACAGAGAGGATGTGACGCGCCAACAGCAAGAGGCTAAAGAGCGCGAAGAACAGCGTATTGTGGAATTAACGGAAAAACTAGGCGAACGTGAATTGGAATGTGAAGAGTTAAAAAAGAAAATTTCGGAATTGTTAATAAAACGAGCCGACTTATTAGATGATGAAGAGCAGCTATTGGAAAAGCAAGCAATAGAAAAATTGGATGCTGCTATAGCCGACATGGATTTGGGAGAAGATGATGATGACGAAGATGATGAAGACGACGATGATGAGGATAATGATGATGTAGATGTCGAATGTGTGAACAAAAGGAATGGAAATGCAGCAGAAAATAGTACTGAGGCTAGCGACGATGGTGAACCAGCGGCAAAATCAGAAAAAGATGCTTTTGATGCCAGTCCATCTTCCACAGATAGTAAAAAACAAACGAATTTATCTACAAAAGCTCCATCGACACTGACTTCCATATTTGGTAGTAATATAAATGGCATTGAAATTCAAGACCAATTTACGACGGTAAGATATACAATTAAAAAAAAAAATTCGAAACTACTTTTTCTTATGTGCCATTATCTTAAATAAAGGAGGACTTCAAGTCTTTTACAGAACATTTGTGGTCCGCACATAAGACCTTTGGCACTGTTACTCGTGTATTAATCGATTGTTTTAGTCCCTCGACATTGGTATTGCGGTATTTTAAAGTTTTATTGAGTTGTCACTCCGAGGTCTTAAGATTTAAAAAATTCGCAACATTTTTAAAAGTTGTTATAAACTTTGAATAATACGAAGATTTTTAAAAAGTTACAGAATTTTCAACCAGTTATTTACAATGTTATAATAATACAAGTTGTTTCAAAAGAAGTCATCCGATGTTGTTTGGATATCGTTTTTTTCTAAATGAAAAGTTCGATTCTGTTTTTTGATTATGTTTATTTGAACCTTTAGAATTTTATTGGTTAAGTTGAGAAGATGATATCGGTTAAATGGGCGCCGTCACAATTGATTACCATACGGGCTCGTTTTATGGCATTTTTGTTCATAATGATTTGAAAATCATAATGAGCGATGAGGCTCATTTCTACCTCAGCGGGTACGTGAACAGCGCACCAGTGCTAAATTTTAATAAATAAATGCACAAATTAATCTATATCCCATTATTTTGTTGGGTATTATTTAGATTTGGTTTTAAAGTAGTTGAAACAAAGTAGTATAATTGAAACAGATGCTGTATGAACACATTATTAATTATTAGTACACTGCATACACTGCATACACTCCAAACGACTATACAAATATTTTTTCAAGGTAATTCGTTCTCGAATTTGATGGTCGCTTCTTTTTAAAGAAAATTGCCCAAAGTTACAACAAAAATGATTGCATTTTATTTATTTATTGTATGATCATTATATCTCGCTGCAGACTTGAGTAGCCTTCGCATTACAAATACCCATCCAGGTGACCTTTTCGATTTTCTTTCTGTATTAACTTCGTAAGTTTAGTTCGTCATACAATTAATACAAGTTATTTTAAATAACATTAGGCAGGATTGTTTTTTGTCTCTATGGCACACATAGGTTAGGTAGCCCATTGAGGAATGATGCGATATCACTGTGATATACAGAAATATGAAAACTGGGTCACCCGTTTGGGGTTTGGTAAAAAATTAATATTATTTGTAGCCTATTAAACCTCTAATTTTTTTTATATCACATCCCACAGGAAACCGATTTAAAAATGCCGAAAACGAAAAAAGCCAAAATGCTGGCTTCGCTAAATCCAACCAAAAAGACATCGCAACTCAAACGCGTAAAGGAATCCACAATTATGAAATGGTTACACAATTCTGATTTAAAGAAAAATGAAGGTTCTTTTGATATCTTCAAAGCCATTTGCAATGAAAACGAAGATGGTGATTCCAGTGATGATGAAGATATTGATTATGATATAAAATTCAAGGATACCGACAAAGAAGCTTCTGCAGAATTTATACAGAAAAGTAATAATTTTACAAGTATATTGAAAAATGTCGAACAAAATCTAAAACAATTAGAAGCCGAAATCGAAAATCGAACTACCACTGGTGGCGACGACAAAACAAACTGTGCTAATAATGATGGGAAGGAAAAGAAACACAAAGATGTATATGAATTTGATGAAAACAGTGATGATCACGAAAGTGGTGCTCTAGCTGAAGAAGAATGTACAATACGTCGTAACGGGCAAGAAAGTTCTTCTACTTCAGCTTCTTCGTATAAGGTGCTTTCGAAGAACAATAAAAAATATCAATTATTAAAATCGAGTGTTAATATGCTAAGAGAGGCCTTCAATGAGATACGATACACTGTTAAAGATCAAACTGAAGCTACTACAACGGAAAAAGGTAAATTAGCCTCCTCACCACCAACGTTGGCTAAATTACAACAACAATTCATTAGCCATAACGCCACAATGCCAAACAATGCTGTTCATAGTCTAATGGAAACACCAGAATCTTCAAGGGCCTCATGCGATGACATAGTTGATCTGGACACGGATAGTATCTCTGAAGTAGAAAGTATAAGTCTAAACTCACCTGTTTATAGTACTCATAGTACGATAAAAGAGCAAAAAGAATCGAATACCACAACCAGCAGTCCAGTAAGCAATAATTTGTTGGAAGAACAGCTAAAGGAATATCAGGAACAAGTGGGTAAATTAAATGAGAAACTACATTATACAGAACTGGAAGCCCAGCATACCTTAGAGATAATGCAAGTCGAATGTGATGATGTTAAGCAGAAAATGTTAAATCTTAACCACATCATCGATGTATTAAAAGAGGACAAAAAGGCTTTGGAGCAGGTTATTAATGAGAATAAGAACAACAAGTCAAGAATTGAACATGAAAATGAGACAGAATCGTCATCGTCCTCACTCCTCAAAGTGGTTTCGTGTGAAGAAATTATTGATGCGTCTTCAAACCGTATAGATGAGGATATGTTAGAAAACGATTTGGTTGATATTAACATTTCCGCCCTGGAGCGCGAAGAGGAGTTGATAACCTACAAAGAACGTTTAGATGAACAACAACAAGAAAACATTGAATTGCGCAATGAAATTGCAACACTCAAGCTTAAAGCTGGTGGTGGTGTCGCCGCCATATGTGTGCGGGCCACAAAGGCAGATGTTTTGCTAAAGCGTGTATTGCCCTATGGCTTTGTTATTCTAGCTATAGTAGTATATTTTATAACTACCTACTTTTAAATGATTTCATTTCATAATAGCCTTATTATTATACATTCGTTTTTCCCCCAATTCGAACACATGTTTAAAATTTTTACAACTTTATATTATGAAAAATTTCAGTTTATAAAAACTAATTAATTATTAACTCTTCTGTTGTTATTATTATTGTAATTGTTTGCTCCCAATTTTTTTTACATAAATTTATAAAAAAACATATAATAAATATAAAAAGCAAACGCAAAGAAAAATATATGAAATATATATATACAAAAATATAAACAAAATAAAATTATATGATGAAAAGAAAATTAATGAAGAAGAAAAATCTTGCTAACAAATTTAAAACATTTTTTATACAGTAATATAAATCACGCAGATGAATGAGTCGCCATTTAGAGGAAGTGTACCCATATTTATTATAATAAAACAACAGGCCTGTAATATGATTTTTCTTTATATTTATATAGAAACAAAATCAAAAACACACATCAAATTAACAGCAACAGTAGTAAGTTTGTCTTAGTTACTACTTTAATACGATTTTTTTTTTTTTATGTAACTATATTTTATTACATTTTAATTACGACACAGCTCTGTATAGTTTCGTGGGTTAATCTCGATTTGAAAAACAATAGTCGTCATCAAAATTATTCAAGCAGATATACTATATGATCCTTAACCATTATATACATGAGAAATGTTGCCAAGTATGAGACCTCATTTGCCAGAAATGCAATTTCACTAAAGAATAAGTGTTCGAAGTGTCAAGTAGAATCCCGTGCAATCCTAATATCTAGGCATCATTATAAATGAAAGACGGCAATAACCCTATTTATTTCTATCTTTCAAATATAATAATGATGATGTTTGACTTCAGAACAAGCCCAACAAATTTTGATCTTATAGAAAAAGTTTTGGAAAATTTGTCACTAATTGAATCAATTTTTGGTGTGTCGGAAGATGTACGTACTGTCGTCATTATCATTTCCCTACAAAAGTAATGAAATTATCCAGAACTGTGTTGCTTGTACATAGGTAATAATTTTATAACCACTGTAGGAAGATTAAATTGGTATTGAAAATTAAAAATCTTGAAATTCAAATAGAATTTGTTTTTCCATAACAATTTGCTCTTCAATTGCTGGGAGTGTAAGTTGCATTTCTTTTTAACATCAAAGTCGACGTATCTCAGTGGAGCATCATACGTATTTCGCATTGTGGTAAGATTTTAAATTAATCTAAAAGGAGACGTTTTTGAGCTATAATCCGATTTTTTTTAACATTCACGTTATGCTTTTTAGAGTTTGATGTACTCTTGCCATTTAAGTTCAGTTTGAGTCTCAAATTGTCTTCTTTAATAAAGCTTGAGTCTTCAAACAGGTGATTTATAACAACCTGTTTATGAGAAGATAAATGCAATCACTTTTCTAACTGATTATACAAATTATTACCTATTATTGTAAAATGTATTTAATAGTAATGATGAAACAAACAAAAAACCTACAAAGAAACCATAACCTACCAATATTTTTGCATTTGTATAGGAAACAAACCCGAAACAATAACCTGATAATTGATTATGCAAAATATAAAATTATTTGTTGATTATTTTAAGTTAATTTTTCTTTGTATTTAGTTAATTCTTTTATTAGTTATATTCTTTCTTATTAATTTTGCATAGTAATACTTATTGTTTGCTTATAACACTATAAACATCCAAATTCGCAGGAAATCTGAGCCCTACAAAATTGTTTTTGTTAATATTTTAGAAACGGATATTTAAATTATCGATCGATCCCCTCCAACTGTTTAGAACGCAGCATTGCTGGTTACACATTTTATTTTATTGTTTTTAAGGTAATTACGATATATGCAATAAAATAAAATATTATTTAGACATTTCGAAAAATAATTCAAAGAAATTTAAAAATAGTTTGTATTATCGATTGCGAATGGACAGCTAAGAAGTATCAGAAAATTAAGCACCAGAAATAACAAAAAAGAAACAAGTTTAGGGTTCTAACCATAGAGTAACTTAAATGTAGAGGAGGCTTTTTTTCTCCCATTTAATTTTGTGTAATTGGTGTGGTCGTAAGCCAATATTGAACGTCCACCAGGTTACAATAACTGTTTTAATTTTTTTTCATCTCGTTTTAACTCTAATATTTAAATGTATTTTGTACTTTTTGTTGACGTTTATTCTTGGTATATATTCGTGTTGAATTTGGCAGGATTGTCCTACCACGCAAACACGAAATGCCGTTGTTGGATATTTTGTACTAATGCTTCCACCTGGTATTATTGAAGCAATGCATTGCAACAATCAACATTTGCTTACAACCGCACTGATGACAAAAAAGCAACTACACATAAGTTACTCTTTTGGTGGAACACTTAGATTATTGCTGAACAAAAACTACAAAATAAAAACAAAGAAAAATGCTAAATTATTGTAAATTATATGCATATAAAAGAAAAATCAATTATTATTAATATTTAATTATCGTAAATTATATATACACAAAAAAAAAACAAATAAAAAATTTATTATAATAAAATAAATGAAGGAAATATGATTATAAATAATAGTATTAAATGTGTGTAAAAAGTTTTCATTGACAGTTTTTCGTGGTACTTCGATGGGTTAAATCCTTGGTAAACTTTTGATGGTGATGACCGAAGGAGTGGTGAAAGTATTCCTTGGTGTATTTTAAGCGTATGTTATTCGCCAATAAGTTGTTCCGTAACATATGACTAGTCAAGCATATTATTATCCCATCAAATTCAAAGTGGTCTAAGGACTGAATCACCGGCGCGGTTGTTATAATTCAATATCTATGCAAATAGTAGATGTTTCCCTTGATTGGTTTTTGTACATAATGGAATACCTCGTGGAAATAATTTTCGAACTTCCTTTGCTGATTAAATAATCAAACTGGAGGTCTCGAAGGAAGTTCAAATCCTAAAGGTCGAATATCAATATTTGGTTAATATTGTAAATAAGTTTCCTTTTCTTTTCAAAATGCTCTCAATGATCGATACGACTTGGTATTCGCACAACTTGCCTTGTATTCTGTCAGGCCTTAGGAATATATGCATACGTTAGTGGTGAACATTATGGTCAGGAGGTCAGCATTTAACTCCTCCATCCCATGTTGAATTTTGTCTACAAAAGTTTTCAAACTAAAAAGTGGTATGTATTATCTCTTCCCTGATTTTGTTAACAAAGGTAACGCTGTTAGCAATATTATGTGTGAAAGTCGCATTAGTTTAGTAATTGTTGTGGTTTGATCGAAACTTAAAAAAAGACGGAATCCATACAACGGTTTACGTACAGTTAATCAACTTTTCAGTAGAGAGGGAGTTACAATTAAAAAATTAGCACAAACAACTACATGACAACAGCTTACAGTAATTTAAATTTTGTGTATAAGGGGTGTTCGCGTTGTGTATAAATTGACTACATGTTAATCGTCGTTTGCAAGAATTACGTTTTTTTAGAATTCCTTCTCTACAAAGTATAAACAAAGGTTAATTGAGGCATTTTTCCATTTGTTGTAGTAAACAAAAGTTCATAATCAAATGACTCCAACCACAATTACAATTTTAAAATGCATAAGTGCACACACGATATACCGATGCTCTGCCAGACGGACAGGACCCATAGATTGCTTTTATTCCACATTCAAACCTCCCAATAAAAATTCTTTATTATTATGGGTGCTTGAGTTTCGATAGCAGTGCGGCGCGGCACATTGGATACAAACAATGATTTTGTTTGAAACAAATAATCGTTTTCATTGCCATTGATTACTTTATTATAAGAAACAAACGATGAACGTGTACATATAAAAAAGACACTCAAGTATGGGATCATTTGGTATCGTATAACTTTATCGTAATTGTATGGAATGCTTTCATAAATTGCAATATCATGATTTAAATATTTAGTTCTATTCAAATAAACAGAGTAGACAGACCGCAAACAGGAAAGAATGTGGGGCCAAATATGTATATATGTATGTATGTAGCTCGTCTTTGTCAGTTCAGGGAATGGCGGTGGAGAGGCATATACTAAATTTATATGTGGACAAAAATCAATTTTTTTCAAGTACTTGAAAGTTATATCAGTTGCCAAGTTATCTTTTAATTTAATGAAAATTGTGGACGGCTGTGAAAAAACGGCACAGCAATCAAGTCAAAATTTAGATGCTATTCAGCCTTATTACGTATGTCGTTGTCGTATTTCGACTACGACAGTTTTGTAAAAGATTAAAGACAAAGTTGGCGTGTTATCTTTAATCTTTTACAAAACTGTCGTAGTCGAAATACGACAACGACGTACGTAATAAGGCTGATTATAATTTAGATTATCGACCTAATCTCACAAGTCACATTCACTTCACTTGGCATTTTTGACGTCACATAATAAACAAACTAAGTACTTGGTGTAAGATTTTAGTACATTTTTATGTATAATTTAGTCAAGGGATGATGTCGAAAAATGAGGTAAATGTGAAAGTGATTTACATGATCAGTCCTTTTATTATAATAATATAATATAAACTGTCGGTTTGTATGGAGTTTAAAAGTTATAACTGTTACTCTGCGTTTACACGAGACAAGACCGAGAATATGTTGAATGAGAATAGTTGTCAAAGAAGAGAACAAATGTTTGTGTAACGTAAGACAATGGATAGTATTCTAAAAGTCCCCAAGGAAAACGCAAAAGCTAACGCGAATGCCAGAGTCAACAAATGGTAGTTTACAGTCACTCACATTTAAAGTCGGGCAGTACCATGAAAATATTTTCAGTCCAAATATTTCTGTGTTTATAAAAGAAAATATATTTTATTTTTTACCCCTTTTGTTACAAAAGCTCGGCTTTAAAAACAACTACAATGAAACGGTACAGCGGTAGTTTATAAAACGCAGCGTAACGTTTTGATCACTTCAGATGTCAAATTGAACACGCCACCGTTCTTCGCGTTAGTTGAAAAAATTACAAAATTAAAAAAAATTACGATCGAGGGTGGGCAGATGGAATTATTTTGCATTTCATTGCTTATATGTAGTTGCCAATTTTGGCTGAAATGCAATTGACGGATAGAGCTCAAACTATTTTTTAAAAAATAATTCAAAATTATATTGTTTACTCACTGAAATTCTTATTTACACTAATACAATTAGAAATGGAAAGTTCAAATGAATAATGCGTTGCAAAACTATTATAATTATATTTAAAAAATTATACACATCAGTTGATGTTGACAATAATAAACAATGGAACCAATACATACCGCTAAATGACACGTGCTTTTGAAAACCATAGAATAGGTTAGTTCGAGAACTTTTCCAGCAAAAAATAGCAAGCAAAAACTATCTGGAGAGTAAGAATGATTTTACTCTCTCAATAAAAAATAGCACAAAAAGTACGCGAACGACATCCAGCAAAAACTAGCAAGAAATCAATGTCTGTTAGTAAACAGCTGTTTCGTCTTTGGGTTTAATTTTATTGTTTTTTCTACCTCAAGTTTAGCAAGTACATAAATTGTGTGAAAACAAAAATTATTTAACAACAAATTAACAAATTCCATTAAAGTGATTAAATAAACATATTTTCTTACTTACCTCTGCCATTGTTAAATTTGTTCTTTCTTTTGATAATTTTGTTTGTTTACTTAAAACAGCTGTTATGTTTGGCTTGCTAATTCGTGGTGGCAAAAATTTTCCCAGCACAAACCATCAACTTCTCCATCATTGAACTGTCAAAATATTCACTCTCTGGCTCTCTCGTTGCTGGCTGCTGGGAGTTGTCGAACACTTTCCAGCAAAAATAGTGATAATTAGTGCTAATTATCACGTTCTCGAACAAACCTAATAACACATACCATAGAAGCTTTTATTCGTTCAATAAATTAAACGTCATAGGTACGATGGAAAGTAAACATTGGATGGTGGAAAATATGGGTTCAATAATACCAGATAGTGGAAATAGTATACAGCGATCAACAAAGGAACAACAACCGAATTTCGTGTTTTTGTGGCAAACTAGTTGTGTTAAATACAATACAAATGTATACCAACGATAAAAGTCAACAAAAAAAGTGCAAAATACATTTAAATATTTCAGTTCTACACCAAAACGACATGAAAAAGTTAAGTGAACATATTTTGTAACTCCACCTGGTGTAAGTTAATTTTAAATTTAATTGCTCTCATTTCCACAAACCTACGATGAAGAGTGTGAAATGAAACGTCAGATGAGAGAATAAGTTTATCTATGTATGTGTTATTCTATGTTGAAAACATGTCTATAATTTTCATGTCATGTCAAATATCCACACAAAAATCGTTAGCTCTCCACTCAAAGTAGTCGATAAAATAGTTCAGCAGGCGGCGCTTAATGTTACCGCTTCCATCACAGTCCTAAGCAGGCATAAAGTTACTAGTAAGTGAAAATCAGTATACCACACTGCAGTATCGTTATTGTGAGGCAATGACAAGGAGAAGAATATACACATATACAAGAATAACTACAAACCATGCGTTAGAGCAAGACCATTATATATATTATAATAAATAATCTCTAGTTTGGCGTTTTGGATGCTAGCAAACAAGCTTATATCAAAAACATTAGGCGTGGTTTCGTTACAATCTAGCGATAATCGCTTGCTTGCTTGTAACCAGAACGGCAAACTCGCGATAATTTATCATAATAACGGCTTTTTCAACAGAGACGCTACAAAAGTAAATCGATAGGGACAGCAAACGACGCCATATTTTTTTCCCGCTCTTTTGACATTTCTCTTCAGTAAGGTTTGCCATTTCATCATGGAAAAATATACGAGCCAACAACGAGTCGAAATTATTAAAATTTACTACCGAAATTTGGAGTCAGTGGCCTCAACTTTAAGAGGCCAACTTTAAGAGACCTCAACAATCAGCGATGAGGCTCATTTCTAGCTGAATGGCTTCGTCAATAAGCAAAATATGCGTTATTGGTCAGACAGCAATCCACACGTAATCCATGAGTCATCATTGCATCCCGAAAAATTACGGTTTGGTGCGGTTTATGGGCCGGCGGCGTCATTGGGCCGTACTTCTTCCGTGATGATCAAGACCGGCACATTACTGTGAATGCGAATCGCTACCGTTCAATGATAACCGAATATTTTTGGCCCCAATTGGATAGTACGGACCTGGAGGACATGTGGTTCCAACAGGACGGCGCCGCAAGCCACACAGCGAATGCCACAATCAATTTATTGGAAACCAAGTTTGGTGAACGTGTTATCTCACGAAATGGCCCACTCGATTGTCCGCCTCGGTCATGCGATTTGACGCCGTTAGATTATTTCCTGTGGGGCTACGTCAAGTCTATGGTCTATGCAAACAAGCCAGCGACGATTGATGAACTTCGTACGAATATCGAACGTGAAATTGCAGCCGTATCGGCCGATTTATGCTTGAAAACCGTCGAAAATTGGGTTCAGTGTCTGGACTTCTGCAAGCGTGCCCGTGGTGACCATGCAACAGAAATCGAGTTCCATACATAATGTCATCGAACGTACTTTCACAGGAATTAAGTATTTCATTGGTATCTAAAACCGGGTTTGTTTTATTTAAAAAACTTTTGTAGCGCTCTTATTGAAAACCCCTTTATATATAATCGTCTTGCTCTAACGCATGGTATGTGGTTTTTCTTTCATGTTTATAGTCTTGTCCTTATTTTTCAACTGACAAAGACTATTTTCTGATTTATTCACACTGGCAACTTTGTGCCTATTTAAATCAGAAATATATATATTCGTCTTCCTCTAACGCTTATTTTGTGGTTATATATTCTTGTCCTTATCTTGGACCTCACAATAAAGATATACAACATTGATTTTCTGATTTCTTTCAAACAGGTAACTTTGTGCCAGCTTAATACTGAAATGGAAGCGGTAACCTCAAGTGCCGCTTAATCAAACGGTGTAACCAAATCATACCTATTATGATATCAAAGAGGATGAATAGAAGTAGTGAAGAAAATTTACTCACGAATTGGAATGCCAACAGAGAAATCGAGTGAAGCTCCTCGTTACTCTGCTCTCTCTCTTACCCTCTTCGTTGAATATTTCAATACACGAGCAGTTTTTTAAGATCTTATTGTATCTAACTACTTATACAAATTCCAACTGTGTTTAAATAAAAAAGGTATGAAATAATCAAGTTATGACGCGAGAGAGAAATGCGTTTGAGTGAATTTTTGGTTATCTTTTACGAGGGTTGACAAATTGCGCACTTTTTTCCTCTCTACCCTTATCATCAAAATATCAATTTTGGTTTGACACTCGTGAATTACCTTACAGAAAGAGACAAGAGCCGCTATCCCTCTCTTTACGATCTCTTGATGACGACGAGGTAGTGGGTCATTTCATCGGGTTCGAGTTGTTTTTGTAATTTACTCTTGGGTTGGACATAATACGGACAGAAATAAAAGAAAATGCGTATTTTCGATCGGTGCAAACAACATAAAACATAATTTAGCTGACATTAGTATCAATAAAACTCTATTTAAACTTAGTTTGTTGCATGGTCTATAATCTCTATGTCTTCTTTGGTCTCTTATTCTTAACCTGTCCAACCGTCCCGCTTTTGGCGGGAATTTCCCGCTTTTTGCGGGATTGTCCTGCGGTTTGGTGTCTCATCCCGACTTCAATCAAAAATAACAAAACGATTATACTTATATTCAAAATTAAATGTTTTATTTTAAATATTTAGTCTTATTTTAACTAAATACATGCATTTTTATTTGAAACCAAAAATTCGGTTTTTTTACCCATGGTGTCCCGGTTTTTGGCCACAACCAGTTGGCCAAGTTCATATACGCATATTTCTAACGATGCTGCATGAAATTCGACGCTCGATTTTAAGAGGATCCGTTATGAAAGCCTGCATACGCATAGGTGTACACTAGGGTACCCATTTAATCGGGTTTTTTAATTAATCGGTTAATCGTAAATTTCAATCTGACAATTAACCGAAGGAAACGCAATAAAATTATTCGAATAAAATACATCAACAAAAAAACAGTGTTCAAACGTTGTACTAGGCAGATTTATTAAAACAAAACGTAACAAAAGCAACTTCATTATATAAAATATATGTAGGTACAATTTCCAAATCGTAGTTGCAGCAACATGAAAACTAGTGACTTTTGGTACCAAGTCAAAATTAAAAATCTCAAAGTTTCGACCCAAAAGTACCACGCCTTCGGGTACCTCCCATACAAAGGGTAGGGTGGGCTCTGAAACTATATCACACTATATTTTGCAAAACTTAATTTTCTGACTACTATTCTTCATGTGTTTGAGCAGAATCGGACCAGGCTTTTTGGAACCCTCCTTCAAAGTGGACAGTGGGACTTGAAATTTCATCAGACTATTACACCCAATTTAATGAACCAATTTTGACACAATTCTTTTTTTATTTATGGTTATGAGCCAAAGCACTGTGCAACGCTTTGTCTCAACAAACTATCAAATCTGTTCGAAATGTGTGTAAAGTTATTAAATTTGTTCGCAAATCGTTGTCATATGAGTTGCCACATTATAGGAGTGTTTCAAGACGGACTGCTTCCCATAAACACGTACGTATTTTATTAATCGATTAATCGCACTGATGTGTTCGAGTTAATCGTTAACCAAAAAATTTATTATTAAAATGTTCGGTTAATTTTATAACACGATTAATCGAATATTGATTAATTGAAGGGTTACCCTAGTGTACACAACCTTTCGGCGTCGACGTGAAGCATAGAATACGCCTCGATGTACCCAAGCCTTTACTTGCACGCACTTTATTGACATATCGAGATATGATATCACAATATAAGGTTTCGTTTAAGCGTAGTATATGATAATTGGAGATGGTGATATTGGGGTTAAAATATATAAATTTGTTTCGTGTCTCCCCAGCAAAAAATTAAGGTGTTGATGGCCATTGTAATTATCAACAGTTGTCAAGCTTGAATTTAGTTCTTGCGAAAATTTTCGTTGCCATAATAAGTATAAAAATAAAGAAAATATCGTGAACCGTAAATTTCGTTCACTTTTTGTTTGATAAAACTTTTTTGACATTTCGGTAATTTTAAGAGCAAAAGTAAAACCACATGCGTTAAAAATAAAATGGAGGGGCGAAGAGGAAATATTAATAACATATTTGCAATATAAATCAGAGGTAGATGGAAAAAAAGCTTTCCATTACATTCCATTAAAGGATTGGGGAAAGCTTCTCACAACCAGTGAGCTGTGCGTTTCTAGTATTACACTCAGCTTTTTTTCATGGCGAAATACTCAATAGTATCGCCGTCGCTTAGCGAGGTGACCCCGCCGAAAAGAAATGTAAGGTGGTCGGAGCAGGGATCGACCACACCGAGCAAGATGGTAACTCTTCGCAATAAAATATTCCGTTTAGACATACATATGTGACAAACCTTTTTAGGAAAATTTCGCAAGAACTGAATATTTGAATATGGTACGAGCACGCCAAAAGTTGAAAAAATTAGAGTGAAATTTCACGAAGAGTCGTATTGCTTTTGGAAAGACCCATAGTAAAGTCTATGCTATGATTTTTCCTCTTCCGCATCTCCGCGTCAAGGGTGGGACTCAAATTTTGAATCACGGACTCAAATTTTGAAATCATGCAATATGTATGTACATATTGTCTTGTTAAGAACCATGGATTCACAAATACCACATGCAAACAAGAAAACCTAGAACTTTTGCTCAGCGTAAGTTTGCCCCGAAGCGTTTCATGAGGCACCAAATAAAGTTGCTCAGTGTATCTATGCAGCAATTGTCAAAAAAAGGCTGATAAAGTAAATAAACAAAGTAAAATTAAAAGTTTATATGCTTTATCTATTCCATTATTTTATTTTTTTCACATAAATCAAAAACCCTCTCCTTTTTTCAATACAAAAATATTGACATTGAAATGTCAAAAGTTTTCCACTTTTGTGCAAGTCGCTTTGTATGGGAAATTTGTTTGTTTTGACGTTGGCTGTGCAAGTTTACGACGTTTTCGAGTTTACGAGGCCCTTTCGACCTCTCATGAAGACCACTAATCTTTTTGTAAAAAAATATAGTATATTGAAATATAAAACACACGATACGGTGTCCAATATTTACCATCAATTTTTATCATCGCCGGTTATCCTGAAGTTAGATCTAACCAACAGTAATAGCAGTCAGTTTGTATAGAATTTGAAGTAAATAACTGTTCGTTACCACTAGCCATCGTGAAATTGACCCTAATCATATGCATACATTCATATTTTTCTAAGTTGCTATATGTTAATGACGTCTTAAACAATTTTTCGAACACAAATTCCTAAAAGTTTGATTTTTGTCCATGTATACAACTGCATATAAACACAAGCAACGTGAGACCATTCACCTATTGGTTGCTTATGGAATTTATAAATTACGAGAGCACTGTTTAGTACGACATGGTATTTTGTAAACATTTATACGATTTGTCTCGCGATACAATTAAACAACAGATGACAACATATGGGTGGTTGGCTGGCGATATTTTTGAAGGGACAACGCGAGAGACCAATAACTTCATGCAGCCAATCGAACAAATCGATTGAAATCCGTAGGATAAGTATTCACAGCAAATCTGAATAAGAGCCTTAAGTGATTTGATTATCGTTATACTATCTACTACTGCTATCGGCAATAGCTCTATATTAAAATTTACTAACAATTTGTATATAGCACAAGGTGTTCTCGAATACTCCAGTCCGATAACAAATGTATCATAGAGTAATATACATAGAGTCTGCAACAGCTGTTTTTCTTGGACCGGAAACCAAGAAAAGTCACTGGAAAAGTTAAAGCAAGAGTTTGCGGAATGAGAAAGATCTTTGTTTTAATAAATTTGTGTTTTAATTGCAATCTCTATAACTAATTTTACTCGAACACTTCATTACATTTTGCTTCATTTCATTTGATGAGTTTCGTACTTTTGGTTCAATGCACAAAGGCAAATGTGTTAAAACGCATTAAGCAACCCTATATACTTCCAGTCATCTATCGATATTTCTATTTCTTACTTTATCCTGCATGTTTCGCGAACTCTAAGGTTAATCAGCTGTGGCATAGAACCCCCATCGGCAAATGTGTGAGAAACGCATTGAGCAACCCTACATACTTCCAGTCATCTATCGATATTTCTCTTTCTTACTTTATCCTGCATGTTTCGCCAACTCTAAGGTTGATCGTCTGTGGTATAGAACCCCCATGTGGTGAACGCATAGAGTAATATACATAGAATCTGCAACAACTGTTTTTCTTGAACAGGAAACCAAGAAAAGTCACTGGAAAAGTTGTGCACATAGTCATACAAACTTGACAACCCGTGCAGAATGAGAAAAATCTTAATTTTAATAAATTTTTGGTTTAATTGCAACCTCTATAAATAATTTTGCACTGACACTTCATTATATGTTGCATTATTTCACTTGTTATCCCCATAGAGTAATAAAATCGCCTAATATCGCTTAGCTCCCCATACAAAGTGGTCGAAAAATTAGTTTAACAGGGAATAAAAAACAGGCTCAGAGTCTGCAACAGCTGTTTTCTTGGACCGGAAACCAAAAAAAGTGACTGGAAAAGTTGGAGAAAAAGTTATACAGACTTGGCACCCATTGCAAAATGAAAAAAATCTTTATTTGAATAAATTTGTGTTTTAATTGCAATTTCTATAAATAATTTTATTCTAACACTTCATTACATTTTGCTTTATTTCACTTGTTATCCCTTTTTTCCTCGATTTAATTATCACAAAAACTAGACAATCAAAATTGTTCTTCACTCAAATGCCAACCATCAAATCAAGTGAATCCCTAGCCAATATCTGCTCTCTCTCTTACTCTCTTCATTGTATATTTCAATACACGAGCACCTTTTTGATGATGTTATAATATATAACCAAAGACGATTTACAATTAGACGACCAGAAGATGTGCGCAACTTGGCAACCCTGGTAAAAGAGAACCAAAAAGTGCTAGGAGTTCACTCAAACGCATTTCTCTCTCGCGTCATATCTTGCTTATTTCATACTTTTTGCATAGTTTATGTAATTTTACTTCAACATGGTTGGAATTTGTATAGTTATATAAAATAACACTATCAAAAAGCTGCTCGTGTATTGAAATATTCAATGAAGAGAGTAAGAGAGAGAGTAGAGAAGTACTAGGGTTTCACTCGTTTTGTTTGTTGGCATTTGAGTGAAGAGAAATTTTGACTGTCTACTTGTACATCGTTTTTGATATAACTATAGAAATTCCAACTATGTTACATAAACCATGAAATTACATAAACCATGCAAAAAGTATGAAATAATCAGTTTATGGCGCGAGAGAGAAATGCGTTTGAGTGAATTACTGGTACTTTTTGGTTCCCTTGAATTAGACAACCAGAAAATGTGCGCAATTTGGCAACCCTGGTAAAAGAGAACCAAAAAGTGCTAGAAATTCACTCAAATGAATTTCTCCCACGCGTCATATCTTGATTATTTCATACATTTTGCATAGATAATGTAATTTTACTTCAACAGTCATCTATCGCTGTTTCTCTTTCTTAATTTATTCTGCATGTTTCGGTAACTCTAATGTTGATCAGCTGTTGTATAGAACCCCCTGGGTTAACGCATAAGCACAGGAGATTTTCTTTGTGTACATTGCCAACCACTTTCGAATTGTCAATTTTACATGTATTTTGTTTTTGTATGTGTTTGTTTACATTTATTGTTGGTATACGTACGTGTTGGATTGGACACAACGTAAGTGAGAAGCAAGAAGAAAATGAATGTTGTTGTTGCCATAAATTTGCCAAGGTTTGCATAAGTTGTCAATGTCAGCTGATTTAAATGTAAACAAAATGTGAGAATTTAGTGAGCTGCAGAAGCAAATCAGTAATGTAGAATTGTTTTATTTGAGATTGTAGTCATTTCAGTAATTAGTACAAGATATACATATTCCAATAATAATGCATTGTATGTTTAACAATGTTTTATGTATGTAGACAAATGCAAGAACAGCCTATATATTGGATGAAAGGAAAGCTGCAGTAAAGCTCATAGTGTCCAGGTTGAGCAAAAACAAAATCAGTGGAGTGGATACTCATGCAAAGGCAACAGGCTCACATATTTGATTTTATTTGGTTTCCCGTTACATCCCACGAGGGGATTGGAGAGAGCTTCTCACAACCAGTGAGCTGTGAGCGTTCTAGTTTTACACTCACTGATTGGGACCTACAGTTTTCCACCGGTTCTGAACGGTATTTTGAGAAGTTTTTCATGGCTAAATACTCGATAGTGTCGCAGTCACTATGCGAGGTGACCGCCGTCGAAAGAAATTGAAGGTGGTCAGAGTAGGGATCGAATCCACGTCCTCATGCACAAGAGCCGCGCACACTAACCGCGTCGTTCTATTTCTTTGAAACAAAATACAGCGCACGCTCGATAATGTGAACACTCCAAAACGTGAACACAACAAAACGTGATTTTTTTGTGCATTGACTATTCTAAAACCTGTACAAAGCAATAAAGCTCTATAACGTGAACGATAAACATTTCATAGTTAGTCACCGGTCACACAGGGAAACATTTGGAAGGGAAACATTTTGTTTGATAGAGAAGGGCGGGTGGGGAAGAGAATATGAAATTTGTTGACTGTTCTCGGATACACGCTTTGTGCTTTCATTCTTATTGTCATATTTTTCATAAGTGCGCGGTAAAAAAGGAAAATTAAATATACTAAATTGAATTGTAAATTAAAATAATATACATACAAAAGAAAGAATTTAGCGTAAATGGGAAAGAAAAGAAAGTGAAAAACTGATATTGTTCATGCAATGTTTCCCAACAATGTTTCGACAACAATGTTTCCCTGTATGACCGCAAGGGAAAATACAAAAGAGAATTCCAGATGTTCCCTTCCAAATGTTTAACTGTATGACCAGGGACTTAGCATCAAGGCTGCTTAAGAAGGTTTTGTTATAAGAACAGCTGATGTGTTTTTTTCATGTCGTGGTGCCAAAGTGGTGCACACTAGCTGTCAAATGCTGTTTACCTTTGTTTTGTGTCCATTGTTCGCAGTACGTTGATATTGACATAAACTACACACCAAACAAAAACATAATGCTGGTTGTTGTTGCCTTGTTGTAATTTTTGTAGTATTGCTTCTACCTTTTCAATCTGCCTTGGTTAGCATTGAGCTCATATAATTCTTATCTTGGGGAATCCCCTAACAGTAAGTTATTCCTTTGTTTCGTTTTTACGTGTAACACAGCCTTTACACGATGCCATTTTTTAACCATGCAATTTGCGTTTGTTGATAAGGGGTCTAGAGAAGCAAGAAGGGAGGAAAAAATGGCACGAAGCGCCACCGCACCGGGTTTCATGAAATTTTATTGCAATTCTCTTTGTGCTCTTTCCGCATTTGTTATGATTTTGACATTATTTCATACTAGTTTTTCGTGTGTTGTGTTACATTGTTAGAGGTTACGTGTAATAATTTAACAGAAGTTTAAAAAAATCAAAAGAAAGTTAAACATAAAAATTAATTAAAAATAATTAAGAAAAATGTCATTTCTTCCTTCGAAAAAACAATATTTAGACTCATGTAGAACAAAATTTGACCGCTTACAAAAATGAACAACACACACAGGAACACTCACTAAAGAGAAATGTCAGAAAAAATGGCAAGCACTAATATCATGAGATGGCAACGTGTAAAGGCACAAAGATTTACGCTGCAATTTCAAAAGAGAATTGATAAAAAAGGCAGCTAAAGAGATGGTGTAACACACAAAACATTTTAATAGCAATTTTGGCATAGCACGGAGCATTTCGCTTTATATTTGCTCCGTAAAAATGAGTTGACTTTAAAACAAAATGCTGAAATTCTCGGGTTTTTGGTGAAAGGATCGAGTGTAACGTGTTTAGCAAAAAAAATATAATATTGCTAAATCAACAATTTGTGGGAATAAACGGAAAAATAGTGGCCGTCGGTGGTGCAATGGTTAGTGTGCGCGGCTCTTGTACATGAGATCCTGGGTTCGAACCCGGCTCTGACCACCTTAAAATTTCTTTCGGCGGCGGTCACCTCGCATAGTGACGGCGACACTATCGAGTATCTAGCCATGAAAAAGCTTCTCAAATTACCGTTCGGAATCGGTGTAAAACTGTAGGTCCCAATCAGTGAGTGAAAACTGGAAAGCGCACAGCTCAGTGATTGTGAGAAGTTCTCCCCAGTCCCTTCATGGGATGTAATGGGAAACCATTTATTTATTTATAAACGGAAAAATAAATGATTTTTAAATGTGTAAACAACACATTCTCCGGGCCTGGAAAAGGAAAGACGCTGTACACTTCAGAGTTGTTCACTATGGAGAAAGCTCTTTATCGCTGGTTTATTCGTATGCGGAATAAAAACTAATTTTTTTAATGCTGAAATGGAGTTCTGCAATGATAAGCTTTATAACGCTGATGAGTCCGGTTTACTCTAGAAACTTCTGCCAGAAAAAACGTACGAATCCAGTTTGGAAAATAGAGCCCCAGGCGTAAAGTCAGAGAAGCGGTGAATCATCTTCTTGTGAGGTTCAAATGCCACTGAATCTCACAAACTTAAACTTTTGGTAATTGGAAAGGCAATGAATATACACCGCTTTAAAAAATGTTAGTGCCCTACCGCCTGCAACAGTTACAAATCAGCCTAGATACGTCGATTATTTTCACAGATTGGTTTCATAAATCATTTGTTCCACAGATAAATGCTTTATTTGATTTTTGTATACACTTTTTAATAGTTTGGCTTGTTTTTAATGTGAAATCGTTTTTAAAAGAGAAAATGTTGCCCATTAAAGCTCTTCTTATAATCGACAACGCATCTTCACATCCTAATGAAGCGGAACTGAAAACGGAAGATCACGAAGCTGGACTACAGTAACAGCCTTTTAGCGTTTTGAATCGTGTCTGCAGGTGCTGAAACAATATTTTGCATTTTGCAGGAAACGGTGATGATCCCGAAGATGGTATGCTTTAGGGTGTTTCAAACCAGAACTGGATAGATGAACTTCGCCTCTTGATGTGCAACACACATGTGCAACGCCTGAGGTCCTGAGGTTCGTGTGCGCAGACAGGAATGGAACGATGATATAGGCGTAGACATTGCAGGTAACGATATTGAAGAGGACGATGAATCCAACGTTGATGACTGCACCAGAGACAATTAAACCAAGTGAAGCAGTTCAAATTTTCAACAAAGCGGTACTGTTAGCTAGCTATGAAGACATCGATCAAAGTGATATGAGTTTACTGAGACGTCTGAGGGAGAAAGCTGTGTTGCAGTTGTTAGAAAACAGAAGAATCATGGATTTTTTACATAAAAATATCTCCCAGATTTATATTGCTGTTACGCACAAAGAAATATACAAATAAACAATAAAATATGAATTTAAATGTGTAAATACGTGCATATCCACTTCATACTTGTTTGGCATTCGAAAACGTGAAATCCTTTGGTTTTAATTAGTTCACTTTATCGAGCATGCACGTAATGCAAACAACAATAAATGTAAACAAAGCAAATCAGCTGTGATATGCGCTCACCTTTATTAACACATCTTGGCTGCATATAAGAAGAATAAATGTCATTAACAGCTGTCTACTTAACAATTGCTTAATCAACCAAATTAGCCTGATTAGTCAATTGTTCATTATTCAGTGAAAGAATGATAATTGAGTTTAATTACAGATTAATTATTCCTAGAAGATGATCTCTCATCTAAATATTCGAAATTACTTTATTTGTTATTAAAAGATTCGGCATTACTTTGGATTCCTCGTGAAAAATATGCTCACAACGATTCTTGTCAAAATGGATTTCAAAACACCGATTCTGTGATATTTGTTCTGTTTGATTTTATTCGACGCCCGATTTTGCTACGAATTTTTGAAAATTGGCATCTCTGCCTATGTGCAATTGTCCACGCCATTATCTACGGTACACATCATTACCGATACTTTTTTGACATTTTCTTTTGACTGCAATTTGTAAAACTATTCACAATAGCCACCAAACGAATTCATTTTCTTCTTTTCAGTAACTCAGTGCGACGAATGCAAGCAAAACGAGTGGTCGTTTTAACGGAAGTACGTATAAGGTGGATGATAGTTTTCTGGTGTTTTATTCAGTTTTATTAACAAAACTACTATAGAAAAGTGAAGTGCAAAGCAAATAAGCCGCAGCATTTAAACACAACGAGTGAGAGAAATGTAATGAAAAATTTGCTAATATTTAATTAAAAGTGTAAAGAAACATGCGAAGCCGAATTGAATAATCGTCACCAATGTGTCCATCGTGACAAATGGAGAATCGAAAAAAAGAACGAACTGTGTTATATTTTTTTTTCCACTTTTTTCTGTTATTTTATTTTAACTACGGGATTTGCAGTAGTGTTAGTGCATCGTAGTGTTTGCTGGAAGAGGTGACTTATGCAAAACTGAAGTGTATTTATTTCAATTGGCCATCTTTTGACTATTCCAGAGGTTGATCCATAACTTACATATTCATTATCATACATACTACAAGTTACATTGTGTTGCCCCCAAAAGAAATATGATAATGGGTTGGGTGGCAGAAAAAAAATGCCGACTGTGTGAAAAGCAAAATATGCAAACAAGAAAAACGAAGTAAAAAAAATCTATGACATTTACGATTGCGAAGTGGCTGTGCGTGCGTGTATGTGCCAGTGAAGTTGAATAGGGAGTTGGAAACAGCAAATAAGATAATCAGAAAACAGTGTTGCCAGCTGTTGAATACAATATATAGCTAATAACTCGGGAACAAACCTAGTTTGGGGGCAAATCTCGGAGTGTTTTTAATAATGTAAAATAAAAAATCGGTGTTTGAACCCCTAAAGTTTGGGCATATGGGATGGTATTTTAATAGGCTTAAACCTAGAATAGGTCGGCAACTTGCTTCGGCTCCAAACTATTACCATTGGATAGAACTTATAATTTTAAGTAAAAAAAATTAAATAAAAAATCGGGGGCAACGCCTATTTTCGGAGTTGTGGGCCCCCAAAGTTCGGACATACAGGATGATACTACGAGTGTGGTGCCGTGTTATGGGACCGATTTCACAACTTTTTTGTGTAAAACGAGTCGAAATAAACAAAAAAAGTTAAATACATTTTTTCGATAACTGTCTTAGTTATCCACATATCGGATTTTTAAAAATATCCAGAATTTTTTTTTTTTTAAAACTATCGAGTGATTTTTCGGATTTTGCCACACATCGACTTCAGGTACAGAGGGAATTTTAACCCCCCTGACTAATTGCAATATAAATTTAACGATTTTCCAAAAGTTCTACCACACGGTACGAGCAACATAGGTCCCTGCGAGGGCTACTTGGCAAGTAACTCCCAAAATAGGGGTCCCCCCCCGATTTTTTTATTTTACTTTTTTTTACTAAAATAACGATCCTACACCCAAAAAACAAAAAAATTGGACGTGCCGATCTATACTAGGTCTGTTCCGTCTTAGTTATCGAGATATCCGATGTTAAATTTTTATAAAAATATCGATTTATATTTTCAAGTTTCTGGGTGAGAATATGTTTCTTAATAGGAAATCAAAAAATAAACAAAAGTTTTCGATAACTCGCTTAGTTCTTGAGGTATCACAGTTTAATTTTTCTCAAAATATGAAATGTTTTCAGAAAATTTCTTCGTTAACGAGAAATAAGTGGTGAAAGTAAATTGAATGTAATTATTGTGGTGTTACTACTTTTTCGGCCGAATTGAAGTTCTCCAGAAAAAGTAAATTTTAAGTACATGATGTATATTACATCGCGGGCGTCACATTTACGTATTATTCAACATGGAAGTGTGTTCGATATATTTGAAATTTTTGAAGGTTTGGAAGGTCCTTGAAGGATTGGGGATTAATTCCAAGGGCTCCATATCTATGCCCCATGGGTCACCCCATGAGGTTACATAATGTTTTTTAAAATAATTGTTTATTTTTTTTGTTGCGAAAAATTTAAAAAAAATCGCGCGAGTTTTTTAGTGTGATTTTTATTTTTTTGCTTGCGAAGTGTTTTTTAAACAATTTTTAATTTTTTTGTTGCAAAAAATTAAAATGGATGACAAGTTCTATGCACTGATGGGATTCTAGACCCGATACGAAATATGCACAGATTCTAGATTTAAGCCAGCATCTGTTACCCTTTACATTTTTGTTTTACCACCATTGTCATTCAAGAGCATGAACATCAGCTATCGTTTGTTTGTCGGCTTACCTCCCTTCTTGATACCAAAAAAGGATGTAATCGAAGTTGTTCGCATCACTATCATGTTTACAAATTTTTTGGCAAGAGTACGATATCCGTGGCCCCTCATTTCGATTACTTTTTTTTAGAACACCCCAAAATAAGCCGAAAAAATTAAATAAAAGTTATCGATAACTAAAATAGATAACTTTTTTCAACGTTTTACTCAAAAAGATAACTTTTTGTAGAACTGAAAATTATTCGGAAAATTTAAATAAAATTTATCGATAGCTGTAGTAGTTATCGAGATATTGCCAAGAGTATGATTTCCGTGGCCCTCATTTCGATAAATTTTATTTTTATAACATTCGAAAGAAAGCCGTAAAATTAAATAAAAGTTATCGATAACTCGCTTAGTTATCGAAATATTGAGGGTTAAAGTTTTAAAAAATGGATAACTTTGTTTCACCGTTTTGTCGAAAAGATAATTTTTTTCTGTAGAACTCAAAATTATTCGGAAAATTGAAATAACTTATAGATAACTGTAATAGTTACCCAGATATTTAATATTGGATTGGTAAACTTTGTGATGTGGCAAGAAATACTGAAATTGAAAAATTTTGAAATTAAAAGCAGGGATCTTTGCACCGCAGGCGAAAAATTAATTTTTTGTTCATTGGATTGGTAAAAAATACAAGTAAAATTGTTGAAAGTAGTACATATAAAACGTTACAGCTACAGATATCTCGATAACTAAAGAAGTTATCGATACCTTTTATTTAAAATTTGGGCTTATTTTGAGGAGTTGTACCACTCTGGTTGAGCAAATTGGTAATAAAGGTATTAATTTTTTAAAATTTTAACCCACGATATCTCGATAACTAAACGAGTTATTTATTTAATTCTTTCGCCTTATTTTGCGGCCTATTATCGAAAAACATTTCGGATCGAGGGGCCACGGATATCATACTCCCCAATTTTTTTTGCAAATATTTTTTCAAATTCATCACCCAGATAAAAAGTTATTGACCAAGATCATGCTCATGAATGACAAGTCTGTGGTTCGCTTAACGAAACGCGTTGAAAAACAAATACAAATTTTTAGAAATTTCGCTTAGTTTTCGAAATATCAGATATTAAAATATGAAAAAATTCTATACAATTTTAGAAAATGGAACTGCTGATTGGTTTGTTGATTGACTAAATGGCTTATCTCTACTTAATGGCTTACTCTTCAAAAACAAACAGATGTTATTGGGCAAATGCATAGTTTCGGAGTTATGGGCCTCGAAAGTTCGGATATGTGAGGGTAATGGGGTAAAGGAACCATGTAAGCTAGTGATATCATTACTTTTTTAGGGGTTATACATAATCCAGGCCCCCCTCGCGAAATTAAAAAAAATGGTGGGAGAGAGTAGAACACACGGTTTTAAGCACAGAATGTGAAATTCCTATATTTGGAGAAAATCATATTTTAGGAGTTACGGACATCCAAAGTTCGGATATATGGGAGCTGATGATTAATACCGTGTAACGGGAGCATTATTGGACAATATGATGGAAATAAACCGAATAAAATTAAATTGACATCTTCGATAACTCGCTTAGTTATCGAAATTTTCAAAATTATCGAAAATATTTTTTAAATTTTCCCAAGGGTTTCTAAGAAGTCCAACTAAGTTGGAGAATATACTATATTATTATTTCAAAGAGAAAACGGTGATTTCAAAGCAGAAACGGTGATATGTGGCTGGAAGAATTCGGAGTGCGCTGTGCGAATTCATTCTTTCACGGCGGCGTATCAGACTAAAAGTAGAAAACACATTAACTAAGAGTAAATGTTGCCGATGAAATAGATGAAAATAGGGATACCCAGTGATAAAAATCAACATGTAATAAAGTTTTAGAGTAAAATTGTTTGTGTAGATCCCTATTAACACGCAAATTGTTAAAATTAAAGATTTCTCACATTCGCTATATGTTTTCCAACTATTCCACGTAAAACAGCTGTAGCAAACACAGCCTTTACACGATGCCATTTTTTAACCACGCAATTTGCGTTTGTTGATAAGGGGTGTAGAGAAGCAAGAATGGAGGAAAAAATGGCATGAAGTGCCACCGCACTGGGTTTCATGCAATTTTATTGCATTCTCTTTGTGCTCTTTCCGCATTTGTTATGATTTTGACATTTGATGTTACTGTTTCTTTCATTCTAGTTTTTCGTGTGTTGAAATAATTTAAAAAAAAAAAATAAATGGTTTCCCATTACATCCCATGAAGGGACTGGAGAGAACTTCTCACAATCACTGAGCTGTGCGCTTTCCAGTTTTCACTCGCTGAAATAATTTAACAGAAGTTAAAAAAAATAAAGTTAAACATAAAAATTAATTAAAAATAATAAAGAAAATATGGACCAGACAATTTATTAGAGTTATGTAGAACAAAATTACCGCTTACAAAAATGAACAACACATACAAGAACACTCACTAAAGAGAAATGTCAGAAAAAATGGCAAGTACTAATATCATGAGATTTCAACGTGTAAAGCATAGTCTAATAATATAAGTCGACGCGTGGCGTGTTGTTGTAATATGAAACGATTTTGACAGAATTTTGTTGTACTATTGTTATGACAATACACTCGATATGTCAAAATCATTTTATATACGAAGAAGAGGCAAAGGAAAAACGCCAAAGTAAATAATTCCATGCATAGAATTACATGTATTAAAAAAAGTAATTGGCAGAAATTATACAATTTACAATTATATTTATATTTCAATTTAATTTGCGCAACACTTTTCAAACGTTTAATAACGAACAATAAGAATCAAAACAAATGATGAGACAAGTTTGACACTTCGGGTGTATTACGTAAACAAAGAATGATAAAAAGAAACAACCCAATAACAAAATGCCTGAACAGCTGGGCTTATGCTTCCACTTATATTATTACACTATGGTGTAAAGGCACGAAGATTTACGCTGCAATTTCAAAAGAGAATTGTTAAAAATGGCAGCTAAAAATGGCATCGTGTAAAGATAGTGTTACTCTTATATAAGTATGTACATTGTTATGTGCCCCAACCATCATATTCTGATGCGGAATCCACTACCACCTCGTCACATCCGGAAGGGCATCATGCGTTACTGCACGGGTATTCAAGTCGTCATTCCATCTGACGTCAACAAACTGTCGATCACAGTAGCCCAGAACTTACTGATTAGGACCTACAGTTGTACACCGGTTCCGAACGGTATTTTGAGAAGCTTTTTCATGGCTAAATACTCGATAATGTCGCCGTCACTATACGAGGTGACCGCCGCCGAAAAAAATTTAAGGTGGTCAGAGCAGGGAATCGAACACAGGATCTCAAGCACAAGAGCCGCGCACAATAGCCATTGCACCACTGACGGCCACAAACATAAGGGAAACACCGATAATTTACCTTTTTTTTTTAATCTACCAGGGAAGAACGAGTGGAGCCACTATCTGTAACAACAACAACTAGCAATAAAAGAAAACAAACATATAAAAACAAAACTACATGTCAATTTTACAGTTTCAGACAAAAACTGCATGAACATATTGAAATCAGCTGTGGTCATTATGAATATGTACAGCTTGAAGTACACTGGTCGTGTCGGGGTTTTTTTTGGGAACAAGGGTAAACCCATGGTAGAATGAAAACGTAAACTTTGCAGGACAGCTGATTTAATTTTTATTTATTGTTTAGTTGGTTGCTTTTGTCAGATTCAGTGGTTCTGTTTTTGTACTTTTTTTTTACTTTTATCGGTATAAGTGTCGACTCTGACATGAGGAGAGCCCAGACAAAATCCCTGTTATTCTTGCCCACAATTATAACAATATCTAATGCGATTACCTTTTATTATTCTACCATGGCAAGCCCCAGTAAACTCAATTCGAGTACGCAGAATTCAGTAGTATAAACCATTTTCAAAGCAAGTCTCCGTTTTGGATATATGTAGGTATTTTGAGTACACCATATTCGTATATGTCATTTCGAAAAATACAGAATAGCACCGTGTAATTATTTTTAATAATCTTTGTTGTTTAAATGTGTCATTTAATTTTGAATATTTAAATAATTTTGTAGTACATATATTTTATTTTTTCCCACATTATTGCGTGTTTTTGTCGACGTCGCTGCCGTTACTTCATGTGTCAAAATTGTCAAACAAAAAGTAATAACAATTGAAGAAAAGTAAGAAAGGAAGGAAAGAACAACAAACAACAACAAACGATTCAATCATCACAAACAACGACATTAACTTATATTTACTGCTTATTCGTTCGTTTTACTTCGTCGTCATAGTCATCGTCCCCGTCTCTACAGCTTTTATGTCATCGTTTTTGTTGTTATCGCATGTGGTGTGGTTGTCAAAACATTTTTATTAATTTCTACACGTCGGAGAAAAGGATTTATTTTCGGCTTCCATCTTCTATAACTGCTGAAAAAAGCAAGAACAATCAATGAGGTAAGCAGTATATATTTTACGTTTTTGTTTTGTATACGTTTTTTATGTAGATATTATTTTAGAATCTTATTAAACCATTTGTTACAACATATCCACAGACCCCTAGGGACCATTATGATTTTTGCTTGCTCACAATTTGTTTTCAGCGCACAATAAAATTTGAACCTACAATGTTAGAAAATTTTGTTCTGAATCGATTAACACCGGTTTTAAAGCGATAGCACCACACGTTGGCATTTTATTTAAATTTTATAGAAGATGGAATGAATGATGTGCAAAAAATTAACACGTTTGGTCCGTGGATGTATAAGCAGGTCTCTAGTGACCTATTGGAATTGCACATAAATCTTGTGGAACTACTTTGGATTAGTCTTATAAAAAATCAACCCGTAAAAAACATAGTTTTTGACTATAAATTCTTTATATATGACACATGGTTTTGTTTACACATTATGTTCGAGCAGAAATAATGGATTGTTAATTTGGGATTTGTATGAGAGGCACCACACCCTTTTCTCCAATCCCGCCCATATTTTGATAGTTAATTTTTGTCGTCGCCATTAGTTTGCCTGCGAAGTTTCAACTCGATTGGATCACGGGAAAAGGGTTAAAAATCAATTCAAAGTTTTTTCGGCAGACAGGTGAAGTTAATATAAAGAATTTAAAAATAAAACATAAATTACTAGTATTATATGTTTTTGGTTCGTAAGTTCTTGAGTTTAAAGACGGCAAAATCTGAGAGCTAAAGAAAATTCCATCAAAAGGAGCCGAACTTGTCATTTATGAGCATGAACATCAGTTATCGTTAATGTTTATTGTTGGTTTACCGCCCTTCTTGATACCAAAAAAGTATGTAATCGAAGTTGTTCGCATCACTATCATGTTTACAAATTTTTTCAAATTCATCAGCCAGATAAAAAGTTATCGCTCAAGCTCATGCTTATGAATGACAAGTCTGTGGTTCGCTTAATATACATATGTTGATAACTCGTTAAGTTATCGAGTTATCGGGTGTTGACATCTTACAAGGTCGATACCATTTTAACCAGTGTATACAGATAATTTTCCACCAAAAATTAGGTTCGAAAAATATTTTATCGTGGGTACTATGTGCTTGGTTATTGTGGCGATGGATATTGCTTTAGTTACTTTTTCGATTGGTAACTTGATTCCCGAAAGAAATGATTAAGGATTAGTTTTTCGTCCTCATAAGAAGTATGTACGTGTATAAACAATAACGAAAATTTCGAGCACTTTTCTTTGCGAAAATTTCGTATGCAAAATCAAGTACAGGTATGTTACGCCGAAGTTAATTCGTGCGGAATAAATTGTTTGGGACCGAAATTTTGTAATTTCGACTATTTTAGTAAACAAATTAATACCACATGCGTTAAACATAGAATGGAGTTGACCCATAAATTATTAATGAAATATTTGCAAGGTAAATCAGAGATATGTGGTAACTCTCTGCAACAAAATTTCTTACAAAAATTCCGCAAGAACAGAATACTACGGGGCTTTATGCGATATTTAGTTTTAGCAATTTTATTGAAAATAAAAAACATTGTTTTCTTGATTGTTATATTTCAGAAATTTTATTATTTTGTCAGTTTTTCAGTCAGTTGCTTAGTTAAATTGTGGTTAAATATTTTTCAGTTGGTAAACCTGTGATCAGAACCATATGATTTTGACAATCACATTGCAGATTATCGGTGCGATAGAGGAATGTTCGACGCACACAGAGTTACAAGAACTGTTGACTAATTTTTTTTTCATGGCGCTTTGATGTGCGTGAAGATTTAAAATAGCAAAAACACAAGCCAATTTAGCGCTATAATTGAAACAAAAATCAGCAATTTATTGCAATTTTCAAGTAAAACATCGATGCATGAATTTAAAATACAGTAATTAATAAAATCACATTCCAAGCTAAATTATTTGCCGCTCAAACTAATATAGTATATGCAACCAAATACAAAATATTGTTATTTAAATATGTTTCCAAAGGACCTTCAGAAATCCTGAATTTGAAATTTTCTGTGTGTGTTCCCTGTGCAAAATTTGGGCCCACTGTGGTCAAACGAAGAATTCTCCAATAACCAACTATGTGCAGTTGGGAAGAGCTTGACATATCCTCTCCAACTATGCCACACACATATTTCAGAAGACCTTCAGAACCGAAAATTCTTAATTATTATTTCACATACGAAAACAGTTTTTCACCCAGTGTGCACAAACGAAGAACTCTCTACGAACGGGACATATGCCAGTCGATAGTCCTAAAGGAGTGTTTTCGAAGTATAGAATCTAGAATTTCCCAAGAACCTTCAGAAATTCAGAATTGCTTGTACCATGAAAGTTGCAGAATTTTGGTTCTGGTCTATTTTCAACTGGACTCAGATTAGAATTCAAAAATAAAGTCACAGATCTGCTATTACATTATCTAACCTCGTCTCAGTTATTCGACTCATATAGTGTAATTATGGCTTAAGTTTGATTCAAACAAATTTAGTTATTTTGTTTTAATCTGTCTTGCTGTGTGTGAGCTCTAGTGTTACATTTTTTTTAAAGATATTTCTAAAAACATGATAATAGTACCCTCGTAACTGCACTTGCTTTTATCAGCTCTTCAGATCTCACATGAAGCACACTTTGTTTGTATACTACGTTTTTCTTTTTTCTTCTCGATTTCCACACGCAATTCAACTAACAACTGATTACTAATTGATCTCCAATTTTTATTTTTGGGTCTCAAAGACTTAAATATTATGCCGAAGATTGAATTAATTCATAAGTTAATTTATATGCCAATCATGTGCGCCGTCGCTCGGAACGCTCCCCGGCACAATTTTCGTTAATCATGCATCCAGAAATCTCTTGGTGTTGAGGGAAGATAGAGACATTGAATTTAACTTTCAAGAAGTGAAGGAAATGGTGGTATTTTTATTATAGATTTTCTTTTACAAAAATTATTATTATTATTGCATTTTTTTCAAGCTACAGTCGTAAAACGCTTTGAATTTCTCATTTCCTTTCCTTATCGCGTGTGTATATAACAACAAATTTTAATTATTTGTAATTTATACACAGGAGTGTTGCAAATAATAGCAGAATTATAATGACCGAATTGAATGAAGGGCGAGAATATTTTCGATTAAAGGCTGGCACTAAGTGTTTTCACACGAAAGATATTGAGCAACATCAATAATGGTATTGCTGCACAATTGTAGTTTAGCTAATAGTTTTTTTTTACATTACAAATCTCGCTTTTTTTTAATAAAATCATTTTTTATAAATTGAATAAGAGTTGTCAGCATTGATCATTTTGATACATCATTTCGATACATTTTGGCATAGAAACATGAAAATGTTGCTCGATACATGTTGCTGATATTTCTTTGTTTTCAACTTTTTTTTTTAATTTTATTTAAACTTTACATGTAATTCAATGCCTTGTGCAAAATTTAAAGTGAATTACAATATCCTTAAATCAAAATATACCAGCTAAAAATTACACAAAAAAATAACATCAATACTACATTAAAAATTAGTTTTTTTTGAAAAATTGAATGAGATATGACATCATTGTTCCTTTCTTTCTTCAATTTGATTGGTCCTTAAAGTTGCCTTATTAAAATGTTTATGATATTTTGGGTACTACACTTTTTAAGGCTTTTACTGATGTTTTTTACTATGGTCTTTCTAGTGAAAAACATTGAGCAACATTAATTTGTTTCACTGAAAAATGAGGCTGCAACATAACAGTGTAGATGACTACAGCTTTCTCTGTTTTTAAGTCTTTTCTCATACTATACTATTTTTAGTCATTGTTTAACTATGATTTAACCACCCATTGTTGGTTGGTTAACTTATAGTCAGAAGCATATTATTTTGACAATCAAATTACTGACTGTCAAAGTGAGAAATGAAGATTGTATAAAATACATGTTTCAGATTTGCATATTTGTACACATACGTTGAGTCTAGATCATTAAATTGTTGCGCCTATGTAGTTTTTTTTACACATTTTTGTTAAAATAACTTTGATTTTGTGCATCTATTTCGTATTTTACATAATTCAATTTTGTTTGTTCCTCTTTGCTGTTTTGGTATTTATCCCAAAACACACGTTTTTTCCAATAAGAATACAAGGGTTGCCATATTAGTTGACAATATGGCGACTTACATTAACTCACCGTGGCCGTCGGTGGTGCAATGGTTAGTGTGCGCGGCTCTTGTACATGAGATCCTGGGTTCGAACCCGGCTCTGATCACCTTCAAATTTTCTTTCGGCGGCGGCCACCTCGCATAGTGACGGCGACACTATCGAGTATCTAGCCATGAAAAAGCTTCTCAAATTACCGTTCGGAATCGGTGTCAAACTGTAGGTCCCAATCAGTGAGTGAAAACTGGAAAGCGCACAGGTCAGTGATTGTGAGAAGTTCTCCCCAGTCCCTTCATGGGATGTAATGGGAAACCATTTATTTATTTTTTTACATTAACTCACCACTGGAAAACAAAAAGCAAAGTTAACCTCTAATTAACTTAGAATTAAGATTAAGTAATCCGATAGTTAACTACCCACTTAAAAATTGGCCATAATGACCAGTTTTTCGGTCAATGGTGATCTTCGTTTCTTAGTTAAATTCTGGTTAAACATCGATTTGTGTTTTTCAGTCATTATTTAACTATGATTTAACCCACAATGTTGGTTGGTTAACTTTTAGTCAGAACCCTATGATTTTGACAATCAAATTACTGACTGTCAATATGAGAAATGTTAGATTGTATAAAATATATGCTTCTGCTTTGCGAATTTGTACACATACGTTGAGTCTAGATCGTTAAATGATTGCGCCTTTATAGTTTTTTACACATTTTTGTTAAAATAACTTTGATTTTGTGCATCTATTTCGTATTTTACATAATTCAATTTTGTTTGTTCCTCTTTGCTGTTTTGGTATTTATCCCAAACCAGTTGTTTTTTCAATAAGAATACAAGGGTTGCCATAATCGTTAACAATATGGCGACTTACATTAACTCACCACTGAAAAACAAAATGCAAAGTTAACCTCAAATTAACTTTCAATTACGATTAAGTAATCTTATAACTACCCACTTAAAAACTGGCCCTAAATGTCAAATTCAACACAAATACATATTACCAAACAAAGAAAACAAAAAAGTACAATCACAAAATAAGAAAACAAAATCAGCCATAATGCGTTCATTCACAATCGTGTTTTTGTATGCAGTTTTCTCAAATTTGGCGTGATATGTTGATCTTAGCACGGGCCTTTAGGAATTTAATCGTTTTATTTTATTGAAATCCCATGAAATGATCAACGTGAATTTTCCATAATTCCATTCAGAAGAACTAAATTTATTTCCAAATTTTCGTATGGATCCCAAAGATATTCGAACTCAAATTAAGTTCCTTGATTAATTGAAAATGAAAAGCATATGAGAGAATGTTTCATAAAATAAAGTACAAATTTCCATAGAGAAATTCAAAATTCTCATAGATAAATAACAAAGAGAAGACATGAGTTTTTCAGTTCATTTATGTCAGTTTTGTATGTCAATTTTTTTTCCAGAATTTGGATGTAATAAAAATAAAAATTAAACAAAAAAACTATTTTATTGTATATAAAGCCATTTTAAAAGTCATAAGATCCAATAAAAACAAATTTAAAGTCTATCCTGAAAATCAGTATCCAGTTTAAATCTACTAACCAAGGGCTAAGTCTGGACTGGACATAAGTCTCATTGACGAGGTTTTCTTCGTCTGCACACAGTGGGCGAAAATGTTAAAATAGGAAAATATTTTAAATTAAAAAATTTCATATTCCGAAGGTGTCTATCCTAAAAATGATTAGCCAGTTTAAATCTACTAACCAAGGGCTAAGTCTGGACATAAGTCTCATTGACGAGGTTGTCTTCGTCTGGACACAGTGGGCGAAAATGTTAAAATAGGAAAATATTTGAAACTAAAAAATGTCATATTCCGAAGGTGTCTATCCTGCAAATGATTAGCCGGTTTAAATCTACTTACCAAGGGCTACGTCTGGACATAAGTCTCATTGACGAGGTTTTCTTCGTTTGGACACATTGGGCGAAAATGTTAAAATAGGAAAATATTTGAAATTGAAAAATGTCATATTCCGAAGGTGTCTATCCTGAAAATGATTAGCCAGTTTAAATCTACTAAAAAAGGGCTACGTCTGGACATAAGTCTCATTGACGAGGTTTGTTTCGTTTGGATATAGTGACATGTATATTATTGCGTAGTTTATTAAAAACAGAAAGTGGATAATTTATTTTACTAAAGGTGTTTTGAGTAAATAGTCTTATTAAATATGGAAAGTTAATGTCGGGCCTTGGAGAATGACATAGGTTTAGCTGACGAGGAAAGTTATATTTATGTATATCAGCTATATATGTTTAGAAAGAAATACCATTCTTTTTATTAACGCCCTATGTGCATCTCAAAAGTTGTTGGCATTAGTGTTTTCAAATAAGTATATCAACCTCAAACTGTTTTCTTTTTATTTTATAAATTTCGCTTCCTTTGTGGTCACAGATCGTCCAAAAATCAGGTTTTTACACCTACTCATCGTATTTAATACATTAACATTGATCTGCTAACTCAACAACAGAATTCTGTAAACGAAGTGGTTTGTGTCTTGGATTTATCGTCACACACATGATCTTTTTTTACATAAACCTTCATCAATGAACTTTAGAAATTATTAGCGGGATCGATTCAAAATATGGACGTAGTATTGAAAAATTAAGAGAAAAAGAAAAACTAGTAGAAAATTGAAAATAAATACATAATATGTAGATAATAGTGCAATGGACAGAAAACAATATCCACGCTATGAGCATTTTCTATGTGGTCTTATACCGTTATTTTGAATGTTTTATAATGAAAAATAGTCAAAAGAGTTTGGCTACACATTAACAAACAATTTGACCAAATTACAGCAAATGGATAACAAACTTACATCAAAATTGACGACAACCTTACATCTAATTGACAAAAATGTACAGCAAATTGATTAAAAATTTACATCAAAATGGCGGAAAACTTACTTCAACTTGAGGGCAAACAAAAATGTACATCAACTTGATGTAACGTTGTCGTTGAATTAACATGAACTATTGATGAAATATGGATGAAGGATTGATGAAATGTTCTTCATTAATTCAATGAACTGTGTCGTAGGTTATAAATAAAATTAGGTTATAAATTAAATTAGGTCATAAATTTGATGAAGTTTTTAGTTGAGCGTGGATGAAGCTTGTGTGAAGGCCGGGCATAGGCACAGGAAATGCTCCATTGTCTCATCGTCCTCCATGCACGGCCTGCACTCACTATTCGCGGTACAAGTGGGCTCATAATCCCGAATGTCCCGTTAAGACTTCCATCATTTTGCTCATTTCAGGCTTTCCCAGTTTCAGAATTTTTATAATAGGATCTTTGTCATCCTTCCTACTGTTTCCTGTTTAGACTCTGTTCGGTTAGTTTACGACTAATAACTAGAACATTTAGGAAATCGTGAAAAATCGTGATTAGCATTAAATTCAATCATGTCATCATGAGTGCATGTGATTGAAAATTTCAATCGCACACGTGATCGTGCGCGACGGAAATTTTTGGTATTCACGCTTACGAATTATACTTACGAATCACGTTTACGAAACACCCCAGTAAACAATTTCTTACGAAATTCGATCAGAATTCTGTCAAGAAGTCGGCAAAAATGCCGATACTGATGCCGATTTCGGCCACAAATCTTTGCAAAAGTTGTATGAGTGGTTGGCAAGAAATCGGAACATTTTGTCTGAGGAAATTCTGTATGTTTTGCCGAGTTTTGGTCGGAATTCTATCAAATCTAGAAAAATATTCGAAAAAGAGCAGATGTTTCCGAGTATAATCTGACTATTTTACTGATTTTTTGCCGCCAATTTCTGACCAAAATCTCAATAAATATTCGAAAATAATCAGACTTTTCCGTCCAAAATCGAACTATTATATCGCCGATTTCTGACGAAATTCTGATTAAATGCCCGAAATTCATCAGGCATTTCTTAAAATAATCGGAAATTTTTTTTCCAGTTGTCCATACATTTCGAACTACATTTCTCTGAAAATCTGAGTATCATATATTTAATTAAAAATACTTTTATTTAAAATTAAGTATGTACTTTATATAACAAAGTATTAATTTTTTGTAAAGTTACAAAAAACAAAATAAACCTCTTCATAGGTATTTATTCTTGTATAATAAAAATAAAATAAGAATTTATAAGTACAATTTATGTAGAATCGTGTTTAAGTTTTTTTTTAAATAATTAATTTACAATAAAAACTATAACTGATTAACTGTATTTGTTTATTTTTATTGTGTGGACAAATTCTTCTTAATACTTGCAGAAGAAGAAAACTAGTTAAAAACATCCCATTCGGCTACATGATCAAGCAACAAAGGAAATAAAATTCCCTTCAGAGCTTGTGTAGACTATGTGTAGACTATTACATTTTAAGAGATTGTGCAGAATTCGACTGAAGGAAAATCAGCTAATGTGCAGAAATAATCGGTCAAATGGCGGAAGGCATTTCAGACGTTTCGGGTAATTGTCTGATAAAATTTCAGAGATTTTACAGACGTCGGACGCGTCGGATAGAATTGTTCACTGGGAGTTATCAACAAAATCTACACAATTTTAGCTTTCCGTCTCCAAAAATTCTTCCAGTATGTTTGATAAAAGGAGTTCTTTTGTTTTGCTGAATAAAAGTACTTCCGTACCAGATTTGTAAGAAACTAATTAGAGGTGTTCGTACATTTTCTTATAATATACATATCGTCACCTAAAATGCCCAAAGACGTAACCCCCATTTTGACAATTTTACAGGAGAAACAAAAACCCTTATCAAATCCAAAGTATTTCAGTTTTAAACGCGTTCATTCCACAGCTTGCCTTAGGAACTTGGAAGTCTACTATATGTATGTATATATTTTAGCGTGGATTATTATATTCAATCAAAAACCAGTTTTTATTTTTTGAGGCTTACGCCTTTGGGCATTTCAGGTGACGATGTGCTATTGCTGCCTTTTTAAATTAAATTTTCGCTGTGATTCAATTTTAAACGGCTCTTCGTAAAAAATAGTTACTCAAATTTTAAAAAGTCCTGCCTAATATCTACATTGTATAACAATAAATAAGAATAATGTTTAAAAATATAATAGAAACCAAGCCAATTGAAAATATAAAATATCTATATAGCCAATATCTCGAAAACTGTGCGAAATAATACAGATACATTGCTCAACTTTTTTCAAAATAATATCACGCTAATTAATAAGCTTTATTAGAATAGAAATAGAATAGGAATGAAGCCAATGGAAAATAGAAAATATCTATATTTCCAATATCTCGATAACTATGCGAAATAATACAGATACATTTCTCAACTTTATTGAAAATAATAACAATCCACTTAATAAGCTTTATTTTAAATAGAAAATAGTCTTGAGCTTGAATAAATTTTAAAAATTATAGATATTTATTCTTTATCTTATGTATTCTATTTGATATTGTGATATCGAAATTAAAGTATCCTATAAAATAAGTTACTTTTCCAAACCATTGACTGATTATATTATATTTAGATACAGGGCAAGCCTATGCTAGAATTTTATCTTCGTATGTTATAAATGGCTATTTTGTTCTTCCTCTTCCTTTTTTTTAATATTGTACAATTATTTATTTGTTTATTATTTGTTTATTTTTCAAAGAAATTGTTCTTATCAAGTCTTGCTATAAATGTGTATGCCATGTTCTTTAATTGTTTTCCTCCCAAATGAGTACTGTTTATTCAATTCTAGTTCCACTGCTGTTGAGTCAACAATTATGTATCCGATATACATATGTATGTATGTATGCATGTTTAATAGAAAGATCTTTAGCACGTTTTCTATAGATTCGCTTTCTCTCTTATTCTCTCTTTTTCCACGTCTGTGTCTTTTTATGCTTTTGTTTATGTTCTCCCATTCCATGAAACCCACCACCTTGTTTTATATCACCTTTAACTTTTCATACAGTGGTCTAATATTTAAAAAGTTACCTTGACAACTTTTAAGGAGAGTTAAAGAATAATAATATAATGCGTCATTTGCCTAGTACCAGTGCAGTGCGAGTCGTTAAGGGGTTAAACGCACACGTACTTTGATTTACCCGCCTTTCTTAAATATTTAATATCGATTAAAAATATGAAGTGGAAAATGACCCAATTTTTAAAAATTCTCAATGTACTATTGTGGAAATTGTTTAGGTTCATTACAATTACTGTTGGAATTTTGTGACTTTTAACTGGGAATTCATTAGACAACGAATATCATGAGTGGTATAGCTGCTTATGTAGATAGCTCGATACATTTTAGAAGTATTAGACGGGGTGCAACTAAACCTAGTGATTTGTTTGCTTAAGTCTAAATATATGTACAGTGGTGGACATACAATTAGAAACGCCCCTTTAGAATTTGTATTGTATAGCAGAATTACTTCTATAAAACGAAAATTAAAAAATAAAATATTCAGTATTGTAAGACTCACTGCTAAACTAGAAAAGCTAGCTATATTCCAGAAAAGTGGGAACTATATTTTCTAATGGATCTCTAAAAGTCGATGGTCAAGCAATTAGACACGACGACAAAAACAATATTTTTTTACCCAATTTTACAGAAAAATATAATAAAATAATACAAAAGACGCTTAATACTTTGTAGGGTAGCCCTAATTTTTTATGACATCGGCCAATCTCTGTGGTAAACTTTCTATCAAAATATATGTAACTGACATATTTTCATTTAGTTGCATCTTCCAGAATATTTTTATGTTAGTGTTGGTCTATTCGGCCATGCTGAGTATAGAACCAACGCCATACCAAATAAATTCACCCCATACCATCGCATTTTCTCCTCCGTGTTTGGTGCATCTAGGATCTAACGAGTTGTTAAGTGGCCGTCTTACGTAAGCTTTTCCATCCGAACCAAACAAATTAAACTTTGATTCCTCGCTCCAGGGTATTTTTCCCCTCAAAAATTAATCCGGTTTTCAAATTCAAATCATTACATCAAATCGATGATACATGTTCATCAATTGTTCTTCAATGAATTGATGACAATGAAAAATGAAAAGGTCCTTCAGTTTGAAGATTGTGCGTTTCTTCACCTTTTTCAGCTCCCTTGAATTGATGATCTTTTACACATCAATCTTCATCATTGGACTCGATTCAAAATATGGACGTAGTATTGAATAATAAAGAGATACAGAAAAACTAGTAGAAAATTGTAAATAAATACATAATAGAATATAGTGCAATGGACAGAAAGCAATATCCACGCTATGAGCATTTTCTATTTACCCTGTTCGTTTGATTTTTTTACAATGAAAAATAGACAAAAGAGTTTGGCAACACATTAACAAACAATTTGACCAATTTACAGCAAATGGATAACAAACTTACATCAAATTGACGATAACCTTACATCTAACTACATCTATAAATGTACAGCAAATTGATTAAAAATTTACATCAAAATGGTGGAAAATTTACTTCATCTGAACCAAACAAATTAAACTTTGATTCCTCGCTCCAGGGTATTTTTCCCCCAAAAATTAATTGGGTTTTACAGGTGCTCCTTTGCAAATTTCAAACGTTGTGCAATATTTTTGCTTGAGAACTGCGTCGTAGACCAGCTTCTTGTAATTTACATCTAATGGTTATAGATAAAATGGTTCTCGATATTCTGCGAGATTTGTCAAGTCAAGCATGGGTTGTCTGTACTGACTCTACAAATAACTCTTTCGCCATATGGAGTGGGGTTTCTTGGCATTGGACTTCATTTAGGGGTCTTGAAACTTCCCGTATTTTAAATAACCTTATTGCTCCAAAAATATTTTTTTTGAATAGCAAAATCGGTTTGTTATGGATGAAATTTATTGTGTTTCTTTTTGATAACAGCGCACACTTAATTCGTCTAGTGCTGGAGTGCATGACATTTTTTGCCACACATTTGTACTGAATTGAATTGTTAATTAGCAAAATGTAAGTGAAAAAATAATTAAAAAATATCTTACGTTGAAAATGAATTAAATTTCCAATGTTTACGAATGAGTTTCTAATTATCTGTCCACCCTCAGAGAGACACTTTGTAAGAAAGTTGTAAAAAGAAATGTAACTTTAAATACATCGTTTCTAATTGCATGACCACCACTGTAGATACAGTGTCGGACAAAACTAAAGCACACATTTTTGGTTCATAGTATTTAGTTCAATAACATTTCGAACCATGGTTGGAATTAATTATGTTTTATTAATTTATTAAGACTATAATCTCAAGTGATTTTAATGTCAAAGAAAGAAGTAAATTCTTCATTTATAACAAAAAATGTAATATTAAATTAATAATATTAAGCGACATAACTAAAACACAAATCCAATAATTTGAAGAAAAAGTGAAAATTTTCTAATATTTTGTTGCGATATTTTTTAGAACTCTGCTGCACATCTGCGAGGCACAGACTACAAATTAGTTAAAACATCAACTGAAATGCTTTTCCATGCGACTTTTGCTTGTTGGAAAGCTCATCCATATTTTTGCAGTTATCACGGTTTATTTTGAGATTAACAACTTCCCATAGATTTTCTATGGGATTTAGATCGGGTGATTTGGCTGGTCACTTTAAGACGTTGATCTTGTTATCAACAAACTATTCTTTCACATACTTAGCTAATTATGCAGAGAGGCCGAGAGGGCACTGAGTATAGCGTATGAATGGGCACAGCCAAGGGGCTTAAATGTAAACCCGGACAAAACGGAAATATGTCTATTCACAAGGAAGACGAAAACCTCAGATTATGAAGAGCCACGATTCTTGGGAAAGACGATTAAAATATCCGATAAGGTTAAATACTTAGGAGTAATCCTAGATCGGAAACTGAATTGGAAGCACCACATAGAGGAAAGGGCTAATAAGGCCTACAGATGCTCGTCGCTATGCAGAAGGGCTATAGAGTCCAAATGGGGCCTCAAACCGACTATGACACACTGGCTCTACAGAAGCGTAATCAGGCCTGTACTAACATATGCTTCTGTAGTATGGTGGACGGCAGTTGAGAGGAAATGTAACATCGCAACACTGCAGAGGGTTCAGAGAATGTGCTGCATTGGTATCAGCGGTGCAATAAGGACAACCTCGACAAGAGCCATGGAGACTATTTTATGTATCCAGCCAATCGAGATTAGAATCAAATACGAGGCTGCCCTTGCGGCAAAACGCCTACAAGCTACAGGTGAATGGATCAACAGGGATCTCACGTCAAAACACCAACGGATAACTGGGGCCTTAGTCGGGTACACTCAAGATAAGAGTGAATCTGACCGAATACCCGAGATAAGGGTTAAGGCGAACTGCGTGACCCTAACGCCAACTAGAGACGCCTGGCAGAATGGGACCCTGACACCAATCCCAAATGGGACTTACTGCTACACGGATGGCTCAAAGCTAGGAGAAAAAACGGGTCTAGGATTCTTTATTGAAAATCCAGCAACCGAATCCCACCTACGCCTCCCGGATCATAATACGAACTTTCAGGCGGAAGTTCGGGCGATTACGGAGTGTATCAAATGGCTCGGCGATAATACAATCCCAGCTGAGGCAAATATATTCACGGATAGCCAAATGGCAATAAAGGCAATATCATCAGAAACTGTCAAATCTAGAACGGTCCTTGACTGTAAGAAGGTGATAAACGACTACTCTATGCACGGCAGACTCAACATCATCTGGGTGCCGGGGCACAGCGGGGTATTCGGCAACGAGAGAGCGAACCTCCTGGCAAAGAAAGCCAGGTAACTCCAAACGGTGAGCCTAGATGGAGCGAAACCCTTTGGGGTGACGAAGGCTGAGTTAAATAAATGGGCGGAGTCGGCACATATAGCCCAGTGGAACCGGGAATCAGTAGGCAGGATGACAAAGATCCTATGGGGAGACCCAGATGGATCGAGGACAAAAGGTTTGCTGAAACTGGGAAAAGCCGAAATGGGCAAAATGATGGGAGTCTTAACGGGGCATCCGGGATTACGAGCCCACCTGTACCGTATTGGACTAGTGGCGAACAGTGAGTGCAGGGCATGCATGGAGGACGATGAGACGTTGGAGCACTTCTTATGCTACTGCCCGGCCTTCACACAAGCTAGATCCAGATATCTTTCGGATAGTACGATACCGGACATGACCAAACTTGTGGGTATGGACTGGAACAAACAAAGGAATTTCGTGAATAGCACCGAATTCCTATAAGGGACATAGTGAAGTAGTAGGATAAACTTCGAGCGCACAACAGGCCGACCTTAGCGGCTTAAGTGTATGTCTTACTGACATGGGAAGGTTTAGAGTGCTCCTTCTGAACACTCAACACCACGCCCCTCTTTTCGAACTAACTAACTAACTAGCCATGTGTTTGGGGTCGTTATCCTGCTGATATTTCCTCCATAGTGAAATTTCCTCTTCCGCATGTGGCAGCATAATATCTTTGTATGTGAAACGTTCCATTATGTCGTTTATCTTATGAATTGACCCAATTCCATGACCCGAAGAACATCCCAGACCATTACGATTTCCCCTCTGTGCTTCACGGTATCTTTAGAATAGCGTGGATTGAGACGTTATTCTCTTGGCCTGCGCACTAGCTTCAATCCGTCGAAACCCTTCAAATTACATTTCGATTCGTCAGAAAAAAATACGGTTTTCCAGCGAGAAGTGGTCCAGTTAATATGGGCCTTAGCAAACTCGAGCCTGGCCTGTCTATTCTATGGAGAAATAAACGGCTTTTTTTGCGCATCTGTATGTTGCTAAGCGACCTTCCACAGCACGTCTTTGTACGGATCTTTGTGAAATATTTAAGTTCAATTCACTTGCTATAGAATTCACATCTTTTTACGATACGAATTATTACTTGGTCCTCACGTTAGGTGGTTTTTCGCGATCTACCACCTCTATGTATGGTATTCAGTGAACCAGAAGGACGAAAACGATTTATAATTCGAGAAATAACGCCAACCAAATTTGAATACCAAATACCAAATTTTTTTTCCGATGCGTGTTACAGATTCTCCTTTATTGAAATCACCAATTATTTGAATGTTACCATTTACAAAAGACACGCGGCTATGCTGAATGATAATCAACCACTGGAAGACACGTGCAAACTTTTACTAAAGGCTCTTATAATGATTTCTAATAATAATGTCTGTCTCTTTACACGATAATTTGTACAAATTATTACTGGATGTTGTCTGTTTGCTCCAAAAGCTAGTAAAAGAGAGCCAGAGAGAGATTTTTTTGACAGTTCAATGACAGAGAAAAGAACCTCAAGAAAAAAATGAAAACAGCTGTTCTTACGACTTTACCATGAACATACCATGATAGAGAACTTACAAGTTTTTACTGGAGATTTTTTTCCCAGTAAGAATTTGTCAGTAAGACAACATATGTTTTATGGAAGCAGCTGTTTTATGAAAACAGATTTTTATGCAAATAAACAAATTAAAGGAAAATAAAATTGAAACTTAACAATGGGAGTTGTAAGTAATAGGTCTGGGAAGTGTTTTTTTGTGCATCTGCATTGTGCAACAAGTCCAAGTCCACGCCTTGGCTGGATTCCTCAACTAAAATGTTGATAACCAAAGTAAAGGATTTGCGCCCAATAGTAGGCATAAGCGCAAGCCTTAAAAACAAAACGATCGCACTGCTTTTTTATTACCATTCTGCAGTAAATTAAGTTATACATTGTATTTATTGACTTTTATTCATATTAAAATGCACAAAAAACACTTCTCAGACCTATTACTTACTTCTATTGTTAAATTTCAATTTTATTTTCCTTTAATTTGTTTATTTGCATAAAACATCTGTTTTCATAAAACAGCTGCTTTCATAAAACATACATATGTATATTTTCTTACTGGCAAATTCTTACTGGGGAAAAAAATCTACAGTAAAAACTTGTAAGTTCTCTATCATTGAACTGTCAAAAAAAATCTCTGTCTGGCTCTCTTTTATTGGTTTTTGGAGTAAAACGAACAACATCCAGTAATAATTTGTACAAATTATCGAGTTAACAGACAGACCTGTTGTCTGTTTACTTTTCGGGATATTTTCAACTTGACAGTATAATCTTTCTTACTCTCTCAAAAATAGTTACTGAGTAATTCTTACTGGGAAGTAAACAGGCAGACCTATAATTTCTAACAATCAATAAAAACCCTCAGCAGCCAAGACAATGTGCTTTAGTTTTGTCGCTTCGATTTTAGACACTTTGTTATATTTCTGTAAATAAAAGTGGTTTTAACTAAAAACAAAAATATTCTTTTATAATTTTATAATATTAAGTGCATATTCTTCCTAAAATAATCAATAAATATGAAATAAGTGATTTTTTTAATGTGTTCATAACTAAGTTCTACCACGCTAAAGTCCGTGCTTAAGTTTTGTCGGACACTGTATGTGGACGACAGAATTTACTATATATTCGTCTTCATTCCATAGTATGTAGTATAGCTTTAATTAAAATTACAAATAATTGTTTACTTTTCACAAATTTAATACAATTACTTTGCCAAGTTTAAAGTTATATACTGCTCTTCTAAGTTTATGTAAATTTTCTGCATATAAAATGTCATCGCAACACATGCGGGCGAACTTGCATACAATAACACAGTGTTGCATTGACATCATCATCATCATTGCCATCATTGTTGTTGGAATCTTTTGACAAACAGACAGTTGTCTTTATAATTTATTATTATTATTACCATCCAAGAGAAGAGTTGTTTTGCTTTTGTTTTCTAAAAATATGACATTGTTTACATTTGGAGAGACGACAATGAAGATGTTTACACGTATGTACATATGTATATACATATATGTATGTATCTGATGTATTATAAAGTGTGAATGTCGTAGCAAAAACTAAAAAGGAGAAAAGAAATCTGTTAGTGAAAAAATTTGTTAACATTAGCATAAATAGCGTCATTGTTTTGTGATTTCTTTGTGTTTGTGTTGTTTTTCATAATGAAATGAGAAATGAAAAAAACATTGCTAAAGAGCGGTAATAATGAGAAATTTTTAAACTAAGAAAACAATGCAACATTGTGAAGTTGTATAAAATTACATATGTTCTGATTTTTTTTATAGTCTGCAATGGCAAAATGGCAAAGAAATTGAGGCAAACATTCTCTTTTTTCGGAAGGATAACACTGAGCAACAAATTAAAAAAAATCTGTTGTCCTAAGAACGCCACTATGTTTTTCGGATGTAGTTTGGTCTAAACCATGAAAAAAAAAATATTAAAAAAATATCTGAATTTTAAAGGGTTAAAATCCAATTTGCCCCAGTTTGTTTACTCTTTAGCCCATATCTTGTGAACGGATGCTCCAAATATTTAGTTGAAGGTAGCAATCGAAAGATTATTAAATACCCATAATAATTTTCTAATACATCTCTTCACTTGATCAAACTGTTTGAGCACAATTTAGAAAAATAATCAACTTTTCGGAAAATTTTCAAATTTCTTCGACATTCAAAAATCATGGAAAAATAGTAAAATTGACTTTAAAAATCTACAAAAATATTACGTACCTGTGCTATATCCAACGAAATTTTTGAGACATAAATGGAGTAAAGCGATGTATAAATGCGGATTTTACTACAATTTTATTGAATTCACCCATATATGCAGTTTTCCTCCGGATGCAGAGCATCCGTTCACAAGATATGAGCTAAAGAGTAAACAAACTGGCGCAAATTGGATTGTAACCCTTTGAAATTTAGTGGCGTGACAGATATTTTTTTAATATTTTTTTTCATGTTTTAGACCAAACTACATCCGAAAAACATAGTGGCGTTCTTAGGACAAAATCGTTGTTCCTCAGTGTAATACGACTGTATGTTTTTGCCATAAGGCCATTTTCTCCTATAAGCTTCTTAACATAACGATTTTCACTTATTATTCCCAAATTCGGCAACTTCTGCTGTAATATAATAAAATTATACACTTGCCAGAAACTCGAAATTCGAGTTAAAAACCTTCGAAGTCGTGAATAAGATTTTTATCATGGTAGAATGAGAAGGTAAACTCGGTACTCGGTACACAGCTGATTTAAATTTTTTCTCGTTGTTTAGTTGGCCGCTTCTGTCAGAATCAAAGGTTTTGTTTTTGTACTTTTCCGTTTACATTTATTTGTTGGTATATGTATGGATTGATTTTGAGCCTAACCAAAAACAAAATGCCTGTTGTTCTTGCCCGCAATTGTTGTTGTATCTACTGCGACTACTTGGTATTTTTACTATGATTTTTATCAAAGATTTTTTATTTTTCGATTCCGTAGCGAGCGCTCTCTACCATGATACAAATACAAGGTAGTAGCGTCAGCCCATATGGTTTCCTTTGTTTACATTTCATCGTACCCAGTAAATGTCAAAGTTGTTTGTGTGAGTGCGTTCTCTTCTGATTTCATCTATCTACATATGTTCACAATTTCACATGGCTGTGAACATTTTTATCAGCTGATTTTGACAATAATTGGGTATGGAAATTACAACAATGCCAATGCTGCTACCTTGTATTTGTATCATGGATCTCTACCTACTTTTACGTCATTGCGAGCGAGCCAAACATATTTTGGGAGTGCGCGGAAATGAGCGGATCTTCTGTTGCTAAAAATTAAACAAAACTGGCTGTGGTCCGTTTAGTTTAGCATGTTGATTGTGACGGTTGGTATATTCAAAATCGGGTCGCTAAATTATGACTATAAATAAAATCATAACACATTGGCAATCAAAGCAATTAAAGATTATACACACATACTAGCGGCATTCATTCAAATGTGAAAGCCGAGAACTTTTACTCAGCGCAAGTTTCCCTCGCACCGCTGCATGAGGCACCAAGTAAAGTTGCTCAGCTTACTCGTATCTGTGCTCAAAACAATATCAGCTGACCAAGATGGATACATAAGGCGGTAGCAGTAGAAATTGCATGTATTATTGTTATTGTGCCGTCAGTGGTGCAATGGCTAGTGTGCGCGGCTCTTGTACATGAGAACGTGGGTTCGATCCCTGCTCAGACCACCTTACATTTCTTTCTACGACGGTCACCTCGCTTAGTGATGGCGACACTATCGAGTACTTAGCCATGAAAATGCTTCTCAAAATACCGTTCGGAATCGGTGTAAAACTGTAGGTCCCAATCACTGAATGTAAAATTAGAAAGCGAACATTTCACTGATTGCGAGAGGCTCTCCCCAATCTCTTCATGGGATGTTAAGGGACACAATTTTTTTTGTTATTGTGTTATTGTTCTATTATTTTCTATTGTTCTTTATTTCTATTGTTATATATTCATCGTGGTCAGCTGACAATGAAATGTTAAAAGTTTATACGTTTCACCATCCCACCTTTGCGCAACAAATCTGACGTGAAAATTTTTCACTTTTGTGCAAGCCGCTTTATATGGAAAATTTCTTTGTTTTGACGTTATTATTATTTATTTAAGTAGGTTTAGTATACTCTTTAGTTTACAAATTATTCGATTTATAAAATATCTTTATTTCACATAATTCAATTTACTTTGTTTCTAACAAAAAATATAATTTCTCTTTTAAAAATGAAGAATTTCTCTCGGTTTTTATGTCCTCAGCCAGTTCATTGTACAAATGTAGTCCTTTGTAATGTAGCCCTTTTGCCGCGTAAGTTTACGAGGCTCTTTCGAATTTGCATGAGAGCACTACTGTCAGAGTTGGTAGGGATAAAAACAATTTACAAAATTTGGGCTCGCGATCCGTTACTTTCGCGCTCGTTCACTCTTTACATTTTAAACTCGCTCGCGGTTTTAAAAATCCTTTGGGGGTCCTCAGTTCACCAAATACTTCTGGCAAACAAATGTTGTGGTCCATACAGAGTTGACCGTCCTACTGTTGCCACATGACCAGTTATACCGAAGAAGCAGGCCACCATTTGCGTGCTTTGTTCGCGACCAACATTTTTTGGATTTAGTTCGTTTTGGAAGACCCACCCATACAGTCGTTTTCTGTTAAGTCTCAGGTTCGAAAAGTGTCGACAAATACAGTTAATTAGCTGTTATTTATAGATTCATTTAAAATAATCAGAAAACATTTAAATTTGGCAGCGTCTAGAACTTAAAATAAAGGCCAGATTTTCACCACAATGACTTTCCCCCCCCCCCCCCACGAAATTGACGCATTTCGAAATTTCGACTGAAATTGAGTTGAAATTGCTTAACTTCGCATACATTTTGACAATTTGGAAATTGATATATTCAACTCAATTTCGTTGAAATTGACACACAACTTTCGTATTCCAAGTCCATAAAATTAATTTAGTACCTATTACAACTAACTACAAAACTAAATACAAAAAAACTAACTACAAAACCCTAACTAAAAACAGTCATAACTCACAAACAATAACAGCCTAACTCGAGTTAAGACAAAATTGATGCCCCTATTACCGTTCACCACTCAACTTAGTTTGGTCGACTTAGAGACGACCCAACTTCAACACGACCAAACTTATCTTTTGTATTGTGGTTCACAACTGTTTTTGGTTGCAATTGTTATGGTGTTACCAGCTTGAAATATCAATTTTTACAAGTAAAAGCAGCTGATTTATGTGAAAATATAAGAAGTTAACAATTGTGTTGTGCTTGCAAAATCGAAATGTATATAAGTAGCATAGATTTCTTTTATGAAGATGGAGTCGAAAACGCGAATATAGATGTGTTGCACTTAAGAAGAAATATTCGTGATGCATCCAACCTTCTTGAGCTGCCCAGTGCAAGGTATGTATTTGCACATACACGTTGCCATTCATTCATGTTCTGGACGGTGGTCCTAAACTATTTAACTCCACAGCAAATTCTTCCCATAGTTCTCGCACTTGGTTCTGCGTGGTGTTAAATTGTGGTTTTCCATGGGCGACGTCTGGATTACTTTCCATTAGCTGGACAAGTTTCTCAAACTGAGCATTCTTTGTGATTTTGACACTTCTAAATATATACAAATTTGTACAAATTATTACTATTTCTTACTTGATAGTGTTCGTTTACACCAAAAAGCCAGTAACGAGAGAGCAAGAGAGAGATTATTTTGACAGTTCGATGATAGAGAACTTGCAAGTTTTTACTGGAGAAATTTTTGCCAGTAAGAATTTGCAAGTAATAACATATGTTTAAAAACATATGTTTTATGTAAACAAACAAAATTAGGACGTAGAAGGAATATAAAATAATAAATGTATCATTGGAATTTTAGTTTTTAAGAGAAAATATGATTTTTGAATGTTTTGTTATACATTTTTAAGTATTTCTGTTGAAAAAGAAAACAGTTTTGGTGATTTGTAATGTTTTGTTCGAATTGCGTTTGTTGGTTCTTCCATTGCATATCAGCTGTTTACATACAAAGTTCTTATTTCTTGCAAGTTTTTACTGGATGTCGTTCGCGTACTTTTTGTTATATTTTTTACTCAGAGAGCAAAATCATTCTTACTCTTAATTTTTACTGGAAAAGTACTCGAACACAGCTAATATCTTCTTACGATCTCTCCATTCTTATCAACTTAAAAACACACAACTATAAACCCAACTGCTCTCAAGCAGTGGTGTAAATTTAACGCATTTGTCGACCAAACTGGCACAGAGTTGTCAAAGGCAATACGACAAAAGTAAGTGAACACAACCAAAAAATCAGCTGTTGTTGTTCAGTTGAGTTGAGTCGGCCGTTGAGTTGAGAACGGCAATGCCAATTCATCGATTACGACCAAACTCTTAACAAAAGTTGAGAACCGTAATAGGTGCAAAAAAAAATTTTTTGAGAAGTCACCGTGCTCAAATAAACAACTCTGTTTTTGTTAAGAAGTAAGTAAATGAATTCGTTTCCTTGTTATCTGTAACAAAGTTATCAAAAAAACTCCGACTCGTGATTTCCAGTAAAGATATTAAATTTTAAACTGCTCTCCCTGAAAAATTTTAGAATCGACTTAGGCTGTTATTGTTTGTGTCCACAGATTTACAAATTTTCAGTAAAACTGGTTTCGGTAAGTTACAACAATGTATGACAATTCTCACTAATAGACTTATCCATACAGCATGTTTTGACGAAAAGGAAGAGGGGATGATTGTAGATTTTTGCAGCGGATAGAAATCTGAAAAATGTGAGTTATGACACTTTTTTTATATTTCTTCGAAATAGATTAGTTAGAAGAAAATATAAACTCTGCAGAATAGTACTTCGTGTTAATGTTCACGCATTATTTATTTATTCTCTTGGCTTATTTTCCATTTACTAACGTAGTATTGGTGTCATTTACTCTAGACACGAAAACTTCACTCATGGTAATGTAAAAAAAACACGCTTGTAAACAATCAGTTAACATTTTGCAACGAAATTGGTTCAAATGCCAAAAATTACCAGTGTGAACGGCTTCAGTTTTGTTCGACAATTTCAATGGGAAATTGTCAATTTCGCAGCAGCATGACCAATATTACCTAACACTTCATTCACTTACTCTGTGCAAAGATGTGGATGGCAACATTGTCAAATGTCAAACCAACTAACAACGAATACAACAAACAGCTGACACAAATCTACCACAATATTACAAATAGTATTTATTGAAAACTCTTTAGTTCCATTACATCATGTTGAACTCCACCAACTTAATATTTCTCTCGATTTGTCACACTGTCCTCCAACATTATGAAACGGCCGAATGACTTACAATCAATAAACACACTCATTTTAGTAACTCTGTACAGCGTTGTATGAGTCATACTTTAACAATATTATGACGAAACTTCAGAGATACGACAACAAACAGCTTTATGTTGCAAAACAAAACAAAGGAGTAAATGTGCAAAGAAAATTATCCATCGCGCGAGTCGGGAGGAAATAACAAACGAGAAACAACAACCAACCAACGCTCGAAAATGTCAGATGGCAATGAACGACCATCAAAAGCAATCAGATGTTGCAGGAAACTCGGAGAAAAATGTTGTTATAATAGGTGATGATGAAGAAATTTTTATGTATGTAAACATGTTGGTAGTTTAGTTGAATACTCGAGTAATAAGATTTCTAAAAAGTAATAAATACATTTGCATTCCCACGTACGCGCATTATCAGTTGTCTTTTATTTTATCTGTTACCTCCCTAACAATTCCCAAACACTATATCACTTTTTTTTCTTTGAGTGTTTTGTTTAATGTTGGTGTTTCCATGCTTATATTATTACGACCAGTCAGTTCGCCCCGCCTTAACGCTCCCTGCCGTATTTTATTTTTAATTTTTTTTTGCATTTGTCACTTCTAAATGATTAATATTACATTTATACAATATGTATAACTCGAAGTGTCTGGTGGAATCTCCTCCAGTTGTTGTTGGTTGTGTTGGTAACTCTCGTTTTTTTTTGTTTTCTTCTTCTGTCTGTCACACTTTGCCATCAGCAAGTGGGTATGGACAGACGAGTAATCCGAGTTGTGCGAAGCGTTGGCGTCATCATCATCATGATCTTTATCATCATCATCATCACCATAATCACAATCATCATCAGAAAAAGAAACCACTTTGTATATTCATACTTATACATGTACGAACTTTAAAATCATAGAGTAATGACGTATAGAGTAGCCAACTCTTTCAGTATAGTGATGACATTTGGTGTGTTGCAGATGGGGGGTTGGATGTTGGAATGTATTGCTTTAATAATACCAGATAGAGGCAATGGCTCAATCCAACCAACAATAAATCAGCAATGGCATTTTGTTTTGGGCGTTAACATTTTTGTGTAAATACACCACAAATATATACATACTAACTATAAAATATATCAAAAAAGTTCAAAATGCAATTAAATTTTAAAATTTTTCATCAAAACATGAAAAATTTAAGTCAAAAATTTTTGTGCTTCCACCTGCTCAATTTATGTCAAATAACTCCCTATCGCAGCACGAATTGAAAAAGGAAAGGAAATGTCAGACGAGAAGAATGACTCCATAAAGTCCATATATTTGCATATTGTATAAGTAAAAAGTGTATAAAGAATTAGCAACACGTTTCAAGTATTGCAGATTTTTAAAACTCATGCGATTGGTAACACTAATTGTGACCAGTTTTTCTGTATCTAATTAAGCCGATTTAAGACATTTTCGTGATGAATTTTGCATTTGGGTTATCGATTAGATATAACGGAGTTTTACTACCAACTATCAAATCTTATGTGGCGTTCACCTCTGGTCTTCGGAAAAGCGAAGAGAATTTCACCTTTGGGTGTTGTTTGCGAAGTAAAGCGGATCATACATTTGTAGATCGCACATACATATGTACATTTGTAAAGCGTGAGCATTGGTTATCGATGACATCACTAACTTGTTTGTAAACAATTTTGTTGATTGTTATTCAATTTTATGAGCCAGGGAAAAAAATGACGACAAAGTTCATGCTCATGTCTGCCAAGACTGTGGTGCGCTTAAAGCATGATATATTTTTAGAGGAAACTTATAGAGTTTTCAATCTCCAACTTCCGATAACTAAACGATTTCACTGGCCATTACACAAGGTACATTAAGCTTTTATGGACTAAAAGCTATTTGGAGAAAAACGAAAATTGTGATTGCATTTTGAAACGAAGAGTTTGTCAAAACAACAACCATAAAAAGAGGAAATAATTAGTTCTATTCGAATACGCATGCATTTATCTACTTCATAGAGTAAATCTGGGTATAAATCTAGGACCATTTCTCGCAGTAAATTTACGACATTTGTTGTGGTTGCATATGGATGTTGCTTGTTGAAAAGTGTTGCTTTAATAATAGCAGATAGAGATATTAGTTCAAAACAATCAACAAGAACACAACAACGGTATTTCGGGTTTGTGTGTTAAAATTGTTGTGTTAAATAATAAATAATAAAAGATAGCAAAAAGCACAGTCACAGTCAACAGTTATTACATCTCCACCTGGTGTAAGTCAGTTTACGTCGAACATGTCTCTATGACACCTACCTTTCGACGAAGAGTGTGAAATGAATCGTCAGATGGGACAGATAGGTATACTTAGTAGGGACATAAATACTGTTACAACATTGTACACACCCATTCCAATAGTATAAATTAACCATTAGGGTGGAGTGAAAATATACTTTTTTTTAATTTGAAAATTCCACATTCAGAAAGAGATGTAGTTTGGGATCCTTAATAAGAGGAAAATGTGGAAAAACATTTTTGAGGTCGCGCCAAGCCCTTGAAATTTGGAAATTTTCCCTATTTTGACGTTGATTTCAAAAAATCCTACAAACTAACGAATCCACTTATTCGAAATTTCAAAGTTTGGGCTTGGTCAATACCCAAACAAAAGTATTTGAGGCAAAGAAGTGGATGATCGACCAATATTTGTAGCTTTGGTGTCGATTTCAATGCTAAGTAAATCTTTAGAAGATTTTGGAGTTTCTGGCCAATTAATGTTTACAATTTTGCTACCAATCACACCCGCTCATGGAGAAATGAAAAAAATGTGTGGTCGAATAATTGCAAAAAGTGAAACAAATTGACTTAACATTGAAATCGACACCAAAGCTACAAATATTGGTCGACCATCCTCTTCTGTGCCTCAAATATTTTAGTTTGTGTATTGGGTATTTTAATTTCCAATAAGTTGATTCGTTACTTTTAAGGATTTTTTTTGAAATCAACACCAAAAAGGGAAATTTCCAAATTTAAAAAAAAATTTAAATGCTTTTTCATATTTTCCCCTTATTATGGATCCCAAACTACATATCTTTCCGGGTGTGACTTTTTTTGAATTTCACTCCACCCTATTGAACATACTCTGTTATTAGCACATTGTTTATGAAAATTAGCCACCATAGCCTTAGTCATAAAAAGTTATGAAAGGTTTGAGAGACGTTTTTAGTATAATAAATCGTCTCTGAAACCTCTCATTACTTTTTATGAATAAGGCTCATAGGGCGAGTTTTACACTCTCCATTTAAAAGCTAAATTTTAAAGCTCACAGGCATTTTTCATATTAAATGACAAGCATCGGGCATTAAAACTACATTTAAATGGAGAATTTTCAACTGTGAAACTGGCCATTAGTCTGTGAAAGGAATTACAAATTTATTCAGCTTTCACCATTGAGTCGTCAGAGAATGAAAACCGTATCGCTGTTATGCGCATTTTAAATACCTGTATTCAATTCTCGCGAAATTTTCGTAAAGAATGTCATTTACATGTATCTAAACGGAAAAATTTTTTGCAGAGAGTTACCACCTATCTTTGATTTTCCTGGCACATATTTCATTAATAATTCCTCGCGCACTACATTTTATTTTTAACTGTAGTATTACTTTTGTACGTTAAAATTATTCAAATGTCAAAATTACAGTCCCAAACAATTTCAAACAATTGATTTCGTACGAAAAAAATTGGCGCAACAACCCTGCTATTGATTTTGCTTACGAAATTTTTGTAAAGAGCTGAGTACCAAGATACTGAGAAGCGAACTACATTTTCGATTCATGAAATTCTCGCTATTTTTATACATTTCGGAAGAACTGAATACGGGGCTTAAGTGTGAAATGAAAAAAATCAATATTTTCAAAACGCTCCGCCCGCTTGGGAATAGTCGCATGTACTTCTTCCGGTGTACATAACTGTTTGAGGAGAATGGAGATATCAAAGACCAGCACCGATCGGACACAGTTCGAACATCGTAAGTTATCAAAGCCATCAAATCAAGAATTCAGCGAAATCACACTCCGAAAACTATTCACGAAGTGTACTCGCAAACAACAACTTTAAGTCGAGTTATACGCGGAGCACATTAAAGAATTGTGCAACACGAATATGGAACCCTCAAGCGTAGGTAGAGTATTCAAAAACCGAAATCCGGTCCACCGGTTACACCGGTTTTTTCTTAAGGGCAGTGCTTACTTTTTATATTCATGGGTATAAACAGTCCATTTTTAACTGTGGATCATCTGGGAGCACTACACTGTCTCTAGTGCCTTTAAAAGCTGTAAACTGGCGTTTACACGGGACAGGTTTGCTCCGACAGTAGAAATACATTCACACATTTTTACTACTATACTTACACTTCTCTCACTTGCCTCGCCACTGTCTCTGATTTTTCAACGACAGATTTGACATAAGCGGCCAGATCATGGCTGAACTAGTAAAGGTTGGCGCAATAGAACAACTGATTTTGCTTTCTTATGACTCCATCTGTTAAATTCAGTGTATTTTGTTGTTGTACTTTTTTGTTTATTGTGTTTGTTCATATGGATCTGTGTTGAATTTGACGGTTAGAGTCATGTAACAAAAACTAAATGCCTGATGTTGGTTCACACAATTACAACAAATCCTACTGCGTCAACATCTACTATTTCAGCCATCGGCCATATCGGTGACGTTTCGTAGTAATTTGAGAAAAAAGCAAAACATCGCAAACGACTTTACAAATTGGGAAATATATTTGTATTTGAAAATTTTGCTAATTTTTACTGAAATATTGTTTAACAATACAAACATATAAACATGAATACATGTCTAATTTTGCAGAGTACATCAGTTTCATTGTAATTTGGAGAAGTAAGACAAAACACAATGGCAAAAGAGCGAAGAAAAAAAATCAGAGCACCAAATTTAACGAAACGACACTGTAGGCGGTTGCTTAAAACTGTACTGTCTTTATAACTGGCTGGACGCGTACGTCATACAAACAATTTTTCTCTTTGTGACAAGTAATACATATTCTCAACTATCTTGTCTCAAACTGTCCCGTGTAAACGCACCGTAAAGTCGACAATTTTAAGCTCCACTGGACAAAATACACAAACATTGTAACGTTGTAGGCGGCACATTTTGTGTGGATCTTTTGGAGAATTGTACATTCGTGGCAAAACCACGTCGATAATTGGGTCCAGAAGCCCGTTCAGAAATATTTATTTTTCATAAAATGTATAATTTGATACTTATAATTTACTTGAATACTAAAATGATCAAAGTTATTTTAAAAATAAGTTTTATAAAAGAACTCTTAGTTTTATTTTAATTAGAAGCTATTGTTTGTACTTGAATTTAAAGAAAACAACAATTATGAACTAGTACATAATTGTTTAGTTGTTTGCAATTTAATTTAGCGCGTTTCGAGAAGGTTCCCGGCGCGTTTTGGTTATAGATAGTTGACAACGCTGTGCAGCTGATTACATTTTCACATTTTGGTTACATTTTAATCAGCTGACATTGATCGTATGCAAACCAAAGCAAAAACAAAATGTCTGTTGTTCTTGCCCTACAACACTAATAAAATCTCCTGCTTTACATTTTCAATATATGTATCTTAATTCGCGCAAAAAGTACGCCAACGTTTACGAGGAAAATTTTGCCAGCCAGATGTAGTTTTATTCTTTGATACATATGTACATTTTGGATTGTAGTTACATTACATATCTACTGCCACAGTAGTTCAATGACGGTTCACCAGAATATGCTGAATGCCACTCTACATTATTGCTCTCCAAAGTTCAGTGATTTCATTTGTACTTACTTCTTCCGCTGCTAATATATTTTTCACGTTTATTTGTTTTCATAAACAGCGAAAATTTTGACAGTTCAATGTTATAGATCGTGCAAATTTTGGTTGGTGACATTTTAGCCAACAAAAATTTGCAACATCTCTAAGATCGAACCATGGTAGAATAAGTAAGGTAAGCTTAGTTGAACAGCTGATTTAATTTTGTTCATGGCATTAATCGTTTAAGTTGTCAAACTCATATGTACTTTTTGTATTCCTGTGTTATCCGATTGAAACAAAAACAAAATGCCTGTTGTTGCTAATAGTTGGTTAGTTTACTATGGATCGAACTGTCAAAATATTCGCTCTCTGGCTCTCATTTACTGGACTTTTGGAGTAAACGAACACGATTTAGTAAAAATTAACACAAAGAAACACCATTTTCGAAGACTCCATCACATTTATTATTTGTGCATTATTTGCAGCCCGATTAATCCGATTATACTTTTTGTCGTTTGAGTTTTGTTCAAACGCTGACTCTAAATAAAATATTTTTTGGAGTCGGAGTTCAGAATTTTGAAGATGCGGGAGTTGGAGTTTTCAAAATTTTACAAAAGCTCCACTCAACTGTTTGGTAATCAGGTTTTTGCAAAAATTCGTTACGAATATTAATGTCAGGGTTGTTTTGCCAAAGCTGTGGACACTTTATTTCGTACGGAAACAATTGCCTCGGCATGTGTTTTTTTGACAAACATGTGTAGAACAAAATAGAGTACGAAGAGGAATTATCCGTGGCATACTTGGAGGGTAAATGACAAAATTTCTTACAAAAATTTAATTTGATTATATATTTTTTACCTTTGTGTGACTTTCTAATGTTTCGTAATGACTTGTTACATACCCCTCGTACTGCAGGTGAAAGATGGAACCAACGGAATTATAATACAATATTAGTAACTTAGTTTCATAATTAAGCGTTTCCACAATATTGTTTAGATTTTTGTTTTTCTATTTTAATTAAAATTGTAAAACGAACTGATGAATTGGCCCCAAAATACTTTCCATTTAATGCATAATTTTGATGTGGTGGCTTTTAGAAAATTGTGCTTGCGTGACGTGTTCAGCTGGCATGTTGCACTTCTGTAATTTGCTCTGTATAGCAGAAGTGTTACTGTTGTTGCTGGGGGCCAGCCAGCCATCTATTCAAGCTAACCATGTTGCTGTTGTATAAGTCGGTATGCCCGTATTGCAATATGATCCTTATGTGTTGTGGCATTAAAGTATTTATTTTCTCAACAACACAAATCAGCAGATTTGAACAGCTGTTTGATGGATGTATGTATGTAGTTTGTTTTGTTTTTTGCATTATATACATACATACATACAATATATACAGGGTAATCAAATACGTTGTGTGTGGTTTGAAAATTTAGCAGCAGATTGAAATTGATTCAGGCAATTTCTGGATATTAAATACAGACAGATGTGGCTGCCTTAGTGAAACTGAAACTCTAATGGATGGCGTGAATATTGGATATATAAATTTTTATTGTTGCTATGTTCTGTATAATCGATATAATGATAAATATTTACTAGATGCGCATCGTAATTGTTTCGATTTGAAGATTACACAGAGCTAGGCTAGGTATCTTGCCTATATGCGTTTCAAACAAAATAGTGATTGCACACCAGACGATATTTTGAACTCTGACGACCATTTTAGAGTTAGCACTTTTCGTATCGAAGTCCAAAATAATTCCCTACTAATGCGTTTACGTTTTTCTGTGTTAATCAAGTGATTTTCTTCTTGTAACAACATATAACATTTATGAAAATCAAAAATTCTCTTTTGCAAATTCATCCTCTCTGCGAATTATTAAAGAATACTACTAAAGTATTTTATTCAATTATTCTACTGAGTGGAAACAAACATACATTTTAAATGCTATTAAAAGTCCATTGACTCCTTCCCAGTGAGGCGTTGCGTTTAATGAAAATAATAATACAGCTTTTATATGCTATGTGACATTTCACCAGCCATGTCAGCTACTATAAATATACAAATTCAACCGAAGCTTATGATGGGATTATGACACACTACAGACAGTGGTGGTGGTGATACACGTATATACGTGATGGAATTCCGTAGAGTTAAACGTGATAGTGAGAACGTACGCACGCGTTTGCAATGTATTCATTGGTACACTTGCCACAAAAAGTCTGTGCACAAAACTCTGCCTCACCCATCTTAGTGAAGAATATGATTATGGTATAGTACCAATGTATATTCACATCAAAGTAATAACTATTGCTGCTTGGTAATTCATATAACTTGATTAAAAGCATTTGATTAAAAAATAGTTCCAGGAAAATTTAGTAATAAACTTAAATGAAAAATATACAATAAAATATGACAGAAAAAGTCTGCATACAAACGAAAATATTAACTGAATTCTAATTCAAGTGACCTCAAAAATTAATAAGTTTTTGGCGCAAAACATCCTTGAATAGATTCCACCAGTTCGGAAAACCGCCCAGTCTAGATCCTGTCCAAATTCCACGCGTGGCACTCCCCTAAGCATGGAGTCTGGGGCATTAGAATTTTGTCGGATTCCACGTCCCTCTAAATCCCACAAACGCACAGTGGTTCAGAATCATTTTCCATCAGAAAAAATTCTATATATTTTGATTTAGTAAAAAATTTTTAAGTTTTGTATAAAACTGATTGTAGGCAAGGAGTTAGGGACTATGACGATAAATCAACAGTGAAAATCGCACAGTGGGATATATTTTAGAAAAATTTCCAAAGTTGCCTACTTTTGGATTTTTCTGATTTCCAAGAACACAAAAATATTGGTTCTTCCGTATTGTTTTTTTTAAAGCATATTTTGACATAATTGTTCGTAATGCGTATAAAAAATTTTAATTTTTTTTGCAACACAGATTTTCGCTATTTTCGAATTTAGAAAATGGAAAAATTTTGATTTCTTTTCTCGAATTTCTTGAACTGTATCTCATTCAGTTTTAGAGATATTGTACTCAATGTTTCTTTGTTATAAAGAGTGAGTACGTTCCTCTAATATAGGGGTTTATACCAATTATTGTTCGGTTGTAGTACCAATTCTTTAAAAATATCCAATAAGTTTTCGAACTTCACACAATTTTCGTGGCGCTCTCTTGCTATGTCATTTTTATATATGTATGTACGTATAAGCACGTCATTATTGTCTTTGCTCTGAGAGTTCTCCGCACCCACCCTAGGCAACTATTCAACTTAGGGGTACCGATGAGTCAGCTGTTCAATTTAGTACTTGGAGAATTGTAAATAAAGTCCACAGAATTCAATGAACGATGACAACGATAAATTAAATTTCAATAAGTTAACGGAATCTGTCAATGAATGTAGCTGTCTATTTTGGTTACAAAATACACGTGTGTACTTTGTTAAACTTGGTGTTACCAGATCACTAAACTACTAATTTAAATGACAAGTTTTAGACGCTGTAATATAGTTTGGTTGTTATATATTGGACTCAAACGATATTTAACAAAATTCGTAGATGTACGAAATTTGAATAAATTCGCGTTAATTGTGAACTTTGAACCACTGTGAAACTCCCCAATGTTCCGAGATCCGGTGATTGAGGTGGCGTCCGCAATTGTCCGGGTACACTATATTGAAGCACGCGGAGTGTCTGGGATCGTCGTCCCGCTACAATCTAATGGAGAATAACTAGAGGCTAATGGCGATCAGGGGCCGTATGGCGATAATCGTTCAAACGATGTCGTTATATCGATAATGCTGATCATAGAACCATTTAAAATACATTCAATTATATGAAACTTCACTACCAACAAAACGATAATTAATTCGATATCGTTTCTTACATAATTAGCTCCCTGAGTGTTGGTTTGACAAAAGGCGTATGGTTGGATGTTTGTTAATAACATGTCCATACTCATAAGCTTTGTGTTTGAGTGTGAATCGTAATTCGTGAGCCTGAATACTATAAATTTCAGTTACCCACCATCACGCATGTTATTGAAATTTTGAATCACGAGTACTCATTATCCCGTGATCGAATTATACATATTTTAAACACGATCACACGGAAATTTGGCGTGACACGTCACATACACACCGTTAATCTCACCCAATGCGATTTTTTTTAGAATTCTTTCTTTATGAAATTCGAAACCTTTATTTTCAATAACTATTAACATAGATCTTATATTACCCATCCCTCATACGATACAGATTTTTTATCTAATACATTTTATTTTCTGCTTCTTTTAGGTAAGTCTCCATAAACATTAGAAAGATATTGTTTAAAATGTGTAAGTACAAATAATTATTTTTATATAAAGTCTCTGATATGTACAGCAGCGCTCAAAATATTAGTAGTGCTTATTAAAGCATCTATTCCGAGTAAAAAAATGTATTAAGAAGTCGGACAACCTCTAACGCCGTTGTGACAGGGGGATTCTATGTCACAGCTGATCGAAAAGGTACTAGGCCGATGATGGAGAATGAGAGAGAAAAGCAGACAGGAACTAATTTTAAATAGTGTTTATTGATACTAACGCCAGCTAAATTATGTTTTATGTTGTTCGCATTGAACGAAAATACGCCTTCCCTTCGATTTCTGTCCGTTTTATGTCCAACGAAAGTGTAAAATTAGTAAAATACAGCAGCAAATAAAACTCTATGAAATGGCCTACTGCCTCGTCGTCAGGAAGAGGCATCGAAGAGAGTAATGGAAACTCTTAAGTATTACTCTATGGTTGGTGACAACCTTTAACTCGGTTGCGACAACGTTTAACTCGGCAGTGACAACCTCTAACGCGGTCGTGACAACCTCTAAAGAGCTTTCGACAACCTCTAACGCGGTTGTGACAGCCTTTAATTCGGGCATAGAGCAACAGAAATGATTCTCTATCCCTCTCTTTTCATTCTCACGGTGACGACGAGGTAGTAGGCCATTTCATCGAGTTCGAGTTGCTGTTGTATTTTACTCTTTGGTTGGATATAAAACGGACAGAAATAAAAGGAAATGTGTATTTTCGTTCGATGCAACCAAACATTATTTTAACTTAATTTGCTTCCGGTTGCTTATCGCTCTCTCGCATATCCACTCTCATTCCGCTTCCGCCTATTCCTACTACAAAGTCGATCAGCTGTGTCATGGAACCATAGAGTAAATCTTAGTAGAGAAAATATTTGGCTCATCTGACGTTTCCTTTCCCACTCTTCGTGATGCGGTCGGTGTGATAGAGAGATGTTTGACGAAAAGTGACAGACACCAGGTGGAATTGCAATAACTTCTTGCTTTAATTTTTCATGTCATTTTGGTGAAAAACTGTGAAATGTAAATGTGGTTTACACTTTTTTATTGACTGTCATTGTTAGAATACATTTGTGTTGTATTTAACACAATAATTTTAACACACAAAACGAAATGCCGTTGTTGTTATTTTGTTCGTTGTTTTGAACCATTGCCTCTATCGGGTATTAGTAAAGCAATTCTTTTCAACATCAAGCGTAAATATCACACCAGGCCAAATGTCTTAATTTGGTGGGAAAACTATTCGATCTACTATAAGTATTAATCTATGCATGGAACCCCCTGAATTCGTGTGTGATCTAACATCTAATGTGGTTGTGAAAACCGTTTAATTCGGTTACGACTAATTCGGTTATTTTTTCGTGTGTGATAAGTGGCCGTCGGTGGTGCAATGGGTAGTGTGCGCGGCTCTTGTATATGATAATATGAATTCGATCACTGCTCTGACAACTTTACTTTTCTGTCGACGACGGTCTGCTCGCTTAGTGATACTACCGAATAAGTAGACATGATAAATTTTGTCTAAAAACTGTTCGGAATCGTTGTAAAACTGTAGGTTCCGAATGGTGAGGCTAAATTTTGAAACCGCACAGCTCACTGATTGTGAGAAGCTCTCCCCAGTCCCTTCGTCGGATAATGACAAAAAGTTTATTTTCTTCACGAACTTTACAACAAATTTAACGAAATTTTTTTAACAAAAACTTAAATTTGTTAAAATTGTTTATTGGCTATTTTTCAAATAACTTTTGTATATACTTATCTCAATACTGAGATCCTAGTCAATGTAACGGCCATGAAAAGCCCTTATCGGTCATGCATTAGCAAAATTGTTGATCTTCGTGTCACCTGACGTTCATTTTCTCTCTCTCTCTGCTCTCTCTCTACTTTAAAATCAATTTTCAACAGCAACAGATGATTTTTTTGCCACCGTTAATGATTAATCGATTATGTTAGACTATTAGAGAAATCGTTGGATTTTTCAACATTCTCATTTGCTTAGAGCGAATGGCTTGAGGAGAACGATTTGTAGAAATAATGTTGACAGGTCTTTTAGATGATTAGATTTAACTTTACATGAAAATTAGAGCGCCGTCTAGCGGAGAAAAAAAATTGGTTTTTTAATAAAAAAAATCCAAATTTAATTCCCTTTTCAAAACTGGCTCAAAGCATTAAAATCGGTTCACCCATTCTGTTTTTATAGAACTTTTTATAATAGTATTACATTACAAGTGAAACTCCACGGTCCTTCGAAGCTTAAAAATCAATTTTCTAAAAATTCTGACGTGCTAAAGCAAAACGGGGAGACACGTATTTCTTTATTTTAAGCTTATTTTCATATTCTGGTAACATTTCTCATGTGTACTCAAAAAAATTTGATTTTGTCGCACTGTGTAATAAGTCCGTTTCTTTACTTTTTGGGTAAAGTTTGAGTATTTGAGAGTAAAAGCAGAATTCTCTCTCAAATACTCAAAATTACCTAAAAGTAAAGAAACGCGAAAACACACTTTTCTTACCCGAAAACAAATTTAAAAACTCGAAACATGTTCGACAACAAATCTTGCATATCATCATGGTACAATAATATTACATGGTAAAGTCGTTTGAACAGCTGATTTAATTTTTTTCATGGCATTATTCGCTTCAGTTGTCAAACTCATGTATTTTGTTTTTGAACTTTTGTATTATCGTGTTGTTACTATACATCTGTGTACATGTGGCAATCGAATAAACGAATAAAACAACAACAAAATACCTGTTGTTGCTGCCTCCAACTACAACAATGCGTGCTGTCATTACCATGTAGATATTATTGTACGGTGTTTCGAAAAGCTGATTGTTTGGCATTACCCAAACTTACCCGAAGAAAATCTGTGTGTAACTTAAGAGAATCAAAAAATGCTCTCATTTACACAATTTTTGAGTAAAAAACGCGTTTGTTTGGGCACGTATAGAAAATTTTGTTGCGGAGAGTTACCACCTACCTTTGGTATACCCTGCAAATTTTATTTTTTTTATTTATTTATAATTCCTCCAAGCACTCCCTTACCCTGTAATTGATTGTGCCTACGAAATTTTCGTAAAGAGCTTAGTACTACCAAGCAAATGAAGAGTGAGAGAAATTTCATCTTCATTTCTAACATATTTTCCCAAAACATATTTTCCAGGAACCATGTATATGTTTCGAACACACTTCAAACATTCATATGTTTGCAAGTCCCAAACTCACTTGTATTTAATTATAAACATTGTCGTGGTTACTGGCAAACATATATGCTTTTACGTGGAAACATATGCGTTGTTCATCCCAAACATCCAAATACTTACGTGGAAGCATTCGCGTGTTTCCCCCCAAACCTGCATGTACTTACGTGGAAACGTATGCGTATTTCCTCCCAAATATAGTAATATTTAGAAACGAATTATTCTTCGATTTCAATTGTAAAGGGGTTTTCAACAGAAACGCTACAAAAGTAAATCGATAGGGACAGCAAACGACGCCATATTTTTCCCGCTCTTTTGACATTTCTCTTCAGTAAGGTTTGCCATTTCATGGAAAGATATACGAGTCGAAATTATTAAAATTATTAAAATTTACTACCGAAATTTGGAGTCAGTGGCCTCAACTTTAAGAGCGCTACGTCCAATTTATGGTCGGCTCATTTCTGGCTGAATGGCTTCGTCAATAAGCAAAATATGCGTTATTGGTCAGACAGCAAACCACACGTAATCCATGAGTCATCATTGCATCCCGAAAGAATTACGGTTTGGTGCGGTTTATGGGCCGGCGGCGTCATTGGGCCGTACTTCTTCCGTGATGATCAAGACCGGCACATTACTGTGAATGCGAATCGCTACCGTTCAATGATAACCGAAAATTTTTGGCCCCAATTGGATAATATGGACTTGGAGGACATGTGGTTCCAACAGGACGGCGCCACAAGCCACACAGCGAATGCCACAATCAATTTATTGGAAACCAAGTTTGGTGAACGTGTTATCCCACGAAATGGCCCAGTCGATTGGCCGCCTCGGTCGTGCGATTTGACACCGTTAGATTATTTCCTGTGGGGCTACGTCAAGTCTATGGTCTATGCCAACATGCCAGCGACGATTGATGAACTTCGTACGAATATCGAACGTGAATTGCAGCAGTATCGGCCGATTTATGCTTGAAAACCGTCGAAAATTGGGTTCAGCGTCTGGACTTTGCAAGCGTGCCCGTCGTGGCCATGCAAAAAAAAATGGAGTTCTTTACATAATGGCATCGAACGTACTTTCACAGGAACAAAGAATTTCATTGGTATCTAAAACCGGTTTTGTTTTTAAAAAAACTTTTGTAGCGCTCTTATTGAAAAACCCGATATATGTATTATTTATTATAATTAATTTTATCAATATAAATCCACATTTATAAATAATTAATACAAAAAATTAAAAGATTTAAAATGGTCCTTTTCACATTTACTTGCATTGAATGCATTATTTGTTTTTTTTTGCATGAAATGAGAATCTGCTACTCTTTTGCTTCTCCTTTCATTGTTGCCTCTCACGTTTTTGTTTTCAGAAGGTTTCAGTCAGCTATGCGTTGGTACAGAAACGTGATATTTATACACAAATCAAGTTCTAAGCTAAGCGTGGATTAATTTCTGGGGTTTTTTATTACACTTATTTCATAAATGGTCCGCCGTTCCGATTTTCTCAGTAAATGCTCGGACAGACAAAGGGCTTCACGTTGTTGCCCTTTCCAGTTTCTTTCCCCAAAATCGTTTCTCACTCTGGTAGCACACATACATATATACGAACACATACTGAAAAACCAAAGCAACGTCACAAACGATTTAACCGGCCGAGGTTTTGTTTATTTTTTTTCACTGAACAAGTGCTTTTGGTATTCTCTGTCCGGTGAACCATTGACGACTGAATACATGTAACTTCATCTGCAATTTACACGCTCATTCAGGAATATTAAGGAATCACTGACTGAGGGTATAATGCAAAAATACTGATACACACTTACAAGATAGACTCTCTCGTTGTCCCTCTTTTATTCTCTTGCTCTCGAGAGAGCATAGACAGTGCAACAAACACAGCTGTATTTGTATCACAAACATAAATATATGTGGGACGCAAACACATATGCTATAACATATTAATCATTGTGTCTCAAACATGTAATACTGAATAGCAAACACAATGTGTTTGGGCACACATATATTTTATTTGCGAAAAGCTCCAAACACACTTTATATTTGCATCCAAACAACAAAAAAATACAGATTTTTCAGAGAGCAGAATTGTCTGGTATAAAGAAATATCTGAAGATTTCTGTGTGTGCGAACACTGATCGTCAGATAAATCGTTTGGTTTTCAAAATCGTTTTTGCCTCTATAATATTTTATATATTTTTTTAATTGTTATATCAAAAATTAAATCTTAAAAGTTTGCACAAAAATGCATTTCACAATAATAAATCCACAAAAATAACAATATTAAATAAATTATCCAAAGCTATTAAACATAATTAATTGCATTTGTTCATAACAAAAGCCCACAACGCCCTACAAAATACAGGCTAGACAGGCAGTCAGACATTTTTTTATATACAATAAGTTTAACAAGATTTTGGCGAATACAAAATGTCTGAGTAATGATGTTGTAGGTTGAAAAACATTTATTTTTTCTCTCATATTATTTACAGTTAAACTGTGACGAAATGCTGATGTAAAAATAAAATTAAAAAAAAAATAAAAATATATTTTTCATTTCTGTCTATAAATATGAACCTATATAACCAACCAACCAACCGCACACCTCCGCCAGATTTGGCTGACTCATTATCATCATTAACCGGCAGCCGGCATTTTGCCAATGTTGTATTTTCTTACCCGTTCAACGTGTTCACTCACATCTGGTACACAGAGATCATGACGATGCCTGTAGTATTGGAGCGTAGTGTGGTCGGACTGGCTGGCGTAGACTCTTGAATGTGGTTAATATATATTTTTTGTCTGCAGATGAGTGGGTGTTTTGTTGGTTTTGCTGTCTATTTTTGGTAACTCTGGCACACGTCTTTAGTTTATTTTAAAATAATAATATTTACTTAATTAAAGAATTGTAATTACAATTATAATTTTGAAGAAATCCCATCATCCATAATATAATAATGTCATATTTTAATAGGTGGAATCTTAATTTCAACTGGAATTGAGTAGCACACATAGTGGTGAGAATCACAATGCATTGAGTTGAAAATGTAAGGTCATGATTTTGTATTTTTGTTGCATACAATGCATTAGCATTTAGCGTGCTACATTAAGATTGTGAATTAGTTCCTTTTCTTTACCTTGTCATTCACAATAAATAATAACACGCGACAGCTAAAACCGACTTGGCAGCATTGTTCAAAATATTTCATGATAGTTGATTTGATTTTTTTTAAATAGCTCAGCTGTGATTCCAAAATAATTATTTTAAATTTAAATTAAAAAATTTTCGGGAAATTTTTCACTTTTGCGGCTACCTAAACGGTGTTAAGAATCATTCTTAGGAAGTTCACATGTTCTAGAAAGTTGTTTATTGAGATCTTAAGTACATTTTTATCGTTGATTGTTTCCTTGAATTTCGAACGATTTGCTAGCTATAAACCTGAAAAGGGGAAAAAGGTAAAAACTCTTTGAATCTTTGAAATTTTGACCTTGAAGATTAAGTTTTTTTTTGATTTTATATGTTCTTTATGACAAGAGCTAGAACTTTGCCTCAGAGAGTAAATCAAAATTCCGAACGGTTTGCAAGATATGAGCCTGACAAAATGATCACTTTTTTGCAAAAATTACCCAATGGCCCCAAATCTTTGAGGGCCCATAAAAAAAAGTGCATGACTTTGGGCAAAACTGGGAGACACGGGTCTTTTTTTTGGCCTTTTATCACGTAGTGGTGTCCGTATATGTTTATATTTCCATGACTTCAAAATTTACACACAGTGTAATCGAATATTTAATAATTCATAAGTTTGAGAAAAATTTGTTCTTGTGATAATATGTAACATGGGTGGAAATTTTAAAACAAGTCATAAAACAGAAACACAATTTTTTAGTTTTTTAATAGAATATCAAACTTTGAACTCACCTCCCGTATAGAGTGTCGAAATTCGAAACCGAAAAATCGCTGACAGGGGGTTTCACACTCGATAGTGAGACCGATTTTTTAAAAATTTAATTTTTGAAAACCCGAAAACCGGTTATTTTACGTCTTTTGACCGGACCACTAAAATTGCGTCGAATTATAAGTATAATTAAATTATATAAAATAATATAACTTTCACATTTTAATGATATTCTCGATTTAAATATAAACATGATTTCCATTTTCAAATCTATAAGTAATTATGGTTTTATAATTGTTAAGAAAATTGTTTTAAATTTTAATCCAGTTTTCAAATCTAATAAGATTTTCATATATTAAAAACCCATCGAATTTAAAAGTGATTCTAAAATATAAATGAGTTTTGAATGGCAACTTCAATAAAAAATTAAATTTGGAATGTGATTTAAAATGATGAATAGTCTCAGGCAGGAGCAACGTTTGCAAATTGTTCTAATTTATTTGAATTATTACGTGCATTTTATTGTGCTTATAATCGTTCAGCAGAGCTTAAAATCCGAGAAACTACGGATCGTTTTGACAGTACACAGAAAAATTAATACTCAAGTCAAACATAAAATTTGTCAAGAAGACCTTGACAAAAAAGATTTCAATCAGAAACAAAATTTTCTAAAGGAAACCTTCGACAACGAAGTTTTCTTAAAATAGCTTTGGTAATACAATTTTCTAAAGGAAAACTTTAACAACAAAGTTTTCTTAAATAAACTTTTTCGGCCCATAAGCCGATCATATTACCATCTGGGAAAATTTTCGGGATTCATTGTTCATTCTGCACATTTCGGTCTTTTCCCTCTCTCTCTCTATCTGCTCCCAGTGCCATGTTTTCCTCCTACATAATTGGTTTTCCTCCCTTATCAGTCTCTTGTACCGCTCACTCGCAGCACGCATTGTAACTGACTGTTTCGTTGTCATAGGTGCAGCGTCTTTTACATCAGTTGCAATGCGATATTCTTCGTCGTACCGTGGCTTATTCTTCTGCGGTTTTTGATAGTCAAGTTCAGTCCTTGCAGAGGTTTCCAATGAATGGGAGATGTGCTTCCACTGCGCTTCTGGTTTCTCAGCAGGTGCTGTATTCTGCTCTAGCAGGAGAGTGAGCTTTTTTTGCCTTGCTCAGTCTTGTGCGAACTTTCGCAACCACCAGATAATGATCCGAGTTGATATTATAACCTCGAATCATTACACTAGAAGAATGCCTGCCATCTATTACCAGATGATCAATCTGGTTCTGCGTTCTCTGATAAGGAGATAATAACCAGGTTGCCTTATGTATGTCCTTATGCTGGAACCGTCTACTAACTAACCATGTTCTTTGCAGCGCCTAAGTCTATCAGTCTTATTCCACTATCGGAAGTGGTATCATTTAGTCTTTAATTACCGATGGCTGGTCGAAAGAGACTTTCCTTTCCCAATTTGGCATTAAAATCGCATAGAATAATCTTAATGTCGTGGTCAGGGGCAGCATTTGTATACTTCCTCCAGACGCTCATAAAATGTTTCTTTGACCTCATCATCTTTATCCTCTGTCGGTGCGTGCACACAAATTAACGAGATGTTGACATAGTTCGCTTTGATGCGAAGTGTGGCTATGCGTTAAACCTTGGAAGTACACGCTGGAAAAAAAAACGGCCTCTGTAACATATTCTCCCAAACATATTCTGCAAGAACCATGTATATGTTTCGAACACACTTCAAACATTAATATGTTTGCAAGTCCCAAACTCAGGTGTATTTAAATGCAAACTTTAGCAAGTTTACTGACAAATATGTATGCTTTTACGTGGAATCATATGCGTGCTTCACCCCAAACATCTTTATACTTACGTGGAATCATTCACGTGTTTCCCCTAAACCTCCCTATACTTACGTGGAAACATGCGTGTATTTTCTCCCAAACATAATAAGATTTATGAATCACTCACTGAGAGAATAATGCAAAAATACAGATACACACTAGTTGCCCCTCTTTTATTCTCTTGCTCGCGAGAGAGCATAAACCATAGACTAATACATACCTAGATAAACTTATTCTCTCATCTGACGTTTCATTTCACACTCTTCGTGATGCGGTCGATGTGATAGAGAGATGTTTGACGAAAAGTGATATACACCAGGTGGAATTACAATAACTTCTTGCTTTAATTTTTCATGCCATTTTGGTGAAAAACTGTGAAATTTAAATGTGTTTTAAACTTTTTTATTGACTGTTATTGTTAGCATACATTTGTGTTGTATTTAACACATTAATTTTAACACACAAAACGAAATGCCGTTGTTGTTATTTTGTTCGCTGTTTTGAACCATTGCATCTATCTGGTATTAGTAAAGCAATTATTTTCAACATCAAACGTATACATCACACGAGGACAAATGTCAGAAATTTGGTGAGTGAGAGATTTTCTCTACCCATATTTACTCTATGGCATAAACAGTGCAACAAACACGGCTGTATTATAACACAAACACATATATATTTGGGTCGCAAACACATATGTTATAACATATTAATTCATTGTGTCTCAAACAGGTAATTTTGAATAGCAAACACAATGCGTTTGGGTACAAGTATATTATATTTGTGACAAGCTCCAAACACATGTTATATTCGCATCAAAACAACAAAAGAACTACAGATTTTTCAGTGTGTAGGCGTCGCAGTCTCGACAATCTTAAATCCGCACCCGAATATTAATATAGTAAATATAGCAGTTTTTCTTTCTGGTGCGACCATATCCTGTCCATCGCATTTCCTGGATAGCTGTGATGTCAGCTTTATATTTATATTTTTCGAGGGCATCCCCAGTTAGAAAGTGGCACCCATCCTGTATAGTATTCGCACATTCCAGGTACACATCCTTAAATCGTGGGCCCTATAACGTTTGCGAGGGTCGTCAACGGTTAGGAGCTTTGTTCGTTTACATTTTTTGTGTATTTTGCCTACACTGCCTTCATTGAAAGAAAAAGCTTCATCAAATTTATGAAGGATGGACATTATTATGTTGAACATTTCCTCATTTTCCAACCTACGACGACACATTTCATTGAATTGATGAACATTTCGTATATAGTTTATTGTTGATATTTCATCGATAGTTTATGTTGATTCAACGACAACGTTCCATCAAGTTGATGTAAGTTTGTCATCAAGTTGAAGTAAATTTTAATTTTCACCGTTTTGATGTAAATTGTTCATTAATTTGCTGTACATTTTTCGTCAATTAGATGTAAGGTTTTCATCAATTTGATGTAAGTTTATCGTACCATTTGAACAAACATTTCCATATTTTCCAACATACGACACATTTCATTGAATTGATGAAGAACATTTCGTATATAGTTTATTGTTGATATTTCATCGATAGTTTATGTTGATTCAACGACAGTGTTGCATCAAGTCATCGTCAAGTTGAAGTACATTTTAATTTTCACCGTTTTGATGTAAATTGTTCATCAATTTGCTGTACATTTTTCGTCAATTAGATGTAAGGTTTTCATCAATTTGATATAAGTTTATCATAAATTTTATGTAAATTGGTCATCATTTTGATGTAAATTGGTTACTACTGTGTAGCCAAACTCTAGACAATTTTTCATTGTAAAAAATTCACAAGGACAGCATATAAGACCACCTAATAAATGATCATAGCGTGGATATTGTTTCCTGTCCATTGCACTCTTTTCTATTTTGTATCTATTTTCAATTTGATACAGTTTTTTTTTATTTTTCTCTTTATTTTTTCAATTCTCTTTATTTTTTCAATTCTCTTTATTATTATTATGAAGATTGATGTTAAAATTATCATCAATTCAATGAAGCTGAATTGTGCGTTTCAATCTTGAAACTGACGAAACTTTTCGTTAAGTTGATGACATACATATGTCATCAATTCAATGACGAACAATTGATGCATATTTATCATAGATTTGATGTAAAGATGTTCTTTCAGTGTACATAACGGTGGTGGGAGGCAAACCCAGCCCACCGAGTTTTGCATTTTACCTAATGCCAGAATGATCATATTTCAGCCGCCCATTATTTATCAGACGCCGACCAGAATGCAGTGAGTCGAAACTGGATTTTCGTTTCTTCAATTTTGATACGCCGTTGGCCAGGGGTGTTGGCTCATCCACCTTCAAAGGACAGAAGGATATGGCAACTATTTCGAAGAGGGGCACCTAATAATCCTGAGACGTATCAGTGATCGCATAACCAATCAGGCTGCTCATTCGTTTCGCCTTCTCACTTTAGGTACCTAGCGGAGGTTTCCGATACAGCCATTGCCCTGGACTGTAAGTAGTCCAGGAAGTAGTGACTGCGTGGAAGTAGTGAGCTGCTTGGGCTGCCCAACGAAGGTATCATTTCTGGCCATTCCCAAGTGAATGGCTATCAGAAACTTTCCACCTCCAAGGACAGTCCCATGTTCTCTCTCTGCTATTGAATATGGGAGACTTTACCACGACCATTTTAGTAACTTAAGCTTGGTCGGCTGCAAAGAAATATAATCCTTTTTTTAAACTGAACTCGATCCTATTGAGTGACTTAGGGTGAGGGTATGCTTACATTGGTTCAGCCGACTGACATTTCTGTACTGATTTTTTAAAACAATTGGTGCAAACAGTTTTCAATCCACTGTGCCATTTGCATCCTACTGTTGAACTCGTATTTCAAAACAATTTTCAATTGACTGTTTATGGTTTATGTTATGTTATACATATTTACAAAATTCAAATTGTTTATGGTGGCCCCATATAAAATAGTTTGGAATAATTGGTTTTCTTGTATATTTTGCGTTATTTCTTCAACTCGTGCCCGTGATGTCGTTTTCTTCTTCTTTTTGTCTGCTCGTTTTTCATTCACGTTGTTCGCTTTTTTTTTGTACCATCATAATGACTTTCTTAAATGGTTTCTTTTTCGTTTTATTTTATTTTTTTGTTAGAAAAAGACATAAAAACTGCTATATATTATAGTGAAAGTTTTATTGATTTTGCCAAGCAGTTACCTAGTAAGTAGTGGTGGTAGGTAGCGGTTCAATGGCATCGGGGAAAAAAATGCCAACGAAATGTTTTAGATCAAACATGAAACGTTTTGTGATTCGAAAATTAAGAAATATTGTAAACGACATAGCGCTGCTGTTGTCGTGAGTTATTATCAGTAATTTTGAAATAGTATTTTTTTGTGCAGGCGTGAAATTAAAAATGTAATACTTAAGTTTTGTATTCTTATAAAAAGTTTGTTTCTGGAATACTTAAAGCTGTGTGCCCTAATTTTCATTTGAAGTTTCAGTAAACTGTTCAAATGAAACTGAGTGTAGACAGGAAAACTCGTCGGTTCTAATTTCCCTTTTTATTTTCAAAAGTGAAAAGTTTTAAAACACTCGCAAGGTCTTGTTATACCTAACGTAGAGACCAACCTATACAACCAATTGTCATTGTGCGCAATATCCAAATGCCCAAAACCTTTTCATTATGACACAAGTGGTATGAATTTCATTCTTACCCTTTGGGAAATTAGTTTTTCTTCATATGTCAATAAAAATGGAAAATGACAATGTCATGGTTGTTTGAACATTGAAGAAGAGAACGACAAAAATAAAATGAAATAGACCTTTAATAAGGGTTACATGCTGCAAGGTTGACGTAATATTTTCAAGATTTTGTAAAAAGGTGAATTGTTATTTCCCATAAGAAATCCTTTAAGCTGTTTTGCAACCTGCAAGATAAACTATTTTTGCTTATAAACCGAAACTTTGTATCATATTTTGGTGAAAGGTGAAAATTACCGAATATTTGTTGTCACATGTATCAAATAGATAAACATACTCGTATAAATTAAATAGAAAATGTGCAAGGAAAAAACTTGTTTTGGCCTTTGTGTTGTCGACTAAAGGTTTCCCAGCTATTTTGGGGGTTTTATTATGAGTTCAGTTTGTCGACTTCCTCACTTTATGCATAATAGATATTTTTTTCGGCAGAATAACGTTTTATTTCTTGACATAGTCTCCTTTTAGGTCGATACTTTTACTCCATTGGCTTTAAAAAATGTTTATTCCTACCAAAAAAAAAATAAATGAGTGTTCGAACTTACGGGCGATGTGTTAACACCTTTTTGTTACACGGCACCTGTTTGATTTCTATGAACACATTAGTAAATATTACATTGGAAAATAAAAAACCAATAATTTTTGTGCTGAAGGCTCTTTTGCTATTACACTTTCTTTTTTCTTACATCTGCTTTAACAGATGATAGATGTTACATTAGATGTATAAATAAAGCAATATTTAGCTCACTGAAATAATTGTTTTTGTTTTATCATAAATAGGTCGACGACGACCTGATTGCTTGAATGCTGGCATACAACTGAATTGAAAACAATATTTAGCTCACTGAAATAATTGTTTTTGTTTTTCATAAACAGAGCGACGACAACAAGTATTGAATAGTATAGACAACTTATAGCACTCTTTTTCCGCTCTCATGTAGAGAGTTTGAGTAAAAGAGTATAAACGAGTCTTATTCTCTTTATAGAATATTTCCATATAAATGCACCATTTCGACAATGTTATCAATGATTCACATCAAAGTTACGGCATCAATGATTCACATCAAAGTTACGAATGGACCAAGTTATGACAAAAGAGAGTAATACGTTTTGAATCATTCGCCAGAAGTCGCCAGTGCTTTTGAGTCATACAATTCGTTCCATTCGAGTTCTCTATACTATTCAATACTCTTTGGGGACGACGACCTCCTTGTTTGTTCGTTGCCTCTACATCAATACCATCATACTTATTTTCAGGTAGAGACTATTGTTGTACAACAACCACGTATGTAATGCTTCCGCTGTGTGTTCCGAAAAAACGAATAACCGGGGAAACCGGTTAACCGGTTTTTGTAAAAAACGTAATTTTCGAACAAACCGGAAACGGGTTACTTGACGTCGGTAAAACGGTTAATCGGGTTTTTCGTAACTTGTGATAATATCCTTAAAAAAAATTAATAATAAATGATATGATTTTCGAATTTTAGAGAAATTTTTAAATTAAGAACCATGATTTATTTCCATTCTGAAATATGATCTTAATGACATATCCAAACAATCTTTTTTGAAAATGATTTTAAGATTTGAATTCGAATTATTTAAAAATTAGTTAAGCTTTAATAATTTTCAATAATAACACTGTGTGTGATTTCTGCACTTTAAAAATCTGAATTGAGTGAAACATAACGAACCTGCATAATTTTGATACGCTGAATCTAATGGCATTTCCCGTTTTTCTCTACTACGTCAAAATTTCGAGATATTTGACCCCAAAGTTTGCTGGGATGTCAACAACTGTAATATTTTTGAAACTGAATTAGAGGCAGAACGCTTCAAAATTGAAGTTTGACTTCTGAGTAAGAAATGTAGAGGACCTTAAGAAGAATACCAACATCAAGTTTGTACCCCCTCTCCTCCCCCTTACCCCTAATAACTCGACAAAAACATTATTATTAGGAGTAAGGTCCTTAGCTGAGTATAATGCCATCATTTTTAATAAATTGTGTACACTACTGTTCTCCAGGTCAGTGTCAGTATTTTAAAGGTTATGTAATGACGTGGCTTTAAAAAAGAGTCAATTGCAAAAAATTACAGCAGACAGTTGTCCATCCGATAAGACAGAAAAAATATATAACAATAAATTCATTTGCTTATATTATTTATCATTTATTGTTATATATGTTTTCTGTCTTATCGGATGGCGTATTCTACGTTAAACTTAATGGCCGTGTCTCTGACACAGCCTGCAGGGACAGTCCGTGGCCGAAGGCCTCGGACAACTGTCTACTGTAATTTTTATATTTACGGCATTTAATTCAAGTCCGTTTAAAAAAAAATATTATGTTCAATTTTTTTAAACTTAATTTAATTTATGTATTTTAATTAATATTTTTATTGAAATAAGTTCTGCGAATGTTGAGAGGGCCGCCCTAATATTCAAAAAGGTTTACCTTATCGAGTCTTCGCATTAGCATTCGAGCGTTGTGTGAAAGCTTTACGCTTTACAATTCAAAATTAATGTTACAACAGCTTTATTGAAGCTTTCGCAAAAAAAGCTTTATTACGTTAGCTTACTGTTTGTTTCACTTTTTACTAGATACATGTTGCCAAGCAACATTAGCTTGCTGTTCGTTTCACTTTTTACTAGATACATGTTCCTAAGCAATGTTGAGCAACCAAAAACACTCAACACATATGTTTGAGTGTATGTGTTTAAATAATTTTCATTTGAGAAATTAAAATACTAGAAATATATCAACCAATATGAAATGTATATCAAACGAAAGATAACATCTTCATTTACCTACAAAAAAAATTTTAAAAAAATTCATCAAGCCGTTTCCTCAAATTCAATGAAATAAAGATTACAACAATAAAAACCTGACATGACTCCTCATACCGTAAGGTAAGACGTATTCTACGTCAACAAATATTTTTTTTTTTGAAATGGTTAATGGTAGTTTGGATTTGAATTTGAAAACAAAGTTTAGCTTCAAAATATGATTAATGTTTATTAGTATCATTAATAAATTGTCAAAATTGACGTTTCAAAATGGGCCGATCAAGTATTGCAAACATGAGCGCCAAAAAAGAATAAAAGAGACGATAAAAGAATTCAGAAGCTACATACAAATTACTGACATAATTGGATGCTCAAAGAAAATGTTGGAGACCGGAATAACATATAACCCCAATCCAGGAAACAGACGGTAAAACCCTGAAAATTACAGAACATTTGGAATCAAAAATTTTGCGCCACGTAGAGTTCGACTTTTGTTACCTCTTCCGCCCTTAAAAGGCAATACGATCGAGATGAAAAATGCTAACTAAAAACAATTTAAAGGCAAAAAGTGACCGAAAAGTTCAATTTCTATCCAAACGGAACGTTCAAAAAATGTTGCATTTTGCCAAGGAGCAGGTGAAATAGCCCGTACGCAAATGGCGAAATATTTTGAGGACAGCTGAAATAAAAGTGAGATTGGTTGATTATGATAGGAGTAATCTTCCTGTACGAAGGCCAGGAATTCACGAATTCAGACCCCACAACACAATCCAAACAGTTTAACATGGTAGCTGGAACATAATGGTACGGGATTGTTACTCTTACATTGGGAAAGAACCTTTATTCCAAATTGAACATACAATGGACGCTGCATATTATACCACTATATAAAAAACATCATGATGCCTTGTGCTGAATGGGAAATGCCGTTTCGATGTGTGTTTCAACATAATATCGACCCCAAACTCACATCGAAGCGAGCTTGGTTTGAAAATAATAGTCTCATAGTTTAAAGATGGCCTATGCAGTCGCCGGGCTTAAATCCTACTCAGAATTTGTGGCGGGACATTAAAGTGTATATCAAAGGAATGAACCAATTTAATAAAGATGAACTTAGGGCACTGGTACAATCGGCGTGGAAAACACGACTTGAGGATTCCATGTCAAGGCGTTGCTTAGCAGTGATAGAAAATAATAGTTATTATTCATAAAGTACTGAGATAATATAAAGGATTAATGAAACATACATTTTATTTGACACATCTATTTATTCTAGTTCAGATGATGAATCGCGATGACTCTATTTTAAACGGGGCATTTTGAAATATTTTGATTTATACCTAATGATTTAATTTTAGATTACGACATTAATGTTCTAAAATGTTATATCTAGTTCTTAATTGAACAATAAAAAATAAAAGTTATAAACAATATTTAATTTTTCTACATTAGTTTTTGCTTTGAAAAGGTTGATTAGTGTTGACTATTACAACGCACACAGCTGGACCATTTCTTATGGTACCCTTTCTTATGGTACCCATATTGTATATGTTGTTAATGAAACAGATTCTCACCTTAACAAAACATGCAAAAATAGACCCTTTTTCAAAATGTTCTAGCTCACGAGAGGTCAAAGCTAGAGCCGAAATATTTTAGATGTCATCTTAGAAAAGTCCAAGGTTAATATTTAGGAGGGTACATCGAACACTTTTTTTGGCGAGTCGCTCTACTATACTTATATATACATATATATAAGATTACAACCTGGTTAACAAAATATTCAATTCCATTGAAATTCTACTTTAAAAAATTATTTTTTTCAATAACGTTCTTTTTTAGTTCATTCTCATTCACAATAAATAGTTACACTTGATAACAAAAAAAAACTTGGTGTCACATAGTCACCCCATAAGACATTTAAATAATGAGCAAAAATGCAAAATATGCGAAAAAATAATTGGCCGGAGCAAACAAAACAAGGGTTTTGCCAAATATAAAGTTCATGGGATTGTATCCTTAGAGACTTGTTTAATTACAGCGAATGTACAATTGGCGCAGAATATTTTAACAAAACTTTAAACTTATTAAGCATTACGCGTATAAATAAGCTTTCATTTTGAGTTGAGTCTCTCGACACATTTTTTCCTTTGGCGCCTGATTACGCCCTATAGAGGTCGCCCGAAGCTCTAAACTTGACAAAACTCTCAGTCTTAAATTGTCTACCACACGCACGTGTGTTTATATTTGCTACGTGTTTTTATTCAAATATAAAATATAAATCACCACATTTAAGTTTGATTTGAAAAAAAATAATATTTTTCTTTTCACAAAACCAACAAGAAGGTAACATATGAAATACGACACTGCAGATGCACATGTGTATGTGTTTTACTTGAAGAGCGCTTGAAGTGTCCGTAGCAGCAGGTTACTGAAGTGCTGACATACGTGTGTAGGTGGTATACGCGTGAGTTTACTCGTTGTTCTAAAGAATATTATGAATATGTAATTCCAAAGAGAATATCAGATATACTTCTACAGTTTTCTCAGAGTTTTCTGCTGCATTTTATTTAAATCATGTGTTTACCCCATAACCTTGATCCGGAGATATGATTTCGCTATGAAATTAATAGAGCAGGGGATACGAGGGCGGTCTCAGAACTAACTAAGAAGACACAAAAAAGTTTGAAAAAGTTTTTTCAACATAATCTCCTTTTAGCTCGATTAATTTTTTTCCAGCGATAAACAATAGCTTCGCTATCCTGTTTATAGTAAGAACTGTAAAACTCCTTAAAATTGCCATCAACCGCAGACTCCATCTCTTCATTGTTGGCAAATCTTTTACCACCGAGCTGGAAATAGAAAATAGTCCGTCAAGTTTGGAAATAGAAAATAGTCCGAGGGAGCTAAATCTGGCGAAAAAGATGTGTGATGTAGCAACTCGAAATTTAATTCATTAATTTTGCGCATCGCAATAGTAGATATGCGAACTGGAGCATTGTCTTGATGAAACAACACTTTCTTTCTCGCCAAATGCGGCCTTTTTCCACAATTTCGTCATTTAAGCGCTGCAATATATTATCGTAATATTTCCTTTCTGAAGACAATCAATAAAAATTATCCCATGCGCATCCCAAGACGCCATCACCTTGCCTGTAAATGGAACCGTCTTCGCCTTCTATGGACAGGATTCTCCCTTTCCACTCCGCTGCTTTGACTGTTCCTTTGTCTCAGGTGTGAAGTGGTGGACCCATTTCTCATCCGTGGTTATAAATCGACACAAAAATTCTGCTTTATTGCGGTGAAACATCGCCAAATACTCTACTGAAACATCTTCACGACGCAGTTTTTGATGTCTTGAAAGCAAGCGCGGCACCCATCTTGCGCACACCTTTCTTGTCTTCAAATCTTCGGTCAATATACGATGTATATCACTTTTTGAAATGCCTATCATTTCACCTAGCACAAGCACCTTCCGCCGACGATCATCCACTACCATTTTGTGGATTTTCTTAACCGTGTCTGGCGTCGAGACCTCAATTGATCGACCACTACGGTGTTTGTCCTCGTTTAAGCTCTGCTACCCAATATTTTACAGTCGTAAACGATGGAGCAGTCTCCCCCCGAGTAGAATCTAGCTCGGCTTTAACATTGCTTGGACTGAAACCTTTCAAATGGAAATATTGAATTACATAACGGTGACCAATTTGTTCCATGTTTACAAATTCACTGAGATCGTTTACTTTTGATGGCTCAAATAAAAAAAAAAAACTTAAAACATATGTTTCTTCTTACTATTGGCACCATCTATACGTCAGGTCGGTTAGTTTGGGACCTTCCAAAAAGTATGGAATTTTAAGTAGAGAAGAAAATTTACTCATTGGGTGGAATGATAACTAAGAAAACGAGTGAAGCGTCTTGCTCTCTCTTGCTCTCTTCGTTGAATATTTCAATACACGAGTAGTTTTTTGATGATGTTATAGTATCGAACTTTAGAAATTCCCACCATGTTTAAATAAAATTACATAAAGTATGTAACATTTATGCAAAAACGATGTACAAGTAGACCGGTAAAATTTCTCTTCACTCAAATGCCAACAAACACAACGAGTGAAGACCTAGTCATTCTCTGTTCTCTTTCTTACTCTCTTCATTGAATATTTCAATACACGAGCAGCTTTTTGATAGTGTTATTGTATATAACTATACAAATTCCAGCCATGTTGAAGTAAAATTACATAAACTATGCAAAAAGTATGAAATAATCAAGATATGACGCTTGAGAGAAGTGCCTTTGAGTGAATTTCTATCACTTTTTGGTTCTCTTTTACCAGGGTTGCCAAATTGCGCCATCTTCTGGTCGTCTAATTCTAGATAGTCTTTGATTTATGAAATAATCAAGTTATGACGCGAGTTATAAATGCGTATGAGTGAGTCGCGTTGACTTTTTGGTTCTCTTCTACGATGGTTTCCAATTTGCGCACTTTTTTCCTTTCAACCTGTACATCCTCTTTGGACCGCCCTCGTATGTATCAAATTTTTGAAAGAAAATTATGACATACGAGTACCGCAAAATTAATATCAACTATATACATTTAATTTCTCAAATACCCAAGTGTCACATGTAGATGGCGCTCTTGAAAATATTTTTCAGTAATTTGCCGATTTTGTTTATTCTTTTTCTCAATCGAACAAAATATAACAAAAAATATAAATAACATAAAAACCACAAAAGAAAAGTTCAAAAATGCGTTTCCAGAAATCCCCAAGAATTTCCGATTTCTAATCGATTACGCTGTCATGCAATTAATAAATAAATAAACAGTGATCAATTCGGAAGTACTTTCTTTCAATGGCAACATCATGCAAAATTCATTGCTGCTATAGGCAAATGTTCTCTACTTTTCCCCTTGTAGTGGCTTGAAAAGAACCTTGCACTAATGGTAATACTGCAGTCAGCTGCAACGCGAGCCGAGTCGGAGCGGTATAAAGAGAAGAGGAGAGAGGAACCCCGTTTAGTTAAGAAGACGATACCGTTGTAGATAAAGCACGAGGGTTAGCAAATTGGAACACACATAAGGAAGAATGAAGCTCGTAAATTCTGCCAAAAAAGTGAAAAGTCAAACCAACGGCCATGAATCGGACCCCCTTTTGTAAATATAAAAACGGGAATCTAGCCGCAGAAGGGCAGATTATGTTGGGGCTTTGGAGAGATCACTCCTCTACTTTACTTGCCCTGGTAGACTTCAATTCGGATGAGGGAGCTATGCAAGTATAAGACGATGGTGACGACTGTCCCCCTTAGACCTAAACGAAGGTTAGAACTCAAACTTCCCGCCTTAAGAATAACAAAGCCGCAGCTGCTGATGGACTACCGACTGGCTGTTCAAGACCCGCGGCGATTAGTTGCAAAGCATTATGCATCAGCTCATATGCAAAATCTGGCTGGATCAATGCATTCCCGACGATTGCATTAGTATCCTACTGTTTTCTGTTATTAAAAATGCGACTTGAGTGTATGGTACAACACGCTGAAAAATAACGGCCTCTAACATATTTTCCCAAACATATTCTGCAGGAATATGTTTGGAACACACTTTAAACATTCATATGTTTGCAAGTCCAAAACTAACTTGTACTTAAATGCAAACAGTATCATGTTTACTGACAAACATGTATGCTTTTACATACATATACTTACGTGACATACATATACTTACGTGGAAGCATTCGCGTGTTTCCCCCAAACCTACATATGCTTACGTGGAAACATATGCGAATTTCCTCCCAAATATAATAATATTTAGAAACGAATTATTCTTCGATTTCAATATACATATATGTACATATGTATTATTTATTCTAATTAATTTTAACAATATAAATCCACATTTATAAATAATTAATACAAAAAATTAATAGATTTGAAACGGCCATTTTTACATTTATTTGCATTGAATGCCTTATTTTCATGAAATGAGAATCTGCTACTCTTTTGCATCTTCTTTCTTTGTTGTCTCTCACGTTTTTGTTTTCAGAAGGTTTCAGCTATGCGTTGGTTATCACTATTCGTTGGTACACAAACAAGATATTTATATACAAATCAAGTTCATGCAAGCCAAGCGTGGGTTAATTACTAGTGTTTTTTTATTACACTTATTTCACAAATGGTCCGCCGTTCCAATTTTCTCAGTAAATGCTCGGACAGACAAAGGGCTTCACATTGTTTCCCTTTCCAGTTTCTTTCCTCAAAATCGTTGCTCACTTTGGTAGCACACATTCATATATACGAAACACATGCACAAAAACCAAAGTAACATCACAAACCATTTAACCGTCTGAGCCTTCGTTTATTCTTTTTGCACTGATCAAGCGCTTTTGATATCCTCTGTCCGATGAACCAGTGATGACTGAATACGTGAAAGTAATACATGATCCAAAATAACAAACAATAACTTCACCTGCAATTTACACGCACATTCAGGAATATTTATGAGTCACTAACTGAGAGAATAATTCAAAAATATAGATGCACAGTTACAAGATAGACTTTCTCGTTGTCCCTCTTTTATTCTCTTGCTCTCGAGAGAGCATAGACGGTGCAACAAACACAGCTGTATTTGTATCACAAACATAAATATATGTGGGTCGCAAACACATATATTATAACATATTAATCATTGTGTCTCAAACATGTAATATTGAATAGCAAACACAATGTTTTTGGACACAAGTATGTTATATTTGCGACAAGCTCCAAACACACTATATTTGCATCCAAACAAAAAACAAAGACAGATTTTTCAGCGTGCAACTATCGTGGAATAAACCGTTTATCTATTGCATCCCATGAAGGAATTGGGGAGAACTTCTCTCAATCAGTGAGCTATACGCTTTCTACTTTTACACTCACAGATTGGGACCTACAGTTTTTCACCGGTTCCGAACGGTATTTTGAGAAGCTAAATACAAGATAGTGTCGTAGTCACTAAGCGAGATGACCACTGTCGAAAGAAATGTAAGATGTTCAGAGCAGAGATCAAACCCACGTCCTCATGTACAAGAGCCGCGCACACTACCATTGCACCGCCGACGCCCATCCTCTCGAGGATAAAGTGCGAAACTTCCCATGTAGAGATTAGGGAGAGCTTCTCACAACTAGTCAGCTGCGCGCGTTCTAGTTCACTGATTGGGACCTACAGTTTTACACCGGTTCCGAACAGAATTTTGAGAAGCTTTTTCATGGCTTAATACTCGATAGTGTCGCCGTCACTAAGCGGGGTGACCGCCGTCGAAAGAAATTTAAGGTGGTCAGAGCAGGATCTCATGTAGAAGAGCCGTGCACACTACCATTGCACCACCGACGACCACTATAGCATATTGAATGTTGGTTCTAGCTTGTCCAATGTGGTTGGCTTGCTAGATTAGTCTTAAGGACTTTAAGACGCCATCCCATAAACCGCTCCAAACAGTCAATTTTTGTGGATGCTTATGCTTGGTTGAACACTTGTGTATTGTGTTCCCTCCAATAATGGCAATTTACCTTATTGACATAGCCGCTGAGCCTAAAATGTGCCTCGTCCGAGAAGATGATTTTTTGGTCAAAATCCGGATCTCCGGCCAACATTTCCAGATCCCAATTAGCGAACTCACGGCGTTGTCTATGACCGTCCAGCTTCAATTGTTGCGGCTGCACAGTCTTATACGGGTATATAGCCCATATCCAACAACAAAATAAGACGGATGACTCTGGCTAAACCAAATTCAGCTGATCGGCGCTATTTTTTCTTCACTTCGCACCACACTCAGCCCGGTAGATGGCTTAAGGTCCAAAATAGTGTATTCAGACTCAAGCTTTTCTACTGTGCGATGAATTGCCTGCGCTCTGAAGCCATGATGACGACCGACCTCACGACTAAATTCACGTTGCCTATTTACAACTGAGCTTAAATTTCGATAATATTTTTTAATAATTTCCACGTTTGGCCGGCGTAAAACGTTGCACGATGAATTGGCAAACCTTGGTGAATATTTTGACAGCTGGATGTCGTTGGTTACTGTGACTGACAGCTTCTGAAATATAACAACTGGAAAAAGTATAATTAGTATCTGGTCATCCTTAAGTTATGTGCATCAAATTCCTCGATTAAGCTGGCTAAACCATGTCAATAGAATGGATCAGAATGAACCAGTGCGGAAGGTATTCTAAGACGTACTTCGAAAAATTAGACAACCAAGATTTTATTGGAAAGACCATGTCTGCGAGGGCTTGGTGTTACCAACTTGAGGGGGAAGCTAAAGATCGACCTGGTTGGATGAATGTGTTATCTTAATTTTGTAAGGCCTTAATAAGTAAGTGGTTGATTGATACGCAATGTTTTTGCTGGGTTCCTGCGTTATATATCAACTAAATCTCTAACCACAATGTCTGCTGGGTATTTCTGTTATTACATAGATTCCGGTATATTCTAAGTTAATATTGATTCATATTAATTATTATATGCAATATTTTATATGCGTTATCTAATCGCAGACATCATCAACCTACGTTGAATTTTATTTACATTTGATTTTATTAACAATTTTTCGTAGCCATTGCCTCACCAAACAAAAAATAAAAATACAAGAATTGATTAACGTAAATACGAGTAATTAGAGGGGGAAAACAGGTGTGTACTTAATAATTAGCTGTGGTGCTTAGGTGGGTTTGTGTCTGCTTTTCCATGGAACTACATATAGTGGATATAACCCTGGGTTTTAAAAGCTAACGCACATTTATTTTTTTTTGTGTGATAATCTTGATTCTTATAATGGTTTGTCAACTTGATTTGTGTAGCTTTGTATTATTTGTTTAACTCGAAATCCTGAGAAAATTTCATTTAGCATTCATTTAGCCATATCCTCCCACCAAAAAAAAATCCCCCCATACAAGAATTTATTAAAGTAAATAATTGGAGGGAAATAAACAGGTGTGTTCTGTTGTGTCTACCTTTCCATGGAACTACATATATTGGCCTTTGGTAATGACGCACATTTGATTTTTATTTTAATCTCGAGTCTCAAAATGGATTGCCAATTGTTCTGAGACAAATTAAAGCTTAAAATCTGATTTCCACATAGACCTTCTCACAATCTGTGACCTGTTACGACCTCACTGATTGGAATCTATACATTTAAACCGATTTCGAATGGGTTTTTAGAAGCCTTTTCATAGCTACTTCCTCGTTAGCGTTACCGCCTCTAACCTGGCATTTACACGAGACAGTTTTTCGGAGACAATAGCAATACATTCACACTTTTTTACTAATGCACGCACACTACTCTCATTGTCTTCGTCACTGTCTCCGATTTTTCGAAGACTGTAAATTCGGCAAATGATTTAATTTAAGCAGCCAATGAGGAAAAATTTCTGTGTAATTTGCGAAAAAAGCCAAAAATGTTCGAAAAGACCGCACAATTTCGAAAAATTTATTTTTATTTCGAGATGTTGGTAAATGAGATGACACTGACGGCGATTGCGTAAAAATTTATTGTCTTTACAATTCTCTGGACGCCTACGTTACACAAATATTTTTCTCTTCTTTGACAACTTATACATATTCTCAATTGGATTGTCTCGTGTAAACGCAGAGTAAATGACATTGAACGTCGACAAAAGAAATTATAGGTGGTTATAAAGGAGACGTAGGTGGTGCAATGTTAGTGGGTGTCTACCTACATACCTTACATTTCTTTCGACGGCGTTCAACTCGCTTAGTGAGGGCGGCACTAAAATGCTTCTCTAAGCACTGTTCGGAATCGGTGTAAAACTGTAGGTCCCAATCAGTAAGTGTAACACTAGTAAGTGCTCAGCTCATTGGTTTGTATGAAGCTCTCCGCAATCATTTGATGGGATGTACAGGGAAATAATTTTTCATTTTTATTTAAGGGCGATTGAAATTACATTCTTAATAATCGTTGCACCAATTTAAAATCTTTGTTAAGCAAATTTATTCTTAACATCTAAAGAAAAATATGTATTTTCTTTCCAGTGCGTTAAAACATCGCGTTGCAAAAAGTTCGAGAGTGGTCTCAAAACTAGCCGACCTGACAAACATTACTCAAAAATCAAAACAGCACAGGTTTTGTAGGTCTACAAAAAATTGTTGGATATCCTAAAATTCATCAGTTGATCAAACTGTTCAATCCCCCTACACAGTCCGAGTCAAACCCAATACCAACGTATAAATAACCACTAACTCAGTCAACCTACTACATCAGTGTTTTCCTGTGGTCGACCTAATGAATGAGGCGCATAAGTCCCCTTCGTTATATCCTTATGAACAACGAGCCTCAAATCTCCCACAGGGAATTAAACTGGTATAACCAGGGGGATACTATGGCACAGCAGATCGAAAAGGTCTAGGGAAATGATGGAGAATGAGAGACCAAAGAAGACTGGAACTAAGTTTAAATAGTGTTTATTGATACTAATGACAGCTAAATTATGTTTCATTTTGTTTGAATTGAAACGAATGTGTAACATTGGTAAAATACAGCAGCAAATAAAACTATGAAATGGCCTTCTACCTCGTTGTCATGAAGAGGCATCGAAGAGAGTAATGGAAACTCTTAAGTAACGGGTTTTGCAACAGAGACGCTACAAAAGTAAATCGATAGGGACAGCAAACGACGCCATATATTTTCCCGCTCTTTTGACATTTCTCTTCAGTAAGGTTTGCCATTTCATCATGGAAAGATATACGAGCCAACAACGAGTCGAAATTATTAAAATTTACTACCGAAATTTGGAGTCAGTGGCCTCAACTTTAAGAGCGCTACGGTCCAATTTATGGTCGTCATAATCGTCCTGCCAGACCAACTTTTGAGCGTCTAGTGGAAAAATTTGAATCCACAGGCACTGTACAAAATGTTCCCGTGCCAGTGAGACAAAGAAGTGCCCGTAGTGTCGAGAATATTGCTGCCGCTGAGGCTTCAGTTCAAGAAAGCCCAAATGTGTCTCTCACACGTCGTTCTCAAGCGTTGGGCATCTCTGTGACGTCGTTGTGGCGAATTTTGCGAAAAGATATTGGCCTACATCCTTACAAGATCAAATTGACGCAAGAATTGAAGCCGCCTGACCACCATAAGCGTCGTATGTTCGTGAATTGGGCCGAGCAACAACTTGAAAATGATTCGGATTTTCATCGGAAAATCATCTTCAGCGATGAGGCTCATTTCTGGCTGAATGACTTCGTCAAGAAGCAAAATATGCGTTATCCACACGTAATCCATGAGTCATCATTGCATCCCGAAAAAATTACGGTTTGGTGAGGTTTATGGGCCGGCGGCTGCATTGGGCCGTACTTCTTCCGTGATGATCAAGACCGATACATTACTGTGAATGCGAATCGCTACCGTTCAATGATAACCGAATATTTTTGGCCCCAATTGGATAATATGGACTTGAAGGTTCCAACAGGACGGTGCCACAAGCCACACAGCGAATGCCACAATCAATTTATTGGAAACCAAGTTTGGTGAACGTGTTATCTCAAGAAATGGCCCAGACGATTGGCCGCCTCGGTCGTGCGATTTGACGCCGTTAGATTATTTCCTGTGGGGCTACGTCAAGTCTATGTGGTCTGTGCCAACAAGCCAGCGACGATTGATGAACTTCGTACGAATATCGAACGTGAAATTGCAGCAGTATCGGCCGATTTATGCTTGAAAACCGTCGAAAATTGGGTTCAGCGTCTGGACTTCTACAAGCGTGGTCATACATAATGGCATCGAACGTACTTTCACAGGAATAAAGAATTTCATTGGTATCTAAAACCGGTTTTGTTTTATTTAAAAAAACGTTATTACTCTATGGTATAACATACCAACTAGCAGGGAAGGGACCATTCCCACTTGACTCTCTCCAGCATTCCCCTTAAACCGATATTTCAAACGCATCAGGACCTGAACACCTTCAAAACTCAAGTGACAATAATCACCCTATTACATTTAAACGTCCAACAAGTATACCAGGGACCATTCCCGCTCACCTCCATCCAGCTTTCCCCTGAAAACCCCTGTTTCAAACGCATCAGGACCTGAACACCTTCGAAAATCAAGTGACAATAATCATCCTATTACATATACTATACCTTAAACATACCAGGAACCATTCCCAGTTTATTCCATCCTGCATTCACCTGAAACTGCTATTTCAATCGCTTCCGCACCTGAACACCCTCGAAAATCAAGTGACAATAATCACCCTATTACATATAAAATATAATTCATATAAAAATACGCAGATACCCTATACCAATACAACTTTGTACAAATGTTATACAATACATCCCCATCCATAAAATATTTTGGTGAAAAGTGGCAACCTTATAAAACATATGTTTTAAGTTTCAATGCCCCACGTTATTTAGTATTTTTATTTGAGCCATCAAAATTAAACGATCTCAGTGAATTTGCAAACATTGAAAAAATTGGTCACCTTTATGTAATTCAATATTTCCATTTGAAAGGTCTCAGTCCAGGCAATATTAAATCCGAGCTAAATTCTACTCTGTGGGAGTAAAATATTAGGTAGCGAGGCTGCCAAGACGAACACCGTAGTTAGTGGTCGACCAATTGAGGTGTCCACACCAGACACGGTTAAGAAAATGCCAAAATGGTATTGCCAAGACGAACACCGTAGTGGTCGACAAATTGAGGTGTCCACACCAGACACGGTTAAGAAAATCCACAAAATGGTATTGAATGATCGTCGGCTGAAGGTGCGTCAGCTAGCTGAAATTATAGGTATTTCAAAAAGGGGTATAAATCGTATATTGACCGAAAATTTGAAGATGAGTAAGCTGTGCGCAAGATGGGTGCCGCGTTTGCAATCAATAGAGCAAAACAGCGTCTCGAAGAAGTTACAGTAGTTTGTTTGGCGATGTTTCACCGTAATAAAACCGATTTTTTGCGTCGATTTATAACCATGGATGAGATATGGGTCCACCACTTCACACCTGATACAAAGGAACAGTCAAAGCAGTTGACTGGAATGGGAGAATCGTGTCTAAGTGATGAAATTGTTTCATCATGACAATGCCCCAGTTCACACATCCAATGTTGCGATGACCAAAATTTACGAATTAAAGTTCGAATTGCTTCATCACACGCCTTATTCGCCAGATTTAGCTCCCTCGGAGTATTTTCTATTTATAAACTTGAAAAAATGGCTCGGTGATAAAAGATTTGCCAACAATGAAGAGGTGGAGTCTGCGGTTGATGGCTCTTTTAAGGAGTTTGACAGTTCTTGCTACACGCTGAAAAATTTGTATTTTGTTGTTGTTTGGATGCATATTTAAAGCGTTTGTAGTTTGTCGCAAATATAGTATACTTGTGTCCAAACACATTGTGTTTGCTACTCAATATAACACTTTTGAAACACAATGATTAAATGGTTATAATATAGGTTGTTGTCACCAAAATGTGGCTTTAGTTGTTGAAAATAGCTGAAAACAAAGGACCCAGAAAGCAGCAGTTCTTCAATTCTGGAAAACAGTGCTTGCTGGGGTCGATAATTTTCAGCGTCTATAAACAGGGCATCGAAGCTATTCAATGTTGCTGGAAAGTGTATCGAGCTAAAAGGAGATTATGTTGAAAAAGAAAGAAAATTTTAGCCAACTTTTTTGTGACTTTGTTAAGTCGGCTAGTTTTGGGACCGCCCGCCTTCGTATTTTAAAAAATTCCAAGATTGGTTTTCAAATTGTGTAACAATTATTTTGAATTTGGGTCCTTAATTCCTCTGGTGCTTGAAGGGTTACGAGGGCAGTATGACAACTCCGTGACTTTTAGTATATAAAATATTGTTTTCGGCAAAATAAGATTTATTTCTCAACATAGTGTGTCATTTAAGCCCAATACACCTCACCCATCATTTAATACGGAAAAACGTTAACGCATAGAAGGAACCATATTAGACCCCTAGTATCTTTGGACGAAATTCGACTGACTGTCGTGTCTGTCCGACTGGCTGGCAGGTCAACAAGATACCTGCCGTAAATCTTTAGCGTGCACAATACAAGTTTGACAGTCAGCCTTATTACGAATATCGTTCTCGTATTTCGACTACGACAGTTTTGTAAAAGGTTAAAGACAAAGTTGGTGTGTTATCTTTAATCTTTTACAAAACTGTCGTAATCGAAATACGATAACGACATTCGTAATAAGGCTGAGTAACTCTTATTTGTCCAAACTTAGTTTTGGATTGAAAATTGGCCGCGCCTCTGGCACCTCCTACACATTTATAACAAAATCATGTTTCTTCTAAAACTTTTTTCTGATATATATTTTATGATCTCCAACTCTGACATAGGTTAATAATCTGTAAATTTGTATTTAATTGGAGACAATTGACGAGGTTTCCACGCTCATTCTGATACCTCCAATACAACAGCTGGGTGGTCGACTGGTTGATCATCCATATAACTCCCTCAAAACCGAACCAGTCTTTATGAAATTTGGTACTATAAAATATTAAGTCAAATACCACTCTTCTATGGGAAATTAGTTGTTTTGCCACTCCCATTACGTAACCTCCATACAAAAAAGAATCCTTTCATAACTGGCTTAAGCATTAAAATCGGTTCACCCATTCTGTTTTTATAGAACTCTATAATAGTATTACATTACAAGTGAACCTCCACGGTACTTCGAAGCTTAAAAATCGATTTTCTCAAAATTCTGACGTGCTACAGCAAAACATCGAGACACGTATTTCTTTATTTTAAGCCTATTTTCATATTCTGTTAACACTTCTCATGTGTACTCCAAAAAATTTGATTTTGTCGTACTGTGTAATATCCATCTCAAAAAACTGTCGCCGAGACCTTGGTAACCGACAGAACCATTTTCGCCCGTTCACCCGGAGAAGTCCCCTGCTTCGACTGTCCCCGGGTATCTGGTATGTTGTGGTGGATCCATGTTTCGTCTACGGTTACGAAACGACGTAAACACTCCTCCGAATTGCTGTTGAACATCGCCAAACACTACTTTGAAGTGGTCCCAGGGTTACGCTTATAGTCAGTTGAGTGTCAGTTGAGATGTCTACAGCCTCAGTCACCTTACGTACTTTCGTCACACGCTGAAATATTTGTCTTTTATTGTTGTTTGAATGCAAATATAAAGTGTGTTTGGAGCTTGTCGCAAATATAATATACTTGTGTCCAAACACATTATGTTTGCTATTCAATATTACATGTCATAATATATGTGTTTGCGACCCACATTTATTTATGTTTGTGATACAAATACAGCTGTGTTTGTTGAACTGTCTATGCTCTCTCGAGAGCAAGAGAATATAAGAGGGACAACGAGAGAGTCTATCTTGTAAGTGTGGATGTGTATTTTTGCGTTATTCTCTCAGTCAGTGAGTCATAAATATTCCTAAATGTGCGTGTAAATTGCAGATGCAGTGTTTCTTATTTTGCCTGATGTATTGCGTTTAAGTTTCATGTATTCAGTCGTCAATGGTTCACCGGACAGAGTATATTAAAAGCGCTTGATCAGTGAAAAAAGTATAAACGAAGGGTCGGACGGTTAAATGGCTTGTGATGTTACTTTGGTTTTTGTAATGAATTCACGCTTGGCTTGCATGAACTTGACTTGTACATAAATATCTTGTTTGTGTACCAACGCATTGTGATAACCAACGCATAGCTGAAACCTTCTGAAAACAAAATCGATGTTTGGGATGAAGAACGCATATGTTTCCACGTAAAAGCATACATGTTTGTCAGTAAACATGATACTGTTTGCATTTAAATACAAGTAAGTTTGGGTCTTGCAAACATATGAATGTTTGAAGTGTGTCCTAAACATATACATGGTTCCTGCAGAATATGTTTGGGAAGATATGTTAGAGAGACCGTTATTTTCCAGCGTGCACTTATGCTGGTACGTCCACAACGGAATTCAGTAAACAACTTTTTAACCATTGAAATTGATGGTGCAGAGTTCCCATAGTATTTATCAGGCTTTTCTTTAGTTCCGGTCATTGGTGTTTTACCCAAAATATAATGCTTCATGAGGTCGTCAACTTTACTGTTCTATTTTCGTCGTAAATCACGAGGATGTCTGCTTTCACTGGCTGTCGAACACAAACCAAATTACGCAGCATGGTCGATTTACAAAGGTTTGCAAACATTTTGTATATTTGGAAATTTCGTTTACAACAATACAAATGACTTTTAGGATAAACAATTTTTATTTTGGGGACAAATTTCAACTGTTGCGGTCAGCGTTGATTGGAGTTAATTAAGTTGAAATTAAAAAAGAAAATGACGGATCATTAGGTATTGAATATTTATTTGTTGATTCGCACAGGTTTACAAACGTTTTTTTATTTGGAGTAAATAAAATTTCGTTAACAACAATGTAAACTACCTTTACGATAAATGGTTATTAACTGTTGCGGTCAGCGTTGATTGAAATTAATAAAGGTGAAGTTTAAAAAGAAATAATTGATCATTAGATTTTGAATACATGTTCGTTTTACACATGTTTACAAACGTTTTCTATATTTAGAGTAAATTAATTTCGTTTACAACAGTACAAACTACGTTTACGAAAAACGTTTTTTTGTTTTGGTGACACGATTCAACTGTTGCGGTCAGCGTTCATTGAAGTTAATTAAGTTGAAGTTCGGAAAACCAATGCCAAATCCAAACAACTGCTGACGAAGATCTGTGGCTAGATCTGAAATAGCTGTACGGTTTGCCTGGAATCATGAAGATGCATTTGCAAAACATCTTTTTTTATAAAAAAAAAACTATTTAGATGGTCTTGAGCTTAAATAATAAAATAAAAAGTTCAAATGTCTAATCATTAGATTTTGAATACGCGTTCTTTTCAAACATGTTTATAAAAGAGTTATACTTGGAGTAAATGAAAGTTCGTTTACAGCAATGCCAACGACTTTTACGGAAACGCGTTCTTATTTGGCCGGGAAGAATTCAACTGCTGCGGTCAACGTTGATTATAGTGTTTCGTGTATCTTCTATTTTTTGTTGCAAATTTGTAAGAAGTCAAAAAAGAGGAGGACGTGGCTGGTCGTTAGATATTGAATACATGTTATTTTCTCTTGATTACAAGTTGTGCATTTTTTCTTTGGTCTAGTGTTTAAATTACATAAATGCCTCCACATTTTTAAAATGATGTTCCAATATATATTTGTGGTTTAATATGAACTATGTTGCCAAAGGCTTTTTAGATGTACATACTACTATGTACAATTGGCATTCTTCTGTTCGTTGCCAAATTTCGAACAAAGAACAAAGGCAGGCAGGCAGATCCACCAAATACCAGACAAAGACGACATTTGTTGAATGGAATACGTTACATACTAATAAAAGCACAGAGTGGAAGGAGTATGTATGGTACTTTAATGTCATTGTTCGTCGTCGTCGTCTCATAGTGTGATTATCAAGGAATTTTGTTAATTTTATGTTTAACTTGACAAATTTTCAACAATTCAAGCAGAAGAATAAGAGGCCCAGAAACTCGCCCAGAAATGCTGTTTGCAATCACACGTATATTGTGTTGAGTGTGGAAGGTCTAGGAGTGAAGTGGAATTGCTGCTTCATTTCTTGATTCTTGTTGTTGTCAAGTGTTAAAATGAAATTTTGCACAATTTTTAAAAATATACCGCATTCCCCTTGAATATAAACGCTGATTGCATTCAATGCAATGCGGTTACGTGCTTAATCGATCTGTTTTGGTGTTGATGAGGAGTTGATTTTATCCGTACTTATTTTTCGAAAATTTATGGGACACAATGATTGATTATTATATTTTCTTTACTGCATCTTGTAGAATATATTGTGGTAGTAGTTTAAATTGCACACCAATTACCAGAATTTTCACCACAACCATCCGGGAAGAGAAGTGAAAATTTGCCTGCTAAAGCAATGAATTTTACATGATGTTGTCATCGACGGGAAGTTCTTTTTAATTTGTCAACTTTTCAGAAGAATTCCTCATTTCTCAGAATCAGCTCAATATAACAAAATTGGCATATAAAAATGGTAAATGTGAAATGGCCGGGCACTGTGGTCCAAACTCGTATTTTGTTTCGAAACAAATTTTGCTACAACAACTGATTTCAAAGAAAATTTCTCCAGGGTAGTTTTAACGAAATTTTCAAGAGATCTCTGGAGACAAATTTTTTAAAAACAAATTAGTTTACTGTAGTATTTAAGACAAAGTTGGGTTGAATAAAATAATTTTCTTCACATTTCCGTGGATTGTAAGATGGTATTTCGGAAGAACATAGACCTGGAGCCTGATTACCGCATCCGTTGCGTATAGTAATCTCAATTACAAAAGTGCTTTTAAAGGACCAAATTGATGGTAACTTCTAAAAAGCTATATTGATGAAATTATATTTCTGTATTAACGTGATTCATACGAATGTTGCTATTTATATTTCGGGACCAGCAACATAAAAAAACATTCATTTATCATTGGAAATGGTTTTATTGTTTTTCAAAATATTCTTCGTGAAGTGTATTGCATGCGCTCAAACCAATTTTCGAAGCACTTTTTCCACTCCGTTCGAGGCACCTCCAAAACATGGGTTTTGAACGCTTCAACAGCTGCTTCGTTTATATGTTTACAATTTCCAAACTCAGGTGTATTTAAATGCAAACATTAGCATGTTTACTGGCAAATATGTATGCTTTTACGTGGAAACATATGCGTGCTTCGTCCCAAACATCCATATACTTACGTGGAAGCATTCGCGTGTTTCCTCCAAACCTCCATAAACTTACGTGGAAACATATGCGTATTTTCTCCTTAACATAATAATATTTAGAAACGAATTATTCTTTCTTATTAAAGGCTCGGACAGAAAAAGGGATTCACGTTGCCCTCTCCAGTTTATTTCCTCAAAAGCGTTTCTCACTTTGATAGCATCCATAAATATATGCGAAACAAATACTCAAAAACCAAAGCAACATCACAAACCGTCCGAGCGTTTGTTTATTTTATTTCACTGTTCAAGCGCTTTTGATATCCTCTGTCCGATGAACCATTGACGACTGAATACATGAAATTAAAAGCAAGCAACACTTATTGCCCATCTTTTATTCTCATGCTCTAGAGAGAGAATAAACAGTGTAACAAACACGGCTGTATTTATATCACAAAGACAGATATATTTTGGTCGCAAACAAATGTGTTATAACATATTAATCATTGTGTTCAAACGTGTAATATTGAATAGCAAACACAATGCGTTTGGGCACAAGTATATTATAGTTGCGATATGCTCCAAACACATGTTATATTTGCATCCAAACAACAAAAAATATAAATTTGTCAGTGTGTTGGTACCAGCGATTTACAGTGGTTTTTGATGGTGCTTCATCACCAAAAGCTGAAACAAGTTGATTGAGACACTCTGGGTCTCGATAATCCACGCCGAAAATTGTAAAAAATCATAGCACAAAAAGTTTTGACCGAAATGAATTGTTCAACACTGTAAATAGAAAAAATAGTGGTCGTAAGTGCAAACGTTCTACACTGAAAGAAAAAACTTAATCAATTTGGTGAACGTACGACACATTTCATTGAATTGATGAAGACCATTTCATCAATCTTTCATCCACATTTCATCAATATTAGTTTGATGCAAGTTTGTCATCAAGTTAAAGTAAATTTTTCACCATTTTGATGTAAATTGTTCATCAATTTGCTGTACTTTTTTCGTCAATTAGATGTAAGGCTGTCATCAATTTGATGTGAGTGTGTCAGTTTGTTGGTCATCATTTTGATGTTAATTGTAGACAAACTCTTTGGGCTATTTTTAATTGTAAAAAAATACACAGGAAATACACAGACCACATACAAAATGTTCATAGCGCGTGCATAATGTTTTCTGTCCATTGCACTATTTTCTATAAGTATTATTAATTTTTTTCAATATTCTAATACTTTTTTATTTTTTATTACTACTTATTTGTTACTACTACGTCAAAATGAATCGATTCCACTAATTGTTTCCAAATTCCAATGATCAAGAATGGTGAAAGAAAGATCATCAATTCAAAAAAGCTGAAAAAGTTGATGAAACTCAAAATCTTCAATTGAAATTCAATGAAGAACAATTGATGAACATTTATCATCGACTTGTTGTAAAGATTTTCTTTCATTGTATGTATGTTTATGCTAAAAAATGTCGAACTTTCCAATGGAAGTTCCAATTTGCATTTGGCAACACTAGTATTGCCAGGACCCGAAATATATGGGTTTATTTTTTATTTTTGTAACGTTTATTTTGCCGAAAAAAATAGGCATATATTATTATTCAAAAATTCACGAAGTTGTGAAACTGCCCTTTATTGCATTTTGTTTATGTGTATAGCATTGACAGTTCCACGAACGTTCGTGTTGAACAGTTCTTGAGAATGCCCAACGAAAAACTTGATGCAGATTTTTGGTTTGATACACACGATCTTCTCTCTGTTTAAGTCGCTACTCTTGATCGCCGTAATAAAAGTGTTGAGTCGAGAGTTTGTGCGACTCTCCGAACGCTGCTTTGGATCACTAATCGGTGACCCTCGATCGATCCACCAAAGTTAAACTAAACAAAAAAATATTTTTAGAATGCTTTTTTCATCTAGATTTGTCAACAACTAGTCACTAGTCACTTTTATTTGGCCTATACGAGGGCGGATCAATAAGTTCGTGACTTTTCGAACTTCCCTTGTAGTTATATGAAATGCAACACTGCTCCCATCAAGTACCACCTGATAATATACTACTGTAAAATGTTGAGCAAGTTCCGTCATTTACTTTTCGTTTAACAACTGTTCAAAACATACAACCTTCTGAATTTTTTTTTTTAAAATTGAAAACTTGAATTTCGAGGTGTTATTAAACAGTATTTTTTGCAAAAAATAAACGGCAATCAAACCAAGGAAAAGCTTGATAAATACTATGGGGACTCTGAACCATCGATTTCAATGGTAAAAAAGTGGTTTACTGACTTTCGTTGTTGTCGCACAAGTAGCAATGACGCTGAACGTTCTTGGACGGCCAATAGAGGTCAATACACCCGAAAATTTTGAAAAAAAATCCACGATATGGTGTTGGCCGATCGAAGAGTAAAAGTTCGGGAGATTGTTGATGCCATAGGCATTTCATATGGCAGTGTGGTTTCGATTTTAAATGATCAGTTGGGTTTAAGAAAGCTGTCTGCAAGATGGGTGCCGCGTTTGCTCTCAATTGACCATAAACGTAAGTAAGAGTGTGACAACTTCAAAGGATTGTTTGGAGTTGTTGGAATTGGGCTACGAATTGGTACCATATCCACCATATTCTCCGGATTTAGCCCCCAGTTACTATTTCCTATTTCCAAACCTAAAGAAATGGCTCGGTAGAAATAGATTTAGCTCCAACGATGAAATTATTGATCAAACAAATGCCGATTTTATGGACTTCGGAAAATCCTATTTTTTTGGAAGGGATACAAAAATTGGTGAAAAGTTGGACTAAGTGTATTGAGCTAAAAGGAGATTATGTTGAAAAAAAATAATTTTTTTTTGAAAAAAAACCAGACAACGCCACTGAAATAAAAATTAGTATTATGTATGGCAACTTTGGCCAGTTGCCGTCGAGTTTTGACACTTCGCCAACTGTAAATAATGTAAACAAACAATAAATCTAAAGTGTGTGAGAAAAATTAAGGATTCTTTAGGAAGAAAAGAAAAACCTTTTTAATAATAATGATTAGTTCAGTGGAAGTATTTCTTGACGAGGAAGACAAGGTACAAAACGTGGCATCTATTAGAAGACACTTAAGATACAATTCTAAACCTTTAGAATTGCCGGCTAACAATTCCGTATTAGGTTCAAGGCATATTTTCGCCTTCCAAAAGAAGGAATAGTTTATTTAGTGGATATTTTGAAAAATGACTTCAAACGAAATCTTCGGGCGACAGCAATACCTCCGCTCTTAAAAGTTTGTGTAGCTTTAATGTTTGTTGCGGAGGGAAGTTTCCAAAAGTCCCATGGCAACGACTTCAACCTTGGCATGGTGCATCTTGTGTATCTAATTGAAAAAAGCATTTGTACGATGTGGATTATTTCAAAAATGATGGAGGAAGAAAAGACCCAAAATAAAATCCGGCTTTACTAGAAAACGAAGTTGTCGGATGTATTGATGGGACACACGTACGTATCATTGGAGCGAAGGAAGACGAAAAATTAGGACTTTCTTTAGTACCGCAGCTTTTGACTCCTTATCGTGTTCACCTTAACATTTTGTTCTGTTTTAAAAACTATACAGCAACCAAAAATTCGTGGTGTGCCAATATAACCTCTATCAAGCAGCTGAAGTTGCTAGCTGTCAGTTGCCAGTTGCCATATATAATAACTTTTCGGCAACTTGCAACGCAACTGTTGTTCGGTTGCTATCGATAATCGACCCATATGTTTCATTCAGCAAGTCATGGACTTATTGATCTGGTTTTATTGCACCATCTCTTAATGTTTCTAATAATTTAGATCTTTATTTGAAATACTGTTTTTATTACAATAAAAAAAATAATAAAAAATACTAATGACTAACATTGTATACACAAGTGGTGTCGAACACCGTGACAAGTGTGAATTCTTTGATGCCGAAATTCATTACAGAGTTCTTCATTCATTGGATATACTGGAAGAACTGTGTAAATTAAGGGGGTTTTCAATAAGAGCGCTACAAAAGTTTTTTTTTAAATAAATCCAGACCGGTGTTAGATACCAATGAAATTCTTCATTCCTGTGAAAGTACGTTCGATGCCATTATGTATGGAACTCGATTTCTTTTGCATGGCCACCACGGGCGTGCTTGCAGAAGTCCAGACGCTGAACCCAATTTTCGACGGTTTTCAAGCATAAATCGGCCAATACTGCTGCAATTCACGTTCGATATTCGTACGAAGTTCATCAATCGTCGCTGGCTTGTTGGCATAGACCCTAGACTTGACGTAGCCCCACAGGAAATAATCTAACGGCGTCAAATCGCACGACCGAGGCGGCCAATCGACTGGGCCATTCCGTGAAATAACACGTTCATCAAACTTGGTTTCCAATAAATTGATTGTGGCATTCACTGTGTGGCTTGTGACGTCGTCCTGTTTTAACCACATGTCCTTCAAGTCCATATTATCCAATTGGGGCCAAAAATATTCGGTTATCATTGAACGGTAGCGATTCGCATTCACAGTAATGTATCGGTCTTGATCATCATGGAAGAAGTACGGCCCAATGACGCCGCCGGCCCATAAACCCCACCAAACCGTAATTTTTTCGGGATGCAATGATGACTCATGGATTACGTGTGGATTGCTCTCTGACCAATAACGCATATTTTGCTTATTGACGAAGCCATTCAGCCAGATATGAGCCTCATCGCTGGAGATGATTTCCGATGATTTTCCGCTCTTAAAGTTGAGGCCACTTACTCCAAATTTCGGTAGTAAATTTTAATAATTTCGACTCGTTGGCTCGTATATCTTTCCATGATGAAATGGCAAACCTTACTGAAGAGAAATGTCAAAAGAGCGGGAAAAAATATGGCGTCGTTTGCTGTCCCTATCGATTTACGTTTGTAGCGTCTCTGTTGAAAACCCCTTTATTATAAAACCGGGTTAAAAAAAATATTTTTGTCGAAAACTTTAGATTTTAAAAAAACCTTAATTTAGAGTCGAGCAAGTATCCAAGACGCCGACTCCTTAGCAATGGCAATGACTCCACCATATTTTCACTGTGGTAGTTACAAACACCGTCGGTGGTGCAATGGTTAGTGTGCGCGCCTCTTGTACAGGAGATCCTGGGTTCGATCCCTGCTCCGACCACCTTAAAATATCTTTCGACGGCGGTCACCTCGCTTAGTGACGGCGACACTATCGAGTACTTAGCCATGAAAAATCTTCTCAAAATACCGTTCGGAACCGGTGTAAAACTGTAGGTCCCAATCAGTGAGTATACAACTGTAAAGCGCACAGCTCACTGGTTGTGAGAAGCTCTCCCAAATTCCTTCATGGGGTGTAATGGGAAACCATTTATTTATTTTTAGTTACAAAAAACATTTCATTTCATCTAACTATATCCATGATAATGCGATGTCAACCTAATTATTTAACGTAATTGAACATAGTATTTTCCACTGTATAACCTTTGGCGCTTGCTTAATACAATCGATTAACATTGTTTACTGATTTTCCATGGTGGTCAATTATCCGTCACTCCATCACATACGATAACATGAAACTGTGTGGAAGGGCATGATAGAAGAAAACCGTGACATGTACACAGCAGATGATTGCATCAAAATGTCTATTGACTAATAATACAACTTTTTTAATACAAAAGTTAAGCGTAATGCGTGATAATACTGATGGAAATGACGTCTAAAAACAAATATGTTAACGTAACCCAACTTTAAAAAAATAAATTCTAATACAGCCGAAGTAAACAAACACAGGGTCATTGCTGCCGCTCTTTTTGTATGTATAGAGGACATTATGGCCGTATTTCTATTAAAGCATTTTCGATTATTTCCCACTAGATATTGGTACTAAACCCGGTAACATCTTGTGTCATGTGTCAAAAAAAATACAAGAACCATAAGGCTACATATTTTTGGCGGCGTGTTTTTTTTTTCTTTGCGGTTTCCACTAACTAATAAAACATATTTAGTAAATTCACGGTCTTGGTGTAGCAACACGTGAGTGGTAGCAAAACATTGTTATTCATCGTGAGAGGAGAATTTCATACATACAGGGTGGAACAAAATGTATCATCCTATCGGAAGATGGAATAACATTTGCAAATGGCTACACGCTGGAAAATATCGGCCCCAACAACATATTGCAGGAAACATGTACATGTTTGCAAGCACTGTTTTCTTGAATTGAAGATCTGCTGCGCTTTTGTTTCTCTGCTGTCTGCCTCGTATTTGGTTTTAGCGGTTTTCAACAAAAAAAAAGCCACATTTGGGTATCGAAAACATATATTATAAACTATTAATCATTGTGTCTCAAACACGCTATATTGAATAGCAAACACAATGTGTTTGGGCACAAGTATAGTATATTTGCGAAAAGCTACAAACACTTTATATTTGCATCCAAACAACAAAAAAGACAGATTTTTCAGCGTGTACAACAGTCCGTTTTGTTTTGATACTTGTGAAAGATATAAACTATACGTCGACAAGCCATAAAACGCTATTCTTCTCAAGAACAATTTGTTTACGGAACAATTATTTAGTGACTTGCTTGCATGAACTTCATTTGTATATAAATATCGTGTTTGTGTACCAACGCACAGCTGAAACCTTCTGAAAACAAAAACGATGTTTGGGATGAAGAACGCATATGTATCCACGTAAACATGATACTGTTTGCATTTAAATACAAGTAAGTTTGGGACTGGTAACCATATGAATGTTTGAAGTGTGTTCCAAACATATACATGGTTCCTGCAGAATGAAATTTTCGCAATGACCTAAGTACCAAGCACATTAAAAGTGAGCGAAATTTCCGGTTAACAAACTTTTCCTTATTTTACATCTTATGGGATCGAAAATTCCCAGAGAACTGAATACTACATTTAAAGATACAACAAAACAAGGTCCAGTGAGTGTTTTGGGCCACCCACTATATTTTGTTCATGAAAAGTTATAACTCCACGAGTTGATGACACTGGATCTAATTTGGTACTTCCAAATTTGATTAAAATTCACAAAATATAATATAATTTTATAATTGAAGATGTCAATAAATAAAAAATGTCCGTCTGTGGTGCATGAGAACGTGGTTTGGATGTCTCCTTTGAACTCCTGACATTTGTTTCGACAATGGTCACCTGGCTTAGTAACGGTGACAATGTCGAGTAATTAGCCATCAACAAGCTTCTTAAAAATGGAACCGATGTTGAACTATAGGTTCCAATCTGTAAGTGTAGAAATATAAAGCGCACAGTTTGCTGATTGTTAGAAGCTCTTCTCTGTACCTCCATGGGAGAAAATTTGTATTTAAAATAATTTTTATTTTTATATAAATCCAATGTTAGATGAATAAGAAGAAATAACTTAAGCCAAAGAGCTTTTTAAAGTTGTAATTTCCTTTAGGCTAAGAGATAATGTTCTCTCCGGTTAGTGAAAAAAATGTAAATGCAGCGGGTGGGATTCGAACTCACATTCGCTGGACGATCGTTTCGATGTTTGTGAAGCATCATCTTCAGCAGCGTCTAGCTCGTTAAGCCACTGCGGTGTGTATTCACACTAGTCACTAACCGAACACATTTATTGTGCAGAGTGATTGTTTGACCCTACTTACACATTGATTTCCTACTTACACGCACTGATGCCGAAGTTTTGAAAGTTCTATTTATAGAACGCACTATTCTAATTGTAGTCGTTCTGTTCTGGTCTGGCCCTACCATATGATTCAAATTAAGTTGTCTTAGATCCTCGTTATTTGTAAAGTTGTAATTTCCTTTAGGCTAAGAGATCATGTTCTCCCCGGTTAGTGAAAATGTGAATACGAATGTGAGTTCGAATCCCACCCGTGGCATATAAATTTTTTTCACTAACTGGATAGAACATGGTCTCTTAGCCTAAAGGAAATTACAACTTTAAAAATAATTAGGATCTAAGACAACTGAATTTCAAAGAGCTTTTTGTTTATAAACGTATTCAGTTTGAAAGCAATTAACTAATTTATTACAACATGATATAAACAAACAGCTGGTCTTTGTTTATAATTTATTGTGTTTGTTTCGATAAATAATCTAATATTTAATAGATTTTATTTTCTTTAAAAGTTTTTTTTCCATATTAAACTCGTAAAATTTTTTAATATTTTTCGAAATTTTACCGCCCAAATAAATAAATTCTTTGTTTTTATATCATCAGCTGTTTATTATTATTGCCAATGCAGCGATTTTGTTTGTTATGGGGTGATTTGTTATTATTAATGCTCATCTATTTTGTTCGTGATGAGGATTTGTTTTTAAATCTGGTCGAAGTTTTTTGTTCTTGTTATATTGCTAATGATGTTTTTATATAAAATATGAAAAGATATCAAACTGAAAAGGGGGTTTTCTTTGATTTAAATATCATATCTATTAAATTGTCACACGACAAAAAACTAAACAATTTTACGAAATATCAACGTCATTCCTTTCGTATCAAAAATGTATGCCTGCAAAATATTGACAATATTATTATGACTTTTTCATATTTATCGCATATTGCCCTAATCTCGTCATCAGTCGCGCTGCTGTGTCATAAATTTTGTGAATAAAGAAAGGGAAAGAAACACATAAAGAATCATTCCAGACAATATTTGCAATCGAAATAAACAATCATCACAATATTCATTGGCCAGAAAAAAAAACACAAAAGAGAAAGAAAAACTCAAATTGGGGTTTAAATAATCAACCGCCTTCTCATCAGTCGAAGAAGAGATGGTAAAACGATTTGAGTTAATTGTGTACTAAACGTACACACAATTGTACTAAATATCATGATGCTTGTATAGAAGAATTAGGGTTAATGTTTTAAACCTTTCCTAGTCAGAAATTATCAATACCAACCAATTTATTTTAGAATGGAGAATATGTTGAATTAGAAGGAAAGGCGTTACATACTACCATAAAAACCACAAAAATCTATATAATGTTCGTTTCTTAAAGTACAGTCCCAAAAAAATTGTTTATTTTTCTTTATTAAAGTGTTGCCTTCACACGAGGGCAGATTGAAAACTCAGTAACTTTGAATAAAATATATTTTTTCGGCAAAAAGAAAACCGTTTTCTTAAAGTTGTAATTCCTTTAGGGCTAACAGATCATGTTTTTTCAAGTTAGTGAAAAAAAAAATGTAAATGCCGCTGGTGGGATTCGAACTCACATTCGCTGGACGATGAGTTGCGATGTTTGTGAAACATCAGCTTCAGCACATCAAGCATCAAGCCACTGCAGTGTGTATTCACACTTGCCACGAACCGAATAGTTTATTGCGCAGAGTGATTGTTTGTCACTACTTAAGTACACATTTTTTTTCCTATTTTCACGCACACAAGTCCGTGACTTTTCGAATGAAACAGTTTTTTTTTGCAAAAAAATAAATTATTTTTCAACATAATCAACTTTTAGCTCAATACACTTAGTCCAACGTTTCTCCAATTTTTGTATCCCTTCCAAAAAATAGGATTTTTCGAGGTCCATAAAATAAGCATATCAATAATTTCATCGTTGGAGCTAAATTTCTTTCCACCGAGACATTTCATTAGTTTTGGAAATAGGAAATAGTCACTGGGGGCTAAATCCGGAGAATATGGCGGATGAGGTACCAATTCGTAGCCCAATTAAACAACTCCAAACAATCCTTTGAAGTTGTCACACGATTACATTTATGGTCAATTGAGAGCAAACGCGGTACCCATCTTGCAGACAGATTTCTTAAACCCAACTGATCATTTAAAATCGAAACCACACTGCCATATGAAATGCCTATGGCATCAACAATCTCGCACACTTTTACTCTTCGATCGGCCAACACCATATCGTGGATTTTTTTTGACATTTTCGGGTGTATTGACCGCAATTGGCCGTCCAGAACGTTCAGCGTCATTTGTACTTGTGCGACCACAACGAAAGTTAGTAAACTTTTTTAACATTGAAATCGATGTTGCAGATTTCCTGCTGTTTAATGAAAAGTAAATGACGGAACTTGCTCAAAATTTGACAGTAGTCTATTAACAGGTGGTACTTGATGGGAGCAGTGTTGCCATTTCCTATAACTACGGGGGAAGTTCAATAAGTCACGGACTAATTGATCCGCCCTCGTAAGCGTGATTGTGTTTTGTGAATATGAAGCGTGATTCGTAAGTGTGAATACCATAAATTTCAGTCACGCACTGTCACGTAATCCCATGAAATTTTTAATCACGAGTACTCACGTTGACGTGATTGAAAATCATTCTAATCACGATCTCGCATGGGTATCGCATGACACGACAATTTCGAGTCACGTGCACACCACTAATCTCACCCAATGGGATTACTTTTTATATTAACGATTTTAACTTTTTAGATTAACGAAATTTTCCTTTCTTTTTATTTTAGGTAAGGGACCATAAACATTACAAAATATTGTTTAATTTATGTAAGTACAAATACATTTTATATTTTTAAATACATTTTTTAATATCTCTTATAAAATATATTCAAAAATACAATGTGAACGTACCTCACGCCGAGTAATAACCGCTAGGTTTTGTCAAATAAAACTGACAATGTGAAGACATCGTTAAAGTTTTCTTCAGATCCGTGAATTTGACAAATAAAACTGAGAACAAGGAGAGAGTCTTAAGTTATATTCTCGCCCATAATTTGCTGATAAATCATTTTTTCGTTAAATCTGAGCACTGCTTTGAGAGTTGTGTAGATGTTTGTTAAAACATGCTCATACTTGCAAAAGTGTTTCGTGAGCGTGAGTACCAACAATTTCAGTCTCGCACGATCACGTAATCGATTGTAATTTTGATTCACGTGAGATAACGATTGTAATTTTAATCACGATCGTGCGTCGCACGTGCACACCTCTTATAAAAACTGACGTTAAGTCAAATTAAAATAAACAGAAAGAAAATCGACTACTTGTTTGTTATCGAAATATCTGAAGCGGAGAACACACATCTGAAAATCGTGAGCACGAACCTCGGTTATCGTTGATATTTATTGATGTTTAATTGTCCTTCTTGATACCAAATAAGAAAGCCATCAATGTTTGTTCGGATCGGTAACAAGATTACAAAAACTTTTGGCAATATTTTTGGATACCGCAATATGTCTCATACATACAGCTGCGGTCAAAATAATAGCACCACGCACAAATTTATATTGACTCCGTTTACATCTGTTTAACAGTTGGGCCAATTTAACTCAAAACAAGATAATAAATTCTTTGATGTTAATGGTTTATTATCATAAGAAAATTATTTGTTTTTTTCAACAGTTTATAATTTGCTAATTAATTTAAAATTAATGTGACCGTCGGTGGTGCAATGGGTAGTGTGCGCGCCTCTTGTACAGGAGATCCTGGGTTCGATCCCTGCTCCAACCACCTTAAAATTTCTTTCGACGACGGTCACCTCGCTTAGTGACGGCGACACTATCGAGTATATAGCCATGAAAAAGCTTCTCAAAATACCGTTCGGAATCGGTGTAAAACTGTAGGTCCCAATCAGAGAGTGAAAACTGGAAAGCGCACAGCTCAGTGATTGTGAGAAGTTCTCCCCGGTCCCTTCATGGGATGTAATGGGAAACCATTTATTTTATTTATTTAAATAATTTAAACAAAAAACTTAAAAACTACCCAGTCAAAATAATAGCACTTCATTTCATTTTTAACAAAAAATAGTGGTCTTTCTTAAAATAAATCAAAAATTGTACTCAGATGTCTTGTTGATAAATTAATTGTATTGTTTCAATACTTTGTCGCGTGACCTTTGTTTGCTATTACCGCGGCACAACGCCTTCCCATGGAATCGACTAAATGCTGGCATCTTTCAACTTTGATGGAACTCGAAATTTTCTGCACAGCCTCCCAGAGCCCTTCAACGCTTGTTGGTTTTATTGTTGATACACCCTTCTTTATATCCGTCCACAGATTTTCGATAGGGTTCAAATCTGGGGACTGTGCAGGCCACTCCATTACATTGATACAGTTATCGTTGAACCATTTTTTTGCCATTTTGCTGGTGTGTTTGGGGTCATTGTCTTGCTGGAAGACCCACACCAGCGGCATTTCGTAGGAAGCATACGGCAGAATAATTTCATCAAGGATTTTTACATAAACTGATGCATCCATAACGGTTTTGATCCCATATATGGGACCCACACCTTGATATGAAAAGGAACCCCATACCATAATACTATGACGTCCATGTTTTATAGTTTTTGATGTGAATTTTGGCATGTATTCACTGTTAGGTGGCCTACGGACAAAAGATCTGGAACCGTTTCCACCAAAAAGAACAATTTTGGATTCGTCAGTCCAAAGCACATTTCTCCACCTTTTCTTTGGCAAATTTTGATGTGCTTTAGCAAAAGATATCCTTTTAGCAACATGCTTAGAGGTAAGGAGCGGCACTTTTCGAGGACTACAGGCATTGAGGCTGTTGTCTCGAAATTTGCGGCAAAAAGTTTCCACGCTTGCCGGCACATCCAATGTCTTTTTGAGCTCCGTGGCTGTCATAAAGGGATTTGCTTTAGTCGTCCGTACTAAACGCTTTACCATTAAGGGTGACAAAACTGGCTTCCTACCACGAGATTCAACTTTTTGCTCATATCTTAGAGCATTTATTATCATTTTATTGGAACAGCCCAGCAAATTCCTTATTTGGGAATAAGATTTACCCTCGGACGCAAATTTTTTTTATTAGTTCACGTTTTTCCGGCAAACAATGCTTTCCGCGACCCATAACTATACAATTTTTATAAAATTATTACCTGATTTTGAAGAAAGTATATTAAAAAAATTTTACTACCTTTTGTTTTCACTTTTTTTCACAAAATATTGCAAAACAAATTTAAAAAAGCCTGCTGGTGCTATTTTGTTGACTGCACTCAAGTAGATCCTTTTGTAAATGATCGATCATTTCTAGAGAACCGTTAACTATCTTGAAGAAAAAAACTTCTCTTAAAAAGAGTAAACAGAGTACTACGTCATCGCTTAGTTATGTTCAAATAATAAGCACAGAATTTATTTTTTTATTGGAATGACAATAGTTTTCGACGTTGGTGCAATTTTTTTGACCGGCACTGTAAATGTCTCGACCAAGCTCATGCTCATGAATACCAAGTCTGTAATGTGATCCCCTCGAAGTCTAGGATTGAAAATTGCATTGGAACCTCTTTTTTTTTAAGTGAAGTTTTGTCCGAAATTTTCGAATTCGATAACTAAGCTACGCATTCGTACAATCAGAAATTTTTATTTAATATTTTTGGTCCTCTATAAAATAACTAATTTTTAATGTTTATATATTTATTAAATTTGGTTTTTTAACAAAACGTCAGATATCAAAAAATTTGGTAAATTTTTTTTTATTTTATTTTGAAGGTTGCCATTACTCGAGGGCGGCTTGAAGTTCGTGCCTTTTTGAACTTCCCTCATAGTTAATTAAAAACCTACACTGCTCCTGTTAACTACCAACTGTTCCCAGTGTGTCATACGAAACGGTTTCGGATTCCAGACTAATTAGCTTATTCGTACATTTTATACGACACTGAAAGCAGTTACGGATTTATAACGATCCGTTTGGGCATGAAATTTTTCTCGAAAACGCGTATCGCCTTTTCTACTTTTTCGGATCGTACTTAATTACAAATCTACACAGTTCCTGTAAACTACCATCTGTTCCCAGTGTGTCATACAACACCGTTTCGAATTTCAGAGGACGCTTCTTCGTAAAATATAGCAGAAACTGAAATCAGTTACGGATCCATAACGATCCGTTTACCCATAAAATTCCTCTCGACAATGCATATCACTTTTTCTACTTTTTCGGATCATCCTTATTTAAAAATCTACACTGTTCCTATCAACTACCACCTGTTCCCAGTGTGCCAAAACGAATCCATTTCGAATTCGAAATGTACTCGTTTATTCGTACATTTTATACAAAACTTAAATCAGTTACGGATTCATAACGAATCCGTTTGCATATGAAATTCCTCTCGAAAACGCATATTGCTTTTTCCACTCTTTAAGGTTTCGTCTAGAACTCGGAAAAGACTACAGATTCCAACCCGTTTCGAGTTCGGTTTTTTTTTTAAATAAAATACATTCGACATGTATTCACTTTTATAAAACTCGCACTTCGCTTTTTTATGCTACGACGGACTCGTAACGAGATGGAACGGATCCGTCAAATTCACTTCGTTTTTTATGATTTTACGGATTCGTAACGGGTTCTAAACGGACACGTCAAATCGTAATATCACTGATTACCTTTTTATGCTTTTACGGACTCGTACCGTGCTCGAAACGGGTTCGACAACTCGCACTTTGCTTTTTTATATGCTTTTAAAGATTCGTAACGGGTTTGGAACGTATCCGCATCCATTTTTGGCACATTGATTTAATAGACTACTGTCAAATTTTAAGCAAGCTGCGTCATTTAGTTTGTGTTTGATAGCCATTGTAAGAAAACAACGTGGTGAATTTCGACTAAAATGGAGAGAAGTGAATTTCGTGTGCTCATCAAACATTATTGTTTTGCGTAAAAAAAACATAACCGAAACCGAGGAAAGGCTTGATAATTGCTATGGAAAAAATCCGAAATCATCCATAAAATCCATGGAATGATATTGGACAATCGGAGAATGAAAGTGTGTGAGGTGGCTGCAGACATTTCAACTCACCGGGTAGATCACATTTCACAATTGTATTTGTATACGAAAAAGCTATCTGCGCGATGGGTGCCGCGATTACTCACACTCGACCATATGCGCAACCGTGTGACTTTCAACTACAATCCGACTCATTTTTTGCCCAGTTTCGTAACAGTAGACCACATATGGATCTATCACAACACTTCAGGGACTAAGGAACAATAGAAATTACTGGATATCTCCGGATGAACGTGTACCAAGGTGGGTCTGTCCGCCAACAAGGTCATGGCGACAGTTTTTTCCTGGAATACACGCAGTACCATTTACATCGATTAACTTGAAAAAGGGTAAAACGATCACTGACGAATATTATTCACAGCTGTTGAACGGATTCGATATTGATTGACGCAAAAACAAACGCATCTGGCGAGGAAAATGTGATCTTCTAATATGATAACATTATAGTCGCCATAATAAAAATCCATAAATTTGGACTACGAATTGTTACCTCATCTGCTATATTCTGTGTATTTACTACTATTATCTATTTTCCATTTCCAACCTGAAGAAATGGCTCGGCGGTAGGAGATCTGGGTTGAATGAAGAGGTAATCACTGAATGGAACTCCTTTTTTGAGGACCTTGGGAAAACCTATTATTTGGAAGGAATACAAAATTGGAAACGACGATATGTATCGAGCTTAAAGCCGGAATCACAATGCAAGCAACATTTTCAATAGGCGTTCGCAATGTAAGCAACAGTTTACTTCGAATCGAGATGGTTGTTCTAACAGGTATTATGGCCAATATATCAAGGCAACAATAAAATATATTTTGTTTTCGTGTTAAAGTTAACACAAATGTATGTCAAGAATAAAAGTAAGCCATAAACTACAAAAACCCAATACATTTGAATATGATTCTTCATGTAATGAACAGAAGGAAAAGCAAATCATTTAAGTTGTTCTTATAACACAACCTCTATTAATTGCATCATGATATAAATGTCACATCTAGGTTTGTATTTCGAATATTAAATTTTTTAATGTAATTAAACATATTTGCTATTAAAGGATTCTACAGATAAAATTACATTTTATAATGCATTTTTAAACACAAATGGGTTCAATTTTCATTGATGTTTTTAAGTTTGAAAATGAAATTCGATGTATAGCGCCATCTACCGCTTAATAGTATATTATTTATTCGAACAAATATGTTGCTGGAGTAGAAAAAGGCCAACTTCGGCGACAAAATTTGAGTTACATTTTAGTAAAAAAAAAAAAAAAAAAACGAAAAGACATGTAAAATGCTGTGTGTGAGAACGAGTTGGCATGAGAAACGAAACTGTCGCTTGCATTGTGAATGCGGCATAATGGAGAATATGTTGAGAAATAAAACCGAGAAAGCCGAGAAAAATATCTAATTTTTCAAAAGTCTCCAGAGTTGTCAAACTGTCCTCGTAATCTTTAGAGACTTAGCACCTTATTCATGAAAAGATGTGAGGGATTTGAGAGACGATGTTGGTACGATAAATCGTCTCCCAAATCTCTCATAACTTTTTATGAATGAGGTCGTTACACCGGATTAACTCATGTGTACCGAAAAAGGTACTATGTTGTCACTCCACCTTGTAATTTTAAACATGCTTGCTTATTGAGACCTAAATGAAAAAAAAAACTACAACAAAAATCTGTATCTAATGCGAAACACAACAAACGACAAAAACGATAAATGGGTCCAAAGTACAAGCGGTAAAGGGAATTCCCAATTGGTTGAGTGACTGCAAGGCTTGAAGGGTAACACGCTGCCTGCCCGTCCGTTCGTTTGTTCGCTTGTCTGTATGGAAGGCATCCCCGTCTGTACAGGTTAAAAACAAAATCAAGATATATACATATATAAACAAATACATAATTTAAAGCTTAGCTATATTTAAGCACATACGAATGGGTGTCTGTTGTGGTGGATAAGACCCAAGGCATAAGAGGAGGGAGGGTTAATCAAAATCAAAAACCAAAACGCGGAAGAAAAATCAACAACGGCAACGACGGCAGCAACGCTGGAAAAATATAAAGAAACGAAATAAAGAAATTGTCATGGCTTATGAACATTAGCCAATGGTTGAGTGCAGCCCAGTAAAAGTCACGGGTAAAACATTCATGCACACATGTTACCTCAGAATATATGTGTGTATGTATATATGTGGAGATGGACACATTTGTTGTTTGTGGGTATTTTATCTACATGGATGTCTATATTACACATCTGCTGCATCAAAGTGGCTAAGTACCACCACTCTCTGTGTACATGTATATTAGCCAAACCTTTCTGGCGATAGCGGCATAATGTTGTTATGTTTGCTTCTGGGAAGAAATGCTTGTGGCAAAGAGAGAGACATAGAGAAAAAAAATAAAGAAGTATATATATCATCGGTGTTAGGCTATTTTGTAATCCGCATAACATCAGCAGTAGGGTGTGCTAAAAACCTTTGTTTTTAGAGGGTACGATATTAATCAAATAATCTTAATGCTTATATGGCAACAATGGCAAATGCCACGAAAAATGACCGGTATTCATACATTTACATACATACATGTGGCCGTCGGTGGTGCAATGGTTAGTGTGCGCGACTCTTGTACATGAGATCCTGGGTTCAAACCCGGCTCTGACCACCTTCAAATTTTCTTTCGGCGGCGGCCACCTCACATAGTGACGGCGACACTATCGAGTATCTAGCCATGAAAAAGCTTCTCAAATTACCGTTCGGAATCGGTGTAAAACTGTAGGTCCCAATCAGTGAGTGAAAACTGGAAAGCGCACAGGTCAGTGATTGTGAGAAGTTCTCCCCAGTCCCTTCATGGGATGTAATGGGAAACCATTTATTTATTTATTATTCATACATTTATCACACGCAGAGAAAAAACTCGTTCTTCCCAAACGAAATCTCAGATAACTGAAGTTTGTTTGGGGACTGTAGGTGGGAGAAACGTACTTCCGTTAAACCATACATGTCATTTCGTTTGGGAGAACCGAAAAATGTTCACAGCAAACGAGTTATAAAAAAATATAAGATGAAAAAAACGTTTGCGAGACATGAAAAACGGTTCCGCCAACTGTTGTTTCGGTTACAGCGAGTTCTAGTTACTACAAAAAACAAAATACGTTTGCGAGAACTGAAAAATGTTTGCAGCAAATGAGTTATGAAAAATATAAGCTGAAAAAACGTTTGCGAGAAAAGAAAAACGGTTCCACCAACTGTTCTTTCGGTTACAGCAACCGAGTTGTAGTTACTCTAAACTAAGAAAAAGTTTGCGAGAATTGAAAATCGTTTGCAGTAAACGAGTTATGAAAAATTAGGGCTGAAAAAACGTTTGCAAGAAACATTACTTGTACATTAAAACTTTTATTTATGGCTTCCATAAGCCATAATTTTTATGATTTTGGTGTTACCCATAAAGTTTGTTTTAAAAAAAGTTGGAATTTTTGTCTATTTCTTCACTGTCTACTTACACGTCTGTATCTCCTTGCATTCAAATAACAACTAAAAGCGCAGCAAACTACAACGTGTCAATTGTCCATCCAAGATATACTTCTATTGACAAAGTAGAAGCATTAGAGTGTGTATGCCAAACTTGTGTATAAGACTGTATACAGTCGACAGAATGAGAGAATGAGATAAATTTTCGTTCTTCGTAATTTGTGCTCTCATTAGAAAAATGGCTAATTTCAGTTATCGCAAACGTTTTTTAAATTTGCGGCAAATGTAATTTTGTACGCGTTTGATGCAAACGAGAACTCGTTTGCAACAACATGATACACTTTTGCGATATACAAGTTTATTTGGGAGAACTACGTGAACGGTTGCGATTAATAAAGTAATACAAATCAATTGTACAAAATATTGTTGCGGCAACCGAGCAATAAACGTTTTTTGTCTTTGCGTGCAGCTAATCGTTACAATGCATCAACCTCGAGTAATTTTCACAAGAACATTAAAGTGGTAAAATACAAAATATTAAATGAAATTGAAAAGTATTTGAGCAGAAATTAAGTTCAAACTGCACTACGAGAGGTAAATTATACGTTTTTATTTTTATTTCAACTAGAATCGAGATTATAATTTTTTAAATTAACAATTACAGAAGTTTCGTGCTTGTTGTTCTTTTTGATTTCTGTCAAAATCATATGGTCGCCGCTTGATCATAGTTTAAATGCCAAAATTTTGATGTTTACACAGCAATCAACTATTTACCTAATCAAATAATTTAGATTTTAAATTATGTTTGATCGTTGATCAAAGATGATTCGTAACGCAAAAATTGGAATTAAGTAGAAAGCTTTTTTTTTAAAGCAAAATAAATATTTTTTTCACCATTCTTTTTTTTTATATCAGCAAAACTTTTGATTACATTGGAAAATAGTATAGGAATAGATTAAAGATATTGTAATTCAAAATTTTTCTAAATTTATTCGGACATTCGGTCACGTCGTTCTCGAGTTCTGGAGTAATGATGGCATACATACGAGTAGTATGTAGAATTACCCATCACGATTATCCATTACCCTCAGGGTAATGGGGAAAATAATGGGTAACTACTCACGACGATGGGAACTACCCATCACGATTTCCCATTATAATAATTGGTAGTTACCAACGACGATCGGTATTGGGTTATCCAGGGTAACATATCCCCATTTTGATCGAAAATATGATAAAAAATTTATATCGGAAATGGAGCGTCCAAATGGAGCGGTTTTTAACGGTTTTTCATAAAATGGTCCAATTTGAATGAAAAAAACTGCTCAAATAAAAAAAAGTGTCTATACCTCGGAAACGATGCGTCCAATCGTAAAAATAATGAATATTTTACCTCCGTAGGATTGTACGCATCGTTTCCGGTTTATATCTGGCGATTTTCTTATATAGGCGACTTTTTGAAAAAAAATTCTTCCATACGAATTGGACTACTTTATGCAAATTCCTTAGAAACCCCCAAAATATAGAAATTTTTTGTATTGTTTTTTTTTCATATTTTCGGTCAAGAATGGAGATGGGTTAATAGCCATTGTTTTCCTCATTACCCTGAGGGTAATGGGTAATTATTCCTCATCGTCGTGGGTCGTGGTATTTTCGTCATCGTGATGGATAAGTTTTTACTACCTTTTTAGCAACAATGCTCAAACCCAAACGTCAAATTGTCAGAAACTATGTATATTTCGCGTCATTCATCAAAATAAAAATAATAAATTTTAATTTTCTACGAAATACTCGTAGAAAAGCGAAAAAAAATCATAAAATTTGCAAAAGAAAGGTGCTAGAAGTTAATGTTTGTACATCATAACAAAATTTACATTAATCAAACATATTAATCGCATCAATGGAACATATTCAACACAGCAATGAAACATATTCGTCGCAGTAATGAAATATATTCGTCGCAGTGACGAATCATTGGTCGCAGTGACGAAACATTCGTCTCAGTGACGAAGCATTCGTCGCAGTGACGAAAGTTTCAGAATAATGAAATCATTTTGTATCTTCGATGTATTTTCGCATTTACTTATATATTTAAGCAATATGTACTTTTAGATTTATATAAAAATTTAAATCTATATTTTGCCAAACTCAGAAATAATTTAAAACACTTTCCAGGAAAAATGTGAATTTTTAAAAAAAAATGTTCACTCTTTAGTTAGACCCCTTTCACACTCGGCAAGTTACTTGCGCAAGTCTCTTGCCCAAGTCTTGGTTTGTTGACGACAGAGGTAAGGTCGGGATAGGGGAATAGATTTTGAGTACAGACTTGCTTGTACTCGGAAAGTTGAAAAACTGACTTGCGCAAGTAACTTGCCGGGTGTGAAAGGGGTCCTACTTTCGTTAGAATTATATTTTTTTTAAAATATTCTATGAAAGGCGCGTGTGCTTATACAAAATATAAATATTTAGATATACATATATGTATATTTAAATTTTAAACTTTAATAAATGTTTTCGTTGAAGGGTAAATAAATCATTTTGTATCTTGAAAGAGGTCTTATTTCTTATCTGATCTTTGTAAATGGCTTCCCAAAACATGTTAACAAGAGATTTTAATTTTTAAAGAGTTTTCAATGGTATATAAATATTTCGTATCATTTCGATAACGTGTGCTGTGTGTGGCTTGTGGCACAATCCTGTTGAAACCACATGTCGTCCAAGTCCATGTTTTCCAATTCGGTAATCATGGGGCGATAACGATCCCCATTCACAGTAACGTGACGATCGTTATTGTCGACGAAAAAATATGACCCAATGACGCCGCCGGCATGCAAACCGCACCAAACAGTTATTTTTTGTGGACTTCGACCAACCCGTCGTTGTCTCACTGGCACGGCAGCATCACACAATGAATATGTAGACTCAAATTTTTGCACTAAACTTGGTATTGTTTGTCTACTAGGGCGAGAATAATGGCGGAAAATTGCAGTTAACGCTCTTAAAGTTGCGATCACCAACTCCAAATTTCTGTAGTACATTTTTATAATTTGCATACGTTGTTCGTTCGTATACTTTACCATAATGAAAATGTTTACTGAAAAAAAGGAAAGTAACAGTTAGATGATCAGTGTAATAGTGCGTTCACAAATTAAATTCAAAGTTGTCAAGTACCTATTGGAAAACCCATTACAAATTGAATTATGCAATTTACATATGCGAATTAGTATCGATCGAAGATCTCTAAGTATCATCAAAAACAAAATTCTCTCGTAGGCTGTGACGTCATAAAGAACTCATCATAATGATTTGAAAAATCATATATTTCGAGATAAATTTTCAACAAATATGAGGTGGTTAAAAATTCTAAAGTTTGAATACAGTTTTCAACTGTATTCGTTCTGTCAACCAAATTTTCTAAACTATATGTTGGAACAACTGAACTTAGAATTAATTCGGATGCAACCGAATGTGGCATCATTTCAGTTGCAACTACCGAATTTGACATCAATTCGGTTGTAATTACCGAACTTTGTATCAATTCGGTCGCAATAACCGAATTTAGCCATAAGTCCATGATGGCCGGGACTTCAAAAAAGGCCGGAAGTGGCATGTACGAGGGCGGATCAATAAGTCCGTGACTTTTTGAATGAAACACAGTTGTTTTTCAAAAAAAATTTATTTCTCAACATAATCTCCTTTTAGCTCAATACACTTAGTCCTAAGTTTCTCAAATTTTTGTATCCCTTCCAAAAAATAAGATTTTTCGAGGTCCATAATTCATCGTTGGAGCTAAATCTCTTTCCACCGAGCCATTTCTTTAGTTTTAGGAAATAGGAAATAGTCACTGGGGGCTACATCCGGAGAATATGACGGACGAGGTACCAATTCGTAGCCCAATTCATGGAATCCAAACAATCCTTTGAAGTTGGCACACGATTACGTTAATGGTCAATTGAGAGCAAACGCGGCACCCATCTTACAGACAGCTTTCTTAAACCCAACTGATCATTTAAAATCGAAACCACACTGCCATATGAAATGACTATAGCATCAACAATCTCACGCGCTTTTACTCTTCGATCGGCCAGTGTATACAGTGGGGAGCAGATGTGGATACATCATAATCACATTTGACTTTGACCAGTTGTAAACCCTGGAAAAATACAACAATTGCTACCATATATGTATATTATGGAAAAAATAACACTTGGATAATATTTTATGGAAAAAATAACATTTGGAACACATAATCCACATAATCAGGTAAATTATGCTCCAAAATACGAAGATACGCCCATGTTCTGTATTCCGAATTTTTGTGAAAGTGAAAATTTTTCAAAAAAATGTAAAAGTGAAAATTTTTCACAAAAATGGCGTTGACATTATTTTCACAAGACATTTTGTGAAAATGTTTCACAATCAAATGTTGTTGTGAAAGAGAAAGTAAATAAAATTTTCTGTATCAAAAATTCAAATTACGCAAAAAATAGCATTACAGAATGAAAACCGAGTCT